>CM066039.1:61936105-63136105 GCA_033557465.1 Ichthyophis bannanicus | reverse complement strand
GCTCTGAGGATTTTGATCCATGATACTGGATATGGATCAAGGGTTGATATTGCTGAGTGGAGGTAAGGTGAAAGGTATTTCATTCATGCGTGTTTGTTTTTGGGACGGATAGGCTGAGGGAGGATAGTAGGTTGTGTGCTGGGTTGGATTTGTTGTTGAGGTAATCTGCCATATCCTGTGGATTCAAAGAAGGTCTGCTTGTGTTTGTGATACCTTGGGAGCACTGTTCCCTCTAAGCTGTGCGCGTGTGCGCGCGCACACACCTCGCCGAGCGAGCGCACATACTTTACAACAGAGCGCACAAAAATTACAGCTCTGATTCTGATAGAAAACAACATGGGCGTCTTAAAATTTAAAAGTTATGATTGTAATTACTAGAAATTTCCCGCTTCATTTAGTAATCGTCTATTTTCATTTAATTTGATTAAAATCAATGTGGTGTATATACTGTATTCTGACGTGTAGTCAAATTTTAAAGTATATAACTCCGAGTGTCGTTATGTGGCGCACAAAAATTTAACCTTCCTTCAAAAGCTGCACACAGCTGATATTTTATGCGCACACAACCTACAGAAAATTAGAGGGAACATTGCTTGGGAGGGGTCTTTCATGCAAGAGGAGGTGATTGAGAATAGTTCTCTAGGTCAGTTAAGAGATTTTTTTGGATGTTTGTGTAATATTCTTTCTTGCATTTATTAAGCAGCTTAGAGTAATCTTTCTGCTTAGTGGTGTATTTTTCCTTGAGAGTGACATCTTTCATTATCCTCCACTACCTTTTGCTTTTTCTTAAGCTTCGTTTAAGTTCCTTAGCTTCCTTGGGGTACCAGGGTGCGCACAGGTTGGTATTAGTGGATGTATTGGTTTTGCATGTTGAGGCTGTTGCAGTTGTTGCAATTGTGATGTTCCATATTTGGACCATGCTATCTAGGTCTTGGATGGTGATCATGAGGTGTGGCAGAACTGTGTCAAGGAATGCTTGCTTTTCAAAAGGTTTAAAGCAATGTGTGTGGGTAGTTTGTGGAGAGTTTGTATTAATATTGGGTTCCTGAGAGAGAGTGAATATGACCATTGAGTGACTGGATCATGGTACTGGGGTAATTATTGGGGTTGAGTGGAGCTGACAGCTTGTTAAGTGTGTGGAGGCGAAGATAAGGTCAAGAGTATCTTCTTTTTCATGGGTGGGTCCTTTATTTATTTATTATTTATTTTATTTATTTATTTAACATTTCTTATATACCGCCTTTCATGATATCAAGGTGGTTTACATTGAACAAACTGAAATTACATTGAACAGGGCATTATAACTTGGAGATAACTATTTTACAGGGAACATGGGCAATGGAGGGTTAAGTGGCTTGCCCAAGACCACAAGGAGCACCTGTGGGACTTTATGAGCTGTTGTAGTTGAAGGACTTCCATAGCATTTAAGAAGGCAGTTGCATGCTTAGTAGATATAGAGGTGAGGTTTAGGTCTCTTAGAAGAATGAAGGATTTATTTGGTATACTGTGGGCAGATGCCTCTTCAAGCAGTTTGTATAGGTCATCGGTTGTTGCATTTGATGCTCTGTAGATTAAGCATATGGTCGTGTCTCTGTTTGTTTTTTATTAGCATGTCTAAAGTGTTCATAGAGTTGATGGTGACTGTGGATAAGTTTAGTTTTTCGTTGACAAGGATGAGGACACCCCCTTTCCTACTTCCTAACAATGGACAATTGTATAATTTGTATTTATGAGGAGTAAGCTGGTTGAGAAATACATAGTCAGATTCAGTAAACCAGGTTTCTGTGATGCACATGATGTCTATATTGTTGTCATGGATATAATCCACTATGATGTTGATTTTGTTTCTTGCTGAATGGGTGTTGATGAGAGAGCACTTGGTAGGAGGAGAGGGGGCTGTGAGGTGTGTAAACTTAATTGTATCATTGTGGGTTGAATCCTTTGTAGTCTGCGTGGTATCCTGTCCAAGGGTTTGTTGATTTCCAACAATGGTATAGGCTGTCTTATTCTGTGAAGGATTGGGATATTAAGCATAGGTGGGAGAAGGAGTAGTGATATGAGAATAAATGCTAGGAGTACTTGGTTGCCAACTAAGATACAAAAATACCCAACCAGGTCTGCAAGTCCATGCAACAATACAAAAAGAGAACCCGGTAATGTAAAGACCACCTTGGAAAAATCACACTTTTTTTGTCGGAGAAGCCGTCACAGTGCAGAGGATGTCACCTCTCACCACCGCAGCCCATCCATTTTATTTTATATAAAAGCCCTATGATAAGGGACAAAATATTAAATCGTAGACAGATTACATCAGCCTTTTCAGTTAAGTGCTAAAGAGTCATCCACCAAGCAAAATTGACGACGTGTCACGTTTCGGGGATCCAATTTCTCCCCTGCTTCAGGTCAAGTCGCTGTGGATCAAATTGCCGTGGATCAAAATGGCGGGCATTTTGATCCATGGCAATTTGATCCACAGCGACTTGACCTGAAGCAGGGGAGAAATTGGATCCCCGAAACGTGACACGTCGTCAATTTTGCTTGGTGGATGACTCTTTACATCAGCCTTTTCAGTTAAGTGCTAATCCGTCTACGATTTAATATTTTGTCCCTTATCATAGGGCTCGTATATAAAATAAAATGGATGGGCTGCGGTGGTGAGAGGTGACGTCCTCTGCACTGTGACGACTTCTCCGACAAAAAAAGTGTGATTTTTCCAAGGAGTACTTGGTTGGCATATGTGGAATGCATTATGAAGTCTCTGTATGGTTGCTCCTGATTTAAAGAACAGCGAGGGTGTTGGGATGAAATTGCTGGAACTACTAGTCAATAAGAAGGCAGATGGATATCAGAAGGGGACTTGTGGAACTGTTTGTTCTTGTTCTCATTAAACCTTTAGGCTTAGTCAGTTGGGAGTGGGCATACTGGAAGTGTCATTTGTTCTAGTTTCTCTGGTTGTTAGTTTTATTATATGAAGTGGTACTTATCTCAGTTCGTTGGAGGTGTTGCAAAGATTGCGTCTGTTGTACAGGGCATCTGTCCACATATTCTCAACCATGGAATAAAGGGTAGCTCCTACTTACAGGTTAAATGGAGCAATGTGTAGGGTGAGAGGAGGCTGGAAGGCAGATGCAGAGAGCTCTTGTAGAGCTGAAGGGAACAGAGTGAGCAAATGGGCTGAGAAGAGCAGAAACTGCAAGCATGGGGGCTGAGAAGAAGAGAAGAAAACACTGAGGGAAACAGAAAGGCCAACAGCATCAGGAAGGAACAGAGAAGGTTGTTGGAATGGAGAATAAGCAACGGGAGGAGGATGGAGGGACAAGAAGATGGACAGAATGGGAAGAGGAACTGAGAAATAAAAATGAAGCACCAGTCAAAAAGGAAGAGAGGAAATGGAGAACTAGAATGGACAAAGTGGATAAGAGATGACAAGGAGGAAAGGTTGGAAAAGGATAGCTGGAAGAAAATGAGATTTATAGAGGGCTAGAGGAATAAGACTAACTTATTGGACTTTGTAATTTCTAAATGATTTAAACCATATATTGAATATGTAATGTTTTTTTTAATTATTCTTAGAATTCTTCATGCATTGTAATTACCAAAAAATAGCACTGCTCTGCTCTGGTTAGCTTTATCTCCTGCACTTGCATACAATTCACTAAAGGTTGCTAATAGCTATTGTCCGGGCCAGTGCATGGAGATGAGGTACCCTAGACGAGCCTCATCCCCTGCGCCCTTGACCCCAACTGCTACCACTGTCACCCCTTTCCAAAATCTACAGCAACGGCAAGACATAAAAGAGCCCCGCAGTGCTTATCGGAAAACTTCGGCACCATGGGACTGTTTGCTTCTGCCTCCACCAATACCGACTTTTTGTTCGTATGGGAGCTGAAGCTTCCACTCCCATGCTAACAGGAAGTCGGCATCAGTGTGGGTGGAAACAAAGAGCCCCGTGGTGCCAAAGCTTTGAGGTAAGTGCCGTGGGGCTGTAGGCCCCAGATAGGGGCGGCAGTGGTGGCAATGGGTGCCCCCAGCAGGCCATAACTCTAGGCAGTTGCCTAGTTCACCTGATGGTAGCACTGGCCCTGGTTATTGTATACACTAAATCGGTTTCAGCTGTAGGATAAGAAATGTGCTATTCACTAAAGCCTTAATGTGAGCATCAACATACCCACTAGTACTTTAGAGAGGTATTTCAGAAACCTTAGTCACATTTTACATATTTATATACCCGTACATAAACGTGCCAACTATCGTCTCATGTAAGCAGCCATTTTAGAAGGGTCTGAATTTACACGTGTTTGCCCTATCATGTCCAAGTTGCATGCTGCATGTCAGAGGCATGCTGGAGGCATGGTCTATTTGGGATAAAAAGTTGTATGTGTGTCTCCCATTTCACACATGGGATGCATATTACAGGATGAAATTGTCCCTGTCCAGGTTTACACCAGCTCCCAGGCTTTTGAAAAGTATTTGTTCAGTCAGCCTTTTACATGAAGGATTTAGTGGGATATCCTCTAATCCTCAATGTTCATTTCTCTCTCCACCTGTTAATGAGGTAAACATTGAGTCGTCTAATTAAGAGCAGCTGCAAATCTAGGCTTTTAAAATGGCCGCGATACATGTGTTATTGCCCCATACGCATGCACGTGTTGTGAAATAACGACACTTACACAGGTAAGTTGCCAGGGTTTCCTCACCAATTTTTTCCATGTGTATGTTTGTGAAATGGCTCCTCTCCCTGCACTGGGCTGTCTATCCCCTTGTGTCCCTGCACTTTGTTTGATTTAAAACACACTTCCATGGTGAGGGGCAAAGTTATGTTGACTTTACCTCAGCCTTACATATGCACACCCTCTCTTCTAAAATTGATGTTGATTTGCAGGCATCTTCACTTGGAAATCGCTGCAACCATATAAATGACCTTTCTAAAATTTGCTCTCACATGAAAAACAAGCTGTGAATGATTGCAAATGATTTCTTGCAAAAAGGAATATCCATAAAGGAGTTAAATCTGTGATTGTGCCTATTTTGAAGCAGGTACCTCTTGACCATGGTTTGGTTGAGAATGATTTATTTTATTTATTTAACATTTTTTATACTGCTTTTTATTATTTCAATCAAAGCAGTTTACATTGTAACTTAACCTTGGTAATGTACATTAAACAGGGATGTTGATAACTTGGATTTTTCTGAGGCAATGGAGGGTTATGTGACTTGCCCAAGGCCATGAGGTTTGCTAGTGGGAATCAAACCCTGGTCTCTTGGTTCCCAAGCCAGTGCTCTAACCATAATTAGGCTACTACTCCACTCCATGATAAGTTTGATAAGAATGATAAGTTTGCTCATAATTTACCATTTATCGGAAAGGTTTTGGAGAAGGTAGATGCTAATCAATTGGATTTGTACCTGAGTGCTAACTATATATTGTCACAGGGCCTACCTTGGCAGCGTAATGGACTGAGGTAGGTTGGACATAAAAACATTTGAGGTTGGGTTTGGCTAATGTCTTACAGGGCCCAGGGACTTGCAGCCCTGGTAGCTTCCTTTGTTACCAAAATCCCAAAGAATACAAAGGTCCGAGTGGAGGGAAACAAAGGCATTTATTTCCCTTTCTTGCAAAAAGGTTCAGATGCTTGGACAAAAACATCAAACACAAGTTCCTTACTTCAGGTTAAAGAAAAAGTAAAACATGATGTTAAAGTGTGGTAGGCGACGGCCTATGATCCATGCTAATTGAACTAAGCAGACAGGCCTGAGCAGCTTGACCTGTAACTGAAGCCTGTAGTTAGGCCCAGAGGAATGAAAACCCCCCTGAATGATGACACCATAGAATTGAAACTTAACTCAGTTTAACTGAACATAGCTAAGCAGAAACGAAACTTAGAAAATAAAGAAAAACAAGTTTAATTGGTACTGATAAGGTGTGCTATGCTTCTATGGAATTAATTAACTCTGCAGAGAGCAAGGTCACAGTGCCTCTGCTTCCCATATGTTTTAACAAGCTCAGCGACCTTGGAGGAGAGAAGTAACAAGTTGGAGACACTGACCATTGTAATTGGGACTAGAAGGGGGGCAACCAGGTGCTGGGCCCAGACCAGAGTCCCGATTGGGTAGCCATATCAGTACCGGGACCAATAGATGGGTGAGAGGGGTACTGGGACCAATGAAAAGTTTGCCTATGCTTAGAATGGACAAGAAAGCTATAAAAGTTGTTGTTTTACTAGAAGCCATTGCTCAGCCATTTTGAAATTGCTTATTGCTTGAGCCATGTGCACATTAAACTGGCTTGGATCCTTGAAAAGACTCCTGGATTTATTTATTGCATGCTTATCTGCTGCTACATTCTTGGTGCGTTGGCCGGGAAGTGCGAGTGGTGGATAGTGTTCAAGTGAATAAATCCACGTAGTTCGCCTTGAGGTTTGGTCCAGTTGGAACCATGCCAATCCGACGCAGGGGAATTTCCCTGGGCCCACCGATCCTCTTGTATCGGAGGGAGTTCTGCCTGGCCTCGGCAGGCACTGAGTCCAGCTGGCCAACACTTCCGACCCGGGGAGTCCAGGATCCAACTCAGAAGCTTGGGAACCAGATCTGGTAAGTATAGTTTTGAAAACCTGTCTAGACAGATGAGTTAGAACTGCAGTTTGAAAACTTAGAGAATCATGATTCAGCCTGGTCAGAGCAGACAGGACTGGGTTTTTGGTATGTCTAGACAGAAATAGAAAGAGCAGTACTGCCAGTGGAACTTGGAATTTGTAATCTCGAGATATTGGGAATTGGTAAGAGAGCTCTCAAGGAAGGGCCGAGTAACCCCGCATGGGAATTCGCCGGGTGAAACCCTCATCCTTTTTGTAATTGGGAAAAAGACTAGTCAGAATAGATAGAAAGGAATGCATTCTAAGATACGTTGCTAGCATGATTGTGTGAATGAAGTGTGAATGAGAGGTCTGGCAGCACGGACCAAGCAGAGTGGACTCTGGACTAGCGCAGTTCCTAGTCGGGTGACTGCGTCTAGGTCGCGAAACGGATGAAGCGTTTGGTGTATTGTCCGTCCTGTGTATTTGATTTTTGCTATCTGTTGAAACTGCGAGTTTCCCTTTTGTTATATATGTGAGATTATTCTGTTGAGTAATTTGTGACAGTTCACTGATTAAGAAATTGTATTAATAGAGCAGAATGAAGACCCAAAACACCTACAGTCATTTTTAGAAATCAAAAAGCTGGTCTGACCCAGTTAGTTTTTCTACTGCAGTGTGAAAAACTGACAGGGGGCGTGTCTGAAGGAAAGAATGTCTAGTGTCGTCTTTCTAATCTTGTGCAGGCTTAAACCTCAATGCTGGTAGTTTGTGCTTATTTCAGGCAAATTGTACCTGTTTTATTTAATATGTTTTTGTTCCTTCTGCTGTGGTTATGTAATATATATCATTTATTTATCATTTAATAAGAATGTTTAGTCAGGATTGTGGGTCCCGATAGTTTTTGGGTTTAGCCTGAAAAGGATTAAGTTTGTATTAATCCCTTATGGGTTGCGGACCAAGTGAGAGGAATTTCTGTCGGCTGTATGTTCAAATTTTCAGTAAGCACTGAAACAGTTTAAATAGGAAATGATAAAGAACTGTTTTTGTTTTTCCTTTGATCTACAAAGTAATTAGATCACGACTTAACATTGATTTAAATTGTTTTTTTCTGGCATCTCTGTCCATGTGAATGAGAAGTCTCTTTTTATGAGCACAGTTCAATTGTTTCCCCGCGAGCAGAGGGGTGTGGCTTCCACATATCCTTAAAAAAAAAAAAAAAAAAGGTTCTGGAGAGACAGCTGGAGACTGCAGGAGATTTCTCCTAGGAATGAAAAGGGACTGCCGATTTGAAAAGTCTCTTCATTTAATCGAAGCGTGATGAATTTATAATTAGTTTTTTCTCTGGTTTCACTAGCTCTGTTTAACCAAAAGTTTTAAAAACAAAGTTTATCTTTTTATGAATGAGTATAAGTCATTTGAATGCATGCTTCCCCTCTGTGCTGGTTACTAATGAACAAATCAGTTAGCTTTTCTGTATTTAAAAAAAAAAAAGGGAAAGGTGTACTGTATTTTATGAAAAATATCCGGAATGTCTTTTAAATATTTGCTTCCTGAACTAAAAAAATAATTTCTTTTGCAGAGACATGCTGACAGATAGCTATAGTTCTCTCTATAAGAAGCATAATGGATGTATGTGCTCAATCTAAGTGTTTCCTGCCTGCCCTATGTTTACAGAAATAATAAGTGTCTTTTCAAGTATGATCAAGAATTTCAGTAAGGGATTTACTGAAGATTATGAAATGTCTCTGTCCCAATCAGGATTTTGCCCCAGAATTTCTAGATATCCTGTCTCGTCTCTCTCTCTCTCTGTAAGTAGTTCAGTTCAGAGTGCTTAAGGGGGGGATGGAGCCCAGTCCACCGATGATGTCAACCCCCCCCCCCCCCAGTGGGCGTGAACTAATGTGCCCACAGCAGAGAAGTGGATCCTTAAAAAAAAAAAAAAAAATCAACCTCCGGGATAGAGCATTGCTAGGAGAAACAGAATCCAGGAGAGGGGGGGGGACTACAGATTCCCAAGTAGTTTGCTATCCACCTCTGCAACAGGGGAATGTCCACCCCCTCCGGACTAGAAGTGAAAGTCAGCTGACCAGACTTGTTTAGAACTGAAAAAAACTGCATTATACACTGAGAAGTTTTAGGACTTGATTGAACTAATGAACGGAAATTGCAGAGAACTGGATGAATTTGCGGGCATAATGGTTAAATGAAAGTTTATCAGAAAGTATGTGGATTGTTGAAGAAGGACAGAGAATGTAAAAATTGTAAGATGGGAAAAAGAGAACAGATATTTTAGTTGGATGATGTGGAAGTTTTCCTAATCGAAGGAGCAGCGGATGTGAAAACTGGGTGTGAGTGCGCCCATTATAGAAAAAGAAGGACATTAGAGAAGTGAATGCCCGTATCTTGACTCCCGAGGGAGTACTTGATTGCAAAGTCATAAAACAATAAACCAAGCACAGTGTTTCAGCACGAGAGTGAAGCAGCTATAGCGTGAGTGGCAGCCGAAGAGGGCTACAGCATGGATGAAGACTAGGCCAGACCGGACTCTCCAGTTTCCCTGGGTCCCCAGGAGTCAGTCTGAAAAATAGGGGACCAATATATGGACTTTTATGGGGGATACAGGAGCAGAATACTAAAGCCAGTAGCCCCTGTGTTTTTCTCGCAAAGCCTTTTCTGCAGAACCACATGTGTGAACTAGAAAAAAAAAAATAATAATAATGTACCAGTTCCTGTATATGCCTGAATGCCCTATTCCATTTTTGGGCCGAGACCTGCTTGCAAAGCTTCAAGCACAGATATCCTTTGTTGAAGGGGAAAAAAATGAAACTCAAAATCTGCTGGCCTGATGGTGTTAACTGTCCCCAAGAAGAAGAATGGCGGTTCTATTCACCTGCATCCAAAGCAACCAGCTGTACACTTACCAACCTCATAGCCCCACCTGGAGGATGGGCAGAAGATAATCCACCTGGCCTAGCGAAGAACATAGCCCCTGCCATTGTCACCCTCAAGCCAGTCAAGAAGCCTGGGACAGGTGATTACCGCCCAGTGCAGGATCTAAGAAAGAATGAATGATGCAGCTGAAACTATACAACCAGTGGTACCAAAATCCTTATATTCTCTTGGAACTGATCTCTGCTGAAGCTATACATTTCATCATTCTGGACTTAAAAAGATGCCTTTTTCTGTATACGCTTAGCCCAAGACCCCACTACAAGGAGGCGGGGCCAACTCATCTGGACAAGATTACCTCAAGAATTCAAGAACTCGCCTCACTCAGCAAAAGATTTGACAAGTTATCCAGAAACTCAAGAAAAAAAAAAAAGAAAAAATTCTACTTCAATATGTGGACAACTTGCTCATAACCACCAACTCAGAAAGTGAATGTCCACCAGCCACCAGTGAACTCTTGCACCTTTTTAATGAGGCTGGATACAAAGTCTCAAGAGCCAAAGCATAATTATGTCAAACAAGTTAAATACCTAGGATTCCAGTTGTCCAGCGGAATTCGACGCCTGGAACCCTTACCAGAACGCAAAGCAGCTGTATGCAGTATTCCTACTCCAATCACCAGGAGGCAAGTGAGAGCCTTCTTGGGTGCCACAGAGTATGTTGTATATGGATCCCCAATTTTGCGCTGCTAGAGAAAAAAAACCAAAAAAAAAAAACCATTGTATCAAGCTATCAAAGGAATGGAAAAGTCTCCAGAGGAATGGGGACTTGAACAGGATGCAGTCTTTTGATCTTTGAAAAAAACACTCTGATGTTGTCACCAATTCTGGGTCTACCAGATGTCCAGAAAACCTTACAGTCTCTATGTTCATGAGTCGCAAGGAAATGTTCTGGGAGTGTTGACTCAATCTCTTGGACCTTATTTGAGAAGCTGTTACAGCTACAGCCTTCCTAGTAAGCAAAAACTAAAAGAAAAATCCCTTCACAAAGGAAATTACTAGCTAACAAATCTATGAATGTTGAAATATTAGAGTATGTTGTGTGAAAACCCCAGATACAACTGAAGGGTCAGTCAAGCTTTCAATCCTGCTATGTTGTTATCAGTTGGTCTTGATCCCCTGATCATGACTGTTTAGAAATTATGGACACTGTATTCTCAAGCCACCTGGATTTGACTGATGTCCCTCTGGAGAACCCTGAACAGACTTTCTTTGTGGCTGAAGGCAGTTTCATCATCAATGGACATTGTTGTGCTAGATATGCAGTGGTGACCCCTGATTTGGTAGTTGAGTCCTCAGCCCTGGCCCCAGAAACTTCACCACAGAAAGCTGAACTGATAGTCCTCACTAGAGCACTAACAATAGGAAAAGAGCCCTGTCTAAATGTGTACCCAGATTTCAAGTATACCCTTACAACCTTGCATGCATATGGGGCCCTGTACAAAGAATGAGGGTGGATAACCTTAGGAAGCAAGTCCATTAAGTATAGCCCCAAGATATTGATATTAATAGATACTTACTGCCTATAGATCTCAGAATTTAGGAAAAGTAGAATATATGAATAGAACCCTGAAATCTCAGTTGTCTAAACTTTGCCAAGAGGTTTACCTGAAGTGGCCCCAGGTTCTTCCCATAGCCCTTCTTAGGATATACTTAGCCCCTGCTAAGTCTTTAGGAGTTTCCCTTTTTGAGATTCTGTATGGGCAACCCCTGCCTATTGTATAGGAAATAAAAGGAGATATGAGACAGATAGGATCTGAAATTATTAGACATGAACTATTGGTTTTAAGTTCTGTTTTGCAGAAGTCTTCATACCTGAGTACAAAATCGATTACTCATCAATTTGCCTGCACCCCTGCATCCTTTCAAGCCTGGAGTCTCGGTGTGGATCAAAGAGTGGAGAAAGATACTGTTAGCCCTGCATTGGAGGGGACCCTATGTCGTCATCCTGTCAACAACTCCAACTGCAGTAAAAGTCGCAGAATTTGAACCTTGGACCCATCATAATCAAGTGAAGCCAGCAGCTGCTCTTGAAACTGATCACTGGACTACTGTACAGCATCCTGAGACTCCATTGCACCTCACCCTACGACAACAACCACGGACCTAAGACTTATTGGTCCCTCAGAAACTGCACTATTTCAAAACTGTTTGTTTACCTGAAGGTAAGCCTCGCATCTGAAAAAACCTGCAATCATCAGAAAGAGACTGTGTTGTGTTAAGAAATTGAATCTTCTAAGAGACTGTGTTTAAATACTCTGAAAAGACTGTTTTGATCTCCTAAAGAGTGAACTGCTCTAAGGAAGCAATAATAGCCTAAGAGACTATGCTATGATATTTTAAGAAATTGAGACATCCCAGAGGACAGTGATACTTTGGAATCTACAGCCCTACTCCTGCCAAAACGCTGGTAGGTCTACGTACGGCAGAAGCTTGAGGATCTACAATCAACCCTACATCTGTTATCTGTTGTGGAAGTCGACAGTTCCACCAATTTTCCAGAGACTATGCCCATTATGAATTATTATTATTGCTTTATTTTGGCAGCAGCCTTGGAGTGCTTTGAAATGACTTTTGCCTTATCTCCCTGGGCAGCCTGTATAAGTACAACATGAACTGGACCGAAGGTCACTCAGACCTTGTTTTATCATTCTTCCTATACTTGCATTGGTATACTCTCCAATCCAAAAGTTGTTCTAGATCTTGACTTTCTACAAGGCTATGCAAGCCACCGTTGCAATTCCTCATACCACCACCAGAACTTGTTTCTTGAACTTACTGGAGCAATAGCATCTAGTCTCCACACTTCTGACTGTTTCTATTGTGGAGGAACTAAGATGGGAGATCAGTGGCCCTGGGAGACGCAAGAACTGAACTATTCTATCCTATACAATCAGACTGATTTACATAATACTACTAGTGAGTGGGTATTGGCCCACCCCATTGTTGACAGTTTGTGTTTTGTTCGGACTGGACCACAATCTACTACGAAGGATGGACAGCTGGTCTGTCTAAATCAGAAGCTTTACGACAGCACAACAAAGATGCAACCGAACCTTCTAATCCTTTAGTTCTTTTTCCCACTCTTGCCAAACTATGGACTTTGACTATCTGCCTGTTGCTCCCTTGTTTCTTGCCATTTTGCTTGCAAATGATAACTTCAGTTATTAATAACACTGTAGAGCGTAAGACAGCTACAAAGATATTAGCTATGTGAACTTACTACCCTATACCACAGAGTGATACCTTTACCTAGTATTATGTGATTTGATTCTCACACCTTATTAACATGCGGGTGAGAATAATCAAAGGGGGGAATGTGGTAGGCGACGGCCTATGATCCATGCTAATTGAACTAAGCAGACAGGCCTGAGCAGCTTGACCTGTAACTGAAGCCTGTAGTTAGGCCCAGAGGAATGAAAACCCCCCTGAATGATGACACCATAGAATTGAAACTTAACTCAGTTTAACTGAACATAGCTAAGCAGAAACGAAACTTAGAAAATAAAGAAAAACAAGTTTAATTGGTACTGATAAGGTGTGCTATGCTTCTATGGAATTAATTAACTCTGCAGAGAGCAAGGTCACAGTGCCTCTGCTTCCCATATGTTTTAACAAGCTCAGCGACCTTGGAGGAGAGAAGTAACAAGTTGGAGACACTGACCATTGTAATTGGGACTAGAAGGGGGGCAACCAGGTGCTGGGCCCAGACCAGAGTCCCGATTGGGTAGCCATATCAGTACCGGGACCAATAGATGGGTGAGAGGGGTACTGGGACCAATGAAAAGTTTGCCTATGCTTAGAATGGACAAGAAAGCTATAAAAGTTGTTGTTTTACTAGAAGCCATTGCTCAGCCATTTTGAAATTGCTTATTGCTTGAGCCATGTGCACATTAAACTGGCTTGGATCCTTGAAAAGACTCCTGGATTTATTTATTGCATGCTTATCTGCTGCTACAAAAGCAAAGCTGTTATCTTCACAATAAATGGTGTATCAAAACAGTCTCTATTCCCCAAGATAGAGCTTATGTGCTAAGCAGGGACTCCAGGCTTCCTGTCTTACAATAACTACAGTCCATCTCGGTATCTGAAGCAAATTCCACCTGCATCGGTTCCCCTTCTGAAGCCTCTGAAACCAAGTCAGTACTTGCTGGCAAATTGTAATCAGGCTTTTTATATATCCTCTGTACAACCTCCCAATGCTCAGTGTTGAATGTAGGGCGTCGGTCCTGCGCCCTCATATACTGGGAACTGTCTTCCTTTTGCAAGTGTTTTACCTTAGCTTCCTGCAAAGCTTTGTCATTAACAAGTCTCGTATTCAGTACGTGTTTCTTGCACCTTATCTCATAGGCAGTTTCACAAGAACAGTATTCCTCTGCTCCCTGTCCTCCCCATACACCAGCAGTCTGCAACCTGCTTTCAGTTAAACATGGGTTACCTTTTCTCCTTGGCTTGTCTACTCCCGGTGAGGTTTGAGGCCTGCTCCGGCTGGGATCCTGCCTGGCCTGAGCAATAGGCCTTAAGTTCTTCAACCGTCCTTCTGTTGGCTTTAGACCGCAGTCACAGCCACGCCTTTGCCTCTCTGTACGAAAAGCACCCACTCTGAATGGAGCTATCCCACCTTCTTCAGGGTTGCTTCCTTCCTCAAGCCACTGCGGCTGCTGCTGCCTCCTGCGAAACCCTTGTCCAGGGCTTACTGCTTCTTCTGGATATCCTGCCCATTCATTCGGATGTCCTGCCCGTTCTGCTGGTTCTCCTGGCAGTCCTCCTTTCCCTGGCCGTCCTGCCTGTTCTGCCCTCCAGTCTTCCAGACTCTCTTTAAGAGGTACTCCTCTCTTCCTTGATTGGAAGCTGGCTGGCATTACCTCATGACCTAGGAGGTGTGGTTCCTCAGTTCCCCGGAGGTCCCTCTTGCTCCCCCTATCAGGTTCCTCGTAATATTGCAGCCTGTGCTCAACTTTTCCTGCGTTTAAAACATTTTCTTCTCTTCTCAGAGGGTCTGCAGCATCACAATATGTAATTCTTTTTTTTTTTTTTTTTTTAAACTTTTATTTTCATTTTATAACAATAACAATACACACAGTAATAAAACAAGGATGATTGCATCAAAATAAAATGGAATAAACCGGAAAATAACCCCATCAACCCTCCCCCCCTATGCTTCTTCTCTAGATAATAAAAAAAAAAAAAAAAAAGAAAAAAAAAGATATTAACCCAGGCATGGGGTCCATAGCAATTATGTTAGAACATAAACATAACAGTCATGATATACTATGGATCAAGAGAGAGATATAACTAGACAGTCAAGTGCGAGCATTTGGCCGACTGCACGAAATCTGTGAGTAATTTCCATTTAGACACCTGGTAGCGGGCCTGAAGGGAAGGGGTAGCCCTTCGAGGAATTTGTTCAAACTTACTATATAGACAGACACAATTCCACCATTCTAGAGGACTCAGTGAAGAGCTATTTTTCCAATATTTCATGATTAACGATATGGCAATACCCATTAGAAAGTCAAGGAGGAAGTAAGCAGACTTCGGGAGAGAGGGGATGCCCGCTGCAGAACGGAGTCCCACTATTTTCCAGGAGAGTGGTTCAGTAAAGTGTAAGATAGATTGAATACGACCCCAGACCCGGCTCCAGTAGTGTTGTAGTGCGGGGCATTCGTACATGACATGAGTGAGGGTGCCTGTAGCTGCATGGCAAGTCCAACATTGATTACTCAGAGTGGAAGTCCATTTGGCCAGTCTATCAGGGGTATAGAAACAGCGATGGGCAAAGAAGAAAAGCGTCTGGGTTAAGGAAGCCGAGCGGGAAACACGAACCACTTTGCTCCAGAAGAGGTTCCAATGTTCAGGGGTTAGAGTTACACCCAATTCTCGCTCCCAAGTCTGCTGTGCAGAAGGGGGGACAGCATTCTGAGGAGCACAAAGAGTTTTATAAAAGGTGGAAGCAACACCGGACTGAGCCCCAATAAAGGAGACCACCTCAGTTATCCCTTGGTCATGAGGAGTTAGTGGGGGAAAAACCCCAGCACTCTTGAGACAGTGCTGCAACTGAAGCAGTTGAAAATAGTATTTAGAAGGAAGGCCAAACTCACAATGGAGCTCATTAATGGACTTCCAGCGAGCATTGTGAAACAGTTGATTGGGAGTCCAGATGCCTCTGGAATACCAGGGACTCCAGGCCACCGGCTTATGTTGAATTTGGAATCGAGCATTATGCCAAATTGGAAGCCTATCTAGTGGGCAAGCTAGGGAATCTAGGGAGCTGATGAGAACATTGAAGGAGCGAAGTGTATCCAGGAGCATTGGTGGATAATGGGCATCCAGTGGGAAAGTCATTCCAGGGAGATAGCTAAGTGGAATGGGCTTACAGAGGTCTTCTTCTATATCTAACCATATTGGTCTGGACGGGAAAGAAGCGTCCAACCAACGGGCACCCTGTTTGAGAAGAAAAGAGAGGTGATAGTTGAAAAAATCAGGAAATCTTATCCCACCATGTTCCTTATCTGACTGAAGTTTATGTTTCGCTATTCTAGGCGGTTTGTTCTGCCACAAAAATCTGATCAACAGGCCCTCGATATCTTTGTAGGTATGTCGAGGGAGAAGGCACGGTAACATTTCTAAGACATAATTAACCTTGGGAACAATCATCATCTTTATGGTATCCATACGGCCCCACCACGTAAGAGTAAGTGGAGACCAACGTTGGGTGAGCTCACGGACCTTGGTGATTAAATTTTTGACATTAAAAGCGACGGTTTCTTCGAGAGGATAACAGTAATGTACCCCTAAATATTTTACCATACGGGCTGCCATACAAAAGGAAAAGTTTGCAAGTCTGCTTGGTGAACCTGGTGGTTTAGGGGAAAGGCGACTGATTTGGTCCAATTAATTTTGTAACCTGAAAGTTGAGAATAGCGGTCAATTAGATCCAGAACAACAGATACGGAGTCTAAGGAAACAAAAAGCATAAGATCATCTGCATACGCTGAGACTTTTATATCCCGACGGGGAAAGGGAGCGCCGTGGATATGTGGAGACTGACGGATTAACAGGATTAGGGGTTCTAACGCAAGATCAAAAAGTAAGGGGGAAAGTGGGCACCCCTGACGGGTGCCTCTTTGCAGTAAAAATGGCTGGGACTTCAATGTGTTGGCACAGACACTAGCAGTTGGTTGAGAGTATAGCACTTGAAGGCAACGGAGAAAATTATCGCCGAAACCAAACCAACGGAGGGTCGCAAATAGGAATGGCCATTCTAGCCGGTCAAAGGCTTTTTCGGCATCTAGGGAAAGGCCAACCAATGGACGATCGTGGGAGGCCATATTAGTTAGTACATGACAAAGAGTCCTGGCATTATCAGCAGTTGATCTGCCGGGAATAAATCCACATTGATCTGGATGTATTAAAGTGGTCATTTTGTGAGAGAGCCGAGTAGAAAGAATAGTGGCGAAGATTTTATAATCTGCGTTAAGCAGGGAGATGGGTCGGTAATTGGCTGTCAGGTGTGGGTCTCTCCCCTCCTTCTCAAAGACCACTATGTTGGCCTCTGAAAAGGAACCAAGGGAGGATCCGTCGGCTACTAGGGTAGTAAAGTATTGCTGCAAAAACGGGGCCAGATCAGAGCTGAAAGTTTTGAAGAACTCAGCCGGAAGGCTGTCTGGACCCGCAGCACGGCCGGAGGCACATCTTTTAATTGCATCCTGTATTTCCACAAGAGTAAACGAATGATCAAGGGCCGTGCATTCCTCAGCCGAGAGAGTAGGACGCTGTACACCAGCTAACAAGCGGTCGAAATGTTCAGGAACAAACTCACATTCAGATTTATACAAGCTAGCATAAAAATCGCGAAAAAGCTCTAAAATCTCATGATCTTTTGTGACAAGGCCATTCCCAGATGGGCTTCGGAGAGCTGCTACCCGTTTGGCTTCTTTTTTCCCCTTCAAAGCATTAGCTAGTAGTTTACCAGCGCGATTATTTTCCCGGTAATACAATCCCTGCTGGGATGCTATATTTCTAACAGCGGCATTATGCAAAATCTTGTTGTACTGAAAACGGAGACGTTGCAAACGAAGCAGAACACATGGGTCTGTTCGGGACGTAAGAATACGTTCACCAGCCTGTATCTGTTGTTCAAGGATCACCAATTGTTGCCTTCTTTGTTTCCCAAGACGGATTTGATAACTAGTCACCGTGGCTCGAATAGACGCCTTAAAACCCTCCCACCAGGCCCAGTTCGTTGTGTCAAGGGGAGAGTTAAAATGAAAGTAATCTTGTATGGCAGCCCGTATTACAGTTTGAAAATCCTGTTGGTCTAGGAGAGACCTATCAAAAGACCATGCTCGGGGACTTGCATTTTGCGCAGCAGTGTGTATCGTAAAAGATATGGCAGCATGGTCTGAAATGTGCAAGGGGTGAATCTTAGCCATACCAATCTGCGATACCAATGTTTTAGATAAAAGAAAAAAATCTATTCGGGATTGTGATTGGTGAGGAGCGGAGAAAAAGGTAAAATCCAAATCAGAAGGATTCAATAACCTCCATATGTCCACCAAAGCCAAATCAGCGATCATAGCTGTAAGTATGGAGAGACTCTTGGGTGGACCACAGGTTCTAGGCGGCTGCCGATCCACCAAAGGGTCGAGGACCTGATTAAAGTCTCCTCCCAGTATTAGTGGGGTATGAGCGGAGGCTTGCGCAGCTTGTGCAATTTTAGCAAAAAAACCAGGATTGTCAACATTTGGAGCATAAATACAAATACACGTGAATTCTAGATCCCCCACTTTGAGATGAGCGCGAGCCCATCTACCCTCATTATCTGAGCTAATATCTAGCACGGTGGCCTGCAGGGATTTCTTAACAAGTATGGCAACACCACAGCGTTTAGCAACAGCGGGAGAATACGCCACAACAGCATAAGGCTTGACATTAAGCTTTAGTGTTTCTTTAGCATTTAAATGCGTTTCTTGAAGCAGTACTAAATCAGCATGCTCAGTATTCAAATAGCTAAGAATTTTCTTCCTTTTGATTGGACTATTGATACCTTTGACATTCAATGATAAGAGCTTACAGAAAGCCATCTAGTAATATACAAAATTCTGAGAGAACATGAAGTTGCACATTATTCCCTAAACTATGCATATTGGTAGCAAATGACTGTACACACGACATGAAATAATAAACTTTTGGTAGAAAGCATAAATAACCCCAAAAAAAAAAGAGACAGGCACCGAAGTGCACTAGAGAAGAAGCAAAACCCCAACTATTACTGGCGACCATGAGTCTGCGGGGGGAAGCCCCAGAGAAGGCCCGATACTGGCCATACTCCCTGCAGCAGGAACAAGTCCCGGGAGCCACCGAAGGGTGCAGAGAAGCAGGATGGCGGTTCAAAGAAGTAGGTCAGGAGAGCAGTCCAACCGCGTCCGCAGCGAAATCACTGCGATAGGCCCCAATGAGGTAGAGATTTAAGAGAGCTTTGAACAGCAACACAGCTTGATGGTAACATCAACGCATCAGTTCAGCTTCTTTAGAGTCCAAAAATGCAGCGAGGAGGTCAGGATCCTCGAAGGTCCTGGTATGGTTATGCAGCGTAACGCGTAGCTTTGCCGGATACAGGAGACCAAATCGGGCCTGCAGTTGCTGAAGGCGAGGGCGATAAGCAAGAAGCTTCTTTCGGCGGTCCATCGTGGGCTTAGAGAGATCAGGGAAGAAAGACACTTTATGCCCATCTATCTCGAGGTGATGATTAGCCCGGGCAGCAGCCAGAATTTGCTCAGCTTGTTGATAGCGCAGTAGCCGAAAAATGATGGGCCTGGGAGTCGTCCGGTTGAGCGCCATATTAGTGGGGACACGATGTGCCCGATCTATCTCCAGGTCCTTAAGAAACGTCGTCTTCAATAGAGAGGGTAGAATATTGCCCAGATATTCCCGCAGATCTCCTGCTTCTACGCCCTCTGGAGCTCCAATGAGTCGAATGTTATTGCGACGAGCTCTATTATTGCTATCTTCAAGTTCCTTTTGAAGGAGCAAAATCTGGCGTTCAGCTTTATCGATCTTCCCCATTCGCACCGCGTGCGATTCAAGAGTCTCCGCCATTTTGTCTTGGCGCAACGAGAGGCCCTCGAGCCTTTCCTGCATCATGGTAAGGTCCTCACGCATGGCGCGGATCGCTTCTCCGTTGGATTGTACCAGTTCCTTTACACCACGAATCTCCTCGAGTATCACCCGCTGCATTTCAGGGCTCTCACAGAGCGGCGCCATCTTATGCGGGGAAGGCAGTTCCGTTTTGGAGCGTTTGCCGTGCGACGAAGTGGGGGAGCCGAAATCTAGGCGCTGTGGTTTAGGTCCCGCCATCCCTCCGATGCGCCCCGGCGATTTTAAAGCAAAATAGTGAAGTTTTGCAGGAGTTTAGTCAGGATTCTGTGTAGGCCTCTCGGGAGCTTCAGCACCAGGCGTCTACCCCGTTGGACATCAGGCTCCGCCCCCCACAATATGTAATTCTTTTTTAGGCAGGCTTCCAGAAATTTCATAGTACAGAGATCCTGTTGCTCTTTGTCGTATTTGTGCTGTTCGTCCTTTCTCAGTGTTCCTTCTCAGTGGACACGGGGGTTTCCTCTGCTGAAGTTTCATCAGTCTTTTCTCTTCCCTGTGGTGTTCCTCAGGGTTCTATCTTGGCTCCTTTATTGTTCAATATCTTTTTGATTCCATTCTTATTATTCAGCAACATGGTATTTCTTCACATTTTTGTGCAAATATCATCTTAATTCATCATACTGACCCCCTCACTCCAGATCATACCCCTCTCAATGACTGTTTGTCTAGCATCTCCCAATGGCTTTTCAATAATTTTCTTGTCTCAATCCTGTTAAATCCTCTGTCCTCTGGGTTACTTTTAGTCCCCTATACCTTCTTTAGCCTCTTCTCTTCCTTGTGGTCCAATCCCTTTAGTGAAATCAATGTGTTATCTGGGTGTTATCCTCGATTCCTCTTTATCTTTTCATTACATTACCACAATAGTCCATCGTTCTTTCTTTTTCCATTGTCGTATTCATGCTGTTTGTCATTTTCGCTCTCTCTCCTCATTAACTACTTCGCTCTTTTGCTAGTTATTTCCAGGCTGGACTATTGTAATGTCATCTGTCAAAGCGAGGTCGATACCGAGACGAGTCGGTACCCAATCGTCCAGGCTAGAGATCGATTCTAGACTCGGCATCGAAAGCAGCGAATCAATCGAAACAGACCTGGAGGGTACCGACATGGATGCCAGAATCGGTACTGGGATCGATACCAATGCTGGAAGATCGGTCTGTAGCGGCTCTAGCGGCACCGAAGATACCGAGAACGCTAGACAGCGATCATCGGTGTGGAGTGTTTCATCCAACACCTTTGCCGATGCCGGGGTACCGGTACCGCTCCCAGCGGCTACCACCGCCGAGCATGGCTCAGGTATTTTCGCGGAGGTGAAAACCCCGGAAATAACCTGAAACCCCGTTAGTGCTTTGGAGGCCGAAGACTCCCGCCGGGGTTTTAAAGCCAAATTGTCCTCGAGGGCAAGGCCGGAGCCATCTCGATGTTGAACATGAGATCTACCACCCGAGGACTGGCTAATCTTTACAGACTTTTGTGGGGTTACCTGATCCTGTGAAGAAGAAGTTGTAGCTGGTACCCTCAGAGCTGACGGGAACTGCGTATCGAGTTGAGCTCGATGTTGAAAACTTCTTTTAGAAAAAATGCTGCAGGAGGGACACTCCAGCGGATAGTGGTCAGGACCCAAACATGGAAGGCACCAGTTATTTATTTATTTATTTATTTACTTCTCTTATATACCGCGCTATTAAAATCAGTGCGGTTTACAATTGGAATAAAAAACATACTGCAATGTCACACGACAATTGAGTTTTTACATTGAACAAGGACGAGATAACCTGGAGGTAACAGGGGTAACTAATTACAGAGTAATTATTCATGGAGTATGGTGAGAAATTATACATATAATATAGCTTGGTTTCAACATATTTATAATGGGTGTCTAAGACTAACTTAGTACCGCCACAGTTGAAACATGTTTTAGGGATAGTGGCTGACGTTTCCATGAAGGAAGTGGAGAGGCCTAGTAGGCCTAAAACCGTCAGGCACTAAACAGGGAAAAATTCCCTGCTAAGGAAATAATTTGTTCAAGAAAAGAAAAAGAAAAACACCGGCGGTACCGGTGCGTCGAAGGAAGGCAGACGCGACCACAAGAAAAAAACAAAAATAAAGGAAGAATTTTCTGCGGTGACAGGAGTACGTCCTGCCGGCTCCGCGGAAAAACGAAAACTGAGGAGAGGCAGTTCGGAAAGGCGGGAAGGCAGCACGCAGGCGTGGTGGGATGCTCCCAAAAGCGTTCTAATTGGATGCTGGGGAGCGTTCCCGTGCAGACTCCGTTGGTACCGACGTACCCATATGTGAAGACTCATTCCTGCTTGTTCCTGGAGATCATGAAGCTGCAAGGGGGTAAACTGAAAGGCAATGTCAGAAAATACTTTTTCACTGAAAGGGTGGTGGATGCTTGGAATGCCCTCTCAATGAAAGTGGTGGGGGCAAATACAGTGACAAAATTCTCACAGGCATGGGACAGACACAGTGGATCCCTTTATAGAAACTAGATAAAATCAAAATAAAACTTAACTGTCTCTGATATCTTAACAAGTCAGTGACCTGCACAGAGCGGTGAGTACACCCCTAAACAAAGGCATGGGAAGGGGTGACCTGTACGGAGCGGCAGGCGCACCTACTCTTGCCACCTTGCTGGGCAGACTAGATGGACCATGCTGGTCATTATGTGCTGTCATATACTATGTTACTATGTTTCCCATGTTTCCCAATTTGAGCACGTCATTCCCCTCCTGCTACATAATCACTGGCTCCCATTTAAATTTCCTTCATAGTTTAAACTCCTTTCAATAGTTCATCATACTCTTCACTCTGGTGTGCCTTAGTATCTTTCAGATTTATTGCTTTCATACTCCACTCATTTCCTTCTCCGTGATACTCACTCTTATCAGTCACACTTACCATCACCTACACAGGCTAGACTAGTTTCTACTCGCTCTTCTGCACTTTATTTTCGCTTCTCTCTATCCGCCTGGAAACCTCATTCCCCTCTTTCAAGTTCCTCCTGAAAACATATTAATTTAATATTGCCTATGATTTCCCATTTATTTGATTGTAATTTTGTCTTGTTTTTACGTATCCTATTTGTTCTCCCTTCTTCCGCTGTGGTATGAACAATTCTACTCTTTCCTGTTTTTACTGGAGTTCTTTTCTATTTCACTGGTTTTATTGTATTTTTTTAGATATTGTTGTACACCGCTCTGCTGAGGCCCCTTGAAGGGTGGGTTTATCAAATAATAAACCATAACCATAACCATTTCTTTAACCGACAATCTGTATCATGGGCTTGACAAGGGTCACAAGGCTATTTGGATTCTCTTAGATCTGGGTTTGACAAAGCCCAGGTGCCAGGTCGCCATGGCGACTAGAAATTTCTACCTGGTGTCTGGGATTTGCTCCCCCCCCCCCCCCATCAAGGGCAGAAAAACCCTTCTGCCGGCCCACAGGAGATCGGATCTCAACGGGCAGAACAGGAGGGATCTTTGCTGCAATGCAGCAGATGCTCGCGGAGATCTGATCAATTGTGCCAATACGTGCAGCCTGGACCTGGGACAACACTGATGCTGGGATTAGTAAGTCATCCAGCCTGGAATGGGCCCCATGGGCTCGGTAGACATGCATAAAATCCTTTTCCTACAAATGAAGTATCCTCCCCATATTAACCAAGTCCAGCAGTTTGCATGGGTGTTGGAACTCACTAGCAAACTGGTTAGGACCTTCATGACCTGGCAGAGATTTGTCAAATAATGCATCTAAAACAGAGTTAAAATCCCCACCCAATATGAAATGCTTTTAAGCTTTGACCTAGCTCCCTAAATAATCCCTGATCAGGGATGATGGGGGTCATATACATTGCACAAAGTGAAAAGGTCTCCATAATAATAAATTACTCGTCTGGGTCCGTTACTACTCTGGTTATATCTAATGGAACCCTTTTCCAATCAAAATAGCCAAACCCACTTATGGAGTCCAAATTAGCCCCAAAGGCCTGTCCAACCTAAAAATGTTGTAATTTATCATCATGTTCCTTTGCATCCATATGTGTTTTTTGTAACATAACAATATCCACCTTCATATTATGCAATGTATTTAAAACCTTGTGTCATTTTATTGGAGACCCCAAACCACAAACATTCCATATTACACAAACGAACTTTAGAATTACCCTTTCCCAAGAAAGTGACACCCTAGGACCTCTGCTCACCATATGCACACCATCACCCAATCTGGCCAAACACACATAGCACCACAAATTCCCTACCCATCCCTATCTCCAAATCTCATTTCTCCAAACCCCCTAATCCCTCCTCTCCTATCCAGTTACTTAAGGTATGTTCAAAGCCCTAAACCCTACCTTCAAAAAAGCGTAGTTGCTCACCTGTAGCAGATGTTCTCCGGGAACAAGCACAAAGTCAGTCCTCACATATGGGTGACATCGGCGCCAATGGAGACTACACGGAAGCATCTCCCCAGCTTTCAAAGAAAGCCTTTGGGAGATGTACCACGCATGCATGATCCCCTTCAATCCCAACGGTGCCATCTTGCCTCATTCTCCTTTTTTCCGAAGAGTCCTTCAGACGTTGTCCAATTATCCCTGGAAAAAGCGTAATTTTTGTTAAGTTTTGTCCAGTTTGCATACTGATTCCTTCCTGCTCCCAAGCCAGCGTGCCTCGGTATCGCTCCTCAGGTTTGTTCACTCATTTTCTCATTTTTCATCGAGGTGTCCCTCGAACTGGCATTCACGCTCTTTTTTAGCAAAAGGCCTCGGACCCCCACCAAGTGGTGGGCTCCCCCTTTTCCCAATGGCCTCCAGTGGCTTCAAGAAGTGCGACTGATGTGGCAAAATGATGTCTCTCACCAACCCGCATGACTGCTGCTTCTGGTGCCTCAGCCCAGAACATAACGACTCTGACTGTGAACTCTGTAGAACCATGACCTCAAAGGCCCTAAAGAGCTGTCAGCAGCAGCAGGAAAAATGTTTCCAGAAGTCTGACTCTGTGCCAGAGTCTCTGGCGAGACCTCAGTGCCTCACAAAGCCCGAGCTTCTTCGGAGTCCAGCAATCACAGTTCCTCTGAGCAGAAACCCGATGAGGAGGCGCACAAGAAGAAGAAACCCTCAAAGATTGCCTTGAAGGACGGGTCCGGGAAGAAGGGGAAATCCTAGCCAGGTCCTGCAGTCCCAGGCATAAGTCTGAGGAGTTGGAGCGGGAGCAGCAATTCAAGCTGCCCCATAAGGAGTTGTCAGCACCCACTGATCGGCCTTTCATCTCTGAGGCCATCCTCATCAAGAACTTTCTCTCAACAGTACTGACATCGGCCTGAAGCCCTTGGTGCCCACCTCAAAGGCTGCAGAGCCAACTGGTATGGAGACCAGGATGGCGGCCTTAGAGAGCAGTATATCTGCCCTTGTGGCCATTCAATGGGTATTTATGTCCAGCTCATCCGCCCTGTCGACAGGACCCTCAACATTAGGGCTTTCCCGGACATTCAGCCAGTCCTCGAATGCCACCAGCCTCAAAAGAGTCCCCAGGACTGGATGAGGTCCCGGTCCCTTTCCTTGGGGCACCGGTCCTCCCTGGTGAGCGCCTTGCAGCTCAAACCACAGATCCTCCAGAGGTCGCGAACCACCTGGAGCAGACCTCGACCGAGGTGATTGCTGGGCATCGGACTCATACTTGGACTTCGAGTCCGAATGGGAGACCAAAGATGAAGACTCCCCAGATACAAGGCGACACCAAGATGCTCTCCCTTGGGTCACTGCTGCCATTCCTCCAGCAGGGAGACTGGCTATGCTCCTTAAACCTAAAGGATGCCTACACACACATTCTAATTCATCCTAGCCACAGAAAATACCTCCAATTTGTGGTGGAAGGACAGCACTACCAATACAGGGTGCAGCCCTTTGGTCTGGCCTCATCACCAAGGGTCTTCACAAAGTGCCTCGCGGTGGTCGCAGCCCACCTCTGGATTCAAAGGGCCTTCATCTTCCCTTATCTGGCTCATAAAGGGAGCCACAACTACAGAGGCACAATGCACTGCTGGGTGTACCATAAATGCCCTGAAGCACCTGGGGTTCATCGTAAACTACCCCAAGTCCCACCTCACTCTGGCCCAGTGCCTAGAATTCATAGGGGCGCAACAAGATACCCTCCAGGTGAAAGCCTTCTTCCCTCAGAAAAGGTCTGAATGCCTCAGGGGGTTAGTTGCAGAGGTGCACCTACACCGGTTGCCATCTGCATGGCTTCTACTCTGCCTGTTGGGACACATGGCCTCCACGTTTCACGTGACCCCATATGCCCACCTGCACATGAGGGCAGCCTAGTGGTGCCTCCGCTCTCAGTGGACACAACCCACAGGCAAGCTCAGGGACAGAGTGAGAGTGACTCAACAGCTGGCGGACTCCCTCAGATGGCGGCAGAGTCCATATCACCTTCAGGCCAAGATGCCTTTCCAGGCACCAACCCCCCAGAGGGTTCTTATTACGGACCCAGGGCTTCTGGTCCCAGGAGGAATCCCAGTTGCAAATCAACCTGCTAGAGTTCCGGCTGATATTTTTGGCTCTTCAAGCTTTCCGCCACCAGCTGCAACACCACCCAGTGCTGATCCAGACCGATAACCAGGTCGCAATTGTTCTACATGAACAAACAAGGTGGCACATAGTCGTACCCTTCTGCCAGGAGAAAGTAGCCCTCTGCACCTATATTGCACACAGGGGGATGCTCCAGAGGGCAGTTTACCTTCCGGGGCAGGCTAATTCCCTGGCATATAAAATGAGCAGAGTGCTCCAGCTGCACGAGTGGTGCCTGGACCCAGTAGTAGCCTCCCGGCTGTTTCGTCTCTTGGGCATCCCTTTGATTGACCTGTTTGAAAGTCCGGACAACACACAGTTGCCCTGATTTTGCTCCCTCCAGTCGCACCTTTCCCAGGTGACAGCAGATGCGTTCCTCATCCCATGGATGAAAGGCCTCCTGTGCGCCTTTCCACTGACACCACTGGTTACCAAGACCCTATTTAAGGTCCAGAGCGATACAGCATCACTGATGCTGATAGCTCCTTGGTGACCCAGGCAACCCTGGTTCCCACTGCTCCTCTCCCTATCAGCAGCATCGCCGATTCCCCTGGGCTGAGCCCCAGGGCTACTCTCACAGGGGCAGGGCTCTCTCCGACACCCCAACCTGGGGTCCCTGTCACTCACAGCATGGCTGCTGAAAGGGTAGCATTAGCTCCCTGCAACCTCCCATGGGATGTGAAGGATGTTCTTCTAGCCTCACATAAGGCCTCCATAAGAAGGGCGTATGCCTTCAAGTGGCGCTGTTTCTCGGTGTGATGCGAAGAAAGACAGGCAAACCTGTTCTCCTGTTCAATATAAGTAGTACTCCAGGACCTACTCCACCTGTCACAGGTGGGACTAAAGACCAATACGGTCAGAGTACACATGAGCCCTCTTGGTGCAGCCCCTTGCGTCCCAATTCTTGCGGGGCCTCATGTTATCCATATCCCCCTCCACCCTCCAGCGGTGGAGTGGGATCTAAATGTGGTGCTCTTGCAGCTCACTAAGCCTCCATTTGAGCCCCTACCTGCCACCTGCGGTACCTCTCCTGAAAGGTCATATTCCTTGTAGCACTCACATCAGCTCGCAGAGTTACCGAGCTCCAGTCTCTGATGACAGAACTCCCCTATACGAGGTCCTACAAGAACAGGATGGTGCTCTGTACACACCCCAAGTTTCTGCCGAAGGTGGTGTCCCCATTCCACCTCAATCAAGAGGTGGTGTTACCCACCTTCTTCCAGAGGCCTTATGCTGGCAAGGCGAAGACCATTCTCCATACTCTGGATTGTAAAAGGGCCCTGTCCTATCTGCAACAGACTCAGGGCCACCTCAAAGCACCTCAACATTTTGTATCCTATGACCCCAGCCCTCTGTGGCTCCCAGTGACCAAGCAAACTCTGTCCGCTTGGGTGGCAGACTGCATTATCCTTGCCTATGAGAAGGCGGGGATTTCACTGGACCAGAAGGTCATGGTGCAGTGTGTCAGGGCCATGGCTACTTCTGTGGCAAATCTGCATTCCATTCCGGTGATGGAAATCTGACAGGCTGCCACCTGATCTTCGGTACATACCTTTGCAGCTCACTACTGCCTGGAGAGGGAGTTCCAACAGGACAGCACCTTTGGCCAGGCCATACTCTGTAACCTCTTCAGGGTGTAGGCAACTCCTGCCCTCCAACCCTTCTGTGTTCAGACTACTGGAGCGCTGATTCTCTGCAAGACACTTGGGTCTTGCGAGAGTCTCTCAGTAGGATTCAACTGCTGCTGATCATGTCTTACCCTTTGCAGGTTGCCATGGCGTTTTTTTATAGGTTCTCAGTATCCTGTACCTGGGGAGTCCCATATGTGAGGACTGACTTCCTGCTTGTTACTGGAGAAAGTGTAGTTACTCACCTGTAACAGGTTTTTTTGGGACAGCAGGAATCATCCCTCACAACCCTCCATCCTCCCCTTGGAGTTGCTTCTTTACTGCATCTATAGAAAGACTAGGGGACATGCAATGAAGCTACAGGGTAAACTAAGACAAATAAGAGAAAATATTTTTTCACTCAACATGTAATCAAACTCTGGAATTTGTTACCAGAGGATGTAGTAAAGGCTGTTAGTGTAGCTGGGCTTAAAAAAGGTTTGGACAAGTTCCTAAGAACATAAGAACATAAGATATGCCATACTGGGTCAGACCAAGGTCCATCAAGCCCAGTATCCTGTTTCCAACAGTGGCCAATCTAGGTCATACGTACCTAGCAGTTTCCCTAAAAGACACAGGTTCCGCAATGCTTGTACTGGGTCAAACATTGATATCCTGGGTCCCTTCTTAATAATGGTTTATAGACCTTTCCTCCAGGAACTTGTCCAAACCTTTTTTAAACCCAGCTACACTAACAGCCTTTACTACATCCTCCAGTAACAAATTCCAGAGTTTGATTACACGTTGAGTGAAAAAATATTTTCCTTTATTATCTTAAATAGTTTACCCTGTAGCTTCATTGCATGTCCCCTAGTCTTTCTATATTCTGATAACGTAAACAATCGATCTACATTTACCCGTTCCACTCCGTTCATTAATTTATAGACTTCTATCATATCTCCCCTCAGCCATCTCTTTTCCAGGTTAAAGAGCCCTAACCTTTTTAGCCATTCTTCATAGGAGTATCCTTCCATCTCCTTTACCATTTTGGTGGCTCTTCTCTGAACCTTTTCTAATAACTCTATATCCTTTTTAAGATATGGCGACCAGAATTGCACACAATACTCAAGGTGCGGTCTCACCATGGAACAATATAGAGGCATTATAATATCTTTTGTTTTATTTTCCATTCCTTTCCTTATGATACCTAGCATTCTATTTGCTCTCTTTGCTGCCGCTGCACACTGGGCCGAGGGTTTTAACATGCTATCCACAATGACGCCTAAATCTTTTTCCTGGGTGGTGGTTCCTAATGTGGAATCTTGCATCGTGTAACCATAGTTTGGGTTGTTCTTCCCTAGATGCATAACTTTGCACTTGTCCACATTAAATTCCATCTGCCATTTTGATGCCCAGTCTTCTAATTTATCAAGATCCTCTTGCAATTTTCCACAATCCTCTTGGGTTTTAACAACTTTAAATAGTTTTGTGTCATCTGCAAATTTGATAACCTCACTCGTTATTCCACTTTCCAGGTCATTTATGAATATGTCAAAAAGCAGCGGACCCAGCACAGATCCCTGGGGTACACCACTATTCACTTTTCTCCATTGCGAAAATTGGCCATTTAGCTCAACCTTCTGCTTTCTATCTTTTAACCAGTTCTTGATCCACAGTAGTACACTGCCTCCTATCCCATGACTCTTTAGTTTTGCCAAAAGTCTCTGATGAGGGACCTTGTCAAAGGCTTTCTGAAAGTCCAGATACACTATATAAACCGACTCACCTTTGTCCACCTGTTTATTCACACTTTCAAAAAAACATAACAGATTAGTAAGACAAGATCTTCCTTGACTAAAGCCATGTTGGCTGTCTCCCATTAGGCCATGACTATCTACATGCAGAGTAATTTTATTCTTTATGATGGTTTCTACCATTTTTCCCGGTACTGACGTGAGGCTCACTGGTCTGTAGTTTCCCGGATCACTCCTGGAACCCTTTTTAAAAATTGGTGTTATATTGGCGATCCTCCAGTCTTCAGGTATTAGAGATGATTTTAATGACAGTTCACAGATTACTAATAGCAGGTCTGCAATCTCATATTTCAGTTCTTTCAACAGCGTTGGATGTATACCATCCAGCCCAGGTGATTTGCTACTCTTCAGTTTATCTAATAGCTGTAATACATCATCCCGATGTATCGATATTTCCTTCAATTCTTCCGCACCTTTAAATACCACTTCAGTCATGGGTAACATCCCTACATCTTCCTCAGTAAAGACCGAAGCAAAAAATTCATTCAGTCTCTCCGCTATCGCCTTGTCGCCTGGAGGAAAGGTCCATAAACCATTATTAAAAAGGGACCCAGGATATCAATGCTTGACCCAATACAAGCATTGTGGAACCTGTTTCTTTTGGGGAAACTGCTAGGTACGTATGACCTAGATTGGCCACTGTTGGAAACAGGATACTGGGCTTGATGGATCTTGGTATGACCCAGTATGGCATATCTTATGTTCTTATGTTCTTATGTACCCATCTTCAACAGAAGGCTCAAGAACATATAAAATGGGATTTTACAAATGATGTCCCAGTGCAATCTGGGACATCCAAGCCAAAACACCTGATAAAAAAGCAAGCACATGCATGTTCAGCCACTATTTCACAAACATGGACGTGCCCAATATGGACGTCTGCCCAGACAATTACATAGATATCCTGGAATAGTATTTCAGAACCTGGACGTCTAGGAATAGCCAAATGGTTAGAGTAGTAAGCTAGGAACAGCTAAGCTAGGATTCAAATCCCACTGTTGCTATCATTGTGATTGTGCAGAATACTGGAGATGACGGAGTGATATCTTCTCTACACCCTCTGGTTATTTTACAGCCAAAATGAGCACTTTCCCACTGCCTATTTGTGCCTGGAGCAGGTCTAAACTCGGACACAACTCTGGATGCCCAGGACATTTCTGAGAGCAGACAGTAACATCTAGGTTCCTGGGAACGTATAGGCCACAACTCCATTACGCCCGAGTCCAAACTTGGATATCCTCACATTGGGGACATCCAGAAACTCGGCTTCTAAAATATCTCTCGAGATGTCTCTGTGCTTTGGACGTCTCTATAACCATTTTCAGACATCCAAAGCACGAAGAGGGCTTCTAAAATAGCCCACATTATCTACACACCATTATACAGTGCTACGGCTGAGGCACAAAGAATAGTGAGAGCCTCTCTTTCCAAAATAAAACTGACGTACTTTTTAAACTGTTGAAATACAAACAAAAATTTCCACAGAAAGGCACTCCTTGCACAGTGTGCTCACAATAAGGACACAAAAATCTCTATCAAGGCTGTTTTTTGGGGGACCAAAAGCTGTGTGGTCACCTACAGTGCCATGCATGATTTTATTTATTACATTCTCTTATATACCGTGCTATTCTTCATCAGTGTGGTTTACATTGAACAAACTGAAATTACATTGAACAGGGCATTATAACTTGGAGATAACTATTTTACAGGGAACATGGGCTATGGAGGGTTAAGTGGCTTGCCCAAGACCACAAGGAGTGCCTGTGGGACTAGAAACCCCAGTCCTTCTGGCCCAAGGTTGCTGTCCTCTAGTGGGATTTGAACCCCCAACCTTCTGGCCTGAAGTACCTTGCCCCAACCACTAGGCCACTCCTCCACTCCATGATAGCTAGCTATGCCCACCAATGTCCATTCTGAGTTTCACACACAGCTTCTGTTGACCACTGCACTTCTACATCACTGCAAGCATTTTTCAAACTCGTCTGAAACTGACATCAGCAGCTAACAATTGCCAGCCTCTAGATTTTTTAAAACACTTCTATGGGTGAGCTTCCATCCCATCTGCCATTAACAGGAGGAGACAGCTTAGAGTGGCAGAAAGAAGGAAGCCCCAGGAAACAGGCAGATATATCACAACCAATAATTATCTAAGCATAAATATAAAAATAATATAATAGTCAAGTAAATAACAATACAAACAGAAACAGACTACTCAAATCAACAAATGCATATATCAAAACAATAATGTATAAAACAGATTATATAAGAAACAATCAAATAAAACCACAAGACAAAGACGAAGAACTAAACAGTAAATTAACAACATATAAGCAATACTATATAAGCAGTCCTTAAATATGCATGTTCCAGGAACTCCCAACACCCAGAATGTTAAAACAGACAGCAGGCCCTGAAGAGAATATTCATAATTCACTGAAAAGTGCATCGGCTCGATAGATATCGCAGGAACTACTCCAAATGATAGCTACCTCAGTTCCTCAATAGAGAGATATGCCATAAAAGCCAATTTGAAGTAGTGAGGTTTAAGCTTAGTCTTAAAGATTTTGTGCGATTTCTCCATGCGCAAGTCAGCGCAAGTCAGGTGTCAACGCATTCCATAGGTGCACATCCATTATGATGAAGGCCCTACATCTGGTCGTTTCTCACTGCAGTTTAGCGAATGTAGGAACCACTAGCAAATTCTGTTGTAGGGAGCGAAGGGTATACAGAGCTATATATGGGATCAACAAACTTATAAAAAATATAGGAAGAAAGACCCAAATAAAAATCTGTGTGAGAAAGAATTAGAGGCAGTTTTGCAAAAGTGCACTAAGTAGCTAACACACATTTTTTCACATGTAGTAACTGCCTGCTCAGTCCCATGATAACTGTCACTACTGGGACATGACAGATACCACATACTTAGTCACACGCTAAATGCTACTTGTGCATTGGGTGAGGTATGAGTAGAGAAGGGGCATGGTGTGCACGTTGCAATTAGCACAAGGGGAACACAGTGCGCACAGTCAGTGTTGCCATTAGCTTGGGTTCACCTAACGCCACTGCAATAGAGTTCAGTGCACCACGGTACTTGCGCCGTGTGTCAGCTGTCGGGAAGATTCTGGCCACGCCCCTGAAGAAGCTTTGCACTTATCACACGTTAGTTTAGATGCTAAAAATGTGTGTTAGGTACAAAAACCTAATGCACTTTAGTATCAGGGCCCCTTAGGATCTGAAAAGAGATCCTAAAAGTAATTGCACTGACTCTTCTATTAATAGTGCTATTCTCCTGCTCTTCTCCGTTACCACAATGTCCACTTTTCTTCCATGAAGCTTTTCATCTGTCACAATAGGAATGTCCCAGGGGACTGTAGCCTTTTCATTCTCCTCAATTCTGTCACAGACATGAACCCAGAGTTGTTCTGGCACAGCAGTGTTATTGTGTCCACACAACTTCCAGTGGATGAGACGTGCTATCTAACTGTGACTTTCTGTATACAATTTTTCTGATATCAACACGTCACACCCAGCAATGAGATGTGCGATTGTTTCCAGTTTAGTACTGCAACACCTGCTGCTGTTGGTTTTATCAGTTTTTTTCTATGCTAGTGGTGAACCATCTTATTCATAATCCATTCTCCTGTGCTGCAATTATCAATCTCTCACCCCCCCCTTAACTACTCATGCATCAGCAGTTAATCTATATGTGGTTTCTGAACTAACTCGCTGTATTTCTTGATGGTTTTGTGTTTTTAGCCATTTTTTTCCTTGCTAGTCTAATTCTCTAGGTCGTCCCCCCTGAATTTGCAAATTATATTGCTTCTTTCCCTCTCTGTGCTGGAGAACTCTCATCGTCCCCTACAGTCTTTGGAATGCTTGTCTATGTTTCAGGATGGAGACCAACTATGGCCGCTTGCATTCATCATACTTCAGCACTTCATTGGAAGTACTTTTATGAAGGATTTTTCACAGATGTATGCTAGCAAAAGGCCTCATACAATTGCCTCACCTGTAAAAGTAGGAGCAATTAGGTACATACTTGTATGTGACTTTAGAGTAGGTGTGTTCAGGGGAGGAGTTTGGGTAGGGCATGGGTGGCGTCACAGTTCACGCATGCATTTATAACATATGCACTTACTTCACACACTGCTCCCAAGCAGACGTAAATGTCCATGGCTTGTATAAACATACATAGGTGTCTATGTTATTTTTTTTTCTTGTCACGTATTCCAGATTTGAATATTACGTTGTACCCGTGACTGTGGATTTTGTAGTGTCCAATATTTAAAACTAATAAATAAAACTTAAAAAAAAAAAAAGAATTAATCCTGCACATGTTGGAATATTTTGGTCTACTTGACGCCCAGAATCCAGCTGTATGCTCCTTTAAAGACGCCACAATCATTGTCTTGGAAAAGGCGGGTAGGGACCCTCACAAAGTAGAGAATTATCGGCCAATCTCGCTACTGAATTCCTACTACAAACTGTATTCCTCGGTTCTGGCCTGGAGACTGGCAAAAGTCATCCCATATTTGGTTCACCCGGATCAATGTGGGTTCATCGCGGGTCGATCAACCTCTGATAAAGCTCGTCTTCTTTTAAACCTTATTGCGACAGCGGAGGGTAGGGACACTCCGATCATTGGCCTCTCTTTAGACGCAGAGAAAGCCTTTGATCAGCTGGAATGGGCCTTTCTGCATCAGACTTTGCAGTGGTTTGGCTTTGGGAACAAATTCTTGCAGCTAATAAAAGTATTATATACTAACCCCTCAACACACATTTTTGTAAATGGAACAACATCCTCTTCTTTGTCCCTTCACAGGGGTACTAGGCAAGGCTGACCCTTATCTCCACTCCTGTTTAATATCGCTTTGGATCCGCTAGCCCTAATGATTCGGCATTCCAAGGAGATCCTAGGGGTTAAGATAAGCGATTTATAAATCAAGATATCTGCATATGCAGATGACTTGTTACTTTTTGCTCATCCCTCTTCCTTAGGGGAAGTCTTGAACATAATTGGTAACTATTCTATGTTATCAGGCTACAAGATAAATTGGGCAAAATCAACTGCTTTCCCAATGAACAAAATGACATTCAAAGCTATGGCTGAATCCTTCCCGTTCGTTTGGGCGTCAGAGGCAATCAAATATCTAGGAGTGAGATATAGTCGTAGTCTGGATGAGACCATAAAGATAAATACAAAACTTTTGCAGGAAATGGTACAACAATTCACGTTCCAATGGTCACCTTTACATCTGTCATGGTGGGGAAGACTTGAGTCAATAAAACTTTCACTACCATCTAACTTCTACAGCTCGATACAGCATAAAATTGTTATGTTTCTGTGGCAGGGCAAACCCCCTAGAATTGCAACTAAGAAGCTAAAAGCAAAGTGAATCTTGAGGGGGTGCAGCTCTCAGATTTTAAAAATTACCATCAAGCTTTTAGACTTAAGCAAGGGACGCAGTGGATTTCTTCTGAAGACTCTGGGAAAAGACCAACTTGGCTCAAGGTGGAGGAACGAATAGTTGCTCCTATCCCTGTCTTCCTATTAATAGGAATGAAATTACCAAACTCCTTTATCGCTGGTCAAGTAATTCGGGTCACGCAAGAAGCATGTCGGTTTCTAGAGCAAAGGTTGGGAAATGATGATCCCCCCTCGTCACAAATGCCTTTATGGTTTAATACTCGGCTTAAAATTGGGCAAAAGGTAATATCATGGAAATTGTGGCAGAGCAAGGGTATATGGACTTTCAGTCAGTTAGTGGATGGCCATGCATGGAAATCCTTTAAGAGGGTGAAGCAAGAGTTCAATTTGCCTAACTCATGCCAATTCCAGTGGATTCAGTTACTCCATTGTCTTTCTAAAGCGAATATTGGTACCAAGAATTTATCCCCAGAGTGGAAGTTATTAAAAGTAGTGGAGGTTTGTATAAACGAAAAAGGGATAAGCTCAAGCTTCTATGCCATGTTGAGGGATGGGGTTTCTTCTTGCTTGCTGGGTCTAGGAAAAGTATGGGAAAGTGATCTGGAGATGCCTGTGTCTCAGAGAACTTGGGAGCGTATATGGGACCAGACGAATAGAGTATCAAAAGGGGCTGCGATAACCCAAGCATTATTTTTCGTGTCTCATCAGGCGTATATTACTCCAGTGAGAGTGTCTAAATGGGACTCGAAAGCAGGTAGTGTTGGTCCTGCGGGGAATCCCTGGGCACTCTAAAGCACATGATGTTTAGCTGCCCGCATGTTCAGAGCTTCTGGATTAAAGTATGGGACAGGGTTCAAAAAGTACTTCAATTCAATGGGCATTTATCTTGGAGGACTATTATTCTGCGCTCTAACGATAGTGTGTTAAACCTATCAAAGGACAAAGTGCACCTATTCAATTTTATGTTAGCTGTAGCCAGCAAAATGATAGTAAACTGTTGGAAGGACTCGACTAAATTAGATGAGATGTTGTGGTGGAATCTGCTATGCTTGTATGTTAAATATGAAAAAATGCAGGATAATCTGTTGGCTCAAAGAGGCCAGAAAAAGCTCCAAGAGTCACAAGATGGTATAAGCAATCACAAAAGCTCAAAAGAATTAATAAAAAATAAATGGTGGTATCTAGATGAGTTTGCGGCGATAGCAAAAGTAACTATTAGGCGCTACTAGTGGCACTAGCTATATATTCATACCGCCACAAGGAGACGGGGGGGGGGGGGCAAGGGGGTGGGGATTGGGGTCTAGGTGGGTGGGAAGGGAGAATAGATTTTAGGATGTATTAGTTAAGAAAGTTTGTAACTTTGTTTGGTGGTATGTAGTGGTGTTGAAAATGTAAATATTAATGAATAAAAAAAAAACAAAAAACAGCACATCAATACGGACAGTGGCTGAATACCGCCTCTATCCATAGAGTGGCAGCGGTCGGCGCTCTCCATGTAAATTCAGCATCATGGCTTATCTGGGCAGTGGTAAGAAATCCGTGTGAATTATTTAAACGCTGCGGCTGGCATTTTAAACAAATGCTCACCTTGGTGTTGGGCATCCTCACCACAATGAGCTACCACTCCATGCAGTGATATTATTTGTATTTCATTACGATTACTCCAAGGGATTGTTTATGTTCTCGTTCTTCTTTTCTTATGGCCTTTTAAGCGCATCAGTTGAATTGTGTCGGTAATAATTTTTGCAGCTCAATACCACATCCAATTTATTTCCATGATATCAATAGATGGTCCCTTTATGCAGGCTATGGCCTCGTTCAGCTTACTTATCGTGCTTTTTTGATTTAGGTGTCAAATGCAACTCTTACGCTACATTTGCTGGCATAAAGCAATGCAGGTACATTTAATAGGATCCAATAAATAATTAAACCTCTAAATATTAATCCTCGAGTAACATGACATGCTTCAAAAAGAATGCAAGATTTAATGCCGGAGATTATGAAAATTAAATAGAGACACATTTGAAATTGAAATAAAAGCAATAATGTCATTTGACTTAAAATGGTTATTAGAAACTCACTTCTGCAAATTGTTTACGCAAGGAAAATTGCACTTCAGTGCTTAACGTGGGAAATAAAATCTTTAATGGATAACTACTCAGTATGCAATATGCGTAATATAAAACGCATCCATTTGTATCTCATTAGAGAAAGAAATCCTTCAGTCCCATTAGTAAATGAGGTGAGCATGTTCTCTGAACTAGTGCTTCAACCAATGTTTTATTTATTCCATTAGTGTTTTTTTGTTGCAACTAACAAGCAATTCACATCTGACGAATTCTTTCTTTGCCATTTTGGTTCTTTGAAACCCTGACAGAGCAGCGCACAGTGCTGAGTCAGCAGAAATTATATTTGGGGCTTCAACCAGCAGGAGTACGTATATCAGAGATGTTACAAACTGCTGTTAGTTAAAGAAGAATGTGATGCTGGAGACGTCTCCCTTGGAAAACACCAGTGTCTAATGCACAGGGTCAGTTTTCACTAGGGCCATCTGAGAGTACTTTAGAAGATCAAATTGCAAGCCGATTTCACTGTCTAAAAGCACTTTGTTTGCAGCCCATTTATGCTGGAAGGTATGCCATGCATACACAATAAGCAGAAGATTTAGATTTCAAGGAAGCATGGTGAGTAGAGCGGAGGAGTAGCCTAGTGGGTTGAGAACCAGGGAAGTCAGGATCAAATCCCATTGCCCTTCTTTGTGATCTTGGGCATGTCACTTAACTCTCCATTGCCTCAGGTATGAACACAGATTATTATAAACCCTCTGGGACAGGTAAAAGCCTGCTGTACCTGAATATAATGTGCCTTGATATTTCTAAGAAAGGCAAGAGCTAAATCCAATTACCATGCCAATGTTATGCTTAATTACAAATTTCTGAATGTCAAAGGCCAGACAAAAAGATTCTAAAAAAAGTACAGCTAAAAGTTTAAATTGACAAAGAAAGGGAATTTTAGATCCTGCTTACGAAAGTGCAATGCGCTTTTGCACTTACCACGTGTTAGGTCCAAAATTAAGGAGCGGTTAAGTGCAAAGCCTGTATGGTACCCAGTATGGCATATTTTATGTTCCTATGGTAAAGGCTGGGGGCCTGATCAGCATCTACCAGGCAGTTACCACACAGGGCAGACACTAGCCATATGGGCCTGTGGTAACTACATTTATATAGTATGGCCTCATTGCCTGTTCTGAAGACTAAAGACAGCTCACACACCTAGTTCAGCATGCCTACATGCCTCTGATCACCATCCCCCAACTTCCAATCACATCCCTCCATATCAGCATGCCCATCCCCCAATCACTTCCCCCTCAGTATACCTGTTTGATAGTAACCCCCCTCCCCATCAGCAACATGCCCACATCAGTATCCCTACCCCCCTCCCCATCAGCAACATGCCCACATCAGTATCCCTACCCACTTCTCACCCTCCTGAAAGCTTCACCTAACTCTCCTATCACCTCCTCCTGGAACTTACCAGGGTATCCCTGGTGGTTTTTAGAGGAAGGGCAGTAGCAATCCACATATGCTCCCACCCACTGATGCCCAGATTCAAAACGGGACTGTGACCTATAGCAGAAACTGGGCAGCAGTGAGGCACGAGTGTACATGGAGCTCTCCTGTCCCACCACAAAAAAACATCATGGATAACACTAGTAAGTGCTCGGGAGGGATGGGGAGTGGGGGGCAGAAAGGTTGGGTGATGCTCTTGAAGGGGTGGATAGGGATTCTGATGTGAGCGGCTTGTAGATGGAGTGCTAGCAGAGAGGTTTGTTGATGGTGGATGCTGTTGGGTGGATTGCTAATGATAGGCTATGCTGTAGGGAGACAACTGGGGGGTGAGCATACTAATCAAGAAGGATGTGATCAGAGGATGGGGGATGGTGATCAGGGAGATGAAGGATGTGTAGGCATGCTGTATCAGGTACGCGGTTTGGAAGGGATCAGGTGCCATACTAAGTGCATACCGATATGGTGGATGCATTTAAAGCCAGCATTAAGTGCACCCACACTATCAGCAGCCTTGAGAGCTTGCAATAATGTGCCGCATGCTGTCTGTGCAGTCTGTGCCCATTCTCTACCCACAATGGACTAAGCAGGTAGCATAGGATGTTTACTGTTCTGGCTGTTTTAGTGCACGGAAAGCATTAATATGGGCCCATGTTAATAGTTAGTGCACATTAAATCCTGTACTAACTGCTTTGCACACTTTAATAAACATTCCCCTTAACTTTACATGTTGCATTCCAAACTCTTTACTAAAGCATTCTGCAATCATGACAGGATGTACTATAGTAACCATTTGTCAGAATTGTAGGCAGCAAAGCAAAGCAAAGGAATACAGACATCAAGCAAAACATAAGTTACTGTATATCTAAAATGAAATGGAGTTATATCTAAAGCACTCTTAGGTGCAGAATTGTTGATGATATCTCATTCCCCCCCCCCCCACCCCCAGCAATCTGCTCCTCCTTGTGTCAATGGGAGGAAGAAAAGAGGGACAGGATCATATGGATGGAGAGGGGGGAGTAAGATATTGAGCTGGTGTCAAAGCACAGAGCCTCCAAAATCTTGACCATTAGAGTCCCATTATATGTGACTATCACTTTGAAAATAGGCTTCCATACGTGCTTTTAAGCCATAGCACCCTGTGCGATGCAGGTAATCCTAGGTAAGAGCCTACTGTGCCTTATAAGAAATCCATCCCTGTATCTGGACATGCAAGGCAGATTTTGTAGCGTGCCTCAGCTGTGGACTAGGCATGAGGTAAAACAAAGCACCCTTTTTACTAAAGTGCATTAAACAATTAACGTGGGTATTAGCATATTTTTACTAAAGTGCATTAAACAATTAACGTGGGTATTAGCATACATTAACAGTTCAGCTTCACACTTAGCAGGTGCTGATTCCTGTGTTACCTGACAACCATGGAACACAGCAAGGACTAGGCAGGGACTGTACCTCACTGTATGGCAAAGCCTTTGTGTTAACTGTGGAGGTCACGCCAGGCCTTGTCCCATAGAGTTTACACAGAGGCAGTGCAATTAAGTGCACTGCTTCTGTGTAAACTCTATGGGACAATGCTTGGTGTGACCTCAACACTTAACACAAAGGCTTTGTGGATACAGTGCATTAATTTCAGCCATTAACATACGATAAATTCAAAATTTTAATGCACTCTAGTAAAAGTGGCTCTAAGTGTCTTTTGTGAACTAGAAAATGTCCAAATTGGATTAAAATGCTTATAAAATGGACTACAATAGAAAGATAGATATCATGTTATCTTGATTAGAAGGCAAATATATTTTAAAAAAAAAGCCTGTCTCCAAAATGTCCCTCATTTATTCACAGGCTAGGCAACAGCAGTGTCTGCTCAGCCTGTCAGGCAGAGCGGCGTCCCACCTAGGCTTGATGGGCACAGTACTGGTGTCACACCCAGGCCTGCCAGAGGAGGAACCAGCAGCTGTCCACCACATTGGGTTTTCTACTGCACTGGCCTGAATATAAGGAGGTCATGTTATATTCAGTCTGTCTCATCATTAGGCCAAAGATTAAATTTAAAGACAGCACATTCATTTTATGAACTGACATTCCATAAGGAAAAACAGCTCATGAAGGACTTCGTGTTAATTTCTTTTTAAATCAGTATCATGTAATTGCAATACATCTGCTCATAATTAAAACACAGCATTTTATATTTTACACCCCATGTGAGAATTACAAAAAGCAGGTTGATAGCTTCTTCATAAGACACAAGCAGCTTAGACCAAGAGCTGCAACTGCAAAAAAGAGGTCTGCAAGTTCTGCCCTACTGTTGTCCTTTTTTGTATTAACATATCTTCTCATGGGTTCTTATGCTTTGACTTTATGTGGTTTTGAATCCCTAATAAGTGAAGAAGGAATGGGGGTAAACATGGAATGGAGAGAAGCAGAAGGCTGAAATATTTAAACTGGTACTTTGCAAATCCATTTACAGAGGAGTAAGTACACAAGTAGACACGGCAACGGGGCATAATGAAATGCAATCCAGGATGCAGAAAGACATGCCACTTGCATCTATCGCAGCTCATCTCTAATTTGTTTTAGAGACCGAGGAGGCTCCAAGGGACTGGAAAAGAGCATATGATTTCTTTGACTGAGAACTAGATCAAGAGCATGCAATGGATGTGATCTCCCTCGATTTAAGCAAAGCCTATGATACTGTTCCTCATTGGATGCTTATGAATAAACTGAGCAGCCTAGGGATGGGTCCCAAGGTGGTAAAGTAGATCAGAAATTAGTTGACTGAAAAATGACAGAGAGTGGTGGTAAACGGAATTCACTCAGAAGAAAGGAAGGTGAATAGTGGAGTGCCTGAAGAATCAGTCCTTGAACCGGTACTGGTCAATGTATTTATGAATGATATTGTCGAAGGATTGAAAGGAAAAGTTTGCCTTTTTGCAGTTTACAAGATTTGCAACAACGTAGATTCCTTGGAGAGAGTTGACAACACAAAAGATAGATCTACAAAAATTAGAAGAATGGTCTAAAGCTTGCCAGTTAGGATTTAATGATGCAGAGTGATGCACTTGAGATACAGAAATCCAATGGAGTCGCAAGCGATAGAAGGCGAGAGGTTGGTGTGCATAGACCAGGAGAGGAACCTCATAGTGATAGCATCCGAGGATCCCATCGTAGTGAAACACTGTGACAAGACTGGCAAGGGAGCATAACCCACTTGTCTGGACTAGTCTAGTAGGATTCGGGGAAAGGAAATTTTCAGGTATGATTAAAATTTCTTCATTAGTTACAGTTTTTGAAAAGAAAGTCTGCACATACTTTCCCAATGAAGAACATCCCACTGAAAATACCCACAGGCAGATTACACCTGCTATTTTGAATGCACAAAATTTTCTCACAAATCCAAAAGTATGCATACAATTCCAATCTGCTCCATCTCCACCTCTAGAAATGCCACTGCTCAGACATGGATTAAAGTATGTAAGAAATAGCATTATCCACATAGTTTTACTCACTTGGGGATAGTTTATAAACCTTTTTGCATGCAAAATAATGCTTTAAACACAGAAATCGATTATTATAAAATTGCCTGGAGATAGGTTGGGCAGAGCTGGGTAAAGTTATGAGATACATATGTTCATATGTATAAGAACAAAAGAATTACCATACTGGGTCAAACCAAAGATCCATTAAGGATAGTATCCCATTTCCAACAGCAGTCAATCCAGGTCACAAGTAGCTGTCAGAATTCCAGGAATCATAAAGATCCCATGCTCCTTATTCCTAGGGATAAGCCTTGGATTTCACCACGTCTACGTTAATAATGCTTTATGGAGGTTTTCTCCAAGAGCTTGTCCAAACCTTTTTTAAACCCAGCAACGCTAATGTCTTTTACCACATCTTCCAACAAATTCTAGCACTTAATTATGCCCTGAGTGAAAAAATATGTCTCTGATTCATTTTAAAAGTATTACTTCATTGCATGCCCCCTAGTCTTTGTAGTTTTTGAAAGAGTGAAAGTAAACAACCAACTTGCATTTACCCATTCCACTCTGATTATTTTTTTATGGACATCTATTATATCTCCCCTCTGCCATCTCTCCTCCAAGCTGAAAAGCCTTAACCCCTTAGCCTTTCCTCATAAGGGAGTCATTCCATGTCCTTTTTCATTTTGTCAGCCTTCTCTGTACCTTTTCAAATTCTGCTGTATCTTTTTTCAGATACGGTAATAGCTGTACGCAATAATCAAGATGAAGCCTCATCATGGAGCAATACAGTAGTATTATAATGTTCTCAGTTTATTTGCCATTCCTTTCGAAAATGTTTCTTAACTGGACAGCGGGTTTCAACATATTACCAGCAATGACGCCTAGATCCTTTTCCTAGAGAGCGACTCCTACAAGGCAATTTTCTAAACCTTTCTCGTGCATAAATGCAGATTTACACTAATAAATCATGTCACGATTAAAATATACATGGTGCAAGTAGGTGCACACTTGTACAATAACTGTGCTCAGGGGGGAGGAGTTTGGGTGGGGCATGGGCAAATTTGTGATTTATGCATACATTTTATGCTCTAACATTTATGTCTGCTCCCAAGCAGGTAAAATGTCAGCCTCCCCCTCCCAAGAGAGCTGCTATATCTTCAGGATTTATGTTAGTATTTCATAAAGACACATAGATGGGAATTTTAGAAGGGACATCTAAGTGCAATCTGTGATGTCTAAGCCAGAACGTCTGGAAAAAAAAAAAACAGCCACATCCAAGTGCAGACATGATTTCACAACCATGGACGTGCCCGATCTGGACGTTTGCAGGGGCACCTACATAGACATCCCCAGAATAGCATTTCAGAACCTGGACATCTAGGAATAGCCTAATGGCTAGAGTAGTGGGCTAGGAACAGGGAAGCCAGAGTTCAAATCCCACTGTTACTCATTGAACCTGTGCTGAGTACTAGGGATGATGAATGCTTTCTCCTCTACACCCTCTGGATTTTTTTCAGCCAAAACTAGCACTTTTCAGATGCCTGTTTTTGCCTGGAGAAAGTCTAAACTTAGACATGATGCCTGACCTCAAAGACATTTCTGAAATCAGGCAGGGGCGTCCAGGTTCCTGGGAAGACCCCAGCCAGACCTCCACCATGCCCCCATTCAGACTTGGACATCCTCACTCTGGGGACATCCACAAATCCAGCTTCTAAAATGGTTCTGAAGTTGTCTCTGTGCTTTGGATGTCTATATGCCCACTTTTGGACATCCAAAAAACAAACAGGACTTCCAAAATGACCCCCATAGGCTAAAAATAGGCACCTTCTACACCTCCAAACCTAAGTGCCCTTTTATGAAATTACACCTTTAGAGGGCAATGTCATAAACTCCCACGGAATTACCACGCATTAGCATGCAAGTATTTGAGGCCTATTTTATAACCTGAAGTACATGCATACTTTACTTTACTAAATAAATAAAATAAACAGGGGTGTAACTGGGGTATAGGCACACACAAAGTAGGCGTAAGCACTTGCACCTGTTCCATGGCAGGTGTAAATGCCCATGACTAGATTTGATCCTACAATGCTCCCTCAATATACCTAGAGACCTATTCAACTTAATTATTCAATGACAAAAGACCCACACAACAAGAAGAAAAGACGGATCTCACACCACAGATTATGGTGGATTACTTTCAAAGCCTAGTCCGCCTTCAGAATATAGATACCAGCGTAAGTTGCACAAAGACAGTCCATAGTGCTGACAGAACAAAGTCAACTGGGATACATTCTCAACCACATTACCAGAACAACTGGAACAGATCATCAAAAATGTGAACACCACCATATCCCCACTGGACTCATGCCCGGTAGCATGAATCAAGATTGCTAGAGAAGAATTGATTCCCACAATACTCAAGATGGTAACATTATCACTCCCCAAAGGACATATGCCAGAGGCCCTAAAGACAGCTCCCATCTACCCTCTAATCAAACAGACAACCCTTGACAAAAACCAACCAAGCTCCTACAGGTCCATCACCAGTTTACCATTCCTAGCCAAAATCATAGAAAAGGTCATACAAAATCAGCTTCAAGAACATGTTGATGCCCATTTCCTGCTTGATCTGCAGCAATATGGATTTTGCCCTCAGCACACGGCTGAAACATTACTAACTGCCCTTACCGACAATTTAATAAGTGGCACAGACAAACCCCCAAAAAGGTTTTAATACTTATTTTCTTTGATGATAAAATCCTGCAATGTCTACAAGACATAGGATTAACTGGTTCAGATAATACCTCACTGAGCGTCACAACCAAGTGGGAATCAGCACCGAGGAATCATCAATGTTCACCCTGCAGCAAGGAATCCCTCAATGATCTGCCCTATCATCCTTGATCTTTAATATCTTCCTCCAACCTCTATGTACATTAATACAGGCACACAATGCACTATGGATGATTTAATGATATACACACGATTCTCAACCAACAACCCCACAACCACATACATCGAGGGAGCCATCAAAGCCATCAAGAACTGGCTATCCGAACACAACATAACATTAAATTACAAGAAGACTGTAGTTCTGTGCATAACTAGAAACAACAACTTCACACCGCCTTTCACAATAACCATCAACAGATTCCAACTGCAGGTAAAACAAGAAGTCCGATATTTATTTATTTTTATTTATTTATTTAGCTGTATTTATATCCCGCTTTTCACTGGGTCAAAGCGGTCAATTGGGGGATACATTTAACACGAGGGGATATGAGACACATACGCTAATACTTACAGGGAACATGGGCAATGGAGGGTTAAGTGGCTTGCCCAAGACCACAAGGAGTGCCTACAAGACTAGAAATCCCAGTCCCTCCGGCCTGAGATTGCTGTCCCCAGGTGGGACTTGAACCTCCGGCCCTCCGGCCTGAAGTACCGTGTCCTAACCACTAGGTCACACTGGATTAAGGCCTCACCTTCATACCCCACATCAACAACATAACAAAATCTATATACTACAAGCTCAAAATAGTACAATGTCTCAGACCCCTGCTCGACGCACCCGACTCCCACTCAGTTCTGCAAGCACTCATTTTCCCACAACCTGGACCATTGTAACTTTCTTTTGCAAGGCCTACCCAAATGCATGCTACACCCATTACAACGTGCCCTAAATACCACTGCAAGAATCCTGACCAAAACGTTCAGAACCGAACACAACACCCTGATTCTTTAAGCGCCTCCATTGGCTATCCATCGCAGAGCACAAAAGATACAAAGCCCTTCTCACTATCTTCAGAATCAACCATGAACTAATATCCACATATCTTTTACAATCTCTCGTTGAAAAAAATGCCAAACACCTTAACCAGAAGATCAAACACCCTTAACATGCTACACTCTCCTTCAATAATTACTAAGACTTACCGTGCAATTTCCAAATGAGCGTTCTCATTATTTGCCTCAACCCTCTGGAATGCACTGCCAGATAACCTATGTGCTACAAATGACCTGGCAGACTTCAAAAAAAGTGAAAAGCACGCCTCTTTATTGGACACTTTACAGACCTGACATTCACTCAAACTGAATGGACCTTCACTTGGACACATTACATACCCAGCTTAACCACTCAATCTGAATGGACCTCCACAACCTAAGAAACTCACCCCACCCTCTCCCCATAATTACCCACCCAATTGAATGTAATATAGTTTATATGTCACAATGTTCTGCTGTTAATTCCTGTTCTTTTATAGTGTTTATATTACATGATTCTATGCAAAGCCCGGTTGGGCCCATTGTTATTATGTAAACCGCTTAGAATTGGAGATATAGAGGTATAGTACAACTGTTAAATAAATAAATACATGAATAAATAAATAAATAATTCCCATTTCCATGTCATTTATAGATATGTTAGAAAGTAGTGGTTCCAGTACAGATTCCAGGGGCACTCCACTATTCACCTTTCTCCACTGACAAAATGGACCCTTCTGGCAGTACTCTTTGTTTTCTATCTTTTGACTAAATTCCACTCCACAAAAGGGCATTGCCTCCTATTCCATTATTTTTAATTTCCTCTGGAGTCTATCATGCATGTCAAATAGTTTCTGATACACTATATCAACTGGCTCATCTTTATCCACGTTTAGTCATGCCTTCAAAAAACAAATTAGCAGATTGGTGATGCAAGACTTACATTGGCAAAATCAATAATTTTGTTCTTTATAAAATGTTTAACCATTTCTTCAGCACTGACATCAGTCTTACCAATCCTTAGTTTCCCAGATCACTCCTAGAGCCTTTTTAAAAGCTGGCATTCTTTTGGCCACCCTCCAAATTTTCAGGTAACAAAAATGACTTTAATGATAGTATTCAAATTACTAATAGTAGATTTGTAATTTCATTTTTTACTTCTTTCAGCATTCTAGAGTGTATACCATCCAGTCCAGATGATTTGTTGCTTTTTAGTTTGTCAATTTGCTCTATTACATCTTCTAAGTTCACCTACATTTATATCATATAAAATGTGCCTTTTTTACACACTTTAGATGGGCCACTTGTACCTGCCTAAGAGCAAGTGTACATATCTACATCCATGTTCCAAGAGAGTAATTTTTTAAAGGCACATAAATGCATATGTTACCTCTTATAAAATATGTGCAGCATGTACTGCATGCATTGTACCCTGCTCTGGGCTTTTTGTAACGGCAGGTAAAATATCTAATAAATTAAATGAAATAAAATGTACATATGTGCTTTGATAGCTTAGAGATGCTATTATAAAATTACTCTTGTGGAGAGCAATTTTAAGAAGTTGTATCTAATAAAAATATGTTTTCATGTACCTATTTTACTCCTATTTTATAAAGTCAAATAATGTGCGTGCTTGACTGTATAACTTTATAAAATACTTGTGTAAGCACAAAAGAATGTGTGCACATGTAGTCTATGGCATTTATACCAGCTTGAGGGCTAGTGGAAATCTTAGCATGTACATTCCACACTTAAATGCATAAATTATGAAATTTTATAATCTCCACAGAAAAGTGCAGACCCCATCCGCATTCTACCCCTGTGCACACCCACAGTGAAAGTACATGCCATGACACTTGTGTACTTTTACACTAGTCGGTATTTTATAAGAGGTCATTTACATGTCTAAGGAGGTTATTCCATAACCTGAATAGGCCGTTTGCACATGAAAGGAAACGTGTATCTCACGAAAACATTTACAAGTGTATTCCAATACACATTCCCCGCACACGTCCATGGCACTTGCACGGGAATGTCAAAACATGTCCAGGAGGAACGGAACGGGGGCGTGGTTTGCTGCAGAGACATATATAGTGTATTCAGGAAAGGCCCATGTACGTTTTTGGGCTTCCCCACAGACGTGCCCATTATGCTTGCCGGAGACATGGAATAAGGCCAGTTCTTAGAAAATATTCTGCTGTGTTCTACAATTCGTCCCAAATTCTATAAAGCTTGTGACAAGTATGTTTAAACTGGTATGACTGCAGCTCTGGAAAAACACCACAAGATGCAATTATAAAGAAAAGAATCAGAGGGGAGGGAATCTTGTAAGCTAAAGAGTCATTAATAACTACCCTTAAAGAAATATTAAGAAGAGCATAGTGTTTATTCTGGCTATGCTGAAATTTGCTGTTTGTACTAAAAAAGCTAATCTAGGGGACCCTAATAATTACTGTGTTATGAAAAATGGGAATGCTGATGTAAGAACTGAATGTGAGTGAGTCTGGAAAAGAATCTTGTTTGAGTGAGAAAAGTAGATCATATTTATAGTCCTGGGTCTTCATGCTATTATGGTATACCAGCTTTTATTTATAGGCTCTGAGCATCTTTTTGGCTGGTGTGCTGATCTGCAATTCAGGGAGGACATGTCTGCCTGGCCAGTGCCTGGACCATACAGATGACCACAGTGTCACCAGGTTCCACTGTGTTATGGCAGCCATACATCAGCTCTGCCAGGCACTGGGAGACATGACTGATGTTGTGCCAACATTCCTCAGATTGTGCCATGAGGCCTACATCATTGCTCAGTCCATGATCTATGTAAGCTGCAAGAGTGGTGATATATCTGTAGGCTGGCTACCTGGTATGATGGCAACAGGGATCTCCCCTCCCATGCCTACACAGGCCTGACCAGGGGAGCATTGCCACAAAGCAGACTTCGGAAGGCAGACAGGGTTGCTCCACAGACAGCAGATGTATACAGACTGACATAAGCCAAGAGAGAGTGGACATTGTATGGGACAGGTGCAGCCATATGTAGAGAGCCAGAAGGCCATAGTCATTGATAAAGCATACTTTTGTAGCTCAGCAATATTATGTGTCCTTTGGGGAATTGCAATGTTAGTTTAGACTTTTGTGAAAAGGGTCCATATTTAGCATTTTAAAGAGTGTTTTTAGAGATGACCTATGCAGGAATAACTGAAGCCTTTTTATAGCACAAGTACCTTTTGATGCACGGTATGTCATGACATACACGTCCATATTTACATTCTCTTATAATATATTAGAGTGCACTGAGATAACTTAGCAATTTTTTGGGCACAAAAAGACTCCTATATAGTCTAGTTTGCATCAGCATTCATTTAGAAACATAGAAACATGATGGCAGAAAAAGACCACATGGCCTATCTACTCTGTCCTTCCATTTCAACTACAATAGTCCACTTTTTACTTTTAGAGAGCCTCTGTGTTTGTCCAATGCTTTTTTGAATTCAGATACTGTCCTTGTCTCCACCACCTCCACTGAGAGACTATTCGACACATCTACCACTCTTTCCGTAAAGAAATATTTCCACATGTTACTCCTGAGTCTATCCCCTTTCACTCTCATTCTATGTCCCCTCATGGCAGAGCATGCCTTCAATCAAAAGAGGCTCTCCTCCTGTGCATTTATGCCATGGAGGTATTTAAATGTCTTTCATATCGCCCCTATCCTGCCTTTCCTCCAAAGTATACACATTAAGATCTTTAAGTCTGTCCTCATATGCTTTATAATGAAGATCATTAACCATTTTAGTAGCCACCCTCTGCACTAACTCCAACTTGCTTATATCCTTTTGAAGGTGCGGTCTCCAGAATTGCACACAATACTCCAAATGAGGTCGCACCAGAGACTTATACAAAGGCATTATCACCTCCTTTTTTCTGCTGGCCATTCCTCTCCCTATACACCTAAGCATCCTTCAGGCTTTCGCAGTCACCTTTTCTACTTGTTTAGCTATTTTAAGATCGTCAGACACAATTATGCCCAGGTCCCACTCCTCTTTTATGGACAGAAATACCTCATCCCCTATACTGTACCGCTCCTTTGGATTTTTTGCATCCCAAATGAATGACCCTGCATTTTTTAGTAGTAAATTTCAGCTGCCGAATTCTAGACCATTCTTCAAGTTTAACTAGATCCCTCCTCATGTTATCTACTCCTTCCTGGCTGTCTACTTTATTGCAGATTTTGGTATCATCCGCAAACAAGCAAATATTACCCGACAGCCCTTTCTCAATTCATCATTAGTATTTATGTTTATTTTGCATCAGCAAACTACTGTCAGTGAGAACAGCAGCTTAGGAGATGCATGTTTAGAGGCATCCAGGGGTATTATTGTGGACATGGGCATGATCAAAAACATGCATCTTTAATCATCATAAGAAGTTTGGTATTTTATAAATGCAGATGATGTGAAAATCCTCTTTCCAATTGGCACTGATGTATTGTTTAGTTTAGAAAAGATTAGGTTGGCAATGAAGGTTGGAGAGATTTCGTTTAGTAACCATAAATTACAATTGAACATGTCTAAAATGGAAGTGCTATAGGTGGGAGATAAAAGAAGGGAGGGGTTAAAGGTTTTAGATGTAGGGGGTTGAGCAAGTAGGAATTAGGCATGTTGTTAGAGACCTGGGAGTGTGGCTTCTTTCAGGCCTAACCATACAAAATCATATATCTAAATTAATTAATTCAAATGGTCTTGGATATTTGCAGATGGTCCATAGACTATCTGCTTATTTGGATCCATCAGATTTTAGAATTTTAACTCAAGCCTGGTAACGTTCCTGATTGATTACACTAACATCATGTTTTTGGGGTTCTCTCAGAGGTCATTGTGCAGGTTACAGTTAATATAGAATATAGCCCTAAAACTAATTGGGGATCTCGAAAAATATGATTATGTCACCCTCACATTGAAAAAACTGCACTGGTTCCCCACAGAAAATCATGTTAAATTTAAGATAGGTCTTTGTTATTTAATATATGACAAGAGCAGAATCCAGTGTTTTTATGTCAGAGGATCTCAGATATATGCTGGGATAGGAATTACATTTCCACGATGCTGAGCAATTTCGTAGTGGTGGCCCTAAAAGACATTTACCAAGTGAAACGTCCCACGCGTGCTTCTTCTGTTGTTGGTGCTGAAATGCAGGATGCATTGCCAATAGGTTTGTGATTACAGCCAGATCACCGGAATTTTAGGAATGGTTAAAGACATTATTTTTCCATTAGCCTTTCGTTAGGCTCTAGGGGGGAACTGGGAGGGAAGATTTCAGAGTCGTTATTTCAGAAACTTGTATTGTATGATGGTTATGTTATGCAAACTGTAATGTGTACTTCAGTATAATTGATGATATATATGAATGTTAAGTAATTAAATGTTTTGGTAATATGATGCTGGGGCTATTTATTACTTTATGCTATGGAATATGAAGTTTGTTATTTGCTGTTAATCGTGTATATAATTAATTAATGTAACATCTGATGGTTTTACTTTGCTATGCTATGCTTTGAGCATTTTCTACTAGAAGGCATCTAATTATTATAATTTTATTTTTGTTATTACATTATGGCCAATAAGGACCAACTGAAATCACTATATATGTAAAGTGACTGTACCACTGTCTAAACAGGACAATTTCCAGGGGTTTAGATAACCACATGGAAGAGCTACAAAATCTGTAGTTGGTACAAGGTGAATATCACCATTTCTCTTGCGTACCTTTAAAATGTTCCAGTGGATAAAAAGGAGGAGGGGTGCAGTATTCTTTTTAATTTTGTGGACTTACCACTACAGTCAGATTCACAAGGGTACCACTCTCTACTTCTGGTCGACACTGCAGAATAAAGTACTTTGAGACAATCTCAGAAGTCATTGAGGATCTAAAACACTCCCTTAGGAACTATCAACCAGCTATTCATTTAACCATTCTTCAGTCAAGAAAATGAAATATTTCAGTTTATTGGTTTTTCTCCACCTAGTATGAAACATTTTAAGTTGCTAGCACATAAAAAATGACTCCAAAATCGATAACGCTCGTTGCATACCACAGACAATAGCAGATAAACCAAAAGATGCCAAGTCATAATAAAATTCTGCTGCACAGCAGGCTGGGGTGATGAAGCAAGGCAGTGTCACTCAGAAAGCGCTGGCTTGTCTATACAGTTTTCTAAGAATGTGCTGAAAACATGTAACAGCATTGCATTTATGGGTAAACTGTGTAGCAGAAATGAAGATTGATAGTATGTCAGCCATCGGCAAATCTTGCAAACAGAGACACTGATAGTCAGAATCTTGTGCTTAGCACTAGCTCTGGTAAACCAACAAAACTAAGGGGGTCTTTTACTGACAGGCGCTAAGTTGTTGCACCTAATATGCCAGTAACACTGAAACCAAAGTGGGTGCAACACCCCCGCATTAAAAAGTCGAGAGCGTGGAAAGCATTTCCCCGGCAGTTATCGTGGAGCCCTGTCCCCTAGAGCATGTTGTATAAGTGCAGATGCATCTATTGCCACCTGCTGAGGTGCATTCGGTGAACCTGCGCTAAGGCAGTTAACATGCAGTGTGAACATCGCACTAACTGCGCTGGGCTCACCACGCCCACTCCCTGCCCCTACCCTGCCTACTCGCGCCTCTAACATGAGAATCCTCCTGCGCCGTCATGGCTCTGCGCTAGTTGCAACCCACGTCCCAGTGCACCTTTAGCACGTACGAGAAGACCTGCAGTCAGCTAGCACCCACTAATAAAAAACCTTAACTAGAATCATAACTGATATATTTTAAATAAAACTGCTACCAGCTTGAACAGGAATCGCTTCACCCAAATGCAAGACTCTGGGGCTTTTTACTAAAGTGCGGAAACATTGTACAGCAAGTGCAAAGCCTGTGCGGTCACTACTGGGCGCGTTGCCGGTATCTTCCCATCCAGTCACCACGAAGGCTGTGGTAAGCGCAGTCCTAGATAATGGATCCGCACTATCTGCCACGGTAAGGCGCAGTCCATGCCTATTCCCCTCCCCATAACAGGGTATGTGCTTACGGTGTGAACTAGTGGCTGGTAACCATCATGCCAGCTTAGTTAGGGTTACTGCCGCCATGCACTAACCATCACAGAGCACTAGTTCCCACCATATCTATTTGCCACACTTTACTACGAGGATGCCTTAGAAAATTTCTGACAGATATATTCATCAACTTAGGTGATTAAAAAGAATTATCTCTTATATGAAAAGATGTTCTAGGGGCCAGGGGCGAGAGGGAAGGAGGGATTTTAAAAGGTAACAAAAACGTAGAATCAGTCTCCTGTTTAGTCCATTTGCTTTAGATCCATGATCTCTGACCTGTCAGGAAGAAACCTCTTCCCGCTGCTCTCTGGTCCTGCCTAAGGATGTCAACATCTTACATTTATTTATTGATTTCCTTTCCTAGCTTTCTTTTTATTGCCATGTAAACCACAGATGTAAAACAAACATAAATCCAGCCCTGGGTCCTATACCTCTCAGGAAAACCAAATAAACTCCCTGTTTTGCAGGTTGCTAGGTTGATCTCAGTCTGGGATTGCATGGCACATCATCAGATCCACTATAACAACAAAGTGCATGAGCCTCAATATCACTTTATTGCTATGCCGAGTCACATTACTAAGTATCAACATCCGAAACTGCGAGCAGAGGACCTGCTTAGGGCCTGATTTGCTGGGGTTTTCCCTTTCTTAATTCTTTTATAGCACTGTCTTAACTTCAGTTTATAACTATATTTTACTCTAGAAATATAGAATTTCTAACTCTTCTGTTATGTTTCCTGATAACCCATATAGAGTAGGGCCCACCTAAATAGTTTTGAGCATTCATTTCATTAATGTGCTTCAAAAAAATGTAGTGCACGCAAAATCAATTTAATATGCATTAACCTACAAGCTAATGCAAGTCTATCTGTGCATAGTAAAACATTCCAGCATGCATTAAAAAAATGTTATTTATACAAATGTGTGAAGGAAGCAGAAAAAAAGAGCATCAAAAATCAGGAAAAAATAGCAAAAAAAATTAACACAAGTCAAAATGTTCCCTATATGCATCCCTAGTGTGAAGTAGCATTATAGCTACAACACTTTTTATAGAAACAGGCCAGCAGATAAAGGTGACATGCCTTATCCAGTCTGCCCTTCCATAGCAACTACTAAGCCTTAGAGATCTTCTGAGTTTGTCCCATGCTTTCTTGAATTCAGATAGAGTCTTTGGAGCCTGTCTACTAAAGTATTTTTCCCATTTTGTGCCTATGGGGAAAATGCTTAGTAGACATGCCCCTTTGTCTCTATCATGCATCAACCACTATTTCCGAAAAGAAATATTTCTGCAAATTACTCCTGAGTCTATCTCCTTTCACTTTTATTCTATGCTCCCTTGTTGCAGAGTTTTCTTTCAATTCAAAGAGGCTCTCCTGTGCATTTATGCCACGGAGGTATTTAAACGTCTCTATCGTATCTCCCCTCTCCCCTCTTTCTTCCATAATGAGATCTTTATACCCATATATCTTTTGACAAAGCCCACTGACAATTTCTGTAGCCACTCTCTGCACTGACTCCATCCTGCCTATATCTTTTTGATGGTGTGGTCTCTAAAATTGCACACAATACTCCAAATGAAGTGTCACCAAAGACTTCTACAGAGGCACTATCACCTCCTTCTTCCTGCTGGCCCACGCCTCCCTCTGTGCACCCAATCATCCTTCTGGCTTTTACCATCGCTTTTTCTACCTGTTTATCTATCTGAAGATCATCATAAACAATCATGCCCAAGTCCCATTCTTCTTTCATGGAGAGAACCACTTTACCCCCCTATACTGTACCACTCCCTTGGATTTTTACAGCCCAAATGCATGATCCTGCATTTTTTAGCTTTAAATCTCTGCTGCAAATTCTCGACCATTTTTCCAGCTTTGCTCGATCTCTCCTCCTGTTAGCTACGCTTTCCCAGGTATCTACTCTATTGCAGATTTTTGTATCATCTACAAAGATGCAAACCTTACCCGATAGCCCTTCCGTAATGTCACTTACAAAAATGTTAAAAAGAATCGGACCAAGGATAGATCCCTGCGGCACATCACTGGTAATATCTTTCTCCTCATAATGAGTGCCATTTATCTGTACCCTTTGTTGCCTCCCACTCTATTAATTTCTTTCCCAATCATTCACTTCAGCACCCTAGAGCACTCTGTTAATTGATGTATTTATTTTAAGATGCACAAATCAACATTGCATGCATTACTTCATAAATAAACATGCATTAAATACATTTTGTGTGCACGACATTTTTTAAGACTCATTAACCAACCAAAGGCATGCTAACAAAAATGCACATATCTAGTTTAGACTAAGGGGCATATTTACTAAGCTGGGCTAATGGTTAGCATTGACCTTTTGTAACTAGGTCTCATTTATAACATGGGACCTAGATACAAATAGCCCATGCTAGCCATTAACCCAAGTTAGTAAACATTCCCCTAAGTGTAAGGAGTAAAAAATGATGTCCATACTTTAATCAGCTCACTGCCTTATTTAAATATGCTCAAAATTATTTAAGCAGCCTTACTTCATAAGAATCAACAGGAGAAAAGGAAAAATAATAGAAACATTAGAAATTCTATATTTCCAGGATTAAAAAATGTTGTAACCTGAAGTTAAGTACAGTGCTCTATGGGCCCCTTTTACTAAAGTATGTTAAGAAGTTAGAGGCATATTTACTAAACTACACTAATCATTAGAACAGGGATCAGTATATGATAAGCACACTGCACTAAAATTCAGTGTTGGGCCCTTTGCAAAAAAAACCCCATGCTAAAACGCTAGCGTGCAAATGGAGGGAGACAGGATGGGTTAGGGTGTTAACATGGGCGTTGATGGTGCCTCGCAGTTAGTGCAGTTATTTGGGCTTCACACTAACCGCAACTGTTGATGTTAGTGCAAGTGCACTTAATGCTACTTCAGTGGGTAGTGTTGCATGCATCTGCGTGCCAGGTTACCACAGTGCCATGTGCAAGCAGTGCTCCAACATCAAGGAGAAGATGGTATCATCCGCGGAGGCCTACCCTAAAGTTGGTATGGGCCTCCACGCTGGTATCACGGCCCGACCATGTGCAACTAGCACCCATGTTTGTAGACATAACCCTTAATGCTGGAATTAGCACATTCTGGGGCTATCTTAGAAGCCTTATTTGTAATTTTCATGTAGGAAATGGCATCCATGTCTAAATGACAATTTTACAAAGGGCTAAATTTAGACATGAATATTCATTATGTAGAAATTACAAGGAGGCATATCAGAGGCATGGGTAGGGTGTGACCTGGACAGGCCCAAAATCTACATGTGTATTCTCTACTTCATATAGGGAATCCATGTCTATGTCCAAAATTGTCCATGTTAGGATTTACAGCTGCTCTGTGCCATACAGTATATAGGCTTTTAAAAAGGGGTTGTTTCAGCCAGCCCTTTACAGGAAGGATTAACGGGGTAACCCTTCTTAATTCTCCTTTCTGCATTTCCACTCTAAACTGAAATGAATTAAAGATAATAGTCTCTTTAGTTAACAGGTGGCATGTAAACATACGTATAGGTTTGCAAAATACAAATTTACACATGTAAGTGTGGCACTTGCACATGGAAATTGCTGAGTTACCGCCGTTGATTTTTCCCATGTGTACGTTTGTAAAATGACTCCTGACTCTATTATGTGTTGGCAAATACACCTGCACTCTTGCAAATCTGTATGCATACTTTAGAAAAGGCTCTATGTTAGGTAGAGCCTTTTCTAAAATACATCTAGAATTGTGTATGCCCCAACCTCGACTCAAGTTTGATCTCCACGTACTGTTAGCATATACCTGTGCTTAAAATGAACACAGTGACCTGATACATGGAGGGTCATTTTATAAGCCATGCTTACATTTTCACATGCGTTTTCACATGTAAATTATGGCTTACAAGTGTAAATGGCCACTCACATGCATAACAAAGAAACATAGAAACATAGAAACATGATGACAGAAAAAGACCACATGGCCTATCTAGTCTGTCCTTCCATATCAACAACTACAACAGTCCACTTTTTACCTTTGGAGATCCTCTGTGTTGGTCGCTGTTCTGAAAGTACACACATCACACTGACGGAATATACTTTCACGATGGACATGCACAGAGGCAGACTTTGGCCAAAGCAAGGGAGGACTGCAAATGTACCTGCACGCTTGCAATGGGGTTGGATAAGTACTTGTGCTTAGATTTATGTGTGTTTTCAACCACTTATATACCCTACTTTATAAAATGAAACATATGCGAATTTCATTTTATAAAATAGGTGCAAAAAATCGAGCTAAGCTAGGTATGCCTTATCAAACTACCCTCTTAACATGTGCTAGTTTATGCAGGATAGGGCAAAGAATGAGGGATTGTGTCTTGCACTTAGCATCTGGTAGAGGACCTCGGGTTCTAAACATTCAGGTAGCTGGCATGGCCCTGTGACTCAGAACAGGTGCAGAAGCCAGCGTAGAATATTCCCTTTGTAAAATGGAAAATACTGTACATATACACTTTTTCATATGGAAATCTAATTTCCTTGAATGTGTGATCAAAGAGTTGGACCAAGGGAGAGCCCTATATGTAGTGTACTTACTTTGCAGAAAAGCCATTGACACTGTTCCACACAGGTAACATAAATAAATTAAGCACTTTAGGGATGGATCCTAAAGCGACTAACTATGTTAGAAATATGTTGCGTGAGAGGAAGCAAATGGAGCTCACAAAAGAAGGAGGTTACCACTGGTGTGCCACAGGGATCTGTCCTTGCTCCGATTCTTTTTAAAAATTTTGTTAGTGATATTGCAGAAGGGCTGTTGGGTAAGGTTTGCCTCTTGGCAGATAATACCAATATCTGTGAGTAGTAAAACTTGAAGACTGGTTGAGAATTTGGCAGCTGAAATTTAATGCTAAAAAAATGCAGGGTCATGCATTTGAGCTGCAAAAATCCAAGGAAGTGGTAAGGTATAGGGGCGAAGCACTTCAGTCTACGAAAGAGCGGGACCTGTGGATAATTGCTGTTGATGATCTTGAAGTAGCTAAACAGATATAAAAGGCAACGGTGAAAGTCAGAAGGATGCTTGGGTGCACAGGGAGAGGAATGGCTAGCAGAAAAAAGGAGATGATAGTGCCTCTGTATAAGTCTTTAGTGAGACCTCATTTGGAGTATTGTGTACAGTTTTGGAGACCACACCTTCAAAAGGATATAAATAGGATGGAGTCAGTGTAGAGCAGGGGTACTCAAATCCAGTCCTGGAGGGTAACACACCAGTCAGGGTTTCGGGATATCCCTAATGAATATGCATGAGATACATTCAAATACAATGGAGGCAGTGCATGCAAATATATCTCATGCATATTCATTAGGGATATCCCGAAACCCTGACTGGTTTGTGGCCCTCCAGGACTGGATTTGAGTACCTCTGCTGTAGAGGATAGCTACCAAAATGATCAGAGATCTTGGTCATAAAGCATACTTACTCACCTATAACAGGTGATCTCCGGGAACAGCAGGAATTTAGTCCTCACATATGGGTATCATCGGTACCGATGGAGCCTGCGCGGGAACGCTCCCCAGCATCCAATTAGAAAGCTTTTGGGAGCATCCCACAGCGCCTGCGTGCTGCCTTCCTGCCTTTCCCAACTGCCTCTCTCCAGTTGAGTTTTAAAGCTGAGACAAAGAGAGAGAGAGGGAAAAGGAAAGAAATAGATAGAGAGATACAACTCCTAGGGGAGGTGGGTGGGTTGTGAGGACTAAATTCCTGCTGTTCCCGGAGATCACCTGTTACAGGTGAGTAACTATGCTATCTCCAGGAACAAACAGGAATGTAGTCATCACATATGGGGACTCCCTAGCTTTAGATGCCAGGGAGAGACCCCAGAAGTTATGTGTCCCTGAGAAGGGCTCCACTTCCCCCCATGGATCTCTGGCATCCTACCAGGGATGGTGGGAAGGAGTTGATTAGGTATGGAACAGGTGTTGGAGAACAGCCTGACCAAACAAGGCATCCTGGCGGGAGTCCTTCTCCAAGCAGTAATGGGCTGTGAAGGTATGAACCGAGGCCCAGGTGGCTGCTAAAAAGATGTCGTCGATAGACACAGAGTGCAAATGAGCCATTGAGGCTGCCATGGCTCTCACATTGTGAGCTGTGACATGGCCCTCCAGAGAAAGGTTCTTACTCTGATAGGCGAAGGAAATACACTGAGAAATCCAGTTAGATAGTGTTCTCTTGGAGACTGGAAGTCCCAAATGAGAAGGATCAAAAGCAACAAAAAGTTGAGAGGACCTTCTATGTTGCTGTGTTCTTTGTAAGTAAAAGGCTAAAGCTCTTTTACAGTCCAAGGTATGAAGATTCCTCTCTGCATTTGATGCATGAGGCCTTGGAAAAAACACAGGTAGGTAGACCGCTTGGTTCATATAAAAAGGCGAGGCCACCTTTGGCATAAAGTGTGGATGAGTTCTAAGGACTACCTTGTCATGATGGAATCTTGTATAAGGTGGATTAGCTACTAGCGCTTGCAACTCACTAATGCGACGTGCTGATGTGATTGCAATAAGAAAGATAACCTTCCAAGAAAGGAATTTTAAGGAGGTAGTAGCTAAAGGTTTGAAGGGTGGCTTCATGAGCTGCCCAAGAAACAGGTTTAAGTCCCATGTCACCGGTGGTGGCCTAATGGGAGGCTTAGTTAGAAGAAGGCCTCTCATAAATCTTGCTATAAGAGGATGAGAGAAAATAGGCTGTCCATTTAGAGGCTTAAAGGAAGCTGTAATAGCACTCAAATGGACCCTTACTGAGTTAGTCTTAAGTCCTGCATTGGATAAATGAAGGAGATATTCCAGTAATGATTCCAGAGGTATCGCAAGGGGGTTAAGACCCTTTTGCGAACACCATATGATAAACCTTTTCCACTTGAAAGCATAAGAGCATCTTGTGGAAGATTTCCTGGAAGGAAAAAGAATATCTTTTACTTGCTGAGGGAGATTAAGATCATGGAGATCTAGGCCTTCAGCAACCAAGCCCTGAGATGCAGAGACTGGGGATTGGGATGCCATAACATTCCATCCTCCTGAGATAGGAGATCTGGAGCAGACCCTAAGTCCAGGGAGGGAGCTTGAGAGAGATGTAGAAGCAGAGGGTACCACACTTGCCGTGGCCAATGTGGAGCTATGAGAATCACATGGCCTCTGTCTCTCTGAAGCTTGAACAGGGTTTTGGGAATTAGGGGAATGGGTGGAAAGGCATACAGGAAGTCTTGACCCCAGTAAAGGAGGAAAGCATCCCTGGCCTGAGCCCCCTGAGCCAGAATTCTGGAACAGAACCGGGGAAGTTTGGCATTCCACGGACTTGCAAAGAGGTCTATGTCCAGAGTTCCCCAAATTTGAAAAATCTTGGTCACCTGGTCTGCATGCAGAGACCACTCATGTGGAAGCAGAACTCCACTGAGTCTGTCTGCCCAAGAGTTTTGTATGCCTGGAAGATACACTGCCAGGAGATGAATCTGATGCTCTCTGGTGAGGGCCCATAGTCGCAAAGCTTCGTTGCAAAACGACAGAGAGCCTGTTCCCCCTTGCTTATTCACATAGAACATGGCTACTTGATTGTCCGTTTGAATGAGGACTGTCTTGTAGCTGAGCAGGGTATGGAACACTCGAAGAGCAATGAAGATTGCTCTGAGTTCCAAAAGATTGATATGTAGATGAATCTCCTGTGGAGACCAGGTGCCTTGGGTGGAGAGGTCTTGCAGATAAGCTCCCCAACCCATCGGAGAAGCATCTGTTGTGAGAGTTGCTTGGGGTAATGGTTGTTGAAAAGGGGACCCTAGCAACAGGTTTTGAGTGGACTTCCACCACTGGAGGGACAAAATAAGGCGACTTGTGTTTGCTATTTTGTCTGACAGGCATCCTGATGCCTGGGTCCATCGAGTGGATAAAGTCCACTGGGCTGCCCTCATATGGAGACGAGCATAGGGCACCACATGCACGGTGGATGCCATGTGGCCTAGTAGTTGTAACATTTCTCGAGCAGTGAGATGAGACTTTAGCACTGCTTGAGAAGCTAACTGCACCATGCGAAGACAACGGGCCTGGGGGAGGTAGGCCCTTGCCTTTCTGGTGTCCAGCAAAGCTCCTATGAACTCCAAAGACTGAGTGGGAGTTAGACTGGATTTTGGGATGTTTATGACTAGACCCAAATACTGAAGGATACGCATTGTGTAGGCTAGAGAAGTCCTGGCCTCTGACTCTGTTGGGGCTCGAATGAGCCAGTCGTCTAAGTAGGGGAAGACGAATATCCCTAGAGTATGGAGAAATGCTGCTACTACAGCCATGCATTTCGTGAACACCCTTGGTGCCGAGGCCAGGCCAAAAGGAAGCACCCTGTATTGGTAGTGCTTTCCTTGAAAAAGGAACCGAAGGAACTTTCTGTGGGTTGGATGGATGAGAACATGGGTGTACGCATCCTTGAGATCTAGAGAACAAAGCCAATCCTGACTCTGAAGGTATGGCAGCAGAGTTCCGAGAGAAATCATCTTGAATTTCTCTTTGACAAGGAATTTGTTCAATTCTCTGAGGTCCAAAATAGGTCTGTATACCCCTGTTTTCTTTGGGATAAGGAAATAGGGGGAGTAAAACCCCGAACCCTGATGAGGAGTGGGTACTTCTTCTATTGCCCCTTGGGCAAGAAGGATAGTGACCTCCTGATCTAATAGGTTGATGAGAGGTGTCGGAGAATTGAACTGCCTTATTATTGTGGGAGGGGGCATGCTTGAAAAATGAAGCCTGTACCCCTCCTTTATGATGGAGAGTGTCCAATGCTCTGCTGTTATCCGCCCCCATCTGGGGGCAAAGTGACATAACCTTCCTGGAATGGTGGAAGGCTCTGGTCCCCCGACAGCCAGAAAGGCTAAGTTCTCTAGCTGCAAGTCAAAGACCTTGTGAAGGCTGAGACTGCTGGAACGGTTGAGGCTTAGCAGTCTTTGCTTTCTTCTGTTTGGGTGGTCGCTGACCTTTCCTGGCAAGCTGACCTGCAGAATGTCCCTGCTGAACATAAGCAGGATAATATCTTTTCTTCTTAGAAAAGAATGGTTTCTTGAACAATTTCTTTCTAGCAGGATCAGCTGTGGACTTGGATAACCTATCCAAGGTGGAGTTGTCAGCATCCATCTCGTTGGCCTTTTCCTGCCAATCTTTACCAAACAGGTTCTCACCAGTACACGGGATATTTCCAAATTTGTCTTGTACCCAGAGCTCCAGATTGGATGCCTGGAGCCAAGCAATTCTACGTGCACCTATGGCAATAGCAGAGGTTCTGCTTATGCACTCAAAGCAGTCAAAGGCTGCACGGTTGGCAAATTTAGAAACATCTTGGGCATGTTTGACCAAAGTGAGAAAATCCTGTCTTCTATCCTCAGGAAGAATAGGACTTAAAGCTTCTCAATCATCTGTGACCTCCTTCAGGAACATTCCCATGTAAAGACTATAGGAACTGATCCTGGCAGAAAGCATGGAAGCTTGGAAGACACGACGTCCAAAAGCATCCAGGGTTCTGCACTCACGTCCTGGAGGATTAGAGGCATGCCTCTTTGCACTCTTGATCCTTCTCATAGCTGATTCCACTACAATAGAGTGGTGAGGAAGCTGAGTTTTTTGGAAACCAGGACAAGGAGGGACTCGATACATAGTATCTAGTTTGCGAGAATGAGGAGAGGTGGTAAGAGGTGTCTCCCACATCCTTAACATGAGATCATATAAAATCTCATGAATGGGCAAGGTAGCTGCCTCCTTAGGAGTTTTGGGATATTGTAGAATTTCCAACTCCTTGGCTCTTGGCTCTGTTTCAGGGGCCACAGTAATGGACAGACCCCGAGCCACCTCCCTGATAAAATCCTGGAAGGAAATATCCTCTGGAGGAGACATCCTGCGCTTAGGGGAGGAGGGCTCCTCTGGGAGAAGCATTCCTGCATCAACAGAACTGTCCGAATCCTCAGATTCTTCTGAAGACTCGAAGTACCATCTGTCCGGATGCTCTTGAAGAGCCCGATACCCGTACCGACCGAAGTCGGTACCGGGAGTAATCGGTACCGGGGTATTGGTACCGGAGGGCATCAGATGACTGGGTACTGGCAAAGCAGACACCGATGCCGATGTCAATGCTATCGGTACCGATACCGATGCCAGGGCCAGTGCCGGTACCGGCCGAATTGTCTGTCGCGGTTCCGAGGGCGTTGATGCCGCAACTATTTGATAAACTGAATAGTAGCAAATCACCTGGACCGGATGGTATACATCCCAGAGTGTTGAAAGAACTGAAATATGAGATTGCAGACCTGCTATTGGTAATCTGTGAACTTTCATTAAAATCATCTGTAATACCTGAAGATTGGAGGGTCGCCAACGTAACACCAATTTTTAAAAAGGGTTCCAGGGGTGACCCGGGAAATTACAGACCGGTGAGCCTGACGTCAGTACCAGGGAAAATGGTAGAAACCATCATAAAGAACAAAATTACACAGCATGTAGATAGTCATGGCCTAATGGGAGACAGCCAACATGGCTTTAGACAAGGAAGATCTTGTCTTACTAATCTGATATGTTTTTTTGAAGGTGTGCATAAACAGGTAGACAAAGGTGAGTCGGTTGATATAGTGTATCTGGACTTTCAGAAAGCTTTTGACAAGGTCCCCCATCAGAGACTTTTGGCGAAGCTAAAAAGTCATGGGATAGGAGGCAGTGTACTATTGTGGATCGGGAACTGGTTAAAAGATAGAAAGCAGAGGGTAGGGCTAAATGGCCAATATTCCCAATGGAAAAAGGTGAATAGTGGAGTACCCCAGGGATCTGTACTGGGTCCGCTACTTTTTGACATATTCATAAATGACCTGGAAGAGGGAATAACTAATGAGGTTATCAAATTTGCAGATGACACAAAACTGTTTAAAGTTGTTAAAACCCAAGTGGATTGTGGAAAACTGCAGGAGGATCTGGATAAATTGGAAGACTGGGCATCCAAATGGCAGATGAAATTTAATGTGGACAAGTGCAAAGTTATGCACCTAGGAAAGAACAACCCACACTATAGTTACACGATGCAAGGCTCCACATTAGAAACCACCACCCAGGAAAAGGATTTAGGAGTCATCGTGGATAAAATGTTAAAACCCTCCGCCCAGTGTGCAGCGGCGGCCAAGAAAGCAAATAGAATGCTAGGTATCATAAGGAAAGGGATGGAGAATAAAACAAAGGATATTATAATGCCTCTGTATCGCTCCATGGTACGACCGCACCTTGAATATTGTGTGCAATTCTGGTCACCGTATCTTAAAAAGGACATAGCGTTATTAGAAAAAGTACAGAGAAGAGCAACCAAATTGGTGAAGGGGATGGAAGGCTACTCCTATGAAGAGCGGCTAAAAAGGTTTTGGCTCTTTAACCTGGAAAAGAGACGGCTGAGGGGAGATATGATAGAGGTCTATAAATTAATGAATGGAGTGGAACGGATAAACGTGGATCAATTGTTTACACTATCAGAATATAGGAAGACTAGGGGACATGTAATGAAGCTACAGGGTAAACTATTTCAGACAAATAAGAGAAAATATTTTTTCACTCAACATGTAATCAAACTCTGGAATCTGTTACCGGAGGATGTAGTAAGAGCTGTTAGTATAGCTGGGTTTAAAAAAGGTTTGGACAAGTTCCTGGAGGAAAGGTCCATAAACCACTATTAAAAAGGGACCCAGGATATCAATGCTTGACCCAGTACAAGCATTGTGGAACCTGTATCTTTTGGGGATATTGCTAGGTACGTATGACCTAGATTGGCCACTGTTGGAAACAGGATACTGGGCTTGATGGACCTCAGTCTGACCCAGTATGGCATGTCTTATGTTCTTATGTTCTAAGGAGAGCCGCCAGACTGCCCTCAATAGCCAGGACTCTCTGGTCTATCGACACTGCCGATGCCTGGATGTCGGTACCGGAGAAGACCGCCGGTACCCCAGAGCATGGCACCAGTAGTTCTGCCGAGGTCGAGAACATCCTGGAGCCCCGATAATGCTTTGGAAGCCGAAGCCTCTCGCCGGGGCAATTTTGCCAGTGCAAAATCCTCAAGGGCAACGCCAGAGGCATCTCGATGCTTAGAAGGAGATCTACCCTTTGAGGACTGGCTGGACTTATGTTTAGTTACCTGAGATCCACGGGAGGAAGAGGAAGCCCTGGAAGACGTCGATGCCACCGAAGCTGCATCAGAGGGAAACAGGGTACTGAGCTTAGCAGCTCGGTTCTGCCGACCTCTTTTAGACATCATGGCGCAGGACATACAATCCGTGATGGAGTGGTCAGGACCTAAACATTTTAGACACCATTCATGGGTGTCGGTGATGGAAATGGTACCGCCACACTTGGTGCACTTTTTGAAACCTGAGGCAGGTTTCTCCATTGTAAAAAAACGTTTTTGGGCCTAAGTTGGGAAAGGCGGGAAGGCAGCACGCAGGCACTGTGGGATGCTCCCAAAAGCTTTCCAATTGGACGCTGGGGAGCGTTCCCGCGCAGGCTCCGTCGGTACCGACAATACCCATATGCGATGACTACATTCCTGCTTGTTCCTGGAGATGACATATGGGGACAGACTTAAAGATCTCAATATGTATACGTTGTAAGAAAGGTGGGAGACAAAACTCTATGGAACTCTCCCAGAGACATCACAGCCACTAAGGAAGCAAAGTCTTCAGAAAAAAGTTAAAAACCTTCCTGTACATAGAACACTTTGGAACCATCACATAGCGCAACACGAACTAAGCACATCAACAATCAACTTTGTCCACCCACTTCCACACGTTATGTTATTATCTAAGTTGTAATCCCTTATCACCCACTCCCTCACAAATGACGATAAATAAGCCAGCATGTATATAAGTTGCCATGTATATATGCTAAAATGTTGATTATGCTAACCTGCTACCTGTTTCTCATGTTATAAAGTAAACCGTTACCATGTTATAAAGTAAACCGCTCTGACTGAAGGATAAAGCAGTATAAAAAAACTGTTAAAAATAAATAAATAAGAAATGACAGAGCTATTTAAATACCTCCATGGCAAAAAGGCACAAGAGGAGAGACTCTTTCATTTGAAAGAAAGCTCTGCAATGTTTTGATCTGGACGTCCCAGATTGCACTTACACATCGTTTTTAAAATGTGCATTCACGTATCTTTATAAATTAGGCTACGAATAGGCATCCTTCTAGCCCTCTCATAAAATGCCCCTTGAAAGCAGAATGCAGAGTCTGAGCTGCCGCAGTAGGTGAAATGTAAAATTTTCATTTTTATCTTGTTTATGCTGCATTTAAATAATTTAAGGGGGGGGGGATTTTAAAACATTGAGCACCAAAAAGTCTTGAAAAAAATGTGCATATTTTATGCTCATTTTAAAAAGGCATCAAATCATAAAACCCCAAACCCACCACTTAACTCATTTCTTCTTAAGACAACATTGACATCTATGTGCCTTAAGAAAACAAGTTCCCAGAATATGCACAAATGCATATGAAACTTGACACCTGCTCCAAGGCAGGTAGAAACATGCATATATACTTTGTATGTGGATAAGTGTCTTTTATAAAGTACCTGCACGTACTGCAAATCTGCCCCATCTGCACCCTCAAGAATGTTTCTGTGTCGCACACGTATAGGTTCACATGTTATATGTGTGACGTAAGATAGCAGCATGATTGTTTACAGCTCCATGATGCTTAACTAGTAATAGGGAAAAGGTCCTATGGATGCTCACATTCGTCATATGGAATCAAAGGCACTATCTTTGACACTACCGGCTGGATATGGAGGCATCATTATCACTACAGCTGAGACTTCTTTGTCTTCTCCCATATTTGGAAAATCCCCAGTAGAGAGCCCTGGCATGGCTGCGCTGGAAGTCGGAATGGATAGCTTGACTGCCCAGGGGAAGCCATCAGTGGGGGAGCAGGCCCAATGCGATCTACACAGGCACATCACAGGAGAGTGCTGCAAGAAGGTGTAAAGAGTTAAAGGAGGGTGTGGACCTAAAGACTGCTCCGAAGCTGGATGGCTCAGCCGATTTCCTAGATGAGGATTCTGCGGCTGGAACAGGTCTGTCCTCTGATTTTTCTCCATTTGTATCAATGTCTGCTCTATCATGACCTAAACAGTTTGCCTTAGAATAGCTCTGGGATGCTATTGCTCAGCTTACTGGAGCTCTCTCACTAAAATATCAGCAGTTGATGCTTAAAATGCAAGAGAATATTTCTCTAGTTGATGAGAATCAGGAAGCTATTACTACTCTGAAAACTGCCTCTTTGGAGCATAAAGTTAAGCTTAAATCTATTCAGGAGGTAAATGCTTCATTAATAAAAGAGAACTTTCTTTTTAAATATAAATTGGAAAGTTTAGAGAATGCAACTTGTACTTGTAATCAAAGACTAATAGATTTTCCGAGGTCATCTGTGCTTTCAGCAAAGGAAATGTTTAGAAAATATCTGACAGAAGTTCTGCAAATTCCAAATGAGTCTATTCCTCCAATCTTCATGGCTTATTATCTCCCTCGGGAGAAAAGAGGAGCGTCGGAAGAGAGTCAGGTTATCTCTCAGGAGACAGATCTTCTAAATGTGCCGGATACACGGGGAAGTTCAGTGGGACCGAGTCAGTTGTTCCAGCTACTCTCCTAATAATTTGGCTCTTAATGCCAGTAGAGATTAGCTCTTAAAAATGTATTTCAAGAAGAAGAGAAATATGCCTGTTTTAAGTCTTTTGGTTAGAGGCCTATTTACTACTGGACATCCAGCCCATGTACATTCCCTCAGAATAGGGCCTACCGGACTGTATGTGCAGTCCAGGCCCCAATTCTGATGGGCCGCATGTCCAGTCACATCCACATCTACCCCTGCCATGCCCTTGAATGGAGCTGCGATGCCATGGCATCCCATCACCAGGGCACCGTGGCTCCATTCAGGAGCCGCAATTGCTGGCCGCCGCCGAGACTGTCCTTTCCCCACAGTCAGACCCCCGATCTGGCCTCCCATGGCCAGGGTCCAGCTCCCTCTGCACGCATCTATGTTTTGCTCCCACTGGCCGCCGCCACTAACCCGTGTCCAGAAGGACTAATTCCACCTCTGAGGTGGAATAAGTCCCCCGTCTAACTGGCCTACCCCGGACATACAGGGCCAATCTCAGAATTGGCCTTGCACATCGGGGTGATGATCTGCCCATGCACCGCCCTCGCTCAGCCTCCTGACCCTGCCTAGGCTACCCATACAACTCCGCTGTCTGTATGGGGACATATAGCAGAGATGTACGTCCAGGCAGGGGGTACATCCCCACTATTCAGGGCTTGGAATAGACCCCTTAGTATTTTTCCTGACCCGGCAAGAGAAACCCAAAGGAGGCGACCTGAGTTTCTACTTCTTAGGCCTGGAGTACTGCAGTTAGGAGCCTTATTTTTCCTTAGGTTTCCTTGTAAATGCTTGGTTAAATATAAATCTCCTAAGTTTATTTTCTTTGAACCTAAGAAATTGGTTGCCTTTATAAATGCCAGAAGGACAGTTAGGGGCATGTTTACTAAACCCCGCTAATGTGCGGGCCGCGCTAGTGTGCGGGTGCCATATAAGGAGTGGGCGTTTCTTGCTGAAAAAGAAAAACCGGAATTTACATATGCGCTAAGGTGCGCGGCGCCCAAGTGCGCCCCGCACATTAGCGCATGAGAAAGCTGCGCGGGAGGCATAAGTGGCGCGCTGATGTTCAAGCAGAAGAGCAGAGTCACAGCACAATGGTTAAGACACTGACCAATGGTGCAGGGATCAGGGGTTCAATCCCCCACAGTGCCCAATGAAGATGCCTGGCTGAGGCATTACTTTAGGAGCCAGATTAATATTGGGCGGCATAAGGTGGCACACTATTGCTTTAGGAGGCATTTTAATATTGAGAGGCATAAGGCGGCGCGCTGATGGGCAAGCACAGGAACAGAACCACAGCACAATGGTTAAGACACTGACCAATGGTGCAGGGATCAGGGGTTCAATTCCCCACAGTGCCCAATGAACAAGGCTGACTGAGGCATTACCTATTATGGGGAAGATTGCTTTAGGAGGCATTTTATTTTCATGTTAATTATCACTACTAGCAAACGCACTCTGAAAGCGTGTTAACATAAGGCGCCCCCATAAGGCACATTTTAAAGTGCACTGTCCGCCAAGGCACCCTAGAATGTTGCTTATAGGGCGCTTTATAGGGTGCCGTATGAGGTACCGCAAGGTCAGTGTACTGTTTTTGATGGCAGCACTGTGCAGTTTAAGGAATGAAAAGCATAGGTAGGTGCGCTGACATGCAAGGAGGAGCAGCAGTGGAGCACAATGGTTAAGGCACTGACTGCTGATACAGGGCTCATGAGTTTGCTCCCCAGTGTGCCTAATATGTAAGGCTGGCTGAGGCATCAGATTTGCAATGTACGTTTTGTTTCCTGCAGCACTTTATTTTTATTTTATTAATTGCTGCCAGCAAACATGCCCTCACGTGCCGTAATTGAAGGTGCCATATAAGGCCCCCTATAAGGCACTCCATAGGGCACATTATAAAGTGCTCTGTCCGCCACGGCACCCTAAAATGTCCCCTATAGGGCACCCTATAAGTTGTGTCACAGGATAATGTATAGTGCACCTTATATGGACGGGAACCATAAGGTGCCCTATAGGGCGCCCTATAAAGCGCCCTCAGAGGCACCTTATGGGTACAGTACGCTGAGGGTGGTTGTGCTGGCAGCAAAAATGTACATTAAAAAGAGATAATGCTTTGGGCAGCCCTATCAAATAACCCCACTGTGGGTTTGAACCCATGACCTCTTGCTTCACAGACAGTGAAGTAACCATTGGGCTACAGCTCTATAGCTGCTAGCAAGCCTCTGGCTGGCTGCAGAGAGCCTGCACGTCACCACAGACAGTCTGCTGTGGTCACTAGGATAGGGTTAGCCCACCCGTACCCATGATGCACTGCACATGCAAATCAGCTGTCCACAGATAAACAGATATGCACCCCCACAGCACCTCGGCCTGGTAGGGGGAAGTGACCATGTGCACCCCCACAGGACCTCGGCCTGGTAGGGGTACTGACCGTGTGTTTTACTGGCACAGAGAAGCTACACACCGTCACATTGTGCGGGTACTGTGCTCACCCTGAGGGTGCAGTGAGGCGCCCAGCACCAGGTCCACAGCACCTTCCATGGCTGAAAGAGGCTATGCCAGAGATCCAAAACAGTGTTAATGTGTGAGATAGGTAGTTTTTGCACAAACACCTTGGATATCTCTGTCTGTCTCAGTCAGGTGTGACCCCTAGGAGGATTATGTACCACCACCCTCCTCCTCCAGGGCTGAGGGTGGCAAACAGGGTCTCCCATCAAAAGATCCACATTATACCTCCCTGCATAACCATAACACAATAGCAACCAGACATTAGGCCTGTATATGCTAAGATGCACCCCACCACTATCTGATATTCTCCTGCAGCAAGCCTTCAACCGCTGCACCCTGCAAGGCGCTCCATCATGACACATACCAGCTGCAAACAGTCTGCTATTTAGTCCATAGTGCATGTTCCTGGTGGAAATGCATGCACCCGGAACTGGGATGGCAGCACACACAACAAGCAGATAAATCAATGACTGGGCCCCAAAAGGAAACCCATAAATATCACATGAGAGAAATACTATATAGCACTATGGGGCTGCCTAGCCATGCTGTCGTCACTGCACAGTCAGGGTGAGAGTGATCCCCCAGCAGGACATACTGAGGTCACCCTGTCTGTGTAGGTGGTGGCCGGGCACTACAATGTCCCAGCCAGTGCCCTATGCCCTGTGCAGATGCATCCTGGCCAGGTCACCCTGTCCGGGATATACCCATGGTACCTTGCTCCTCATTATGCACATTGGCAGCCCAATACTGGCAACAGTGCTGGCAGTGTGGGCTGTGGAAGGTGTTTGCAGCCACCACACACTGGATAGACAGACAGACACCTCCACACCTATGCCAGCATTGTGCTACTATAGAAAGGTTCAGCAGCCATACCCACCACACCAGTCCTGGGCACAGTACAGGCATGGATATGCTACGCAATACTGTTGGGGGTCACTCCCCAGGGTGGTAAACACTGTCAGAGACCAGACCTGAAGCACACACCGCAGACATCATAATGATTGTTATGATGGAGCTCAATCAGCAAACTGTGCTTAATGTAGGAATTGCTATCTGCCAGTAAGCATTAGAAACGTTTGATAACTGTGTACTGTATACCCAGGTGTAGGGTGGCATTGCTAAGGTATGCTAGTATTGGGAGATGCAGGCAGGGCCCAGTGTCCTGCCTCTCCAGGAGGCATTGGCCAATGGGGCCTGTGGGTGTGCATGTGGGTGTGTCTGTCCCTGTTGGCTGCTGCTTTATGGCAGAGGTGCCCAACTCCAGTCCTGGTGTGCCAAGCACTGTTCGGGTTTTCATGCTGTCCCTCATGAATATGCATGAGCTACATCTGCATACCATGGGGGTGGTGCATAGATATGCAGCACAGGCATCTTTATTAGAGGCAGCATGGAACCTGAATGGTGTTTGGCCCCCCAGGACTGCATTTGGGAGACTCTGCTCTAGGTAATGTGCCTGTTTATGGTGTATGTGCTCGGTGGGGTAAAATATAGGCGTATTAACCATGCGTATGTTCTCAGCAATAAAGGTTTGTCCTTACTATCATGGTTTAGTAGTGGGAAAAATATGTGGACTGGATTGGCAGTAGCCCCAGCTGGGGTTTGAACCTGTGACTTTCTGTTCTTGCACACACTGTCTGTGTGCACTGCACCACCGTGTTGCCACAGATATGCTACATTCCCTGGGGAGCCCATGACTGTATCTCCGACAGAGACTGTCTGTTGCAGTGGACGGTGCCAGCCTGCACAGGCCTAGGCCACTGTCTGCTGTGGCTAGCAGCCACTGCCCCCTCCACCACCTGTAGCCTTCCGCCAACATGCTGACATGTCCTCATCTTGGGAAAAGCATATGACCTGATTGAGTTGTGGCACTCCAGGACTGCATTTGAGGGACTCGGCTGTAGATAATGCCCATTGTTATGGTGTGTGTGCGGTGTAGGGTAAAATAGAGGTGTTTGAACCATGCTTATGTTCTCTGCAATAAAGGAGTGTCTTTACTATCTCTGTTTCGTGGTGGGTAAAATATGGGGACTGGGTTGGCAGGAGCCCCAGCTGGGATTTGAACCTGTGACCCTCTGGTCCTACAGGCACTGGCTGTGTCCGCTGCACCAGACTGTGGCGATAGAGACAGTGCAGTCCCTGGAGATAGGAAACCTGGCCGAAAGGGTCAGAAACCCTGCTCTGCAAAGTTTTACTGTGGGCTCGTTCACCTTGTATGGAGACAAAAGGGCAAATAAACCTCGAAAATGACCTCGTAAAAAGGGAAATAACACATAACCAAGCTGGGCAACAGTGATATCAATGGGCAACATTAAAAGACACTCCCAGGAAAGCTCCAAAAAAATGAAATGATTTCCTTTTTTTGGAGCTTTCCTGGGAGTGTTTTTTAATGTTGCCCATTGATATCACTATTGGCTAGCTGGATTATAATTTTTAAGAATTTTGATGTGGTCATTTTCAGTTTTTATTTGCTATTTTGTTCTGTGCACATGTATCACACTGCTCACGTTTGTAGGTTTCCCCGGTTTTGCTGTACATTGCTGACGGAAATGGTTTCTCTTCCCTTTAAATCGGCTCTAACGTGAGGTTTTCACTCGCGGTATTTTTTTTGTTGAATTTCAGCCCCGCTTCTGTGCGGGGAGCCTCTCCCCTCCCACTCTCCACCCATTGACCCCGTCCCCCCGCCCCTCGGGAGCCTTCCTCCGCCCTCGGGATGCCTTTCCACGCCTCTATCGCACTTCAGCGCGCCGCGCACTTGTGCGTGCTGCGCGCACATGTGCGGGGCACTAAAGACACACTATTAGCGTGCACTAAGGTACCTTAGCGCACGCTCAAATGCGCCCCGCACAATTGCGCGGTTTAGTAAACATACCCCTTAGTTTTCCTGTAGTCTCTATATCTTTGTTTATTTATTTAGGCAGATTTAATATACCACTTTATCATTAAATCAAAGCAGTTTCCACATCAAACAATCGAGGGGGGGGCTATAGTGTGCAACATGCAGTGGAAACATCTGAAAGAGTGTGTTCGAGGGGTGTGAGCGATTTGTTTGGTTTATATGCAAGTGAGCTATGTACAGATATTAAGCAAGTGAGCTATATACAATTGAGCTATATACAGTCTATATACAGAGTGAAGGCTTCGGTTTGGTTAGCGCAGAGTCTAGTTCAGGTTAAGTCCTTATAGTGATCCATGAAAAGCTTTGTTTTGAGCAGCTTTCTGAAATCTTTGAGGTCCGTGGTAGATTTCAGCTCGTCAGGGAGAGAGTTCCACAGGGTGGGTACAGCCAGGGACAGAGCTTTTCTTGAGGTGTCCTGTCTGGATTTGGTGAATTCTCTTGAGGTGGTGATGGTGTCAGTGGTTCTCCTTCTTCTGGGTCTGGTGCATAGGTCCGCTTTGATGAGAGGTTGCAGGCTGTCGGCTGAGATGTTCTGTCTTATTTTGAATATGTTTAGGATAACTTTGTACTGTATGCGGGAGCTGATTGGGAGCTAGTGGAGGTGGTACAGGATGGGTATGATGTGGTTATGTCCTGAGCAGCCTGTTATTATGCAGGTGGCAGTGTTCTGAGTCATCTGCAGTGGTCGAAGGGCCTGTTTTGACAGCCCTAGGTAGTTGGGGTTGCAGTAGTCTAGTGTAGGGGTGATAAGCGTTTGACAGACTGTACAGAAGTGGTCCTGTGTGAGGATGGGTTTGAGGCGCCTGATGGTTCTCATTTTGAGGTAGGCGTTTTTTGTGGTTCTGGCAATGTGGACTTGTAGGTTTAGGTCCTTGTCGAGAGTCACTCCGAGGTATCTCACTTCGGGCTTTACTAATATTGTGATGTCATTTAGTTTTATGGTGGGTGTTATTGAGAAGGTGGGGCTTTTTGATATGACATGTCCTGAAGTGTGCACTCATCAACGCCATGTCAATACGCACTAAATGGCCAATAATTACCGATTTGGTCACGCTCCATGATCTCGACATCCTCATGATCACAGAGACATGGCTATCCGAATGTGACAATGCAATCATCAACCAGATGCTACCCCCAGGGTTTTCATTCCACGCTTGCCATAGAACCAATCAGAGAGGAGGTGGAACACTCATCCTTGCCAAAACTGGCCTAAGTTTCCAGATGAGCAATGCAACCAGCACAACCCACCTAGACTCACTTATAATAACAAACGACATCTGCACGATCAACCTACTCTACTGAGCACCAACACCATCTTCAGAGGATCTCGCAACAATAATTGGCCTCGCCTGCAAAACAAACAGACCACGATCCCAAAACTGGATTCTAGGCGACTTCAACCTGCCTACTCTGCAAGAATCCCAAGCCACTGCTTTCCTAGAAGCACTACACGAGTTGGGTTACTCACAGCTAGTCGACAGGCCCACACACATCAAGGGAAATAAACTGGACCTGATTTTTGCCCCACAAACAGACGCAGAACCTACCCAACAAATGATACCAACCATAACTCCTGTGCCATGGTCTAACCACAGCCTGCTCAAATTCTACATACCTATTAACACCTACAACCAAAACTCCAACAAGGCCAATGCCGCTCACAGAACATCTTTGAAGTGCTTCCGCCCCTTTGATAAAGAAGAAATTCGAGAGAAGGTCCTCCCACTCCTCAACAATACAGAACACGACCTAGATGCTCTGGTATCCAACTGGGACAATAGCCTCAAATCCGTCGCCTGCATCCCAGCCACAGACAAAAAATCAAAGAAACGAGAACATGCACCATGGTATACTAAAGAGCTCCGAGCATCACTCCTGTACCTGCGCAAGCTCGAGAGACGATGGCGTCGAGCACGCTCCACCGAAGCACAAAGTAATTACAACGCTTACTTAAGAGTACACCGAGATGAATTAATGAAGAAGCGGAAACAATATCATACAGACATCTTGAAGCGATCATTAAACAAGCCCCACGACTTGTTCAATATCGTAAAATCTCTTACAAGAGAACCACCTTCAGACCAATCACATATGCCACAGCCACAGGCATACTCTGACTACCTACAATCAAAAATGATCCGGACCAGTGTAACCTCAAGCCCCACAGACAACACTCTCCCGCATAATCTGTCTCAACCATCGCCACTATCCAAATTTGACAAAGTATCGCGCAGAGAGATTGAAGACACTATTGCTGCAATCAACCCCACCACCGCGCCCAACGACCCATGCCAAGCTATCTGGATAAAGGAGTTACGCTGTGACTTAAGCCAATATCTGAGCAAGTTAGTAAATCAATCTCTTACAATGGGATCATTCCCACAGAGCCTGAAACAAACATCAATCAGACCACTACTGAAGAATAACAGGCTGGACCCAGCGAAAGTGGAGTCATACAGGCCAATTTCAAGTATCCCCATGCTTGCCAAAGCAATTGAAAAGATAGCACAGCATCAAATTCAACAGCATATTGACACTGAAGCCCCACTAAACCCATCCCAACATGGGTTCAGAGAAGCACACGGGGTGGAAACCCTCCTCACCACCCTATTCGACAACCTAGTCTCTGGAACTGACAACATTCACCAAGGATTCGCTCTCATTTTCCTGGACATCGCAGCTGCCTTCGACTCGGTGAGCCACGAGATCCTCATACAATGCCTCAATGAGAAAGGAATACAAGGAACTGCTCTAGATTGGTGCAAATCCTACTTGACTAATAGGTGGCAACATGTGAGGTCTGGCACCACGACCTCAGAGCCATTTTTGCAAGACCAGGGGGTGCCACAGGGATCGTCACTATCTGCATTGATGTTTAACATCTATATTCAGCCCATATGCACCCTAGTACGCTCGTTCAAGGTCAACTGCCTGGCCTACGCAGACGATATCTTGCTATACATCCCATTCAGGACCGAACGACCAGACTTCTCCCCTTTAACAAGATGTTTTGAAGCAGTAGCAGACCGGCTCATTATGCAAAATCTACGAATCAATTACAGCAAAACAGATGTCCTTTCATTTCGAGGAACCAGGACTTCACTCCACCACCCTCTTTAAAAATCAGCAATACAGAACTGAAAACCAAGCCCACAATCCGCTACCTTGGCATTACCCTGGACCAACAGCTAGACTTGAAAACCCATATAAGAAACACCATGAAAACAATATATCTGAAAATAAGGACCTTAAAACATCTACGACCACTACTCGACCTCAGCGACTATCGATCGATCTATCAAGCCTTAATATTACCACATTTCGACTATGCCAACGTAATTCTGCATGGTCTCCCTCAGGCAACACTAGCCCCACTCCAGCTTGCAATGAACACTGCTGCAAGAGTACTAACAGGAGCTTCATGGAGGGATCATATAACTCCAGTCTTGATGAACCTCCATTGGTTACCTGTTCAAGCAAGAACCCACTACAAAGTACTAACCCTGACCTTCAAAGCCTTGAACAACCAGACCCCCACAGCCATCAGCAAGATGATACACAGCGTACCACATAACAGAAACAGAAGACCCACAATGCAAAACACCCTAGAGGTCCCAAAAGCAATGATGAAATGCACAAAAGCAACAACGAATAGGGCCTTCACGATTTACGCACCTAGAGCCTGGAATGCCCTCCCCATATATATCCGAAACATCACCGACCTAACCCATTTCAGAAAGGCATTAAAGCATCATCTGTTTACTAGATACTACCCTGTTATAATGCCCTGTTCAATGTAATTTCAGTTTGTTCAATGTAAACCGCACTGATGCAGAATAGCGCGGTATATAAGAGAATGTAAATAAATAAATAAATAAATAATACCCCGAAACCACCCTTAGTAAACAAGCATGGAGCACCTTAGCCAATCACCCAGTGCACTCGGTTAATCAGACCCAGAATGAAAAAGGATAATCAGCTCGGTCTCCCTAACGGTACACCCTGAAATAGAATTTAGGCATCCAGCGTAAATAAGATGTAGATAGATCCCGTCTGAAAGTAGGTACCAGTGTAAATATGATGTAGATAGTTTCCCCAAGTTATATCCAAGTTGATCACCCCATTCATTGTAAATACAACGCAGCGTGCCTGCCTTGTATAATTGATGTTGAATGTAAACCGCACTGATCTAAACGGCGCGGTATAGAAGAAATGTTAAATAAATAAATAAATAAATAAATAATGAATAGAGCTTCTGTTTTGTTGTGGTTTATGGATAGATTGTTTTCTAAGAGTCAGGTTGTCATTTTCTGGAGACTCATAACTGTCTGTCGGTTAGGTATGATGTGAACCAGTTCAAGGTGTTGCCATGTAATCCAATTTCTTGTAGTCTCACTAGCAAGGTTGTGTGGTTCACTGTGTCAAATGCTGCGGAGACGTCTATGAATATCAGGAGGACTCCCATTTTGATGTTATTGATAGTCCGGATCAGCTTGTCGAGGAGTTGGATTAGTAGCATTTCTACCCCGTGGTTTGGTCGGAAGCCGTGTTGATTTTGGTCCAGGGGGGGCGTGGATGTCTATGTGGCTCTGTAGTTGGTATTGGACTGCTTTTTGATGATCTTGGCTAGGAGGGGGAGGCTTGAGATGGGTCTGTAGGCAGCGGGGTCAGTTTTAGCTAGTGCGGATTTCTTGAGGATGGGGCGTATTGTAGCGTTTTGAGTGGGGATGGGGCGTATTGAGTGGGGATTGTAGCGTATTGAGTGGGGATGGGGTGTATTGGGGCGTATTGAGTGTGCTTGGCATTATTCCTGTGGTGAGAGAGCTTGTGATTATTTTGCAGATGTTCTGGATCAGATCTTTTTTGTAGCTTTGATCCATGTTACGGGGCATGGATCGGTGGGGGCGGTGCTGGTGTTGAGGGTGGAGATGATGTTTGATATCTGTTCCTTGGCCAGGATGCTGAATTTGTCCCGTCTTTGGTTGGGATGAGGGAGCTTGTTGCTGCTGATCTCTCTGCGGGGGCTGTGAATTTGGTCTTAAGGTGGTCTGCGAAGGTCTGTGGATCAATTTGCTGTTTGTTTCTGTTGTGGGGTTTGTTGGTGAGAGTCTTTACTATTTCAAAGAGTTTGCGGGGTTTGTGTGGTAGTCCTTCTTGTGTTGGTTGATGAGTTTGTTATATTCCTCTTGTTTTGACTGGTATAGGTCCTGTATGGGGTTTGATTTCGAGTGTCTCCATCGGCGTTTGAGTCTTTGTAGGGCTCTCTTTGCATTGCAAATTTCCTTGGAGTACCAAGGGGTGGAGCTGGGTCTGTTTCTGTGTCGTTTCTGTGTGTTGGGGATGGTGGGTCTGGTGGCGTTTGAGATGGTGTTGTTCCAGTTTTCTATTTGTTCGTTTATGTCCTCTGAGCTGTTTTTGAGGAAGAGTAGGGTGTCTTGTAGGAATTTCTCCTTGTTGAAGCTTTTGAATCTTCTTGTCATGGGTGGTTTGTCTTTGAGGTTGTTGTTGTTTGCTGCTTGTATCTGGATTTGTAGTAGGTGGTGGTCTGACCAGGGTACTGGTGTAATTGATGGTTCTGAGATGGATTTGTTTTCTATTAGGTTGTTGGGGGCGAATATGAGGTCAGGGGAGGATCTGCATCTGTGTGTGGGTGAATTGATCATCTGGGTGAATTGTAGTGAGTTCATCGCTGCAATGAAGGCTTCTACATCCTTGTTATTTGTGGATTTGAGGTTGAATTTGTCTGCTTGGAAATGTAAACACTGCCAAAATGTGGATTTATGTTCACTTGTTTCTTGTAGTTTTCGCCCTCCTTGATAGTGAGCTTGGAAGATATAAGTATTAACTATATATTTTTTAAAATTGACTTTTTGTTTCCTTGTGTTATATATCTACACTTATGTCTGTTTTCTGTGCAGGTATTTTTGCTTGGTTTGGTATTGTAAACATTTGTAAATAGGAAATAAAAAAAGAAAAGCTCCTTTTCTGCATGTAGGAAAAAAAGAGGCTTTCCATGCGGAAAAGCTTTCTGGAATAACCTTCCAAATGTCTTCAACCTTATCAGAATTTTGAGAAAGCATAATGAGTTTCTTGGTATCTGCTACAAACCAGACTTGCCCTAGAGAAATCAATGTATACTCCAGCAAAAACACCACCATGTACTTAAGCACTCAAAAGAGCTTTAAACCCTCGCTAAAATAAATTTTTAAATGCTTTACCCAGGCAGATACTGCAAGGGTACCAATGCAGGCTGACTAGTTTGCTTTTCCCTCAATAAATATAACATGATACCTGTGCTACAACCAGATAATAGCCTCAAGCTAGTAATAAATCAGGGGCAAACAAAAAACAGTCAAACAAAGGCAATCGAACACTGTACAATGGTGAAGATTTAAAGGTGGTGCTAGATTATTTTTCCAGGGACAAATTTGTTCCATTCTGTTACATTTCAGGCCAGGGCACTGTCTTGATCTCTGCCATTTATGTGGAAAGGTTTACCTGTAACTTTACGTTTTACTGATGATCTCCTGGGATTTAGGAAGGCACTAAAACTATTTCCGTTCCCAAAGGGATGCGGAGTTTAAATTCTGGGAGTCCTGAAGATGCTCTTTGCCTGACTGTGTGCACATATAATTTTATTTTGTGTAATTTGTATGTAAGTTTTATTGTATCCTGTCTTGGACTTTTTTAAAAACATGTAAAATATTTAATAAATGAAATAAAATATGAACAGTCTTTGTAGACTCCGGGCTCAATTCTGAGAGGCAACTTGCAGGGCTATACATCACGGTGGGACGTGCAGCCCCACAAGCTGTCCTGCCTGTATTCCCTCTCCAACTCTCCCCACACGGCCAGAGCAGCAGTACAGGGAGAGCTGATGGGGGGCGGGAGGGGGTGGAGTGAGGGCAGAGTGGGAGCGGACTGAGGCGGCAGGATGTACAGGGCTGATTCAGGTCATGGCCCTGTACATCTTGCAGGGTCAGGGGAACGTGCTGCTTATTCCACCTCAAAGGTGGAATAAGCAACTTTAACCAGGTGATCAGGGCTGGAACATGCCCCCAGAGGCCAGGGCTAGGGCCATGTAGGTACCCGCCGCCCGATCCTAGCCCCGGCTGCCCAGCTTTGGGTCAGACAGCGGACAAACAGAGGGTCAGCGATGCAGGAGTCAGTGAGGCTTGCAGGGAGGACATCCTCCCGGGTCTGCAGGGGCATAATGGGCCATCTCGGAGCCCAATTCTGTATGCAGAGGGAATGTTTTGCTCCTGCATTGCAGAATTAAGTCCTAACTGGCCTGTCCTGCTCGGGGCTGTCCAGACGGCCCGGACATGCCCCTTTCTGAATTGGGCTCCATGTTTCTCTTGAGCATGATGACCTACCAAGGGCTTTTTCTCAATCCTCATCCTTCTTGACCTTTCTCCTGCTTTTGACACTGTTGACCACAACCTTTTCCTCAACACCCTGTCCTCGCTTGGTTTTATGGGTTGTGTTTTCCTGGTTCTCTTCTTATCTTTCCCATGGCTCTTGCAGTGTTGGTTCTGGTGGATCCTCCTCTACTGCTATCCCAATCTTAGCTGGTGTACCCCAAGAGTCTGTCTTGGGCCAATGCCTTTTCTCTCTCTATACTCAATCCCTTGGTGCACTCATCTCCTCCCATGGTTTTCAGTACCATTTTTACGCTGATCTCTCAGATCTATCTCTCTACACCTGATATCTTTCCAGCTCGGATCTCTGTCTACCTGTCTGACATTGTTGCTTGGTTGTCTTACCGCCATTTGAAATTGAACATGGCCAAAACTGAGCTTTTTATTTTTCCCCCTGAACTCATCTTCTCCCTTCCTCTTTTCTCAATATCTATGGATAATGCTCTTCTACTTCCTGTTTCCTCAGCCCACAACCTTGGAGTTGTCTTTGACTCCTTTCTCTCCTTCTCCACACATATCCAACTGACAGCTAAAACCTGCTGTTTCTTTCTCTATTACATCAGCAAAATTTGCCCCTTCCTTTTGAACACCCTACGAAGACACTTATCCACTCTCTAGTCACCCCCCATCTAGACTATTGCAACCTCCTCCTTGCTGATCTCCCTCTGAGTCATCTCTTTCTCCTTCAATCTGTTCAAAACTCAGCTGTTCTGCCAGCCTCCATATGCTCATATCACCCCTCTTAAGTCGCTTCATTGACTCCCTATCCGTTTCTGTATCCAGTTCAAATTTCTCCTACTGACCTATAAGTGCACTCATTAAGTTGCTCCTTTCCTCTCTCATCTCTCCCTACACCCCTCCTCATAAACTCCGCTCTTCTGGTGGATTGCTTCTGTCTGTGCCCTTTTTTTCCACTGACAACTCCAGACCAAACCTTTCACCTTGCTACTCCTTATGCCTGGAACACAAACTACATGAGTCTGCATGTCAGGCTTCACCTCTAGCCCTTTTGAAATCCTTGCTAAACATTTACCTCTTTGAGGTTGCTTTTGGATCTTGATCCGCTTAGAGGCCGATTCTATAATGTGCACATCCAGCCGGCAGAAACGTCTAAAGTGAAAATGTACATGTATTATACCCAATTTTGAAACCGTGGAGATAGATGCACCCGTGGTTCCTGAATCAGGGAGATATATGTTCCCGGCATGAAACAAACAACACGTCAGGGGTAACACGGACCCACATTACTATACTAGGACATGGGTAAATGCAGCAAACAGCATGCTCACAATATTCTAAATAGGTAGACATGTGCGATGCTGCCCGTCTCCATACTGCCAGGCCTCTGCAGGCAAAATGAACATCCCCAAAGCTGATGCTCACACTCACAGTGTAGTGCTCATGCAAACAAAACAGTAACACTGATGAAGCAGATTAGGTCATGCAACCCAGGCTATATATACAAATCTGTTGCATGCCCATTGCCCACAACACTACGGTCATCTACGTGCACCAGAGCTATTGAACAGGCAAGTGGAAAGGGAGATGGTTGTCCTGACAAACCTTGCAGCAAAACAGACATGGCATGTGATGAACATCACAGTCATTCGTTTAGTGGCCGTCGCTGCAAACAGTATGTGCAATGCGAGGAATAGGCCAGAGAAAACTGAAACGGATCTGTACAGTTATATGGCAAAACATATCCCTGGCATTCATAGGAAACCATCAGGATGCTAACATGCAACAGTGTGACCTTCAGAAACACATGCCCAAAAGCACCATCCTCTGTCCTGACAAATGTGCACAATGTTCAAGACCTCTGATGGTACATTTGGATATGTATTAGTGATCAGCACTGCAGCATGCCCCCACTCTGAGGCTACCCCACCATCCACAGGGGCATGCCCTACTATGTTGCTGCAGAGCAGATGGCCATTCACACAGACACCTAGTGATGCTGCAGTCAGCCCTAAGGTAGAGGTAATGGGCAGGCATACATGTCCCCCCCTGAGTTGGGTTTCAGAACACCAGGGCCTGTCCTGCAGCTCTCATACATCCAATACACACACACACTCTTTCTTGCAGTCACAGATAACATACCTCTGCTATGACTATGCCCTGCGCCTATACACAGCTGCTGCTACTGTATAATCCCTGTTATGAATCCCAGTTAATATGTCCTGTTTGATGTACTTTCCCCCTACCTGTTTAATTTATATGCAGAACAAATCATCAGAGAAGCAGGACTGTATGAAGACAACAGAGGTGTGAAGATTGCTGGAAGACTCATCAACAACCTTCGCTATGCTGATGATACCACATTACTGGCTGAAAGCGAAGATGATCTGAAACATTTGCTTCTCACAATCAAAGAACATAGTCTCAAAATGGGCCTGCACCTTAATGTAAAGAAGACAAAGATCATGACAACTGGCATAATCAACAGGTTCATCGTTGAAGGAGAAGAAATTGAAATTGTGAACAACTTTAACCTACTTGGATCAACTATCAATAAAGAAGCAACAAGCAGTCAAGAAATCAGACGACGCATTGCTCTTGGCAGAATGGCTATGAAAGACCTAGATAAGATTCTCAAGAGCAGAGATGTGTCTCTCCATACAAAGATTCGACTTGTTCAAGCCATGGTATTTTCAATAACATCATATGGATGTGAAAGCTGGACAGTGAAAAAGACAGACAGGAAGAAAATTGATGCCTTTGAATTATGGTGCTGGCGGCGAATACTGTGTATACCATGGACTGCCCGAAGAACAAACCAGTCGGTACTAGAGGAGATCAAACCTAAGCTTTCTTTAGAAGCTCAGATGACAAGACTTCGACTTTCATACTTCGGACACATCATGCGAAGAGAGAGATCATTAGAGAAAGACATCATGCTTGGCAAGATAGAAGGTCAACGCAAAAGAGGAAGGCCAGCAATGAGATGGATCACTACAATAACAGCAGCTACGGGTACCAGTCTGTCATCAATGAGCCGCCTGACTGAAGACCGAACACAATTTAGGATAGCTATCCAGAGGGTCGCCATGAGTCGACTCCGACTCGACGGCACTTAACAACAACATGAATCCCAGTTAATATGTCCTGTTTAATGTAAGCACAACGCACTTCCCCACCTTGTGTAAAATTGTTGACTGCAAACCGCACTGATGTCAAATAGCGCGGTATAGAAAAGCTAGAAATAAATAAATAAATAAATAATAATAATAATCGCATGGCGTCTCAGGACTACACATCTGATCTACATTGCTCAGCCAAACACAGCTATGTTCACACTTTTTCAAAGCATTTGTTGGGGAGACCTTGCATAGCCCTTTAGCATATACAGCACATGCCAGAATACCGACTATTGCAGTGCTTACATTGCTATTGGGGCGCTTTTTACTGTCACTTTAGCATACACATACACTTGTGTATTCTATTCATTTCCACGGCATCTTTTGCTCTCCCAGACAGCAGACACACCAAGTCCCTACAGACTTGTCACAGCCATTCATCTCTATGGGACTCACTGGAGTTCGGAGCGAGATTTTTTTCTAAATCCTGCCCTTATTCCATGTTTCAGTAGGTATAATGTGCACATGTGGGTGATATGCCGAGAACATACATAGGCCTTTCCTGGATATGCTTTATACGTCTCCACGCCTGTCCAAGACCCCGTTCCGCCCCCTCCCGCCCACATCCTGAGAGCCCCGTTTTAGTGTCAGAAAACGGGTCTAGACATTTTTGAATGAAACAACTCTATCCTGCATGTACACAGGCTTATTCATGTTTCAGAAAGCCCTCCTTAGTCTCCTATGTGTCTCCTTACCTTTCCCTCGTTTAATTCTTGTCCTCAACTGTTGTATTGTCTGTCTTGACAAGACTGTAAGCTCTGACCAGCAGGGACCATCTTTACATGTATCTGTGCAGTGCTGTGTACACCTTTTAGTGCTATATAAATGATCAGTAGTAGTAGTAGTAGTAGTACCTATCAATAGCCTGAAGGTAATTCTTATGAAACTAAAGCATGACAAAAGCAGCAAGGTGTGTTGATGGGTAGTATGTAGCAGCATATTATTCTTAAGGCCACACCCACATCTAGAATGTTCTAATAAAGGTGACATTTCCCCTAGAATTCAAACCTCATGGACAAGAGGTCATCATTGAAAGCTGATGGCAGGAACGCTCAAAACAAATGAGAGAAAGTACTTTTTGTCACCAAGAGAGTAAATAGTAATTACACTTACCTGGTAATTGTAGTTCCTTGAGTGACGACAGCTTAGTCCTCCACCTCTGGGTAGTGCACCTCCTCCTGCAGCTTGGAGACTGGACCAATCAAAACTTGTCCTTACTAGCAGTAGCTTGCTGGAACTCCTCCTCAGCCCCAGTGAACTATTGACAAAGCAGACTCAACAGAGCAACAAATAAGTAGCTAACCTCTTATAACTAATTCAACATCTGTAGCTAAATATAACCTTTCGCCAAACCTGGGAAGGATGAAATTTCCCTCAAGGAAGGCTCTCTCAAGGAAGGCTCCCCCCTCCTGCCGAGCCACAGACAGCCAGCGAGAGAAGAAACCTCCCCAACAGAGTAAGTGCAAGAACTGACTGAAAGTGAAACACCACTCACCTGTAATACTGTCTCTCAGAACTGAACGCATGACGCGCCCACTAAAACCTCCAAGGGCAGGAATGAGGACTAAGCTGTCGTCACTCAAGGAACTACAATTACCAGGTAAGTGTAATTACTATTTCCTTATCGTTCCTCCAGCTTAGTCCTCCACCTCTGGGATGTAACAGAGCAGCATTAACGGGAGGGAGTCTGCCAGCCGGCATGCAACACCGCCGAACCAAAAGAGGCATCCCCCGCCGCCAGCACGTCCAGGCGATAATGTTTACTGAAAGTATGCAGCGAAGACCACATCGCCGCTTTACAAATTTCCACCGGCGGCACTAGGCTGTGCTCCGCCCAGGACGCCGCCTGCGCCCTAGTAGAATGCGCCCTCAGCCCTACCGAAGCTGGGCGCCCCTGTAACATATAAGCAGAGACAATCGCATCTTTAATCCATCTGGAAATAGATGCTTTGGCCGCAGCTTCACCTTTCCTGGAACCCCCAAACAGCACAAACAAGCGATCCGACTTGCGGAAGGACTTGGTCACCACTAAATATCGACGCAAAACATGCTTAATGTCTAATCGACTAAGACCCCGGTCAGACAACTGCTCCTCCGCCGCTCGCAAAACGGGCAGCGACACCGACTGACTCACATGAAAGGGAGACGCCACCTTGGGCAGGAAGGAAGGCACCGGCCTGAGGACCACTTTCTGGGAAGAGAAGCATTAAAAGGGTTCCCTACACGATAGTGCCTGTAGCTCTGAAATGCGTTTAGCCGAACAAATAGCTACCAAAAATACCATCTTAACAGTTAGATCTTTCACTGAAGCCTGAGACAAGAGTTCAAAGGGGACCTTAACAAGAGCCCGTAACACCAAGTTGAGATCCCACGGTGGAACAGAAATCCGCCGTGCCGGACGAAGCTTAGAAATGGCCTTAAGAAACCACACGACGTCGATGTGCGCTCCAAGAACTATGCCTTGCACCTTACCCCTGTAACAGGCTAGGGCCGCCAACTGCACTCTTAAAGAACTAGCGGCCAGCCCCTTGTCAAAACCATCTTGCAAAAAATCCAATACCACTGGGATAGACGCCGTGGCCGCGCGGATCTGATGTCTCGAACACCAGTCCTCAAAGACCCGCCAGACGCACACGTAAGCAAGGGAAGTTGAACGTTTACGTGCCTGTAGCAAGGTTGCAACCACCGACTTGGAATAACCCTTCTTTCTAAGCCATGCCCTTTCAATGGCCAAGCCGTAAGCGAGAACCTCTCCACCCGAGGCATCAGTAGTGGCCCCTGAATTAAGAGATCTTGGGACAACGGGAGGCGCCACGGATCGCCGTCCAACAACCTCAAGAGATTGGCATACCACGGGCGTCTGGGCCAATCCGGCGCTATCAATAGCACCCTCCCCCAGTGCACTTCGATGCTCTGAACCATGCGGCCGATGAGCACCCACGGAGGAAACACGTAGAGGAGACCTATGATGGCCAGGGACGCAGAAGAGCGTCGATCTCCTCCGACATGGGTTCCCGTTGTCTGCTGAAGAACCGATGCACCTTTGCCGATTGAAAAGTGGCCATGAGATCCATGACTGGGGTTTCCCATCGACGAACTAGCTGCTCGAAAACTGTGGGATGCAGCTCCCATTCCCCGGCGTCCACTTGAACTCTGCTGAGAAAATCCGCCTTCACATTGTCTTTTCCGGCGATGTGCGCCGCCGAAACTGCCTGCAACCGCGGCTCTATCCAGGAGAATAGCATTCGGGACTCCTCCTCCAAGGCCACGCTCCCGGTGCCGCCCTGTCGATTTATGTAAGCCACGGTCGCTGCATTGTTGGAGAGGACACGCACCGCGCGGTTCGATACTTGAGCTTCGAAGCTTTGAAGAGCCAGAAACACCGCTCTCAGCTCTAAACGGTTGATCGACCAACCGCTCTCCTCCGGAGACCAAAGACCCTGAGCAAAGTCTACTCCACAATGTGCTCCCCAGCCCGTCAGGCTTGCATCCGTCAGGAGGGGGATCCACTGCGGCTGCTCCAAAGGCATCCCTGCTCGTAAGCATTCCGGACGCATCCACCACTGTAGCTCCCTCCGGACCTTCAGTGGGCAAGGGAGACATTTGCTCAATGCATCGGACTGACTGGACCAGCGGCGAAGCAAGGCCCGCTGCAGCGACCTCATGTGAAACCGGGCCCAAGGAACCACCTCCAACGTCGCCGCCATAGTTCCCAGCACCTGGAGATATTTCCACGCCGAAGGAGCTGCGAGATTCCGGAATGAGCGCACCAGATTGCGAAGAGCCAGGGCCCTCCGCTCCGTCAGAAACACTGAGCCCTTCTGAGTATCGAACTGTACTCCCAAGTACTCCAGAACTTGAGTTGGGGATAGATGGCTCTTGACCGGATTGACCACCCAACCTAACGACTGGAGAAGAGCAACCACTTTTTCCGTGGCCTTCAAACTCTCAGCCCGGGACTTCGCTCGAATCAACCAATCGTCTAGATATGGATGGACCAACACTCCTTCCTGCTGCAGCGCCGCTGCCACCACCACCATTATTTTGGTGAACACCCGTGGCGCCATCCCCAATCCGAAGGGAAGGGCCTGGAACTGATAATGGCCCCAGGGAAGCGCAAAACATAGAAACCTCTGATGGGATTCTCTGATGGGAATGTGGAGATAGGCCTCGGAAAGATCGAGAGACGTCAAGAACTCCCCTTGTCGCACCGCCACAATAACAGAGCGAAGCGTTTCCATCTGAAAATGCGGCACTCGGAGACAGCGATTCACCCCTTTGAGGTCCAGAATGGGCCGAAGGGAAACATCCTTCTTTGGCACCACAAAATAAATGGAAGACCGAACCATGCCATATTCTGCTGCCGGGACGGGAACAACCGCTCCCAACAGCAGAAGACGGTCTACCATCTGCTTCACCTGGAGCGCTTTCCGAGGACTTCTGCAGGGGGAAAGCACAAACGAGTCCAGGACTGGCCTCGCGAGATCTAAGGCGTATCCGTCGTGAATGATCACCAAGACCCACTGATCAGACGTTATGTGGGTCCAGGCAGAAAGAAAACCTCGAAGCCGACCTCCTATCGGTTGAATTTCTGTCTGGACCCGCCGCCCTTCATTGCGACTTCCGAGAAGCTGCGGGGGCCGCCCCTGCAAATCCTCTACTTGCACCCCGGAACCCCCGAAAACCCTGGGACCTAGGCGCAAATCTTCCTCTCTGGGAGCCTGCAAAGCGGGGCGATCGAAACCTCTGAAAATCTCTAAACTGCCCACGAAAGGCCGTGGAATGTTTTCCGCGCTTAGGCTTATCCTACAGCAGTCTGCCACCTTTAGATTCTCCCAAATCCTTAACTAACTTATCCAGATCCTCACCAAACAACAGCCTTCCCTTAAAAGGAAGCTTGACGAGCCGAGACTTGGAAGATCCGTCAGCCGCCCAATTTTTCAGCCAGAGGGATCTTCGCGCCACTACCAACAAAGCCATACTATTGGACAAAGCTCTGATAAGATCGTAGTGCACATCGGCCAGATATGCCGAACCCGATTCCAGACGCTGTAGCTCACGCACCTCTTCAATCTCCAACGCCGCAGATTGTCTGAGGTGCTGGACCCAGCGAAGACAGGCTCTGGCCACCCAAGCCCCACAGATGGAGGCCTGTAAGGCAACCGCATCCGCCTCAAAGGACTGCTTCAAGAGCCCATCCATCTTCTGATCTGGTGCCGCCTTCAAAGCCGCACTGCCTTCCACCGGTATCGTGGTCTTCTTAGTGACTGCCGAGACCGCAGCATCAACCTTCAGGGAACGGAATTTCTCCTTGTCCGCATCCGCCAGAGGATATAGCTTATTCATGATCAGTAATCCCTTAAGACCGGATTCAGGACAATCCCACTCATGCTGAATCATCTGATCTATGACCTTGTGGATAGGAAAAACCACCTGCGTCTGACGAACAGCTTGAATAATGGGATCCGCGCCATCTTCTTCCACGACCGACTGCTCCGCAGTTAGCCGAAGTGTCTGAAGGGCCTCCGTAATCAGGGCCGGCAACTCTTCCTTTCGAAACACTTGTATGATCCTCGCCTGATCCTCCGGCTCGAGAATCTCCCCTTCCTCTAAATCATCCATCTCCGTGCCGAAATCCAACTCATCCTCCTCTCCGTCCTGCCAGTCCACCTCAGACAGGAAGGGATCAGGAAGCCGTGGCCTCTTGGCCGATTTAGGCGCTAAGAGCTCGCGCTCTGACAGCCCGGAGCGCGCCGCCGAGGAAGAAATAGGCTGGGACCCGAAACCCAGTCCCTGCCGGCAGCCTGCGACAAGATGCCTGATACATCAATAAGACAAAATCAGGAGAAAAATCCTCCATCTGTAAAGACACGCCCAGATCTGCCAGAGCACCAGAAATTGCCTCTGGAGAGGAAACTGAACGGCCTGCTACTGTCGTGTACCCCTCCGCTCCCGCGGAAGCGCCTTGTGAAGCGGGAGCCATGGAACATTCCAATTGCTGCTCCATAGTGACTGACACTGATGCACAGCGTTGACAGAAACCTGTTTCAGCACTAGTGCTCTTACGAGTGCCACAAATGATACACTGGGAACTTGAAGCCATGTACCCCGAAACTGAGAGGGAGCCTAAAATACCCGGGCAGAGAGCAACTAGCCTGTCCTGCCCAGGACCTGAAAGTTGAGGCTATTGCCAAATGTAGCTAATTACCAAAAGATCTTGTCCTTGATGGTTTTCTTTTTTTTTTTTTTTTTAACATGCTGCTACCGACAGACTAGAATCCCCAAGGCAGAAGCACCTCCTGAGCCCCCCTCCGACTCTAAAGAGCCCGAAAGCCAAGACAAAATGCTCAAAAAGAAAACAAACCCCAAAAAACAAAGAAATTAAAGAAATCAAATAAAAACCTCGAAATACTTTGAAAAGGGGAACCCAGGCCACGGACCCGAGGAAACCGCTGCCCCAGAGCCCGGTATAGAGACAGCGTGCTTTAGCAATGTTGCCAGCACCGCATGCACAAAATGGCCGCGGCTCCCCACAGAAGATTTTGGTGCGCTTCCAACAATGCTGCGAGCACCGCAGGCAGAGAATGGCTACGGCTCCCCGCCGAAGAGTTTGGCGTGCAGAAAAAGAAGCGGCCCGGCAGCCCGAACGGACACAGCTCTCCATTGACCAGCAGGCACTCGTGAGCCACTCTCTTCCCCAAGACAAAGGACAGCGGGAAAGATCAAAGCAGCCGCGTGGTTTAAAACTGGCCTTCAGTTCCGTCCCCGAACGAGGGAAACCGGAGACTAAGGCTAACTCCGACAACGCTATGAAAAGAGAACCGGCACTCGGTCCAGGGTTGTGCTGCCCAAGGAGCTCTGTCCCGAAACGTCCTGGGACAGAGATCCTTAAATCAGGTAGGGCTTAACCGGGCTGTGGCTAGGCAGGGGAGGGACGCCTCCAAGGAGCTCACCCTGCTCTGTTAAAATTAGCCCCTGTTTGTTTCTTTTTTTTTTTTCTTTTAAAGGGACATCCCCTATAAATTTGAGAGGTTCCTAGCCCTGAGAAACCAAAGCCAATAGAAGTTAATAATTCAGATCTAGAAAACGTTAGCCAACTATACTGCTCCTTATCTGTTTCTCCAGTGAGCCCAGCACCTAGGCTCACTACGTCCTCCTGCTGCGTGAAGACTGGACACACTGGGGCTGAGGAGGAGTTCCAGCAAGCTACTTTAAGTAAGTACAAGTTTTGATTGGTCCAGTCTCCAAGCTGCAGGAGGAGGTGCACTACCCAGAGGTGGAGGACTAAGCTGGAGGAACGATAAGGAACATACTCTCCAGTTAAGCCCTCCAGTTTAGAGTACAGGATCAAAACAGTGGCAGAATTCAAATATGCATAAAACTGATACAAAGGACCCTTAGTGCTAGAGACAAAAGAGAGAAGGAAGACCACAGACCAAGTAAGACCAGTGGTAGTACAGTAGACAGGCACAAATAAGCAGGCTGGGTGGACTAAATGGTTCTTTGCATCCATCCCAACAGAAACAGATGTTGGAAGGCCATTTCCGCCATTAAGGATACTTTCTTTATGCATCGTAAGATGGAAGCTCTAGAAAACAGACTTAGATCAAATAATCTTCCATTGCTGAATTCTCCCTGCATGTATTTGTTATTACCAGAAATTATGTTTAGGAAGTTTTTAAAAGATGTTCTGTGAATGACAAATGTATTAAGTTGGCAAACTGCTAGTATTTACCTAACATTGTGAAACAAGATCAGTCGGAAGAAGCTACTAACAAATTGGAAATGGCTTAATTTGCTTTATCTGCTTTTCTCGAGTCTTCGCAAGATACTATAACCCCACATAGTATTTTGTTAGTGATATTAGTGCCTGAGCTGGATCAGAGCACTATATTTATACTTTACTTCAAGAAAAAAGAGCTACTATTTTGTGGTGAAAAAATGTAAATGTTTCCCGATGTTACAAGAGCCACTCAGTCTAGGAGGGAAAGGTTTTTGGCACTCAAATCTGAGGTTTGTGATATACTACTTGAAATATCCCTGTAAGTGTTTTATTGAATCCAAAAATACATATGTATGGCTCTGATGACTATCTCAATTAAAGCAATTCTTGGTTGCAAAGAAAAAAAATTCAGCTGATACTTAAATAGTTTGCTTTCTTCCTTGTAGGTTTAGGAGACATTTTTGTATTAGATGAGTACTATTATGGCTTTTTTGCCTATTTTCTTAAAAATGGTTTCCTTAATTTTTATAATCTTGCCAATCCACAGGTATGAGGCTAGAATGTCATAACATTTCTTATTTGTCTTTCCTGATTGAAGATAGAAAATAAAGAAAATTAAACAGAATGAGTTACATATGTAATTAAATTTTTAATAAAGATGTTGAAAAAATTTATTAATTTTTTTACATTCTCTTATATACCGCGCTATTCTGCATCAGTGTGGTTTACATTGAACAAACTGAAATTACATTGAACAGGGCATTATAACTTGGAGATCATATTTTACAGGGAACATGGGCTATGGAGGGTTAATTGGCTTGCCCAAGACCACAAGAAGCACCTGTGGGACTAGAAACCCCAGTCCTTCCGGCCCAAGGTTGCTGTCCTCTAGTGGGATTTGAACCCCTGACCTTTTGGCCTGAAGTACCTTGCCCCAACCACTAGGCCACTCCTCCACTGCCAGTAAGGTGCATACTTTGGCTTTTTTAATAACATCCGCTAAGGTTTTGAATTTAACGTGCATTACCAATGCATGCTAAGTATAATGCCTCCATGCTAGCTGTCAAGGGCATGACCAACATGTTACCCAGCAGCGATCATGTGGCTGAGTACTGCAACAAGGTGCACCTAGAGGCACCCAACATTAACTGCACTCACGTGCTAATGTGTTCTCCATGCCCATGCTCTGGGCATTAGCGGGCGAGTGCCAGTTATTGTGCATTTTAGAGGTCAGTAGCTGTCATTCCCGCTCATTAGAGTTCACCAAAACCAGTTACCGTACGCTAGAACACATGTTAACTGCTTAGCAGTGCTTAGTAAAATGGGCCCCTGGTTTATTGAGACTTATTTGAATATCTTTCAATTTTGTGTCCGAGCCAAACAAATACGTTTTTCTCCCAATACTCATGTTTGATTTTAGTTTTAAGTTCCTCAGTGGTTAAATGGCCCCTTTCTTTTTCACCTCTTGAGTATTTGGCATTGCCCTAACTTACTTCTATTCTCTTGTACCTCACAGTTTACTTCGCTGGTTGTGTTTATTAAGGCACAGATGGTGCTCTCTCTGTTGGACATGGCATTTAATCGATTTGACCAAAAATATTATGATGATGATTTCTGTAACTTTATTTTTCTTTTTATATGCTTTGAATAACGAATGCAGTATAATGGGAATAACGAGCGAGGTAATCAAATTTGCAAATGACACAAAATTATTCAAAGTTGTTAAAATAGGACTGTGAAAAATTGCAAGAGGACCTTGATAAATTGGAAGACTGGGCATCCAAATAGCAGATGAAATTTAATGTGGACAAGTGCAAAGTTATGGACCTAGGAAAGAACAATCCAAACTATGGTTACACGATGCAAGGTTCCACATTAGGAACCACCACCCAGGAAAAAGATTTAGGCGTCATCATGGATAATATGTTGAAACCCTCTGCCCAATGTGCAGCAGCAGCCAAGAGAGCAAATAGAATGCTAGGCATCATAAGGAAAGGAATGGAGAATAAAACAAAGGATATTATAATACCTCTGTATCGTTCCATGGTGCGACCGCACCTTGAATATTGTGTGCAATTCTGGTTGCCATATCTTAAAAAGGATATAGCGTTATTAGAAAAGGTACAGTGAAGAGCCACCAAAATGGTAAAGAGGATGGAAGGATACTCCTATGAAGAAAGGCTAAAAAGGTTAGGGCTTTTTAACCTGGAAAAGAGACAGCTGAGGGGAGATATGATAGAAGTCTATAAATTAATTAACGGAGTGGAATGGCTAAACATAGATCGATTGTTTACACCATCAAAATATAGAAAGACTAGGGGACATGCAATGAAACTACAGGGTAACCTATTTAAGACTAATAAGAGAAAATATTTTTTCACTCAATGTATAATCAAACTCTTGAATTTGTTACCGGAGGATGCGGTTAGTGTAGCCGGGTTTAAAAAAGGTTTGGACAAGTTCCTGGAGGAAAGGTCCATAAAACATTATTACAAGCGACCTGGGATATCCACTGCTTGCCCCAATACAAGCATTCTGGAACCTGTGTCTTTTAGGGAAACTGCTAGGTATTTGTGACCTAAATTGGCCACTGTTGGAAACAGGATACTGGGCTTGATGGACCTTGGTCTGACCCAGTATGGCATATCTTATGTTCTTATGTTCACAGGAATAATGGCATTTTGCTCTTTATAAGTTATTGGTAATTGTGTTGATAACTTTATTTTTAATTATGGTGGCTTTATGTGATTTCTTGTTTTGTATTTGTTGTGAAGGATGCTGTTGATGCCTATTGTTCTGAAGTTGGTTGAAGTATATATTCGCTAAAATTTATTTTAAAACTAAAATGCCAGTAAGGTGTTAAATGCCTTGGCACTACAAGAACTCTGGAAGACTTAGAAGCAGCAAAACTAAAGGCAAAATCTAAAGAGAAAGAGGAAATGCCGACATTTAAGCAAAAACAAAATGTATGCATTAAGAACTTTTCCAAGACTGGATTTGTACAATGTAGCTAGCCATGGCAACCAAAGCATATTCATACTCGCTGTAAATGTCAGGGACAAAAATGCCCCAAACAGAACATTTATACATACAAAAATAAAAACATAAAATTATGCTATTTTTCAATTTCCAAGCCAAATAAAACAAATATCAACTTAAGAAGGTCACTTTAGAAGGTCTGCATGGCTTTTACAGATGTAAATGGCCAACATGGTAAATAGCTATTTCAGAGAACTGCTTTTTACACCTGTAGCATGTGCAGCTGCTAAGGGTGTGTGGTTTGGACATGTGAGTAGGCCAAAGAATGTGTGTATTTATGATTTTCCGATGGCAACACACACATACTTAAAAACGTGATGTTGGCATTTGCACCTGCTCTGAGGCTCGCCTAATTGTCAACCTGCTCGTTGAGACTCAAGGTTTGCACAGGTGTGCTTACCTCTCTAGTGTTTCAAACCACCTCAAATACTGTTTTAAAAAAGGGGGAGGGGTTCACTTGGTTCCTTTATTTGCTCTTCCTGGATGCCCAGTTTTGTAAAATGCAGCATTTAGATGTGTAAATTGTAGAAAAAGACGGTTCTTGTGAATATAAATGCCTTCAAAGCCCCATGTTCTCATGTTTCTGAAAGGGCTGCTCCTGTGTAATCTATATGTGTGTATCTCAACATCCTTATATGTATTTTACAAAAGACTCTGTGTTGAGAGAGTCTTGTTAATTAGATGGGAAACCTGAACGTCCCATTTCTTACCTAGACGCATTATGCAAAAATCAGGCTTCATGTCTGCACAGAGTGCCGAGATCCAAAAAGGGCTTCCTGAATGCAGCGCCTTTTATAAAACATATATAAACATCACTGAAAATATACATATATTTAATGGCACACCTATGAACACACGCTATTTTACAAAAATATACACCATATATGAAGTTCTTTCATGTTCTTTCATGTTCACATACGTGTAACTGGTGATTTTGCTACTTATACATGCAATGTATTCGTTTCTTTCCTTCCTGCCTGTTTTTATGAATAATTGTTCTACTGTATACTTTGAACCATTTTTTTTATTTTAGATATATAGGTGTTTTAATTTACTCTAAACCACCTTGATGCCTTCAAAGGGTGGTATAGCAAGTTTGCAATACACATGTTCTAGTTGTTGTTGTTAAGTGCCGTCGAGTCGGTATCGACTCATGGCGACCCTCTAGCTCAGCGGTTCTCAACCTGTGGGTCGCGACCCCCTCAGGGGTCGCCACAGGATTTAGCAGGGGTCGCCTCGCCTCACCTCACTCCGCCGTTAAAAAAAAAAAGCACCCAAGTTGCTGCCGCTGCCGAGTCCGCTTCTTGGCAGCGGCAAACTCACCGCCTCCCAGTCCCTTCTAATGCAGCTGCGGCTCACTGCCTCTTAGGGAACTGCGGCTATGCCAGTAAAACCATTGCGGAGCCTTCATGTCTCTTGACAGGCTCCATGCAGCATTGTCCCGCCTCCAAAGGAAGTTGTTTCCCACTTCCTTTGGAGGCGGGACAATGCTGCACGGAGCCCATCGAGAGACAGGAAGGCTCCACAACGATTTTACAGGTATAGCCGCGGTTCCTTAAGAGACAGGGAGCCGTGGCCGTAGAAGAACAGCAGGGCAGCAGCAGGCAGACAGGGAAAGGGGAGGAGGGGGCAGGGAACCTGCAATGGGGCTGACATGGAGGGATGGATGGATCGAGGGAGGTAGAGAGGGGTCTGACATGGACAGGGGGGCTGACATGGAGAGATGGGGGCTGACATGAATGGAGGGAGGGAGGAGGGCTGACATGGAGGGAGGGGGGCTGACATTGATGGATGGAGGGAGGGGGCTGACATGGACAGAGGGGGGCTGACATGGAGGGATGGAGGGATGGAGGGAGGAAGAGAGGGCTGGCATGGAGAAAGGGGGCTGACATGGATGGAGGGAAGGAGGGAGGGGAGGGCTGACATGGAGGGAGGGAGGGAGGGAGGGAGGGAGGGAGGGGTGGCTGACATTGATGGATGGATGGAGGGAGGGAGGGGGCTGACATGGACAAAGGGAAGAGACAGGGGGACATACTGTACAGACGGGCAATAAATGCTGGACAGAGGGGAGAGATAGTGCAGGTTAGGATTATAATGGGCAGATGGGGGGCTAGGATTGGTAATGGGTTGATTAGAGAAGGCTAGGACTGGGAATGGACTGATCAAGGGGGGGTTGGGACTGGTAATGTGCTGATAGTGGGTAGGACTGGTAATGGACTGAAGGGGGGCTAGCACTGGAAATGAGCTGATCAGGGAGGTTAGGACTGGTAATGGGCTGATTAGGGGAGTCTAGCATTGGTAATGGGGTTGAGGAGGGACTAGCACTGGAAATGAGCTGATTAGGGGAGGCTAGGACTGGTAATGAGCTGATGGAGGGTAGGACTGGTATTGGGCTGATTAGGGGAGGCTAGCACTGGCAATGGGGTTGAGGGGGGGACTAGCACTGGAAGCGAGCTCATTGGGGGCTTCGACTGGGAATGGGCTGATTGTGGGGAGGGGAAGATAGAGCTGCTGGCCCTGGAAGAAAATTGGGGGCTAAGGCTACAAATGGGCTGATACGAGGGGATGGGAGAATGGAACTGGAAGGGAGTGGATCTGAGAGGGGCTGCCATGGTATTTGTACTAGAAGGGACTGTTCAGTGGAGAAGGAGGGGTACTGGAAGGGAATGGACACCAGTGGCAGTCATGGGAACGCAAGTTGACATTGGAAGGTACTGGGAGTGAGGACTGGAAAGGGGCTGATACTGGGGAGGGTTACTGGGACTGGAAAGGGGCTGATACTGGGGAGGGTTACTGGGACTGGAAATAGGCTGATGGAAAGAAGTGAAGAAAACGAAAGAAGAGATAAGAAATGGCAGATGGACCATAGACCACAGAAAGAGAGCTAAGAGAAGACAGGAAAGCAGAAGCCTCAGATCGGGACCAGCATGATCAGAGAATAAATTGGTCAGACAACAAAGGTAGAAAAAATAATTTTAATTCATATTAGTGATTTGACTACAAAATCATCATAATTTTGAAATCAAATATTGTTACTTGTTACTGTGTTTAATTATTATGGTTCAAATAAGTAAATTTTATAAATAAAAACATATTGCAAAGGCCTATAATATATTAATAATTCAACAAATGATTACAGCGACAATGCGTTAACGGTAAAGGAAGAGAGACGCATTTGATTTTATCATTGGGGGGCACCACAAGTTGACTAATGGTAAAAGGGGTCATGGTACAAAAAAGGTTGAGAACCACTGCTCTAGCTAGTTGATCTAAACTGTGCTCGGTCTTCAGTCAGACAGCTCATTGTTGATAGAGGGGCACCCATAGCTGCTATTATTGAATTATACATAAGCACAAATATATGTGGCAGTGGCACCACTAAGACACAAAACTGCACATCTGAGGTGATAGAAACTCTTATGGGTTTTGTTTTTCATTTTGAGGTGGTTTTAACACCAGAGGTTTAAATACAATACATCCCCAATCACGCCTCCTAACCCCAGGTCCAAATGAGCAGTAACCTAAGGGTTATTCATGACTTGGAGCAGACGTAAATACCAACTGGGAAATGTTTTTCAGTATACATGTACTGCTGTTACAAAATATGGAATAAATATACTTTCAATGGCTGCCCAGACCTTGAAATCTGTGTGTGTTGCAGACATATACATAAGTGATACCTATTTTAAAATTGCTTCTTATGTATGTATGTCAACTTGCACATGTAAAATGGCACCTACAGTAATCCTTCCAAAATCATCCCCTATACTTGTTTTAGAATAAAGACACATGACAATCATTATTAAACGAAGGAAAAAGGGAAAAAAATATAAATATTATGGGGTTTATTTGAGAAGTCTTATTCACAGCTTCCAGGCATAAAATCAGGCATTTACACATGTAAATGTCAATTTTAGAAAGGGCTGAATTTCCATATGGATGCCCTTACCTGAACGTACCTTGCCTTGAGCTACTCCTTCTCTTAGAATGTAGAAATTGCAATGGGATATGGGGCATGGCCCGGGTGAACCAAAAGTCTACATGTGTATTCCCCAATTCATATAGAAATACATGAGCATGACTACAATTGTCCATGTCAGGATTTACGGCTGCTCTCTGGCACATTAGGCTTTTAATAAGTGCTTGTTGTGGCCAGCTCTTTACAGAAGGGGTTAAGGGGTTGATCCTCCTGGATCGCCCTATTGTTTGTTTTTCCTCCAAAAAGGAATTAAAGATAATGGCATCTGTAATTAATTGGCAGCATTTATAGGTGAAGGTTTGCAAAATGGCCAACATATGCATATGTGTGCCGGTACTTAAATGCACAGATGTTGTGAAATACCAATTTCCACGTGTAACTGATGACACCTACATATGGAAATTGCAAGTTTCTCCCCATGAACTGTTCCCACCTGCAAATTTGCAACATGGGTCCTCTGGCTCCACATACTAGCTACACGTGCCCTCCTGCGCTATTTTAGAACAGGCTCTGTGTTTTGCAGAGCCTTTTCTAAAATACCACCAGAATAGTGTAGGCAATGACCTCAATGTTTTTATTCTGATCTCCACATCCTATATACAATGCCTTCACCTGTTCTTGAAAGAGATCCACACAAAGAAGGGGAAGATACAGAAACAAGAAGGAGATATTGCAGAACTATCTCCTAAACTAGGAAAGAGAAAAACAAGTTAAAAGGAGGCATAAACAGCAAGAATCACTGAATATGAATTTTCTAATAAACCTTAGGATGTGAGCAGGCCAAAGCTGGGAGCCACAGAATTAGGATTTACTGCTGCTTCCAAAAAACTTTTGAGATGACTTAAGGTCTAAGAAAACATGTTCCCCTTACAATTTAAGAAAATACTGGCAAAGAAACCGCAGAAGAAAATTTACCCAACAGCCAAGCTTTCCTGTTGCTTATCAAGGAAACTTGTAGGCCTCTGCTGTGCAGATTTAGAAAAATCAGAAATATAAACATTTTCGACCCCAAAACTACACATTCCTGAATTTGAAATATAATCTCAAAATCCAATCGTGCTCTGGCTCAAGGGCAAAATTGTACTATAGTGTATCTTTAAATGAAACAATTGGTAGAGAACTCTCTAAAAATATGGTTGCATCCAGGTTGTCTACTATGAGGTCTTTAGCATAGTTACAAGAGGTTATTTATCCTTCAGCTGCAGTACAAAATGCCCAGGTGATAGGAATAGTCACTCCTGTCAAATGCAGCATCTCCTTTAAATAATGCCTAACCAAGCCCAAAGTAACATTAAAGGAGACTTGGGGAAGTTAACACAATGTAAACTGAGACAGTGATTGTGATTTTCTCTAGTCTCCACTCTGCACGGTTTCCAATGAAAGCAGCATTACAAGCCCACAGCTCTCCCATTTGCTGTTCCATCTGTTCTAATTTCTTGCCATACTCCCCCAAAGCTTCCTCCTGGGTTTCAATCTGCAACTATAAATTGCTAGCACCTTCCAATACTTGATCAATATAACCTGATAACGACTTGAAAGGTGCAACAGAAAACTACAACGACATCATAGCCTCAACTACCAGCTTCACTAACCTCAGAGAGACCCAACCTTGATCCAAACCTCATGGAGTTCCAGAATCAGCAGGGCTTCAGGATACTTTCAAACCTATTCCTCTAAAGCTCTCAGCACTCACAGCCTTAGACATCCTTGGGTAGATTTTCTGACCCTCCAATATGAGCAGAAGCATCCCACTCTGTAACATATCTTTTGCCCTTAACCCTTTCCAGGCCGAGCCCAAAACTCTTGGGATCCAAAATTCTGACTAAATATTCCTATCAAATGGTATATAATACATGACCATAGCAGAAGGAAAATCACTACTAGAACATATTGAATAAGACGGGTACAATTTTCCTGAAATATGCAAAAAATTAACCAGGCTGCAGAAGGTGGATTAAAAATTTAAAGTAGGCCTTGAATGGGTCAACTGGGGAGTTTGCTTATGGACTGCGAGGAGAGGATACATACTGTAGTTCTAGACGCAGTAACACACATCTGGAGTCACTCGGGACAGGTACTCCAACGCCAAGCCCCCTTCCAGAACCCAACCTCATGCAGGCTCCATATTGTCTAGTAAGAGGTGCATGAGTGAACTGAGGAATAACCAACCATTCTTGTTACACTCATCCACTGCTCTACAATGCAGGGTTAGCCACATCCACTCGGGTTCTGCTACAGGACTAAGGCTCACAATACTGCGGCCAGCTCCTCCACTATCTCATCTCCTTTCCCTATTTTTTTCAAATTAACCAATGTTTTCTTAAATTCTTCAATTTAGAAGGGGTTTCCATATTTCGTGTTCTACACTAGAAAGGTTTGTGGTGGCTATCCTTAGTGATCCTAAGGAGGGGAGTCTTGAGGATTTCCTCAAAATTCAAACATTCATTTTCTTTTATAAATATTGAATTCCCTGGTGTAAAAGCAAAGTGGTAATTCTCTAGTAAAATGATCCAGGTTTCATCCAAATCATATTCAACTGTAGTACAATTACAGTAGGGGGGTTTTTGTTTCTTTGTTTCTTTGGGTTTTTGTTTTTGTTTTTTTACTGGATAGTTAAAGATGAAATATCAAACTCTTTTACTTAAGCATACGATGGTTTTGCACCTAACGTGCGAATAGCGCAAAGTCCCTGCGTTAACTGTCAGAAGTGTGGACAGCATGTTCCCCAGCAGTTAACATGTGGTGCTGTACCCTAAGATGGGACGCAATTACCAAGGTGCAGTTAACTACACCTACTGAGATGGAGGTAACTGCATCAGCACTAACTGCAACACTGACAGCCTGCGGTTCACCCCTGTGCTAACTGCAATGTGCTCCCATACCCTGACTCCACCCCGAACCGAAACATTCTCCACCCCCCTCCCTAACCCTGGGGGTCTTTTACTAAAGGGCACTAAGGCGTTGCACATAACATGCCAAAAGTGCCAAAATTATGGTGAATTAGGTGCAACCCCACCGCATTAACTGTCAGGTGTGTAAAAAAGGATTTCCATGGAGCACTGTCCCCTAACGCATTCTACATTAGCACTTGTGCATGTAACTCCACCTACTAAAGTGGCATTTGGTGCACCTTTGTTAATCGCGCACTACAAAGTACGCAGTGTGAACCCCACGCTAACTGTTCTGAGCTTATCACATCCACTCTCCAAATCCTACCCTGCCGCCTTGTGGCCCTAATGTGGGTTTCACAATTAGTGCAGGAATCGGCCCAAGCTGTAATGGCCCCATGCTAGCCAGCAACTCTTGTCCTAAATGCACTTTTAGCGCATGCCAGAAATGTGCTGCCAGCTAGCGCCTTTTATTACCCCCCCAACTGACTAAGTGGCCCACAGAGCACATACCTAATCTCCGAACTCATCACAGCAGCTGCCCTCTCACATCTTGCTAATGCATATGCAGACCTGCACATCACACTTTCCAGACAGCCATTGCTCCACCGTAACTGCATGTAGCAGTTAGCTCACAAATCAGTGAACAGTAATTATCATGTCCCTGTGCTAACAGTTATTGTTGGCCCAAGCGTGCCTTTACTGCATGCCAAAACATGCGCTAACTACATAGCACACGTTAGGAAAAAGCCCCCTTTAATTCATTCAAACACTAGCTGACAAAAAATAAAATCAGTTCAGAATTTATATCAAATTATTTGAAAATATTGTACAGCCAGGCAAAGCATTCTGAAGATAAAATGGGAAAACAGAATAAAAATACATTGTTTCCTATAAAATGACTGACAGCAATATAACCTATTCTGAGGGTCTCGTGGAAAAGCAGTAAAAGCAATAAACAGATAAATAAAATCATTTTTTAATTGTTCTGTTATGGTCCCTCTTTTCTTCAAGCAAGGGCATGCTAATATGCTTGTTTGAAATTGCAGCTGGAAACTGAAAAAATGTGAATTGAAAAAAATGATGGTGCTTAGAAACATGATTTGTTGAAGAAAGAGAGATATCTTTATAGAACCAGGCTTTCATCCATACAGTTCCTGATTCAAATTAAAGGGTTAGATTTACTAATGTACCTTATTATTGTAACACATTTTACTGCGAGTTATTGCTTAGTAAGTGGAGCCTATTCACTAACAATAATGGGGCTTGCCTTAAATAACATGCATTAAATCACATTAAGGCATGTTAGTAATCTCAAAGGCAATGAGTTGGAGATCTCATCCCAGTCACTAGTTGTCATTTTCCTAAAGCTCACAACTTTCACTGAAAAATACAGTGATAGTTTTTCTTAAGGTTTCTGCTTTAAAAGATGGTCCTCCTTAATGTTTCTTTGCCGCTGGCATTTGCACTGGTCTTTCCACTAGTAATTTACAAGTAAAATGGGCCAATAGGAAGACAAGTAGGTAACTAATCTCCTTCCCTGATGGGCATCTCCATTATAATTTATGGTATGTAGCACTGAACTTTGCTTGGCAGAATGTGGCTTGCCAGGGGCGAGAGAGCCTTAATACAGCCTTTTTTATAGGACTGAGCTTGCACTGCAGAAGAAAGAGGATCCATGCGCAGGGAATAATACTGTAAGTGTGACATGAAGTTAATTAATTTTGCAAAATAGGTCAGTGAAAAATCACGGAATATACTGTATATATGCACGTGTGTGTGTGTGTATGTCTATCTCATATCAGTGGTAGTCAATCTCAGATAGTGCAGGTGAGACTCTCTCCAGTACTAACTCCTCTATTCCCCAGATCTGTGCCTCCACTTCTCAGTCCGATCCGATCCCCCAACACCGGCCCCCAAGCCCTCGCAAAAAACAAAAAGCGAAGGTGCAAGCAGTCTCGGTTGCCATCTTTCTCCAGATCCTCATCTTCCTCCTACTCCTTCGAGGCCAAGAGAGGACCATCAGAATCAATGCCTCCTTGCCACCCAGCATAATGGAATTGTGGGAGACTGTCCTGCGGTCACTCAGAAAGAAAGTCATCCGGAGGGAGTGCTTTGACACCTTCAAGCTCCTGGAAGGGCGACGGTGGCACAATGCCAAGAGAGCAAAAAATGGGTGACCTTCCTTATCCAGAGGAGCAGCATATCTCATGTAACATTATCAACTGGACCCTCGCATACGCTCGCATGGTAAGCATCACTTGTCGCAAGGACCCGTCGCAGCTCGGGCACCTGCTAGTGTACATGGTTACCATTGTCAACTCTGCAAATGAATATAAAGGGTACTTGTGGCTGTTCTATGATGAGCATTTCTGCAACAGGATGGAGGTGTGACCCAACATGTTGTGGGATACCAAGGATGGGGGTATCTGGTTCCAGAAGACAAACTCAAAGTACGAGTAGAACTTTCAAAAGTGAGCCCCATCCGGCACAAGCAAATCTGCAGCAAGCAATGACATTTGTAGGTGCTAGAGCAAAGACACATGTTCCTTTTGTGACTGCAAATATTGATATACTTGCTTCCACTACACAGTCCCCCACCCCACCTCTCCGTGTGACAGGGGGCTGCAACCAAAGGCTGTCCAGCCGCAGAAGCAATGACCCCATTTTTCAGCAGGCCTCCACACCAGTTCCCATAGCAGCCATCGACCACTGGCTAGACATTTACCCAAAAGGAACTGACATGAGAAGACTCAGACGGCTTTCACTTTGGTTTCATTATTCCATTCCACGGGTCCATACAAGGTCCCATTGCCCGTCCTGTTCAACCACCACAACACCTGTGGCACATTGTCCAGGAGAAGATCAATTCTGAAGTCCCCTCCTATGCATGGCTGGCCCCTTTAGCGACCTGCCATTTCCTCACATCTTCCCCCTAACAAATGCCCCCCCCCCCCACCACAAAAAAAGGACCTCAAAAAGTATAGACTGATTCACAACTTCTCCTTTCCTTAAGGGGATGCTGTGAATGTTTTCATTCCCCATGACACAAGTGCAGTGCAGTATGCTTCTCTCAACCAGGCACTGGATATTGTCCGAGCCTCAGGCCGGGGGTCATACCTAGCCAAGGTTGACATAGTTAGCTTTCAGGCTGCTCCCTATCCACCCCACCTGTTTTCCCCTACCAGGATTCCTATTCCAGGGCATGTACTACTTTGACGGATGCATGCCCATGGGCTGTTCAGAGTCCTGTTCTGCCTTCAAGACATTTAGCGCCTTCCTTCACTGGGTGGTACAGTGGTTGACTGGACTCCGATCGGTGGTACACCATCTTGATAACTTTCTGTTCATAGGGCTGGAATGTTCCCACACCTGCATGATGCTACTGCACTCTTTCCAGGAGATGTCAAGGGAATTCAGCATCCCACTAGCATAGGGCAAGAAAGTGGGCCCCATCTAGATGTTGTTATCCCTGGGCATTGAGATAGACAGAAAGCTGGGTGTCACCTAACTCCCCCTGTGACAAGCTTGAAGACCTCAAGGTCAAAATCACTGCTGTACTAGGACAATGGAAGATCACCCTTTGGATGGCCCAGTTGCTCATTGATTCGCTGAATTTCATCTGCTCAGTGATCCCGATGGGGTGGCCTTTCCTGAGAGCACATCTGGTTCTATTTCCTCAACACGTTCAATGGTGTAAATTTGTAGCAACAGGGCCTGCAACAACGTAGAATTGGACTTCTTCACAGATTTGGCTGGGGCCTTTGATTTTGGCATTTTCTTCAAGGGATCCTGGGCTGCCGCGCCTTGGCCTGGGCACTGAATGACTCACTCTTCAAACTTTTTCCCCTATATGTGGTATTGTGTGTGTTGGGTCACTACCTGCAGGACCAGAGGATCCTTTTCTGCTGCAATAATCAGGCAGTAGTTGCCGCTGTTAACAGTCATTCAGCCAGATGTGTCGTAGTGGATGAACTCTTGCACAAATTTGTTCTGAAGTGCATGCAGCTGAATGTTATGGCACATGCACGACATATGCCTGGGCAGACTAATGAAGTTGTTGACTCCCTTTCCAGTCTTCAGTGGGACGCCTTCCAAGAACTGGCCATGATAGCGGACAAACACCTCACTCTGGCGGACTAAATATGGGTCTGGCATCCACATAGATTGGCAGCTCATCTAACGGGCTGTTACCTCTCACACCTGGGCAGTGTACCTGTGGGGTTACACTGCCATCTCATACTTCCAGGTGTCACATGGCTGGAAGCAAGGATTGCCGAATCTGGAGTACCAGCAGCATAAATGTCATGTGCGGGCGCCCAAGGCTTATCTCATCACACTGTCCAATCTCACATATCAGGGCTCTTCCTCCTCGTGAAGTTGGCAGGATGGAGCAATGCCTGGGATGAATTTTTGCTCAAGACTCTGATGAAAGGATGGGCAAGGAGTCTCTCCCAGCAACCTGATATGCGACGCCCGGTCACACACAAAATGCTGGAGATTGTGGGTGGCGCGGCTAACCATATGATCATTGGAATATGAGACCTGCCTGTTCTGAACAGCATTCACCATTGCTTTCTTTGGCGCCTTCCAAATCATTGAGCTGGGGATGCTTCCAAGAAGCATGGCCCCCCAGCATACAGTTTTTGGGGGGTTTGGAGTTGGAGCCATAGGGACCATAAAGAATCCTGAAAGAAAAGGTCAAGTCATCTCCCTCTCGGGTGTGCCCGGTCTTTGCACCTGCCCAGATGCCAACACCCTCTGGTACCTCACAGTCTAGCCCTTGAACTCACAGTTAATACACCTCAAGGGCATGCCGCTCTCCAAACTTCAGTTTGTTGCATTATTCAAGCAATCATTGAAACACATTCCTTCAGGATTGGGGCGGCATCAGCAGCAGAAGAAAGAGGCTCTCCAATACAGGCGATCAAGGCGTTGGGGCGTTGGCAGTCCTGTGCATACTCATCATATATTCGCCCAGCCGTGCTCACACTGCAGATTGACTCTGCCTTCACTACCTCTGTCCCTTCTATCTTGCAGAGCTCATGGTTTGGATAATCAGACACTTCTTAGTCCACCAGACAGCTGAAAGGGCGTCCATGTGGCAACCTGGAATCCACCTGGGACTTCTCGATTTCAGTATGTGGATCCTATGCCTGGGTTTCCAGGGCATGGGGTGGCAGCATCTATGGCCTTTCCTGCATCAGTGCATACAAACTCATGCACCTCCCTCTGCCCTGATAGCACCCCTCGGAGGAAACAACCTTGGAACAGTCTCCAGAAAACAACTCATAGATCAAATCAGGACAGACCTCTCCTGGGTGGCAGATAGCTTCCCTGGCATGCTCTTCATCTGGTCCGACCTCATTCCTCACCTCAGGAGGGCAGATACTCATCTTTGGGGCAGGGAACTCAAGAGAGCCAACAAGCAGATTGGCCACAGCATCCTGCATGCTGGGGGATGGCAGATTTGACACGAATGGGCGCACCTCACATTGCCAGGATACTTAGCTGGTGACCCTATACACCTATCTGTCATTGATCTGGAACTTTTTATTAATGACTTGCATGACACATTGGAGGTGTCCTTTGGGCCACCCACAGCCAGATGGATGGTTAACCAACCCCAGGTGAGAGGTTCCCTTAGTGAGGGGTGCTTGAAATGCAAGCTTTCACATACCTGTGACGGTTAGCAGAGCCAGGTCGCAAGCACGCACACAGCACGAGCAAGGGACAAGGTGTAATAGCTGCCATCAAGGCGGGACACCTCGGCGAGTCCCCCACATGACAGCCTGCCTGATGTAGGCAGTCTGCAAAAGAAGCACTCTAAGGCCACCAGCTTGGCGGTGGGCCCAGCTCAATTTGGCAAGGCGGGCACCCAGCCCCCATAGCGGCCTGGCTTGATTGCAAGAAAGAAGGGTGCATCGCACTCTGGCTCAGGTGACTAGACCGGGAAATGACTCCCATTTATGAAATTTAATGTGGACAAGTGCAAAGTTATGCACCTAGGGAAGAACAACCCAAACTATGGTTACACGATGCAAGGTTCCACGTTAGGAACCACCACCCAGGAAAAAGATTTAGGCGTCATTGTGGATAACGTTAAAACCCTCAGCCCAGTGTGCAGCGGCAGCCAAGAGAGCAAATAAAATGCTAGGTATCATAAGGAAAGGAATGGAAAATAAAACAAAGGATATTATAATGCCTCTATATCGTTCCATGGTGAGACCGCACCTTGAATATTGTGTGCAATTCTGGTCGCCGTATCTTAAAAAGGATATAGCGTTATTAGAAAAGGTTCAGAGAAGAGCCACCAAAATGGTAAAGGGGATGGAAGGATACTCCTATGAAGAAAGGCTAAAAAGGTTAGGGCTTTTTAACCTGGAAAAGAGACGGCTGAGGGGAAATATGATTGAAGTCTATAAATTAATGAACAGAGTGGAACAGGTAAATGTAGATCGATTGTTTACATTATCAGAATATAGAAAGACTAGGGGACATGCAATGAAGCTACAGGGTAAATTATTTAAGACTAATAAAAGAAAATATTTTTTCACTCAACGTGTAATCAAACTCTGGAATTTGTTACCGGAGGATGTAGTAAAGGCTGTTAGTGTAGCTGGGTTTAAAAAAGGTTTGGACAAGTTCTTGGAGGAAAGGTCCATGAACCATTATTAAGAAGGGACCCAGGATATCAATGCTTGATCCAATACAAGCATTGTGGAACCTGTGTCTTTTGGGGAAACTGTTAGGTATGTATGACCTCGATTGGCCACTGTTGGAGACAGGATACTGGGCTTGATAGACCTTGGTCTGACCTAGTATGGCATATCTTATGTTCTTATGTTCATTGAAAATATGTGGCACACATATATGTATATACTGTATATATATACATTTGCATTTGAATATGTTGATTTTGACAATAAAGCTGCGGCCAGTTTTACCCACAAAAATGTGTGTAAGGTGTTCACTGGGCTACAAGGACCAGAAGGCGAGCAGTTTATGTTTGGGGGGAGGGGTGGACGTTGTCCTACCTGCCTATGTTAACACTCCAGTGACACAGATCGGGTTTTCTTTTTGCTGCTGATAAGGTCCTATCACTTTACAGCCTTGCTGTGCCAATAGAGCCTCTGCCATCCCTGCTCCAACGTTCTCGTAGGGGGAGGTGTGTGATATTGTGCTTTTAGGTGCAAAGAGCAGTGAGGTGTAGCAATATCGCGTTTTTAGTTGTGCGGTATCACACATCTCCCCCTACTGGCAGCAGCACGGCTAGAGGACTCCCATGCAATTTGGCAGCAATGTGACCCCTACTCACCATCAAACTGTTAATGTGGCTGGAACAGTAAAAAACAAAAAACAGAAGCATCATAATCGATCTGATGTCTGCTTCTGTAACAGCTCATGAATGATCAGATCTGAATACAAATAAATTATGAAATAAACACAAATGTTCATGTTAAATGTAACCCTCAAATTGTGATGTGACCACTTTGATTGAAGGATAAGGTGGTATACAAATCTGTCTAAATAAATAAATTAAATTAAATAGAAATTTGTTAGAAGCATGAAAGAAACAAAGAAAACCCCTTATTATAATAACAGTTATATTCAGAAGAGACATAAGCTTGCTTGAGTGCTGTCACTGACTGATTGTGCACAACATAACTCCTTGTTCTCAACCTCTGACTCCACAACCTTATAGAAGTCCTCAGGGTATGTGGGTGAGACCCTGTACCATAGAATTTTAAACCCACATGGTACTCAACTGTTATAGATTTGTAAATGTTAGGGGCGGTTTCCAATAAGATATCCCGATTTATGTTTGAGACGTAGGTCCTGGTTTTACTAAGCTTCCCCTCTCTCCCCCCCCCCCCCTCTCCACCTTTCCATGGACACAGAAAGAGGAGAAAAAGCCTCCTCAAATCAGATCTTGACTTTGCAATTACAGCGTTTCGCTGACTGACAGTGCTTCAGTGTCACTAACAAAGAACTGAAAACACCACTTGCCGATCAAATCCTGGTTTCCCCCGCCTCAGATGTCAGACGTGCTGCTCTGCACCTAAAGCTACAGTATTATTACAGGAGCTCCTAGCTGCAATCCCCCGCCCCCCTCGCAGCCAAATCAGACTTTGCACTAACAAGGGAAACCCGAGTCTTATTCAGCAGCCTCCAGTTCGCATTCCCTCCCCCTCCTCCACCTTCCAAAACTGCCTCTCGTTCATTTCTCGAGAAATCAATAGGGAACAGAGGTTCCCTCGTCCCCCTCCTCCTCTGCCAGCATCCCCCCCCCCCTCCCCCGCAGGCTTTCCCCGTTCCCCCTCCCCCATCCTGCAAGCTTTGTGGCTGGTGCCTCCCACGCACTGCAGCAAGGCGCAGGCTCGGGGACCACCGGGCGGAGGGGCTGTCGCAGGCGGCGATCACGAGCCGGGATAACCCGGGAAGCTCCGCCGCGGTCGCACAGCTCATTAATGCGGGCAACTCCCTGCCTATATTTAGCAGAGGGACTATTAACGATACAGAGACCGTCACGAATCGCTGGCGAGCTTACGGCGGAGTACCAGCCGAGCGATTTAGCTGCTGCGGTACGTAAGAGAAAATCAAAAGAACTGGGATTCCCCTTTCATCCAATATGCATGAATGACGATAACCTCCCCCCGTTTAAGCCAAGAGGTAATTACAAATAAAACGCCTACCAGTCATGTCATTTTATATCATGTGATAATTGCTTGCCAGTGTTTCCCCGATGTTATTAGCCTTCCCCCCAAATTGTAAATATTACAACTAGAAGATTCTTCATCTAGGAAGGCAGAAACGCTCCTTCCATTATTTTCAACCACGGAAAGCTAATGTAGCTCGTCAAGCCAAAGGATCCTGTGTATATTTATGAACGTATACAATATATTTGCTTTCTCGGGGACTTTTAAATCAGACATTCTGATGCACGTAAAGCAGCGGGATTCGGGGAGCGTGGTGTTTTTAACAAGGGAAACGCTTTCTTCTTCTCGCAGGCAGCTCGGGGGACGAAGCGGCGGTGCGGACGGGGAGCTGTCCGTGGTGCTGAAATGAAATCGCTGTTCAGCACGTCCCTCGTTTTCACGGAGGAGCACGCCGCGTATACGGCTAGAGGCAGAAAAGGCGACCTCTTCCCTCACACAAAGCTTTGGGTAATATAATAGCCGTCTTCGCATGGGAGAGTTTTAAAAGAGCGCAGCCCAAACTCCAGTGGACCGCACACACTAACCACACTGCACCCATCACTCATGCACGAACAACGCATATGATCTCAGTTTCCTGGCAAATGGGATCTGGTAAGCACTAGGCGAGCAGAGCAACCCCTTGACAAAGGTAAAAACTAAGCAACTTGCAAGTTGCAGCCCCTACGATTATTTAAGCCAAATTTTCCACCTCATTTTAAGGATGTTCTTTACTATTAGCGGAGTTACGGTTGTTTGTTGTAAATGTGTGTCTTCCTTTACAAATGAAAAGATTTCTTAATACAAATTATTTTTACTGCATTAATCCCTCCCGCCCCCTTACACACACACACACATCATCCCCGAGATATCTTCTTTTATGGTCTATTGTTTTTCAGCTCGTATTTTCAGACTAGTCCCCAGTTTTGCATAACTTCTTCTTTCAAAGGCTGCACAGTCTTCAACCGGCAACCTGGACATTGAGTTCCAATGTTCCACTGTGTTCGGAAAAGAAAAGGTATGTCTCAAATAAATGTGGGAGAGATGAGGGCAAACAATGAAAACCTTAGAAACAGCCCCAACGGTATTTAATAAAACAACATAAAAAGTAGAAATCAAATTTGCAGACTGTAAAGGGGTCTGTATAATGGCTGGATTTGAAAAAAATGGTCAGAAGTGTCCAGTACTTCAGATACATGAGCAATTCTGCCGGAAATGCAGGGGCAAATTCTAAACTGTAGATGTTTTTACAATAAACTTTCCTAAAAAGACAGTTTTTAACAATTTGCCAGTTATGCCCCCAATTCTCATAATATGTATCTATTATACTTGTGTTTATAAAATACAACTGAGAGGGTTTTGTTTTGGGGTTTTTTGTTGGGGTTTTTTTTTGGGGGGGGGTACATAAAACTCTTTTGATGTACCTTAAAGCACATCTTCACTGGATCCCGCTACAATTAATCTCGCTACACCCCCCACATCCCTGTAGTACACAGAGCGCTTGTCTCTCTCTGTCTTGAACCAAAGGTAGTTGCTTTCCTACGGCTTTGCTGAAAGGAAAATCAGCTGTCTAGATTTATAACCGCCCTGAGCTCCAGATGAAAGCCATAGCAGATTATGCAAATGTTTCAGAAAAACAAAGACAGGATATGCCAAGGGTGAATCAGTTTCGACCGGATTCCATTTTAAAAGTCAACACACAACGTAGCTGAATCAGCTAGGAATGCACAGCAGCAGCTGCACACCCCCTAGCATCAAGGACAAGTTCCTTGAGATCTGAACTCTTCTACAACGACATGATAGTAATGAGGGGGTAAGTCCCCAAACACGTAAGGTACCAGCGTAAGTAACGTTGTCTATGGACAAAAGCAATTACAGAGATCTCTATCTAGAAAGCTAGACAGCTAAAAAATGAGTTATTATTCTGATTAAATCAGAGATGCCTCCATTGCAAGACAAACGTTAATTAGTGTATCCGGGGATTAAATCACTTGCGTCTTGTTTACAAAAACACGCACACATACAAACTTTAACAGAAAAACAAATCGCAAGTAAGCCAGAAGTACAGAATTTTACAATTAAATAAATAACTCAGCCAAGCACCATCGTCCCACCCTCAGTCTTAAAATACAACATTTTGTAAAGAGCCTGCTTTCTTACTATCCAGTTTTGAAACTTAAGAAGGAAGCCGTTACAGCTGTGGACTGCAGAAGAGTGCAACTCCATCCACACTGAATATATAGCGTGCGTGTTATTGCAGATGTACTCTGTTTTAGCTACTTTTATTCAGGCTGTGCACCAACCAAAACCCCTTCCTGTAGAGGTTTTTCATAGCCCAGATCTTACCTAAAGAACCTCGCTCACTGAGACATATTAGACCCTGACATCTTTTATAAATAACGAACTTAAAAAGGCAGCTCCTTTTAATTAGATCAAACCATGTTTCATTTGGTTAGCCTGTAAATAATCTTTTGAAAGCGAACAGTATAAAACATACTAGAAAAGGAGAGCACGGAATTTGCTAGAAATCAAGTCAATCTAGGCATACAGACTAAAATGCTCCTTTAAGCGCCAATAGATAAACAAAAACATATAAAAGCAAGTTCATCAAGAAATAATTTTCTATTAGGAAGCATAATACTGCACTCCTTTCCTCTAAACCTGGCCTCCTTTACCAGTGCATGATGTATGACCTCCTCCAACACACTATGAATTCTGTTTTCATCGGAGGGCATCACTCATCCCTAACATACCCAGCAGGGTTATGATTTAAAATATAAACGAACTTGTTTTGGCAAAAAAAGTATACATTTTGGTTTACTTTCTCTGGGAACTATATTTCCCATGAGTAAAACAAAAACAAAAATCAGTGTACAAAGTCCGTAATGTCTGAGGAAATCTTGACACAGTAAAGGAAGGCATGAATTTCCAAATTAATATGTTTTTGAAAAACCAGCTGTAATTCGTGTTTTGTTTTTCATTTAGAGTGCCAACTTGTGATACTTTGCAATTATAAAATGGAACGTTACCTGTATTTCCCTTGCGTGGTATACAATAATAAGACCAAGCAGAATAATCGTGGACAGGCTAATAAGGCATTTTAGAGCTAACGAATACAACGACCCCTGCAACAGAGAAAATGTTTGAGTTTCCATGAAAGAATAACACGTTACATAGACTTATAATTATTATTATTATTATTAATGTCATTCTTCTTGACCAATCTACACTGTCTCGGGTGAAGTTACATTTATATAGAAAGAGTCAGGGATGCACCAAGTGTCTCTTGGTGCAGCTGTCACAACACTCAAGGGGTAAAAGCTGAAAATAAACTCCAAGATGCTACCAAGGCAACGGAGGAAATAGCAGCTGTGCAGCTGCTCAAACAGAACACATGCTAAAAGTTACTATTCTGTTTCACATTTTTCCATAGCTATTGGACAACAAAACACCAAAGGCCAAGCCTTTTGGAATGCAGCTTAGAAAACACTGGCCAAGGAAACTGTTTTCCCCTTCTTGAAAGTTACCCTTAAGCATTCTCTGGTTGGGGTAGGGGACGGTAAAATCCCTCTCTACTAAGGACAATCTTTCTTATGCTTCCATGATGGGAGTTTGGAGCGCACATTGCACATTGACTGATGGGTCTCATGGCTTATCCGCATTGCCAACATCAGGGCTAGGGGAAGGAGAAAAATAAAACGCAAGGAAAGAGGGGGGAGGGGGTAGATCGCCCCGTTACCTTGTCATAGGCTCCCCAAGAAAGTTCCGTCTCTATGACCATCACCACGATGCCGAACATGCCGAAGATGAGCGCGTAGTCACTCAGGCGCTTCCTTTTCTCGAAGAGCGCTCGCCGGTGCCCCAGCTTGTAGCCGATGTTCTGGTTTTTCTTCTTGCTGGACTTGCCGCTGTTGCTCTGGCCCCCGACTCCTCCCCCGGCCCCGGGGCCGTAGGGTGCCAGGTTGTTGGAATTGTTGTGCTCGGGCTTGGAGACTACGATCTCGGGCGCGGCGGGGCCGCTGGCGACGGGCTGCAGCGGCTGCGACTCGGAGTCCAGCTCGTGCAGGTTCCTGCGGGACGAGCTCAGGTTGCTGAGTGGCCGCATGACGCCGCCGTTGTACCTGCAGCTGCTCATGGCTATTTCCGTGAAGGGGTTGCTCTCCCTGCGGCCGCCACCGCCGCTACCAGTGCTGCTGGGGCTCGCCTGCTGCCGGCTGTGGCACTGGTGGTACTGGGAATGCTGCTGCTGCTGCTGCTGGTGCTGCTGCCTGGACGAACTGGCATGGCTGGAAGGCGTCAACTCGCTCACGTTCAGCTGGCTGCCCGGACGGGAGGAGCACGAGATCGGGGAAGAGTTGCTCCGGAAAGCCCCCGTCAAGGGCGAGGAGGTGCGAAGAAGGGGCAGGTTACCCCCCGCCGCGCCGTAGTAGGCGCAGCTGTTGCATTGGAGACATGGGCCGTCCTGCGGCTCGTCCAGGCTCTGGCAATGCAGGTGCTGCGGCGGGCGCTGCTGCGGCTGCTCTTGCAAAAAGCCGTGTTGGAAATGCAGCGGCGTTTCCATGTCAGAGCTGTTAAAGCTGCAGGAAGACCAGGCAGCGCGCCCTGCGCCATGCGGTAGGCTAGGCACGGGGAAGTCCTCCTGGCGCGAGGCAGGGCCCATCTCGGCCCCCGTAGTATCCAGGCGGCGCGTCCGATTGGTCGGGCGCACCAAAACAACGGGCATGACGTCACCGGGCGAGCTGCGGCGTGAAAGGGGCGGGGGCAGCGGATTGGGCGAGGGAGCCGCGAGACCCCGGGGGATTCCGCCTCGGAGTCTGCCGAGCGAGGCCGGGTCACCCTGCTTCCGTGCCGGCTCCACGACAAGGGCATGCCAAAGAGACAGCCGCCCTTTGGCAAGAGGAGAGGGACATTCAGCTCTTCGGGAAGACTGGTTCAGCGAAAATCGCATCGACTTTGGCACATTCCGAGGGCTTCTTGTTTCTTTTCAAATAGCATTAGCTAGATCCGCGGGTATTTGGCGGGTGTGCGTCCTGTCCTACTGCTGAGCCAGATCCACAGTGTCCATGGGAAGATTTGCTGTACAAAAACGAACAAACAGCTTTATGAGCAATTCAGTCGAATAAGGGCAAATGCTTTCAATTTCTTAAGTTGCGTATTAATAACGTGTATGGAAACTTTACAGATTGAAACAATTTTATAAAACGTCAGTGGTTCCACACTTAAATAAAGTGCATGTTTACGATTGTATTTGCTAAGTCTACTACGTTGAAAGCGTTTTTGTAAATTACATCATAAAAATATTTTGTTCCCGTTAGTTTGCGTCCGTAGATCTGGAAAAAAGCACAAAGTCATTGATAAATATGCATTGCAGATGCTTGTTATACATCAAATTGCAGTAAATGGTTCTTTTTATTCTTTCTTTTTAAGATTAAAAATAAAAAGTACAGTTCTTAGCGATTTTCATATCAAATTCAATACAAACTGTTCAAAGGGAAAATTAGTTTTAAAGAAATATTGTTAGTTCATGCAGAATGTCTAAGGAACCAGCAAAATAACTCGGCAAGCAAGGGTTTACAATTTTCGGGCTTGGAATTTCTGTTGAAATAAACTCTGGCGCAATTCAGTAATATGGGGGTGGAGGAGGGGGAGAGCAATAGTTTTTTAGTTTTACTCTTAATGATTTCTTAACAGTTTGCTATTTATTATCCACATAAAGTCATTTACACAGCATTATAGAGGCTCGTTTTGTTTTTTCAACATGGATGGCAGTAGTAGTTTGAGCGCACGAGTAAAGTGCGGGGCACGCTAGAATTCAAGTCTCTCATAAAGGTTTCACGATTCTGGCCCCAGGGGACCTGATCCTAAAGCACTTATGGAGAGTTTCTTATGGGCTTCATCTTCTGCGGTGCTCGGCTCCTGTAAATATTCCTTTTTCTGCATTTGCTAGCCTAAGACACTCTTCTATTTACTCTCAGTACAAAGGATTTCATTTAAAGGCGACTACTTCTGCCTGCTTAAATGTGAAATGAAGACTAACCCTTCGGAAAAGTCTAAATGTGCATGGACGTTTCTTAGTATAGAAGGCAATTATGTTCTTAAAAAATCAAATGCACTTAAAAGCATGAGCGTACTGTGTTTGTTTTGCTTGCTTGCATATGCTTCACAAACCACTAAGTAAAAGAGCCAAATGTACTCCAGCAAATGAAATTGCATTGCCAGATCAGCGTTATTTCTCATTGATTTTAATTTTTTACATTGAGCGTGTGTATTCAAAAATTGTAGTAAGGAAAGAAGTAAAATGATATGAAAAAACATGCACTATTTTGCCCTGTTTAGTCTTATGTACAAAACCAGCTTCTATTCTGGGGACTTTCTTTAACGGGTCAGCAGAATGGCCAGCTGCAACAAGATAGCTTTCATTAAGTAATTGAATTTATGACTAGGATCCAGTTTCCTGAAATTCTACTCTGCATCACCATTAAAGCTGGTCGTCCGCGGCATCTGTCCTTTGTTATAGGACGTCAAGTGAATAATTAATTCCAGTATTTTAGTGCATACCTATTATGTGCTATACTCAGATGAGGCAAACGTTTTCTTTGTGTGTATGTGTGTTTGTACCATTTACTTGAACAAAAGGATAACATGATAGTTCCCCACTAGTTGCTTAGATTCGTAGACTAACATTATCTGAATATTTTTAGTTTTCTTTCCGTTTCTAGTGCTCCGACTTGACAACTGTTTTTCTCTCCTTCGATTCGTTTTTGTAGCCGGAACACAGCCTATAATTTTCTTATAAAATACGGTTATCGCTCACAGGGACTTAACATATTCTCGCTTTTGGCAGGGACTTGATCGGAATTAGGTACCCAAATTAAATAACTTGGCAGAATCAGACTTACTGGTTACCCGAATAAGGTATCCGTTTCCTCTCCGAATAAAACATTTCGTTTGTATTTTTTTCTAGCTTTTGGGTCTCACCAACAACTGACACCTTTTTCTTTTCTCAGATCGCATGATTAGCGGTCATTCTAAAATGAAGGCTCCAACTTTACTGGCAGCAATAGCCGTGCATTCTGGGACAGGACTATAATATTTCCGTAGATGCTTTATAGGGGTCGTTTAGTTACTAAGAGCTGAAAGTTCGCCTACTTAACACAAGAGGTCGTGCGAATCCACAGAATGCAAACTTAAACACGTTCAGCACAAGCCATGCCGTGGACAGCGCGTGTTCTGTTTCAGCTACACGTCGAGATTTTCAGCCTAGCGCACTCACCTCTTTCTTAGGCGTCCCTTTTCCGTTAGATATTTACTTTTTAAGTCTTCGCATATAATACCCTATAAGAGAAGGAAAACATGTTTGGTTCGTAGATACTATTAAGGTGTCTGAGAAGTAAGAGAAACAGATTGTGATTAATAAAAAAAAGGACTGAGATATCTCATCCTTTCCTCAATACAGGAAATCATGTCCAAAAGCTGCGATCTGCCTAAATGTTAGCGTTCAATATGTTTTCTCCTTGGGTTATTGTACTTGCATGAAAATGTATTCCTATTAGAAAGTATTTAATAACCATTAGGTGATTATTTTCAAATACATTGATGCAAACCTGTTACTTCTGCAATCAACAGGACGATGAAGTTACTGAAGTGACCTACAGGAGATACACCACTATGCAAAAAGCCTGTAAAACGTAGTTACTCACCTGTAACAGGTGATCTCCAGGAACAGCAGGAATCAGTCTTCACATATGGCTAATGGCACCAATGGAGCCCCACTGGAACACTCCCCAGCATTCAGTAGGAAAGTCTTTGGGAGCACTCCACTGTTGCTGCACATCTGCCTTCCTACTTTCCCCAATGCCTCTCTTCCATTGAGCATGTAGCTGAGAGGAAGAGAAAAAAAATAAACCAACCCTACAACTCCTGGGGAAGAGGGCAGATTGTGAAAATGGATTCCCGCTGTTCCTGGATATCATATGTTACAGGTGAGTAATTATGCTGTCTCCAGGAACAAGCAGGAATGCAGTCTTCACACATGGGACTCACTAGCTCCCAGGTAGCAGACTGGCATGGGGGAGAGCAGTGCCATCCCTGAGGCTAAAGATTAGAGCCGAAGAGTGTGGACACTATGTATCCCCATTGGACTCAATTCCAGGAGTCTCTATCCCCTTTAATGATAATCTGGTCTCTTGCAGAAGTCCAGGACAGAGAGTAGGAGTTGAGTTAAATTCCCAAGAGGTGCTGGAGTACAGCTTGGCCAAAGTCAATGTCCCGATGGGAGTCCCTGTCTAGACAATAATGTGCAGCAAAAGTATGAATGGAGGACCAGGTAGCTGCCAAACAGATCTCTTCAATGGATACTGAATGGAAGTTGGCTACAGAGGCTGCCATAGCCCTCGATTATGAGTAGGAAGAGTCCTGCCTGTGCATAAGCAAAAGAAATGCAATCTGCTATCCATCTGGATAGAATTCATTTTGTCACTGGTAGTCCAAGGTGACTGGGATCAAAGGAAATGAATAATTGAGAGGTTGTGAACCTTAGTCCCAGGGCCGTACCAAGCCATAATTGTGCACTGTGCGACTTGCACATCTGGTGCACCCCGCATCTCCCCATCTTACCAATGTCTCCATGTCCAGCCAGCTGCCTGTCTTTGTCCTACTGCCATCACTTTTCGTTTTCTCAGTGGCGCCAGCACCGGCAGCAGCAGAGCAAACCTGACTTCAAATTTAAAAAAAACTAAAACACACGGGTCTTTCAGCTCCATGCTTTTAACGCAGATCTGATTCCTCCCTGCTCTGACATAGGTTCGCGTCAGAGGAGGGAGGGACTAGACCAGCCATTCAAATGTGGGTCTTTGCAACTCCATGCTTGAATGGCTGGTTTGGCCCCTCCCTCCCTCCTCTGACATGACCTACATCAAAGAAAGGAGGGAGGGAGCAGACCTGCATATAAGCATGGAGTTGGAAAGAGCTGCGTGTTTTGCTTTTTTTAAAATTTGAAGTCAAGTCTGCTCCGCTGCTGCCGATGCTGCTGCCACTGAGAAAACAAAACGTAGTGGTGGCAGCAAGGCAACAGCAGATAGTGTGGGGGGAGCCAAGGCCAGCAACTTGAAATGTGCCCCTAATCCTTTGCACCATGTGCAGCTGCACCATTCGCACAGGGCTAGGTATGGTGCTGCTTAGTCCTATCCAAGTAGTAAGCCACCACTCACTTGTATTCTAAGATATGGAGTGCTGCTTCCGCACAAGATGCATGTGGCCTCAGGAAGAAAATTGGTAGGATTGCAGACTGTTTTAGATGGAAGGAGAAGACCAACTTCAGAAGGAAGTGTGGATGGGTATGGAGGACCACCTTGTCATGGTGGATCTGCCACCAGAGCCTGCAGTTCACTGATGTGATGAGCTGACATGACAGCGATGAGGAAGATTAACTTTCAAGACAATAACTTCAGTGAAGTGGTGGCTAAAGGCTCGAAAGGAGGCTTTAGAAGTTGAGCAAGAGTCACAATGTGGTCTCAGGCCACCGGAGGTGGCTTAATGGGTGACTTGGACAGTAGGAGACCCTGCATGAAGCCTGTTACTAAGGAGATAGGCTGTCTACCCAGTGATGTGTGATAGGCTGTAATGGCACTAAGATAAACTCTCACTAAGTTAGTCTTAAGACCTGCCAAGGACAAGGGGAGAAGATATTGTAGAAGGGACTCTATTGGGCATGCAAAGGAATCAATGCCTTTGGGGAGCACCAGAGAGCAAACTCTCACTATTTGAAGGCATAAGAATGTCTAGTGGATTGCTTGCGAGATGCAAAAAGGATATCTTTGACCTCCTGTGGCAGGTTGAGGTCAGCGAACACTATCCCTTCAGCAGCTATGTCGTGAGGTGAAGGGAGTGAAGATTGGGATGGAGAAGCATTCCTTGGTCCTGCAAGAGGCATTCAGGTGCACTTCCAAGTCAGAGTTTGAGTCTGCACAAGGCAAAGAAGCAGAGGAAACCACCGTTGATGGGGCCAGAAAGGGACTATGAGGATCATGGAGCCCTTGTCAGCCTGTAGTTTGAACAGCATCTTGGGTATCAAGAAGATGAGAGGAAACACATAGAGCAGACCCTGTCCCCAGTGGTGAAGGAAGGCATCTGGAGCCTGTCAGTGCAGGGACAGAAGCCTGGAGCAGAAGAGTGGAAGCTGTGTGTTCTGCAGAGTGGCAAAGAGATCTATGAGTGGGGTTCCACATGTTCAGAAGATCCAAGCAGCCATCTCCCGATGTAAGATCGACTTATGTGGATGAAAAATATGGCTTAGCCTGTCCGCAAAGGACATTGTGCTGAACTGGGAGGTACACCGCTCTGAGGTGAATGTGGTGTGTGATCGCAAAGAACCACAAGTGAAGCACTTCCTTGCATAGAATATAGGACCCTGCCCCCTCCCCCCCCCCTCCCCATTTGTTCACGTAGAATATGGCAACTTGGTTGTCCGTCCTGAAAGTTGGGGTTGAAAAACCCAAAAGGCATTTGTCAGTGCTTGTTTTTCTAGGAGGTTGATCTGCAAAGCAGATTCCTGTTGTGTTCACAGTCCCTGTGTGGTCAGGTCATTGAGATGTGCTCCCCAGCCCAGTTTGGAGGCATCCTTGTCAGGATGCATTGAGGTGGAGGCATCCGAAAAAGTGACCCACTTTCTGTGGAGAACACCACTACTAAAAGATTTGGTCAGTTGAGGGGTGATATGGATGTTGTCCCTGAGATGCCCCTTTGCTTGTGCCCATTGAGAGGACAGAGTCCATTGGGCTTGTCGCATGTGTAGTCAAGCATAGGGGATGACATGAACCATAAAGGCCATGTGTACCAACAGACATAGCATTTCTCGAGCCGTTACACAGCTTTGCTGTTGCATTTGTTTCGCTAGCTTGATAAGGCTGGCAGAGAGATCTTGAAGAAGAAAAGCTCAGGTCTGTTGAGTGTCTAAGAATGTTCCAAGGAACTCTAGACATTGAGTTGGAGCGAGGTGAGACTTTTGGAAGTTTAGGACAAATCCTAGATTTTGAAGCACCATGATGTTGCGATGAAGGGAAAGTTTTACCTCCTGAGGGGAGTCTCCCCTGATTAGCTAGTCATCTAAGTAAGGGAAGATGAAGACCCCCAAAGTGCAGAGAAAGGCAGTGACTACTGCCATGCATTTTGTGAATACTCGTGGTGTAGAGGCTAAGCCAAAGGGCAGCACCCGGTATTGAAGTGCAGATACTGTCTGTGCTGAGGGTGGATCAGTAAGTGCATGCATGCCTCCTTTAAGTCTAGAGAACATAGCCAATCTTGTCTCTAGAGATATGGGAGAAGAGTTCCCAAGGAAATCATTTTGAGTTTTTCTCAGACCAGAAGTTTAGGTCTCTGAGATCCAAGATGGGCCGGAATCCTCATGTTTTCTTTGGAATGAGAAAATATAGAGAGTAAATGTCCATTCCTTCTTGAGAAGGAGGAACTCTTTCTATTGCACCTTGGGATAACAGGGTGGACACCTCTCCTCTTAAGAGAGTGCTTTGAAGGGGATAGGTGAGATAGTCCCCTGTGAATCTGATAAGGGATGAGGTTTCAAAATGAAGCAGATATCCCCTTTGGATGATGTTGAGAGTCCACTGTTCTGAAGTTCTGAGATGCCACCTGTGAGCATAGGAACTGAGTCAGCCTGCTATGTGGAGAGGCTGGGAGCCTTCCAGAGGCAGAGTGGCAATGTTCTCTAGGAAGGAGTCAAAAACCAGGTGCAGGTTGTGCCTGAGCTGCTGGTTGAGGTTTAGGAGCCTTATGCTTTTTGAGTTGACGAGTGCCCTGCTGCTGCTGTTGAGGCCGCTGAGGCTAGTAAACAACTGAAGGTGGGTAGGAAGGATAATATCTCTTCTTCTTTGAATAGAAAGGTTTCTTGGGAAGAGCCTTCCTTTTGAAGGGATCAGCCTTTTTTTTGGAAAGGCGTTTGAGAGTGAAATCATCTGTCTCAATCTCCCCAGCCTTTTTTCTCCAACCTTTTCCAAAAATATTTTCTCCCATACATGGGATGTTGGCCAGCTTTTCCTTGACCCACTGTTCGAGATCTGATGTCTGTAACCAGGCCATCCTCTGAGCCCCAATGCAGACTGCTGAAGCTCTGCTTGTTGACTCAAAGGCATCAAAAGATGCCTTGGTAAGAAATTTTGAAGTATTCTGACCTTGCCTGATGAGTATCTGGAATGCACTCTGCTTATTAACAGGAAGCATGGGGGCAAACGTCTCTAGATCCCTGGTGATATCTTTTAGATACATGCCCATGTATAGCATGTAAGAGTTTATCCTAAAGGCCAACATGCATGCCTGGAAGCATCCAAGCTGAAAGGCATTGATTGTTCTCCAGTCTCTACCCAGAAGCATGGAAGAGTAATTTTTTTGAACTCTTTATTCGGTGCATCGCTGATTCCACCTCCATTGAGTGGTGGGGGAGTTGAGGCTTCTGGAAGCCTGGGCACTCTGGAACTTGGTATATAATATCAAGCCTATTGCTGTTAGGCAGAACTGTGAGAGGAGCCTCCCACATGCGGAGCATAATATCTTGTAAGATGCAATGCACTGGTAAAGTAGCTGCTTCCTTGGGCATGGGAGGGTGTTGGAGTATTTCCAATTCTTCTGCCCTTGGTTCCTTCTCTGAGGCTACTGTGATGGCCACTCCTGCTGCCATCTCACAGATGAAATCTTGGTAAGACATATCTTCTGGTGGGGACCTGTTCTGCTTATGTGGAGGGGATGGGTCTGAAGGGATGTTTGGAAGTTCGTGGGAATCTAGAGATCCCTCATCAGAATCAGAAGAACTAGAATCAGAGTCTGACAAGAAGTCAGTGTCGGCAGCCTTGTGTTTGATCTTGATGCTTCATTGACATCAAGGGCCAATGCCGATACCAATGCTCAGAGGTATCGGCATCGGGAGCCATGGCAGTCTTAGCTGTTGGGTACTGGTAGTATCGGTCAGTTCCAACAGAGGCATGAGCCTCGGGAGCTCCATCGATACAGGTTTGGAGGGCCAGCATCAGGGCTGATACACTTGGCTGTAGGCAGGGTGCCAAAGCCTGCCCTGCTGGAGCTGTTGATACTGTCTGTAGCGAGGCTGCTAGGAGTGTGACCAAACTCCTCTTGAGAGCAAGCATGCACTGGTCCAGGGAGATGTCTGATGTCTGAGTGAAATCATCAACAGGGCTTTGAGCCACTGTCCCAGAACATGGAACCGGTAGCTCTCCAGAGGTCAATTCCATGGGAGTGTCCCGGAGCCCCTGTTGTGCTTTGGCTGGCCGCTCAGCATCAGAGGCACCTCTATGGGAGTCTCAGTGCTTATGCTGTGACTTTCCTCTGGTCTTGGTATCGGTCTTCAATGTTGATGCTGATGACCTTTTAGAAATTAAAGACTTACTCTTATGTTTGGACTTGGAAGAGACCTGAGACCCAATGAGAGAAGATGATGTCCTCAATGATGTGGAAGAGAAGAGAGAGAGAGAGAGAGAGGGGGCATAATAAAAAAGATTCTTCACCTATAGAATTGTCGCTAGTCCTTGTGTACCTGCTTGGTTAGTTCTCTATCTAGTGTGTAGGTACCTGTTGCTCCCCCTTGGGTACCAGTTACTCAATGATGTGGAAGCCACTGAAATCGAGTTGGGGTGAATAGGGATCCATTCTGTCTGGCTCTGTTCTTTGGGCTATAGAGAGTACTTCCGTCTCGGCGCTGTCGGATGTCGTCACCAAGTGTGGCTGACTCATCCTGCTTGTCCTAGGAGAAGGCATATTTTTTAAAACACTAGTTGGTTTTTCCATTTTAGAAAATATCCCTGAAGATTGAAAGAATATGGAGGCCTGAAAGCCTAGTTAGTGATGAACCCACAGGAAATAAAAGAAAAGAAAGAAAATTTTATAACTAAAAAATAAAAACCTATTGGGGCCAGTGTTGATTCTGACTGAACCGGCATCGACAGGATTTAGCAACCTGCTGGCTCTGTGGAAAACAAAGAACTGAGGAGAGGAATTGGGAAGGTGGGAAGGCAGATGCACAGGCGCAGTGGAGTTCTCCCAAAGGTTTTCTGATTGGATGCTAGGGAGCGTTCCCACACGGGTAACATCAGTGCTGACGTCACCCATATGTGAAGACTGTATTCCTGCTTTTTTCTGAAGATTGCATGGATCCCTCTTTATATCCAGTCCAGGGATGTAGTTTGATTGCTTCATTGAGGGGAGGGAGGGATTGACATAGCTGCATGTTCATTTGCATATTTGCATGCTATTTGCATATTTATTATGGTTATCTTTTAAAAGCAAACACTAGATGGATAGGAAGCCAGTATATCAAACAGGCCAGGGATGAGTGGGTGCCCCAAGTTACTCAGTGAGGGAACTGAGGTTCCCATTCAGTGGCTTTATAATTAAAATGCAGCAAAAATTGTAATTGTTTGATTATTTAGCCTGACACTCTAAGATAAAAAAAAATACTGACATCTATAAATATATATTCTGAAAAAAAAACATAGGAAATGGTAAGGTGCTCACATTTCAAGGGACAAAATGTAAAAGAGAATCATAGCACAGTTTCTAATACCAACATAAAATTAGTTATAATTTAACTAATTTTATGTCAGTGTTAGAAACTATGCTATGGTTCTCTCTTTTTCTTTTTGAACATTTATTCCCACTAGCACTCCTTGTGGCCTTAGGCAAGTCACTTAACCCTCCATTGCCTCAAAAAAATCCAAGTTATCAATGTCCCTGTTTAATGTACATTGAATTCAATGGGGCCGTGGCTCCGATACTGCGCAGAAGCCACTACCGCTGCTTAGTAAACATATCCAAATGTATAAGTTACAATGTAAACTGCTTTGGCTAAATGATAAAGCAGTATAAAAAACCTGTTAAATATCTAAATAACAAGAAAACACATCTGATTCTGGTGTCATTTCATTATCAGCCTCTCCAGTACCAGGTAGATTGTGAACTAACACTAAACTCTACAAAAGTAATTGAAGACCTATAAATCTACCATACCATAATGACACAAGCTTCTAAAATTAACAGTAAGGAGCCTACCCAGAAAAGAGAAACACCATAAATATTGCAGTGGGCCTTTGAACACCCTTACATCTATTAGGAAAACTGAAAAAAAAAAGATTACTACAGATCCAACAAAGAAACTCCATGTTAACAGAACACTTGATCTTAGTTATACAGACAGAACACAGTTAGACCCTCACCAAGTACAAATAATTTATAACAAAACATGTAGACAAAATTAATTTGAAACCCCAACAAGCTAGGCACAAGAAATAGAAACATTGATGCAAAATGTAAAGATAGCATATATAGAATCCAAAACCTGACATATTCTAGTGATTAGGCTGAAAAATAAATTCTTTATCTTTACCATCTAGCTACTTTATTTTTCTAATTGCTTTGGTCCTGGTTTTTGCAACCTCTGTCTTTTCTTGACTCTTTTCCAGAGTCCGTAAACCACCTGCCACTTCTCTTCACTCCTGTCTTCTTCACTTGCTTCCATATATCCATCTCTGACATAGATCTTTTTCCTTTCAGCTTTCTTCCATTTATTTTCCTCTTTTTATCAACTCAGATTTCATTTCTCTTTCTTATATCCAGTTCTCAATCTCTCTGTATTAACAATTCTCTCACTCCATCTTGCTATCCTTCCCCAGCCACTTATTCCCCTGTCTTTAATTCTTTCCTTTCTCTTTCTCTCTTCCGCTCTCACTGTGTTCAACATATATCCCCTTCTCTTCCGTCCTGTCTTGTCTCTCCCTCTCCCCAGTCTCGTGTCTCTCCCCTTTTTCTCATCCCATCCCCCCATGTCCAGCATTCCCTCTCTCTTCCTCACTCTGTGTCCAGCGTTTCCCCATTTCACTCCACCCCATGTCCAGCACCCCCCTTTCCCCACCTCGTGCCCAGCATCTCCTCTCTCCCCACCCCATGTGCAGCATCCCCCTCTCTTCCCACCTCATGCCCGACATCTCCCCTTTCTCTCAACCCATGTCCAGCATCTGCCCTCCACTCTCCCACTTTGTGTCCAGCACCTGCCCTCCACACCTACCGTGTCCGGCCTCTGCCCTATAACTCCCACCCCATGTCTAGCATCTGTCATGTATCCCTCTAAAGCCTCTACCATATGTCCAGCATATACCCCCCACTCCATATCCACTATCTGCTCTCTATCCCCTTATATCCCCACCCTATGTCTGTTTCTACCCCTCCAGCCTACAGCCAGTACCCCCTAAATATGTTCTGCATCTGCCTTCCACCCCCTGCACTGTGTGTCCAATATCTGGCTTTGCTCTCCCCCCCCCCCCCCACCTCCCCGCTTGTGTCCAGCATCTGTTATGTGTCATCCCCTTCATACTTCCTATTTAACATCTGCCCTCTGCCCCCTTCATGTGCAACATTTGTCCAACATTTCCTGTCTAGCCACTCCTCCCTATGTCCATCTGCCCAGCATTTCCCTTCCAACCTTCCCACCCCCTTTGTGTCCATCTGCCCGGCACTTCCCTTCTGGCCTTCCACACATACCCTCCTGCCTCCTACCCCCCCCCCCCCACCCCACCACCAGGGCTCCTTCCGCTACCGCTGCATTTTCTGTGTCTGCAGCAGCTGCGATAGAAGCCACAATGGTCTGGCCTCTGATTTAAAAAGAACAATCAAAAACACAGGTGTAAGCACTTCCTTGCTAGGAACGCTGGTCTGATTCCGCCCCCTCTGACATGAGGCATGTGTCAGAGAGGGGCTGGACCAGACCAGCCTTTCTAGCAAGGAAGTGCTTACACTAGCAGGTTTCTTTTTTAATCAGAGACTAGTCCACCGTTGCCGGCAGAGAAAAAGCAACAGTGGAAGGGGAGTGGATAGGGGGCAGGCTTTCACCAAATCGGTGGAGAGCCAGCTCATTTTTTGGGGGGGAGGGGGAGGGGCAATGCCCCCCTTCCCCCACAATCTATACCAAAGATCAAGTTATATGTTTACTAACAATAATTTTAGCAAAAGGTTTGCTTTCTAAAGAATTTAAAGCATTACATGCAATATTAACAGGCTTTTTCAACTATAACAAATCTATTGTAACATGTTTATTCACTCCCAGTCCTGGGGGAAAACTGAAAGCCACTCAAGAATGCATGGTTTGGTGTGAAGAATATTTTGAAGGGTACTAGCAAAACATGGACATTAGGATATCCCAATAGAGAGGTTGCAGAAAAGGAAAAAGTAGACCAGATGACCTTAAGTAAACAGGAGAAAGTAAAAGATTGCAAATTATCCGTCAACTGCTAAGAAGGTTATAAATATAAACAAAAAAACATAATTTGAAATGTTTGTATACAAATGCTAGAAGCCTAAAAAAATAAGATGAACAAGTTAGAATATATAGCACTGAATGAAGAGGTAGATATAATAAGCATTTTGGAGATCTGGTGGAAGGAGGATAACCAATGGGACAGTGTAATACCAGGGTGCAAATTATACTGCAATGATAGGTTAGATCAAATTATTGGAGGGGTGGCACTAAAGGTTAATGAGGACTTAATTCAAACAGAATAACAGATTTTCAGGAAACAATGCATCATAGTATCTTTATGGATAGATATTACAAAAGGAAAGAGAATAGTGGTGGGAGGATACTCCTGTCTGTCTGGCTAGAATAAATGGACAGATGATGAGATGTTAACAGAAATTAGAGGAGCTAACAAATTTGGCAACACAATAATACTGGGTGATTTCAATTTCCCCAGTGTTTCTGGATAAATGTCACATCAGGACATGCTAGGAAGATAAAGTTCCTAGATGAAATAAATTACTGCTTCATGGAGCACCTGGTTCAGGGACTGAAAAGAGGGGGATCTGTTTCAGAATTTGTCCTTAGTGGAACACAGGATTTGGTGCAAGAGGTAATAGTGTTCAGGCCACTTGACAATGGTGACCATATCATGATCAAACCTGACTTAACATTTGGAGGGCAGCCACTAATCTACTGCACTAGCATTTCGCCTTCAAAAGGCGGACTTTGGTAAAACAAAGCAAATAATAATAAAAAGAAAATCTTAGTATGCCCAGCAAGCAACCAGGAGGGGCTAACCTACCCTCATCTTGGCCTTGGCTAGTTAGTGATGACTTAGCTTAGCCAAATAATACAACTGAGCAGCAATCCTTGTTCAAGGAAGTACCTGTGGTGATGCCAGATTGCTCCACTTAATTGACCCCCATAAGTCACTCATGGAAGCCCTTCAGCCCCTCCCCCCAGCAGTAATGCTAGAAAGTTGTCAGGCTTATTGACAACTTTTACTCCCCCTCCCCCACAGGTTGGACATACAAGGGCTCACATGTGACCCAACACCACACAGCGACTCGTTTTTCTTCTGCTTCCCCGGAGTATCTGTGCCTACCATCTTCAACAAGAACTTGAAAATAACTCAAGAAAATGTCCAATCCAATATCAGAAAGATGGAGACCTGGGTAATCTATTGTCAATAAGTCATGTTTCAAGACCAAGCCACCCAAAACCCTAAAAAACCTGGCCACGTCAGAATTCACTCGCTTGCACACTCTTTATTGCCAAGACTTTGAAAGTGCCACACCAAACCCTCTGTGGAATTATACATGACCAAATTAACCTCACAGAAGGAAAATAGCCATGAACGGGCAGCAAATCCCTCTTCATCTGCCTGATGAGGTCCACACCTTTTTCAGTACATAAGCCATTGCCCTCCAAATTAATTAATAACAACTGAGGAATAGTAAGCCACCTTGTCATTTGAAGTAAAGAAGGCAGTGAATGGTCCATAATATTCTATGAATACCCAACCAATAAATCCAAAAATTCAAGGTCACCAGACCCAAATGGATCCCCAAACACCAGTTCTCTGCTTCTGAGCCCAAAAGATAAATGAATATCTACAAATCCAAACAATAATCTCTTCCATCCAAGGAACTACAGAAAAAACGAAAGACAAAATTACTCAAACTGTAATACCCAAATCGCTAGTGCACATAACATTTATAATCTGCCTCCCTGCTGAACATGCTTAACCGGTAAACCATGAACATCTGCATTGGAAGCAGCTCCTATTCCCAAACAGCAGAGGATTATAACTGGCTTCAGCCAATGCAGCTTTTAGGACAGCAGCAAACTGAAACTGAGAAAAGTCAGAATGCACCAAACAATACAAACCAGTCAGAGATCTGCAGTCAAGAAAATTATTTGCAGCTTTCACTGAACAAGTAAGAAGGCCAGGTATCCTCTGCAAAATGATGGTACACCCCTTACCCAAATGATTAATTTTTGAAAGGCAAAACAAAAGAGTAACCTTCAAACCAGACACCACTAGATCCCCTACCAATATACCCCTTTCTGCTCAGAGCTGCTTTAGATGCAGCCACCAATTTGCCAATATGGAATGCCCCTGAAAATGCAAAAGAAAATGCAACTCTAAAAAAAGAGTTACTTCATAAGCAGAAATACAACTCTTGGAGCACCAAAAACAGAGACAAAATAACAACATGGCAAATAGGCTGACACATTGGTGTTCCCAGCCCTCTTGGCCCCTTGTGTGGGTACGTTGCAATGCACCCCCACATTCTCCCCACCAGGCCCACACTTCTGAAGCAGTGCTGCAAGCTTACCTTAAAGCCTGCTGACTTGCTGCGCTGTCTCCAGTCCAGGTCCTTTAGCTCTTCTCTCCTGGACCGGTCTCGCGATTCACAAGACTTTGGTCAGGAGAGAAGAGCCAACAGCCCTGGATTGGAGACACCATGGCAAGCCACTCAGTTTTAAGGTAAGCTTGCAGCACTGCTTCAGAAGTGTGGATCTAGTGAGCATGCATCTCCTTCCAGCTGGCACTCAGGACAGGCTGCACCCTCAACCCTTGGTACACCACTGGGCTCACACAAAGAATGTGGAGCCACCTTCTGGCTAGAGTGAAAGAAGCCATGCATCAACATCTGCACCATGGAAGACCACATAGGATCCTCACACCCGCCTTGCCTAGAATGAAAGGCCACTTAGATCAATTCTTCTCAAAAGCAATCAAGATAAATTCCCAAAAGAGACTGGACCCTCAAACATACTCCATGAAAAATAACTACAGACTGAAATCTTCACCAACTCCTATCATTGCCAAGTATTATGCAATAATGAACAAGATAACAAGTGCTGCTTCAAAGCTATATGATGATCCAAAACTTCTCTAGCATCTTTGTCAGATGGTTATCCACTTCTGGGAGAACTGAAATTGAGATATAGCTTCAGCAATATCATTTTGCTTGCTTGTGTTATGCAGAACTCTTAACAACCCATTTAAATGTAAGCAATGCAAAACAAGCCTGTGCAAAACTTCCACAGTCAAGAAACAATGCATTGCCCGTCAATTAATTGCAAACACAACTGCCAAATTATCAGACAATGACCACCCTATGATCCTGCAACCTTTCCCACCCCAGAGTATGAATGCCACCCAAACTGGAAATAACTCAAGCAATACCAAAGACCTTGGCCACCCCTTCAAAAACCACTCAGTAGTCCACGTCTTAGCACACCAAGACCTACTGTTACTACTATTGATCATTTATATAGCTCTACAAAACATACACAGCGCTGTAGAAACATATAAAGAAGACAGTCCCTGCTTGTAGAGCTTACAATCTAATCAAAACGGATAGAACAATAAAAGAGAAACAAGGGGGTTCAAATAGGGAAGGATACACAAGGAGAACAAGTGAGTACAGAGATGGCACTGAAGGAGACCATCAAGAAGGAGGTTTCAATAGTCATGAATGGAGATGACCAAAGACTAGACAAGAGTCTTATTAGTGTGTTCAGAGAGGAAGGGACCCATTTTGTTAATGTTGTAGAGAAAGAAACAACAGGTTTTAGCTATATGTTGAATATATGAGGAGAAGGAAAGGGAGGAGTCAAAGATGACCCCAAGATTGCAGGCTAAGGAAACAGGAAGAAGAAGAGTGTTGTCAACAGTGATAGAGAAAGGAGGAAGGGGGGGGGGGGTTAAGGGAGAAAAATAAGTTCTGTTTTAGTCCTATTGAATTTCAGGCAGCAGTGAAACATTCAATTTCAGACGGCGGTGAGATAAGTAAGTAGAGATACGAGTTTGGAGCAAAGGAGAGATGTTAGGTGAAGATAGATAGATTTGAAAGTCATCAGCATAAAAATGATACTGAAAGACCTAACAAAGTAAAGCCCAAAATCCACACCCCCAGAGGCAACCAAAAACAATTGCATCTGAATTTGTAACCTTCAGAGCTTGCCAAACCATAACGTTATTGAAGATTTCACAAACTCCACAACAACAAAACCACTTTCCCTTGCAAAGGAATCCAAATAAAATTATGTCCCTTTAAAATTCCCTTTGTTAGCCCAGATAAACCTCATATAACCTCCCCCCCCCCATAGGAATAACATGACAAGCACAATTAAAATGACCAACCATAGAATGAACTTGATGCAAAGTCATCTTCTCAGAAGCCAAAACCTCATTAATTGCCTCTCTCAACCGATTACTTTCTCAACAGGCAATCTAGACTTCATCAGATTTGAATTCAGCTGAACACTGAGAAAAGTAATAACAGAACATGAGCCCTCCAATTTTTTTCTGACGAAAGGGATACCAAAATCACCAGCCACCTTCTCAAACACATCAACTAAGGACTGGCACATGCCTCCAACAGCTGACTCACAAAAAGAAAATCTTCAAGGTTATGAATGATATTATTGATCCCTGACGCCTGTTGAACCACCTAGTGCACAGAAGTGGAAAAAGTCTCAAAACAGGAACAAGCAAAAGAACACCCCATTGCATTAATCAGATTTAAAGCCCAGCAAAAAGAAAGAATCAGGATGAATAGGTAACAAACGGAAAGCAGATTGAATATCACCCTAGCCTCAAGACACCCTGCCCACAAGACAGTCTCATCCAAAGAAGCATAACATAAAAACAATAGTCAGGATGAATGAAGGTATCATACTGACCCCAACAGAATATGACAAAATGGATAATTTTGAATTTTCCAGGTTCTTTCTTGGGCACAGTACCACGTACAGGAGTCATTTCAAACAATCAGATATCTACATCCCTGAAACCCCAAGCACCAGACTTGTCTTTCACTAAATGCTTCTGAAACTTTGCATCATAATTTAACCAAGCACATATCATGAGCATCAGACCTAGTAGATGACCCCAAACCAGTCTTCTATTCTGAATGAGAAGAACTAGAAGTGGAATTAGGGGAATCTGGTATATCAGAGATAAGCCTACATTCCTATGCTTGCACTTCTCAAAATCTAAAAGCTTCACCACATGCTCCAAGCTATGCATACATTTCATATCCTTCAAATGCTTGCACAAACCCCTTCTCCTCTTAGTATCACACTTACCACACTCCCCCACCTCCCTAGGAACCCCTCCAGCAGAAAAAAGGTCACCCACAATATTGCAACACTGACTATCAGACAAAACCATATCAGCCTGCTAGGAAGACTCCAGAGCCTGTTGTTGACCACCACAAACTGGAAGTCCTCGACTGGAATGCAAAGCTGACCCATTGCTTTTCACCCACCCAATTTCTTAGAAGCCAGAGCAGATTACTTGCAAGATCTTGATCCTGCATACCCCACCCATTTCCCAACCTTGTCTTCAGAAACCACCCCTTTACCTTACACCTGCACACCCTTCTGCCCCTGCTACAGGCCACTAGAGGAGGCCATCCACCCTTCATAGTTCCAGACTTCTTGGAAACCTTACTTCTAACCTCATACAATTGTAGTCAACATTATTGGCACCCTTGCAGTTCAACCCCTTAATATCCAATATTTCCTAAAGAAAAGTGGCCAGTGAAATGGTTTTGGACTATATATGCACACATAGTTGACACATAAAAGAATCAAATAAAACAAGAGAAACTAAAAAAGGAAATCATAGGAAATAGTATAAAAACTGGGACATTGCCAGGACATGTTATTGGCAGCCTTATAAACAATTCAAATCAGTTTGAACAGAAGAACCACATTCCAATTGCAGTAAAATTAGACACACCTGTGATCAATTGCCAGTACTCACATAATGAAACAACCAATGAACAATGGCTCTAATGTTTGAAATGGCCATTTTTACTCCCTATTCCATTTCACAATGGTGAAAGCAAGAGAGCTGCCTGAGACCATCAGAAAAGCCATTATCATGAAACATCAAACTTCAAAGGGGTACAAGGCCATCTCCAAAGACCATGGGATTCCTGTGTTTACAGTTTTCAATGCTATTAAGAAGTTTTCTGCTCATAAAACTGCCAAGAACCTCCCAGGACATGGTGGGAAGAGGGAAATTAATCCAAGAAGTCTTTGAAGATTAGTGCGAACTGTAGGAAAAACACCACATACAACATCCAAAGAGCTGAAGGATGACCTGAAACAATCTGGAGTAGGGCTTCAACAAGTACTATGTGCCATGCACTAAACAAAGAAGGATTTCATGGGCAAAGGCCAAGGAAGACCCAACTGCTCAAAGACAGACATAAAAAGGCATACCTGATCTTTTCCCAAACCCAACTTGGGAAACCACAATCCTTCTGGGAAAATGTTCAGTGGACAGATGAAACAAGACTTGTGCTTTTTGGAAGTGCAGACCAGCGATAAATGTACAGGTGAAGAAATGGAGCTTATAAGGAAAAAACACCCTTCCTACAGGTAAATATGGTGGAGGTTCCACAATGTTGTGGGGCTGTTTGCTGCCTCAGGAACTGGAGGCCTGGAACATATTAAAGGAATCATGAAGTTGGAGGTCTTCCAAGGTATTTTGGAGTGAAATGTGCTACCTAGTGTCAGAAAGCTAGATCTGGGTCAAAGGTCATGGGTCCTTCAGCAGGAAAATCCAAAAGAACAAAAGAATGGTTAAAAAGGCAAAAATGGACTGTTTTAAACTGGCCAGCAATGAGTCCTGGTCTCAGTACAATTGAGAACCTTTGTAAAAAGCTGAAATCTGTCATTGGTAAAAGGAATCCTGGAAACATTCATGAGCTGGAACAAATCGCAGTTGAAGAGTGGGAGAAACTACCAGCAGACAGATGTACAAAACCTATAGATGGCTACAAGAAACATTTGGAGGCTGTCATCACTGCCAAGGGTTGTGCAACCAAATATTAGTGAAGGGTGCCATTAATCCTATCCAGGTCATATTTTGCTTTTTTTTCTCATAAATTACTATGTCTATGTTGCACAGATATCTTTTTGTTTTGTTGAATACCTTTGAACATACTATTAAAATATTATGATGACATATAGTTGGAAAATTTCCAATTATTTCTCAAGATATTGCACACAACATACCTAAAATACAAGAGTGCTAATAATGTTGACACAACTGTAAGTACCAGCCTTAACCTGAACAGATTGAGACGTCCTCTTAGGCATCATCCACAAAAATCTGCCATATGCACCCCAGGTCTACAAAACCCCCCTCACATGATCTATGCCCCTGAAAATGAAAAAAGGTAAAATAATTCCAACACCCTCTCACTACCACAGCCCCCTTTAAAAAAAAACATGGCACCACTAAAAGAATTGAAATCAGCAAGCAAATTAATGAAAAACTGCAGGCAGTATGGCCTAAACAAATAGTCATTGTCAGTCAGCGCCAAAGACCACCCTGAGCTGAAAATTCAGGAACAGCACAGAAGAAAGCAAGCAGGGTCGCTGTAGCTATGGGCGTATTGTGAGGCCCTGAAGCTACCCAGCACTAACCCCCCCCCCCCCCCCCCAAATCCTACACAACAGACCTGCAGTCATGAACAACATGGCCACAAGTGAAAATGGCACTACTGAGAACCAGAGCCCCTTCTGAAATGGAAAACCTAAAAAGGAAATAAGGACAACGAGGCAAATCAGCCCACAACTGGAGGGCCTCATCACACAAACGCTGCCATTACCAGATAAAGAGTCTTCCTGCCCAACCCTCCCAATTGGCTAAATACACTAGTGAATCCCCAAACCCTCCTGACAGCTTTAAGGGGTAGCTCAGCCAGCGTTACCTAGCTGCAGGTTACTCTGGAGCTATCCTTTATTTCAACAGTTGTGTGCTAATTGTTGGAACTGTGTCCAGCATGTTCCTGGTAGTTACCACACTGAACAGGACTCTAATGCATGGTGGTATTTGCAGTTCACAGGTGCGCTTAATACCACCCATTGGGTTGCTGTTAAGTACACCAATGCTAATTGACAGTTAGTGCGTAGTCGGTCCCATCCACTAATGGCAAAGTGTTCTCTCTGCCCATTCTCCGCCTCTGCTCCACCCATTCCCCACTCCATCATGCAATCTGCAGATGCCCCTGCTTTTCAGCATATTTCTAAATGATCAGGAAATGGGAAGAACAAGCGAGGTTATTAAATTTGCAGATAACACCAAATTATTCAAAGTTGTTAAATCGCATGCAGATTGGGAGAAATTTTGGGAAGCTCTTGAAAGACTGGGCGATTGGGTTTCCAAATTCTGAATCAAGGTGGTTTTTACAGTAAAAAGTAAAATACATAAAAAAAAGAAAAGTAAAATGGTAATATAAAAGAAAACAATACAAAGAAACAATAAACATAAAAGCAAGAAGAAGTGAAACAGCTCATACGATGCATTCTACCTAACCAGAAGGATAGAAGAATAAAGAACTATAACAATCCTATAGGAGATCACATCACACCTAGCTATGAAGTAAATCATTAAACTTCCTAAAAGGAGGTAGTAAAGTAATAAGTTTTAAGAACTGTTTTAAATTTAGTGAGTGAAGTCTTGAGATGGGTGTTTAGTGTTAAACTATTCCACAGATGAGGGGCTTAGAGGTAGAATGTAGCATGGTAAGTGGATTGAAGCCTTGCCTGAATGGGTCTGGGTAAAGTAAAAAAATTCTGGCCCTGTAATCTCAGAATACGTGAGGGCACATACCGAAGAAAAAGATTAGACAAGTACACTGTTGGGGCGGAGCCTGATGTCCAGCGGGTTAGACGCTTTGCGCTGAAGCTCCCGAGGGGCCTACTCAGAATCCTGACTTAATACCTACATTAACTTGATATTTTGCTCCGAACTTACCGGGGTGCCTCGGGGGAGATGGTGGCCCATAAACCAGCGCGCTTAGACTTCGGATCTCCATCTTCTTCACACGGAAAACGTTCCAAGACAGAGCTGCCTTCCCCACAAAAGATGGTGCCATTTCGGGATAACCCCGAAATGCAACAGGAGATCTTGGAGGAAATACGTGGTGTGAAGGAACTGGTGCAGTCTAACGGAGAAGCGCTCCGAGCCATGAGAGAAGATTTTGGTGTGCTTCAGGATCGTTTTGAAGGTCTTTCATTACGGCAGGACAATATGGCGGGGGTCCTCGACTCGCACGTGGTGCGCTTGGTGAAACTGGATGAGGCTGAGCGTCAGATACAGAATCTACAAAAAGAGTTAGAGGATAGCAATAATCGAGCCCGTCGCAACAATTTAAGGCTCATTGGTGTACCGGAGGGCGCGGAAGCAGGAGATATGAGAGAATTCCTGGTCAAAACTCTTCCCTCCTTGCTGAAGATTACTTTTCACAGAGATCTGGAAATTGACCGAGCACACCGTGTTCCTACCAGCATGGCGCTCAATCGGACGACCCCCCGGCCCATCATTTTTCGTCTACTGAGATATCAGCAAGTTGAGCAAATTCTAAATGCTGCCCGGGCGAATCGTCATTTGGAGTTTGAAAATCATAAAGTCTCCTTCTTCCCTGACCTGGCTAAGCCCACAGCTGACCGTCGGAAGAGACTCCTTGCTTTTCGACCTCGACTTCAACAGTTACAGGCTCGCTTCGGCATCTTATATCCAGCGAAGCTTAGAGTGACTCTCCATAACCAAACTCGTACCTTCGAAGATCCTGATCTGCTAGCAACATTTCTAGCTTCTAAAGAAGCAGACCAGATGCGCTAACCCAACAGCTTGGATGGAATCCGCTGGAACTGTCCGCCATTTTGCATGGCCCGATGCGGTGATTGCTGCCTGAAACGGAGACTGCCTGGACTTTCTTTCTCTTTATATATACCTTATTGGTCTCCTTTCTTTCCACGATGAGATCCTTGGTTAGTTTCGGAGCCTTCGGAGCCTGTATAGCACTGTAGGATTTATGTATCAATTCAGGCCTTCTCTGGGGTTTCTCCCCGCAGACATCAGGCCGCCAGTGATTTCTGGGGTTTTGCTTCTTCTCTAGGCACTCCGGTGCTTATTTTGTTATAAGGGGCGCTTCATGGTTTTCCTTAGTTTAATTCCTATCATGTTGTTTCTGCAGTCATTTACTGGTACTATGAGCGACATTGTGTACCTCTGTGCGCTATTATGTTTCTTTTTCAGATTGTTTAACTATTTGGCATTGCTTTATGTACGTTATCACTACTGACTGTAAAAGGCATCAATAGTCCATTCCAAGGAGGGACAATCCCTAGCTCTCTTAATCATGATTATTCTGAGTTAGTGTTTTCTCAGGAGGCCCATTTACTGGGCATAGCTATTTTCTATCTCCTTTATTACGAAATACTGGAAATTGGCTCCCATCTGAACCTCAATGATTGGTGGAATTATGTCCATTTTACTGTAATTATGAGCAACTACCTCGTCTGTCAATCTCTTCCACTCAAGCCCTTCACTGCTTGTTTAAAAGGAAGGTGTTCCATGATTATGTTCTAACTGCTAACTGCTCTCATTTGGCTGTTTACTTTGTATACATTTCTGCCACAGGATCAGCCTGTATCATCAATACCATTTCTGCTTGTTTGCTGTACAATAACTGTTGTGTGTAAGCGCTTATGTGATGACTCTTATTAGTTTAGAGAAGAAGCATAGGGGTGGGGGGTACTTGGGGTTGTTTTCTTATTGTATGTGTGTATTTGTATCTTTTGGTGTGTTGTTACTTTTGTTTGTTGTAAAATGAAAATAAACGTCTTAAAAAAAAAGACAAGTACACTGTTCCCTCTAAGCTGTGCGCGTGTGTGCGCGCACACACCTCGCCGAGTGAGCGCACATACTTTACAACAGAGCGCACAAAAATTATGGTTCTGATTCTGATAGAAAACAACACAGATATCTTAAAATTTAAAATTTGTTGTGTATTTATGGTTTTCATAAGTTCTACAATATTTTCTAGTGCAATCAATGTGGTGTACATACTGTATTCTGACGTGTAGTCAAATTTTAAAGTATATAACTCCGATTGTCGTTATGTGGCGCACAAAAATTTAACCTTCCTTCAAAAGCTGCACAACTGATATTTTATGCGCACGCAGCCTACAGAAAATTAGAGGGAACATTGGACAAGTATTGAGGCTAGTCGGAGCATAACGCCTTAAAAGTTAGCAGCAAAATTACCAGCAGTTTTCTGTTATTCAATGTATGAAACCCTCTTGAGAAAAAACTTAGTAAAGGAGCCATCCTTATAGTATATTTTTCTGTGATATCCACATTGCATGAAAGTATGTGCAAACTGCATGCTAATGAGCTGCTCCAGTGCAAATGCTAAAAATGGTTGGCGAGTCCATTTACATGAAAAATAACTACATCTCAGTGAAGTGCAGTTATTTTTCTGGTGGCCCCCACAGCTTGATTTTGCATGTGCAGCAGCAGCAAATTAAAGTTGCCACTGATCCCAGTGTCAGAGACCCCCACCCTCAAATTTGTGAGTTTAAGCACATTTTAGTACATCGATCACATCAATACAATTTTCCATTGTACGTAAATGATCCTGTTAGTGAACCACAAAAACAGAGTTACAGTAGTTTAAGGTAAGCAAGAGGGTGAAGACTAAGCAATTGTGCAAGAAAATGAAGCTACATCTTGATATGTCTTTAAAATTATGCACAAGTCAGTCTCCTTATGAAATGGAAATGCACAGCAATGTTGTAGGCCCATCCAAACCACTTTCTCTTCATCCATAACCACGCCTCCTTGCAGTCTAGACGTGGGGCAGTTCTTCATATGCAAATAGCATTTTTCGAAAAACAATATTTGCATGTGTAGGTGATCTACACAGGCAAATGCCACTAACTGCACATGGGTGTACTTCTAAAATAACCCCTATATTGTTACAGATATATTTAGCTATAAATGCATAACTCCATACATAGACCGGGGTGTCAGGGTGGAGGCATTTCAGGGGCAGAGCAAAAATACATAGAGATGACGAGGAGGATTTATAAACTCCAGTGTCGTTTTTGCAGATTGTCTCGGGTGTATCTGAGGCTGATTTTATGAAGTGAAATACATGCATATTTGTTTTTAAAATAGGGCCATAAAGTTGCACCTCAATCTCATTGTAGGAGTTATGCCTACTCTACAGTAGACAGAAGTGCCTGCACCTAGATTCATCAGAAAAACACATCAGTTATAATATTTAACAACGTACATGTGTAAATTTAGGCAACATCTACATTCTTCCCCAGTGCATGCCCACACTGAAAGTACACACAATAGGACACATGCGTGCACATAGAGAACAGTGACACCTAAAGCCCATTTACTCAAGTAAGTCCTAATGTACATTTCGAAGCATAACTTTCCACATGTGCTTTAAAGAATCCGCCTATAGATGTGCAAATACTGATATCCGGCCTCTGTACATATAGGGCCCGATATTCAGTGGCAGCAGCTACCCAGTCTAACACTAAACTCTAAACCTGGATAGTCAATGCTGGGGCCATATCTGCTGGGATGTGATGATGATATTTTGCCGCTGGCCGGTTAGCTTCTGCGGTGAATGTTAGGCCAGCCTTTACTGCGCCTGGCTTTTGCTGTGTGCCAGTAACTGGGCAATGGCTGCATATTGCCACTGTATGGTTGTCAGTGGGTACCACCCCGGCATGCTCTGATGCTAACTGCTTAGCATCGGGGAATACAGTGGTGGCATCGGCAGATATTCACTGGCACTAATTGTGCTCTCTTGAGCAGCATTTACAAGATTTACAGGTCTGCAAACCATGTAAATGCCTTTGAATATCGCCCCATAGATTATACATTTGGTTTGGACATGGAAAAAAACATGTATAACTTGGGGTGTCACAGCCAAACATATAGGGCCCGATTCTATCTTGGATGACCCGGCCCTCTGTGCACCCAGTCGGAACCGGGCGCCCAGACGGGATTCTGATCCCGCAGGGCAAGTCTAGCCCGGTGGTTTCAGAATTGCGTCCAGGTCTGTATGTGCTGGCTGAGACCCCTATCCCGGTCGGCCTGTATGTACAGGCCTAACCTAGCTAATTCAGTCAAGACTCCTGAATGGAGCGAGCCATGGCGCCATGACATCCAGTTGCCATGGCACCACAGTTCCATTCAGGAGCCACGATCCCCGGGCGCCGACAAGATTGTTCATTCCCCGCAGCCCACCCTCCAATCTGGCCTCCCAAGGCCAAGGTCGGGCTGCGGGTAATCTCCTCTACCCTCTCCAACCTCCTTCACTGCCCAGGCCTGCTGTCCCCTGCCAACTAGGGGAACCTATTCCACCTCAGAGATGGAATAAGTTCCTTGTTCAGTCTGCCAGCCCCAGACGTACAGGGCCAACACTAGAATCGGCCCTGTACATCTGGGGCCATGGACTGCCCACTGCCTGCCCTAACTCCGCCCCCACAACACCCCTTTCCCGCCCCTGCCTAACCTCCCCATACAACATATGGGGAAGTTAGTCGGTTCGGCAGAGGGGCCGAATAGCGGGGATGCCCATGTTCATGCTCTTCTATGAATAATCCACTTAGAACTTATTGAAGTATATTTAGTGGCACTAACTATATGCGGTGCTGCTGAATTAATAATTTGAAATGTTGAGACATTTCAAGTTTTTCTACCAATATTTTTCTGAAAATTAAACCTGAACATGTCCACAAGAATGCCTGTGTTTTTTTTTTTGTTTTTTTTATTATTTATGCAATTTTACAATAATTAACCAAGCAAAATACTTGTACAGAAAACAACATCTTGTAAAAGTAAATACATCTCAGAAAAAGGTACCAGAAGAAAGAAAAACAAATACAAAAATGTAGGTAGCCCACAACCGGGGGGAAATAGCCATAAGCAAATTTTAACAAGGAAAAAAAAGTGGCTCCTAATATCGGCGGGGGACAGAGAATATACCTTATATTGATGAGATTATTGCTGAGGGGAGGAAGTTACAATATGGGAACTAATAAATGAAGACAAATCCTCAGGCCGGAGAAAAACATACATAGAATTCTGAAAGGAAATAATACACTTGCAAGGAAAACGAAGCACAAAATTAGCACCCATCTGAACTACTCCTGGTCTTAACAACAAAAAGGCCCTACGCCTCTTCTGAGTATCCCTGGAAACATCGGGAAACATTGCCACCCTCTTCCCCATAAATAACACTGACCGTTTCTTAAAATACATTTTTAACAGCCAATCACGATCTGAAGGTAATGCAAGAGTCACCAACATTGTTGAGGTTAGTATATCGGACTCCTTGGGTGATTGTAACAACACTGACACATCCAAGCTATCCATACAGATATCACCTATCGCCACCTTCCCCGTTATCTTGCCCTTGGGCAAAAAATAAGCCTTCACCACCGGAGGAACTAAATCAGATGGAACATTCAAAACTTCCTGAATATACTTTTTAAATAATTCAACCGGGGAAAAAGCTGTTACAACTGGAAAATTCAATAAACGAATATTCGAGGCACGTGCCACATTTTCCAAATTCTCCAGTTTCATTTTCATAAAGACATTATCTTTTACAATAGAGTCCTGCAATAGTGCAAACTGAGTCATTTTTTGTTCCCCAGCTTCTACTTTCAAACGGCAGGTAGCCACCTCTCCTTGAATCATGGATGAAGATGTTTCCAATTTCTCCAATCTAGAAACAGTTAAATCCAATTGTTTACTCACAACGGAAGAAAGCTGTGATATCGCCTCCCAAATAGAATCCAGGGAAATCTCCTTAGGTCGTTGCAGAGGTAAAACAGTAACCATACCAGCCGTCGGTTTAGAAGTAGTCACTACTCCTCCAGCACATATAGAAGATGTATCCGCCTCCACGCTGGAAAGAGGAACCCCGTCCACATCCCCCCGAACAGCGGGCAGGAATCCGATGCTCTCTCGCCGCAAGGCCCGCTCATCAGAAACTGTCTCACCCATTCCGGGAGGGGCAGTTCCTCCTCTCGCGGGAGATTCCAACGGATCGGTTCCTCGAGGAGGCGGCAAACGCTCATCAGGGGATAGAGTCACATCCAGGGCAGAGACAGCCGTAGCCACTATTACCGGCGTCGCAGCGCCCACTCTTATCTCCCTCTTCTGCTCCTCTGTCAGCCGGACAAATCTATCCATTGGACCCGCGGCAATAGGTATTGCAGGTTCCGCGGGAAGAACTTTCTGTTTACCCTTTCGCTTAGGCATTGCCGACCGCAAAAACGCTCACACCGCCATCTTGAATAACAGCCACTCCCCCCAATAACATGTCCACAAGAATGCCTGTGTTTAACCAGGATAAAAGCACACAGAGGAGGGCAATTTTCAGCCAAGTCATTTCATTCAGATAAATCACAATTTACCAGTACAAATGTCTTTGAAAATTGTTCTTATGATGAATAGACTCTTCATCACAAAGACATCAAATCCCCTGCAGCAGTAGCTGGAAACCAAGGCTTTCAAAAAGGAATTGCTTTCAGTATGGAACAAGCACAGAAAAGAAAACCCTCCTATGTCACACAGAAAGGAAAATGCCCTTATTTCACAGTATACTATTCAGAGAGTCCCAGTACATGATCTAATTTGCATGTATTGCCCATAATATCCTAAAAGATCAGACACACTGCAAGTATACAATTGAATGTAGTGTGATTTCTGACACTGTTGTTAGATTTTCTCAGAAGGAAGCAGGAAATTCCATGGTGTCTGCTTGAATATCTTTTAAAATGTACATGCCATTTTTAAAAAATACATGAGTTAGGTACTTTTATCCACAGAGGCCCATATTCAAAAATGTATGTGGGAAAAATGGGTTTTTACCTGCATAAATCTCTCCTTTAAAACTCCACCTTTTGTCCAGGCAACTCTGTCCACACTAAACTGCAGTTAACAGGATGAAAAGAGGGCAGGCCTGGAGGCGGAAGAGAAGGCAGGCTAACGTATTTAGCTGGTCTCTGCCATATTACTAAATTTGTACAGACAAGTGAGTCCACACATATACTGTAGTTGCCCTAAATTTATCCAGATAAAATTATTGTGCCTGCTTTACGGCTTTCTAAATATGGACTTCTATGTGTTTTTAAAGTCTGCTGAATGCACTGTAATTGTGATGACTGAAATATGTCATTTGCAGAAGAACATGTAGATATTCTTTGCCAGATTACATAACCGAAAATTCTATTTAATATCTTTCTCAACAATACGAGATGAGAGTTAGAAGGAAATGTTTATCCTTTTGCAGATGACGCTTAGATCTTCAACAGGGTGCACATCCCAAAAGGACTAGACAGAATGATGAGTGATGTGAAAAAACCAGAGGAGCGATTGACTGTTTGACAGCTAAGCTTCAATGCAACAAGTATAGGATCATGCATTTGGGGTGCGAAACACAAAGAAGTACATGCAGGGCTGCACAAGTACAAAAACGGCGCTGATATCACCCCTGGGCTTTCAAGAAGCTCACAAAGAATGAGCTACTGTACCTGATTGGGGCAGAGGGGTGCACCAGATTCATTAGTCACACGGGGCGCATTTCTAGCTTGCTGCGGTCCTGAGTAAATGACCGAGGGCCAGACAATGTTATCTCTCAGGCAGGAACGAGAACTAGTGGTTCTCATCTAATGATCTCAAAGTCGCAAACCAGTGCAACGAATCAGCTGCCAGCACCAGAGGAACATTAGAGCCACAAGTAACAGACGAAGGCGGCATGTTGACTACACCCCCACGCTAGGAATGCGGGTTTGGGCCATATTATTAGCATGAGGCACTGCGCTAGATGCAGGGGATGGGGCAGCCATTCCCCGGAGATCAGCACAGCTCGCCACGTTACTACTGCTGCGGGAAGCAACTACCGCCACTCATTGTGCTGGTGGTAGCTGCTCGCCACTAAGCACTGGCAATGCCGGCTTTCAAGGGCCATGCCAGCAGCTCCGCAGTGGGAATGCCCACACTCTGCCCAGGGGCCACCCAAGCTGTCCAGGTAGCATGGCTCTTTTAGTGTAGAGCACTGTGCTACTTTGTAGTGCAGTGCCAAAAATGTGCATTAACCCTGTGTTACCTGGCTAGCATGTTTTAGAAAACATGCCCCAAAGAGAGTTACAGGAGACAGTTTTAAAAGAGCTAGGCAGTGTTTACATGTGTAAAAAACTAGCCCACACATGTAAACGGCACATATCTAAGTAGTGATTTTAGAAAAGCCACTGCTCGCCCGTGTAAATCCTTAGCAAGCACAGATTTCAAGGGGGCAGGTTCTGGGTGTGGTGCAGGTGACTTTTAAAATATACTGACCCAGTATGGCATATCTTGTACTTCCTATGACTGTATAGTTAAAAAATGTTTCCCATCGGTATTTAAACCTCTTGTGAATTGTATCTATGCATAGCCTATCTGCTTATTTGGGCCTGGGGTTGAGAGGAGTGAATGAGGGGCAATTGTGCTTATCGCTCTGACATTAAAATCTACACCAAAAAACTCAAAATTTGAGGTTTAATGCTCAGCCCCTTGATTGTTTTATAATAAATGTGCAGTTTGCATGCTCCGACACTTATCCATATATTTTCCAACACTTCAGCGTGTAAGTTACAAACTCAGCACCTGCACATGTAACACTCTCAAGGCTTCACCTGTGAAGTCGCTCTTTTCTTGGACATGTTTACAAAATGTCTGTTCCCACTAGCTATGCTGCACGTTAGACATGTCGTCACACACATTGTACAAAAGGCTCTGTATTCCAGGGCCGGCCCAAGCATTACGCAAGACTAGGCAGTCACCTAGGCAGCTTCTGAGAGGCAGCAAAGAGCAGAAGCAGTTGAAACAAAACAACAGATCCTGACAAGTGCACATCTCAAAGAGCCATCAGCACATTCTCTTACCTGCAGGGAGAGTGAGCACACACACACATGCAAAGCAAAGTTTCATATCTAAAAGCATGACGTCCAATCATGTGTTCTTACAGAATTGTTGTGAGAGGGATGGTGTTGCAATGATCTCTGTAAGGGGCTGCCTACTCTTGCATTGAACCTGCAGTAGTCACTGAGCCTTTTGTGAAATACCCATGAGCAGGGCTTTTTTTTGTAGTGGTATTGATCGATGACACACACACACGTCCCCAGTATGCTATACTGGCACCAGCCTCCTGGAATGCCCTGTGCCGGCTTGCATATACTGTAGTTATCTGCACAGCACATGCCATAGTGATTCCTGCAGTGCTGTATCCAGAGCGCCCCCACCTCACCTGCCTGTGCAGGATCATCAGTCTCTCACTGTCTCAGCCTCCCAGTCATAGCTGCAGGCACATAGTGGGCCCTCCCAACCTGGCGTGGGTCCTTTCCACAGTTGGCCCCCCTGACTTGGCCCTGCCTTTTCAAGTGGCAAAGTCCTCCAGCTGGGCCGGCTCCCCATTGAGCAGTCAGCCTGCCCAACTATGCTTTACTTTTCCTGGATGCAGCAGAGAAACAGCTTAGGAAAGAGGCCGCAGCAGAGAACAATGTTGCAGCCTGCTAATTAAATGTCCGGTCTCCACACCTGGAGGGAGGATAGGGGAGAGTAACAGATGCTGGCCATGTGGTGGGGGGGGGGGGCAAAAGACAGGAGGAGATGTTGGACACATGGAAGAAAAGAGGGAGAGAAGTTGCACACCTGTCCTTCTCTCTCTCCAACTCCCCTCCCCCCCCAAAGTTGGATACATGGGAGGAAAAATGGGCAAGATGCTGCACACCTGGTTGGGGGGGGGGGGGGGGGTGAGCAAGGAAGACAGAAGCTTGACACATAGGGGGAGAGAAAGAAGAGATACTGAATACCTGGGGGGGGGGTAAAGAAAGGAAGGGGATCAATACATCTGGAAAAGTGAAATATCAGTCAAAGGAAAAAATGCATTTTATTTTACATTTTGGGAAACATCAGCTTTGGGAAATGTACATCTCTGCTCTTGGGGTTTTCAGTTTTGTTATTGTCTCTATATTTCTACTTCTGATGTGTGGGTCCTTGTTCCTTATTTGGTGGGAGAAGAGAGTAGAGGACATCTGGACATAAGAGAGTAAAAATAGGGGAGATGCTGCATCCCTAGGGGGAGGGAGGGTTAGGGAAGGGAAAGTGTGATACTGGACACCTGGGGGGTAGGAAACGTAAAAAGAGACGCTGAGCACCTGTGTAGGAGGGGGAGGGGAAAGGGAAGATGCTGAATACCAGGGAGGAGTGGTATCTTTATGTTTTGGAAGAAGAGCCATTACAGGGTAACTAGAACTCGGGAGGAAGTGGGGGAGAAAGAAAGGCATGGTGGGGACTTCAGTGGAGGGATGAGCTGGTACGGGGACTTGGAAGGAGAGGGCAAGAGTTTGGAATTGGGTGGGATGGGAGATGAGGGGGAGCCTGGGACTTGGGGAGTAGCAGCTGGGACACTGAGAGGGAGAGCATGAAGGAATGAGTACCGCTGCCCCCAAGTGGTGGTGGTGGGGGGGGGGGGGGAAATAGAGCAAGGATGGAGGGGAAGAACAGGCCTGGGGAGAAGAAAGTCACAAGTAGTACTCAGGGATTGAGTGGGCACTGAGCAGAAATTGGTCTGAGGATTAATGAGAGAGCAAAAGAAGAACCCTGAGTTTTGATTGTCAGGGGCGTTGCATGAGGCCTAGGGGGTATGAGTGGGGAATTGAGTGGACACACCCTCGACCTCATCCTGTCATCTGCATTTTTATCCCCTACTCTCAAGCTTCCTTCAGCGCACACCCTACCCTTGTCCGATCATTTCTTACTTCATTTCTATCTCTCTCTTCCTTCTCTGACTCTCCTAATCCCTCCCCAGTCTTTACTAGGTACTCCTGAAGAATCACTCATGACACACTTGCATCCTTTCCTCCCTCTGACCACATTATTCCAGCTGATTTTCCATCTCTGCCTGTCAATCAACAGGCCTCATTATGGCATTCACTTCTAACTACTGCCCTTGATAAGTTTGCTCCACTTCAGCCTGTTCTGTCGACAGTCCAACCCCACTGTCCCTGGTTTCATCTAGGCCTCCAACTTGCCCACTCTCACCTTCTCTGCACAGAATGACACTGGCAACAACAACAGTCATCTTCCTCACTCCATCTCTTCCGAGATTAGCGCAGACTGTATCATAATTCACTTAAGACCGCTAAGAAAGATTACTATTCTTCATTGACAGCCTCCTCATCATCCCAGCGTAAGAAACTCCATTCCATTCTTTCTAAGCTGTTATCAGCCCCTCATCAACCCCATCATGCTAATTAACTTTTTCCACAGCAGCTGGCAGCATATTTTCATAATAAGATATCAGATCTACAACTTGAGTTTCTTCCTTGTTCCCCTTTCAACCTAATCGATTCTGCCCCATCCTCTCCTGTTCATCCATCCTTGTCACACACTTGGGAAAATTTCCAGTTGCTTTTCAGTCATTCCTTTTCTAAACTTCTCTGTTGCTCTAGAAAGACTACTTGTTGTCTTGACTCCTTACCATCGGCATGGCTTTCCATCCCATCCCTTGCTTTATCTTCAATTGCATTATCCATCTTAAATAATAGTTTTTCATCAGGGATCTTCCCACTGCAGTTTAAGACAGCTGTGGTTAGCCCTCTTTTGAAGAATCCTTCTTTAGATGACCTTTGCCCTTCCGACTATAGGCCAGTCTCGAACCTGCCTTTCTTCTCTAAATTGTTAGAAAAATCCGTTGCGCAATAGTTAATGACTCATCTGGAAAATACTAATATCCTCCATCCCCGACAAACTGGTTTTTGCCCAGGGCACTCCACAGATAGAATACTCTTGTCCTTCCTCAGTGAAGTCCATCATGAATCTGATCATGGTAACATTGCCATCGCCATTTCTCTTGACTTATCTGCAGCATTCAATCTCATTAATTATGACCGTCTTCTGATTCGTCTCTGTGACAATAGCCTTTGTGGAACCGTCCTCCCTCGTACCTTTCCTCAGTTATCATATTACATGCCCTTTGTCGCTCCCTCCATTCTCTACACATTAACCATCCTGTCCTCCCTTCTCCATCCCAAGCATGCCTCGAAGTAACCTGTCATTCAGCTTTTTACTTCTTGGCCTCCTCACTATGGAACAACCTTCCCCCTGCTCTTCATTTAGAACCCTCCTATAATAAATTTAAAACATTACTCACATTTCAACTGTTTTGTTTGACTTTTAATCTTCCCCCTATTCCACCTTGACCCTCCATAACACTAATATATTATTTGCTCCACAACAGCCCTTACATGTCTTCTACTACCCTTCCCTCTTGCTACTGTCTTGTCTGGTGTTATCTTTACTATGAAATTATGTTGTTCCTTTCTGGCTTTTAATTGATTAATTTATTGTAAACTGCTCTGCTGTTCACACAACGAGCTGTATATCAAGTTTTAATAAATGAAATGAAAATGGATGAGGACAGCATCAGCCTTTGTTGGAGAAAAGAGAGCTGGTTTTGGGCCCCTGAGGAAAGAGAGAGGGTATTCTAACTTCTTGTTGAGAGGATGCTAGAGTGGCAAGATTTGGAGCAAAGTAGTGTAAAGGATTTGGGAATTGTAACATTAAGGCCACTGAACTCCTATTGGCTTCCTTTTTGTGCATGAGCTGCTAAGCCCCATTGTTGTTGTTTTGGTTAGGTGGGGAGTATGTCTTACACTATTCTTTTGTGTTTGGGTTGTTGTTGTTCATTTGTGTGTATTGGGGACATTATGTAGGTTTGCGGGGTTATTTGCTATTCAGATGTGCAAATCAGATCCACATCCCAAAGGCCGTTCTAGAAATGCCCAAATTTGCACTTGTCTGCCCCAATCACGTCCAAATCACAAAGGGGGCATGGTAGAGGTGTGTCCAGGGCAGTACAAAAAAGAATGACATTCAACCCCGATTTCAGGATGGTGCTGCAGGTATAAATCTGCCAGTGGACATGTCCATATTTAGGCATGCTCTTTGGCACGAACTGGCATTTCAAAAGTGCTCTTTTCAGCCAGCTCTCAACAGTACAGATGGCAAGGGACTGCTCTCTCAATTCCCCAGTACCTTTCTCCCTCTCAAAAAAGTATAGCAGGTAAACATTGAGGTCTCCTTGTTTGCTGCTGCACCACTGCACGTCTCCTGCGTAATGGCGGCCCTGCATGTGTATGCGGTGACATATCCATGTGCAAGTTCCAAACTACTGGCGCTCACATGTTTATTTCGCCAGGCGTTCCATGTCTGCTTCACATGTGCATATTTCTGAAATCTCCCATCTCCCTGCACGTGTACAGATCCTTATTCTGCATGGCCGCATTTTTTTGGGATGTTGGCAGAAACCCTTATCTTTCGGGGTAGGGTAGGGACATTTCGATTTCAGAACACATTTACACATGGCCATGTTCTCCACTGTCCCTCCTAAGGAATTTCAGATGTTTTGATCTGAAAGTCCCAGGGGGACCTAAACAGCCTATCTAAAATGCCTTCATATATGAACTATGAAATGTGAATGTAGATATCTCTGATATCTTACTATTTTGCAGTGCTGCAGGAAAAAAAAAACACTTTTCTGTTTCAATTTTTTATATATTGAACTGCAGGCAAAGCCAGGATTCTCAGAGTTTTCAATTCAGCTTTTCTAAGTTGTGATCATTTGTTGTTATTCTGTATTTGCTGAAGCTCTATCCATGTTACAACTATTACTCCTGCTACTATTTCTCATCTGTGTAACGCTGCAAAGAGTATGCAGCACTGTGCATATGCATATACAGTAAGAGGCTGTCCCTGCTCCACTGAGTTTACGATCTATTCAAGACAGACAAACAGGACCAACAGAGGACTAGCGTTAATCTTTAAGGGAAATAATTAAAACACACTTGGGTTTTAAACAGGAGAGTAAGGGGGTCGGAATCCAAAAGCAGCATCGGTGAATTTTTAGTCTGCATTTGACTAGGATCAGAGATGGAGCCTGATGTACTGATTCAGATCGTCGGTTCGGTGGAATGAACAGAGTTTGGAATTCTGCAGTGGAAGAGAAGGGCACAGATTAAAGTGATTTGCCTGATGAGTGGAATTCCCGAGGAGGGAAGTCAGAAAATATAAGAGAGGAGAGGTACTGAAAAGCCACATAATGAATGTTCTTGTAGGTCAGTAGGAAAAATTTGAACTGGATGAAGAAATGGATAGGCAGCCAATTAAATGACTTGAGAAAAAGGGTTATGTAAGCATTATGACACTGGTGGAAGATTAGGCATACAGCTGAGTTTGAAAAGATTGAAGAGGAGAGAGATGATTCAGTGTGAGACCAGGGAGGAGCAGGTTGCAATATCTAAATGGGAGGTGACTAGAGTGGATAAGAGTCTTGGTAGGGTGTACGGAAAGGAAGAGACACATTTTTCTGATGTTATAGAGATAGAAAGAACAGGTTTTAGTTATTTGTTGGATATGTGCAAAGAAACAGAGAGAGGATTCAAAGATGATTCCGAGATTACAAGCTGAGGAAATGGGGTGGATGACAATGCTATCCACAGAAAGAGAGAAAGGAGGAAGGGGCGAGGTGGGTTTAGGAGGAATAATAAGAAGCTCCATTTTAGCCAATGTTCAGTTTCAGATGGTGGCAGGACATCCAGACAGCAACATCAGACAAGCAGGCTGAGATACAAGCCTAGATTCCTGGAGATAATTTAAACAGGAGTGTGCAGGCAAAATGTGTTTTGTTTAGTTCCCCGTGTTTGCAGATGTGTTTGTTTTCTTCTGTTTGAAAACATTTTCATTTGGTGTCATTTTGTTTTTATATATTTTGTTAACTAAAGAGGTAGCTGAGGCTGCTGCCCAAATGGAAAACACAGCTGAAAGGTTTCAGGCAAATAAAAAATCTAACTTGCACTTTTTTCTTACAACCAGAGGCTGACCTCAAACTAGTGACATTAGGGTTAGAAAGCAGGCACATTTCCACATCCCCATGGGGGTCTGGGTCTAGCCAACCTGCTCTTAACTTTGTCTTATATTACTGGTGCACTTCATTCCTGTTTCCTGATTTACCCGAAGTTTGTCTGGTCTGGAGCTATATAGGAAATGTTAACTGGATTTTTTGCCTTGTGAATCTACTGACTCCTGCTGTAGAGATATATTCCAATGATTTTTTTATGCCGTGTTCTTGCGCTAGATATTCTATGAAAACAGTTCTATGTATACTATCAGAGGCATTTACCAAGCCTAATCCAGATCCTGGTTGTCCAATTAATGATCATGGTTTCACAGAATCTTTGGCACAACAACATGGCAAAAGAAAATCTTTGGAGTAATTCTACAGAAGAGCAGAGGTCAACAAATTCGCAATGCAAAAAAAATCTAGTTAGCATTTTCCATAGAGCTCTAGACCAGACAAACTTTGGGTCAGTCAGGAGACAGGAACAAAGATCACCAGCAATACAAGACAGTTGAAAACAGGTTGGCTGGAACCAATCCGTGTGGCGATGTGATACCTACCTTAGAACATAAAAACATAGAAATATGATGACAGAACAAGACCACATGGCCTATCTAGTCTGTCCTTCCATATCAACAACTACATTAGTCCCCTTTTATTCCTTTAGAGATCCTCTGTGTTTGTCCCATGCTTTTTTAAATTCAGATACTGTCCTCATCTCTACCACCTCCACTGGGAGACTATTCCACGGATCCAATTGCATTAAGAACAGGCATTAAGTGCAAAACCTTAGAGGGATTTAGTAAGAGGACACCTTTATAAACAAAGAATATTAAATAGTGATAGATTTCCAATTTAACCAAAATCTCCTTTTCCCTAAGTTTTAAGACAATTTCCCAACAGGTAAATACTCAAAAGGGCAGATTCCTTCCCAGCAGTAGCAGACCCTGTATCTGCACTCCTTCAGGATTGGTATCCAGATTTAGGCAGAATTTCCAAATTCCAAGAAATCCTGAAATACTATTTCTGACATGAACTATGCCGCATACCTGGGGCCCTTCCCTGCTTCTCCCCTTTCCGTAAAGAAATATTTCTGCATATCACTCCTGATTCTATCCCCCTTCACCCTCATCCCATGTCCCCTCGTAGCAGAACTTGCTTTCAATTGAAAGAGGCTCTCCCCTGTATGTTTATGCCACGGAGGTATTTAAACATCTCAATCATATCACCTCTATCCCGCCTTTCCTCTAAGGTGTACATATTAAGATCCTTAAGTCTCTCCTCATATGCTTTATAATGAAGACCACTAACCATTATACTGTATTGATTCCATCCTGTTTATATCCTTTTGAAGTTGTGGTCTCCAGAATTTCACACTATACTCCAAATAGGGTCGCACCAAACACTTCTACCTCCTTTTTTCTGCTAGCCATTCCTCTCCGTATGCACCCAAGCATCCTTCTAGCTTTTGCCGTTGCCTTTTTTACCAGTTTAGCTACTTTAAGATCATCAGACACAACCACGCCTAAGTCCCGCTCTTCTTTAGTGGACAAAAGTACTTCACCCCCTATACTATATTTCTCCCTTGGATTGCTGCAGCCCAAATGCATGACCTTACATTTTTTAACATTAAATTCCAGCTGCCAAATTCTAGACCATTCTTCAAGCTTAGCTAGATCCTTCTAACTCAATGGCTACTGGTTTGAGATCAGCCTGCCTTTCCTGCCTGTAATAATATGGGGGAAACAGAATTTTGGATTTATTAATGTTATGCAGTGTTGCAATGTTATGTTTGGATTAAAAACAATAAGAAATGACAGAAAATGTCATTGATATTTCACATGTCATTTCAAATGAATTTATATCCCTAATTTTAGGTGCAGAATTGGGCATGGCAAAGAGACAGCGAGGGTCAGAGGCAAGAGAGTTTGTCAGATAAACGGTACTTTTACTTGGCTGGTGCTATAGCAGACTGGAAAGAGGTTAGCATGAATTTGAAATTTAAGAGCCTGGATATGTGTGCTGTTCATATATGTGACACAGGTGAGGTATGTTTCTGCTGTGTGGTTTCTCTGTAGAGACTCCTGCTTGTTCTGTTTTCCCAATAAGGGTGTTGTAAGGAACTGGGCGATATTTGCAGTGCTGACTCTTCATATGTTCTGCAGCTTGTTGCAGGGGGTGTGATTATTTGGGAACAAATTCATGAACAGTCACCCAACTTTCTGGTGGAGTGTGAGTGTGGAGAGCACATTGGCGCATGATCACTGTCAATGTGTCAATTAGTACAGATGCATCTAATGATACCTCTACAGGTATTGCTAGGTGCACCTGTATTAATTGTGCTGCCCATTAATGTACGTATTCACTTATTAACTGCTGGGAAAATGCTAGTCACACTCCTGAGAGTTAATGAGGAGTCTTTGCCCTTACCATGCATTAAGAACAGGCATTAAGTGCAAAACCTTAGAGGGATTTAGTAAGAGGACACCTTTATAAACAAAGAATATTAAATAGTGATAGATTTCCAATTTAACCAAAATCTCCTTTTCCCTAAGTTTTAAGACAATTTCCCAACAGGTAAATACTCAAAAGGGCAGATTCCTTCCCAGCAGTAGCAGACCCTGTATCTGCACTCCTTCAGGATTGGTATCCAGATTTAGGCAGAATTTCCAAATTCCAAGAAATCCTGAAATACTATTTCTGACATGAACTATGCCGCATACCTGGGGCCCTTCCCTGCTTCTCCCCTTTCTCAAAATTTCAAATTATCGAAAGGGTTGGACATGATCCTACTTTTCCAGCAAATAAAGGGTGAGAAAGACCTCCCTACTCAGCAAACTCTAAGGGAGGCTCCCCTGCCCCCTTGGTAATTTGGTCACTTGATCACTTCTAGACCAAGATGCACAACTCCAAGGGAGCAGACGTGGGAGTAAAATTAGCAAATACATTTTCATACAAAGGATGAACATATGGTGCAGCCTTTCAGGGAAGGTGATAAAGACAAAAACACTAATATCATGCTAGAAAACATCAGAGAGGCATCGTCGTAATGAAAAGAAATAAACAACATATTGACTAGGGTTATGGCTTATAACAGGAAATAAATATACCCCCATGAAATTTGGTAGTTTTATTTGTTATCAATTTCTCTGCTTCTATGAGGCAGCATCTACGGTACCTGAGCGTAACTCTCCTTGAATGTCTGCTGGAAAGGCTTGAGCTAAAGATCAATAACAAATAAATAATATAAATAAAAATAAATCAGACGCAGCTGCTGGGCAGCAACTTGGACTGTTCTTAGCTTCTGCTGGATAGGAAACGCGTCTGATCAGACTGAGCTGACGTTTCTGTGTTGTGCTTGTGACCCCTACTCCCAGTGTTATACCTGTAAAACACTGGGAGAACGTGAAATCATTTTATTTTCATACTTGGGAAGTCTTTGGGAGGTATGGGAAGGGACAAAGCTGAGACTTTTGTCATGGGAAATATAACGAGATTCGAACCAGCGCCACTGGAATTAAAAAGTCTGCATCTTCCTCTTGATCACCCTGAGTCAAACACTGGGCAGCAGAATGGAGTAGTTTATAACCAGATTTAAGTTCCTGTCAAAGTTAGCAGAAAATAAGTGCAAAAATCCCGTGACTCGTTTTACGTGTGTAATTTTGAAATAATGCAGTGTTTGTCAGAAGATTTAAATGCATTTAACATTTCATTGGGAAACATTTCATAGAGAAAACCGCTAACCAAGCCAAAAACTGTGCCAAAAGCCCTGGCAGGAACCTGTGCCAGATTCTGAGGTTTAGCACTTTCAAGAAAAAAAATATTACAGTATGTTTATCAGTATTTCCCCTTTTAAGACGAAAAGAAAGTAAGTCTTTGCATAAAAGGAAAACATTGGGCAATCAAATCCACCTGGAGTCTTTTCATGCTCTAAATCCAAATGTGGCTTTACACTATCACATCTATACTATATTTTCATTTTTGTAAATATTTGAATCCAACAGTATGTCTCCAACAATGGTAAATCTGAGTCACAAGTACTTGGTGGGACCCCCCAAGAGCTGGATCTATTCCTTGATGCTCACTGCCAGGGAGGAAGCGGCTTTCCCGTTTTTATTTGGCTAACTATGGTTTATGGATATTTCCTCCAGGAGCTTCTCTTAATCCCTTTTATAATATTTTATTTTTGAAGTTTTCAAATTCACACCAATACATACAATAGTAAAATAAAAATAATAAATTGATCAAAAGGCAAAAATAGTGAAATCTCTATACGAGGTATATACAAATAAAGGGCACATCAAAGAAAACAGAGCCCGATGTCCAAAGGCATTTACACCGTTTGCAGATCTGCAAACCGTGTAAATGCCGCTAAGTGGGATAGTCAGTGGCACTTACACGGTTAATGCCGCTGAATATTCACAGGTAATGCCACTGCACCCCTGATGCTGACCAGTTGCCAGTAGGGCGTTCCAAGGGCGTTCTGGGGCGGCGCTGCCCGTTATCCTTCAGTGGCGAAGGCTAGGCACATTGCAGGCTCTCCTAATTTTCTCCACAAAGATAATCGGGTAGTGGCTGAATATTTCTGCTGCCGGTTAACTTCCTGCTTCGGCAGCTGACCTGGATATTCGATGCCGGTGGCTGGATAGGGCCCTGGCATTGAATATCCGGGTTTAGTGTTCAGTGGCGGCGGTTAGCACGTAATCTCTAAACAAATAATAAACTCCAGAAAACATTGGACAATCACCCACATAACCACCAATATGGGAGAAGAGCGTAATTACAAAAAACAAAATAGCAACAAATAGGAAAGCGATATTAGCACATCCGTAGCCAAAATATAATTTGCACTCACTAAGAGCAAGTTCTATTAATATGAGATACGTCTCCATCACCCCTCAGTTCCACCTACTGCCTACTGTTTCTAATGGGAGCGATTTCTCCAAAAGGCTTAGCTTTGCACATGACAGTAATGAACCTCACTCCTAAGGCAGGGTATGTGAAGTATGATCTCAGTCTCTTACATTTATTGCTAGCGCTTGATGTAGTCCATGCATCGTGCCAAAGAGAGCCTCCTTCTAGAGTTCCTAAGATGTATAGTCAATCTGAATATACTGTTCTAACTGAAATGGATCCTAAAACATGTATTATTTACCATTATGTCTAATTAAACACTTCCTTGGGAAGTTTAAGTGAAAAAAATCCCCAAGAAAAGAAAATTCTTTCCTAATGTTCCGCATTTTAGTAGAAACATCTGGAAGCATTTAAATTTCATGCTCATGAAACAATATTCTATCCTGGTCAGTAGCCATAGTGAAAGTGGCCACCATAGTAACTCTCCTGGTGGTCTCTTCCACTGAGATATCCAATCAGGCAGTCAAATTCAAATATAGAGAAGCCATACTCTCATCTCCAACCCTTAAAAGGGTCATTCCGAGTCACGGATAGTAGGAATGGAGGTCCCGCTATTTGGGCGCCCTTCTGACCCCGACTAACTTCCCTGCTTGTTGTACGGGGAAGTTAGACAGGGATAGGAAAGGGGCAGATCAGTGGCGGCATTAGGGCCGGCAGTGGGCGGTCATTGGTCCCAGATGTACAGGGCCAAGTCCAATGTTGGCTCTGTATGTCCAGGGCCGGAGGCCTGAACGGGTCACTTATTCCACCTCTGAGGTGGAATAAGTTCTCATAGTCGGCGGAGGATGGCAGGCCAGGAGCACAGAAAAGGCGGGAGGGGGCATAGGAGATTCCCTGCAGCCCGACCCTGTCCTTGGGAGGCCAGATCGGGGCTCGTGCTAAAGGGAATGAAGTTTGCGGTCCGGCGGCCGGGGATCGCAGCTTTTGAATGGAGCTGTGGTGCCATGGCAACCGGACACCATGGTGCCGCGGCTCCATTCAAAAGCCTTGACTGAGCTATCCGGGCAAGGCCTGTACATGCAGGCCGACCTGAATCGCCTGTTTGCTATAATTCCATTTTTTTTAAATAGTGATTCCAAATCAAAATTATCAGTAGTAGCTGCCCCCTGCAAACTCTCAGAGCATAACACATGCTAGAAAAAACAAAAAAAAGAACACCTATCTTCTCAAGCCACTGCCATCTACAGGCTCCCAATCACTGCTGAAAATACTTGCTGCTGAAAATCCTGCCGCTGATACTCCAGCAGCAGGATAGTCAGCGGTGACTGGGACCCTGTAGATGGTAGTGGCTTGAGAAGATAGGTGTTCCTTTTTTTGTTTTTTCTAGCATGTGTTATGCTCTGAGAGTTTGCAGGGGGCAGTTACTACTGATAATTTTGATTTGGAATCACTTTCAAAAAAATGGAATTATAGCAAACAGACGATTGGTAGGAGTATTTTACAGCCGTTGATGTGAGCAGGATCGGGCCTGGTTCAAAGTTAACTTTTCCCATTGCCCTTACCTCCTTGGATTCTGAGGCTCTTTTCTCCTTCCATATCCACTGTTTACCTGATGTGATGTCTTGCAGTATTCATATGCTTTACATTCTGGAAGTGACATTTTTGGGCTTGTGCATGCTGTGCTGCACAGTGTCAAGGGATGGGGGTGGTAGGGGTTATACTCAGGTGTCATATGCAGGGATGTTGTTTTGTGGACACAGTGGTGGCTGCATGGGGCAGTTTCCCATTGGAGGTGGTGCTTTTCTGGACAGTATCAGACTTCATGGGGCTGGGGGCAGACGCAAGGTTCTCAAAGGGGGACTGGTGTGGTGGTTGGTAGTGGGGGGTGGCTTAGGTCAGCCATGTGCTGTCTTTACTAGCACCATGTCTCTATGTTTCCACTGTGCTATGTTTTGGCTGACAGTATTGGGCCATGTTGCTGCACTGTTACACACAGTAGATTTTTTTCACTGTGTTCAGGTTTCCTTTCCATATGTGCTTTCCCTTTTGTCCATTCTGCATTTTTTTCACCCTGCTTTACGTTGGCCGTTGTGTTGCTGTTTGCCTGTTTCCTGTGTGGGCCCTGTTTTGTGTGTTTCTTGTCATTTGGTTGTGTGGTGGATCCAGTTTACCCCCTGCTCCTTTTGCCCTTTTCCTTTGCAGCTACTTCCTGGCTCTTTGCACTGTTCTTGTCCATCACATGCATTTCCCCTGCCTCTTCCCTTTCCTGCTCTTCCCTACTTACTGCCCAAGGGTGGTCCTTATCCTTTCCCAGCCCCTGTGTGCTACAGCTAGGGCTGTCCTCTGATGTCCTGTTGAGAGCAGGGTACCCTCATTTTCCAAGACCATCCTGCAGAGCAGGTGGGTCTCTGCCTCAGAGAAGTTGATTTGCCTTGTAGCTATTTTCCAAGGGTCTGCTGTGGCAGAAAGGGGGGGGGGGGCTTACTGTATCCTGTTTCCTGTAGCTCGTGGACATATTTTTGGAACTACACGTCCACGGCAGTCACACAGTTGCACGTGTTACTTACATGCACACAAAACTCTGCCATGTGTGAGATGGACGTTTAGCGGTGCAGACGTACAATCCCGTACTCTGACGTGCAGCTGAACGTCTAGCCGCCCGGGCAGAGAATCACATCTATGTTTTGGATGTACATGTTTTGAACATACACATCCGACCTGCATGTCTTTCTCAGATTTGGGCCCATACTGTATAAACCTAAAACACAAAAGTAAACAAAGCCATCATGAAAAGCAGTGCCTGTTGCGGTTGTTTATTTCCACACAGGGGGGCATATGAAGTAGTTTTGAAGCACTGGAGGTTCTTTTGTGTTTGCGTATCCTTCAGGAACTGACAGGCTTAGTTTGGTGGTGCACAGAAATGCTTGTTACAGGTAGCACCAGGGAGACATGATAGCTCCATCTGTAAATTGCTTGCTTTGTAATCAAAAGGTCACTGGCTTGAGTTTAACCTCTGACTATTTATTTATTTAACTAGGCTTATATACTGTTTTTTCTACAAGTCTAAGTGGTGTACATTCAGGCATTGTATATATATTTATTTCCCTTGTCCCCAAAGGGCTCGCCATCTATGCTTTTGTACCTGAGGCAATGGAGGGTTAAGTAGCTTGCCCAAGGCCACAAGGAGCACCTGCGGGATTAGAAACCCCAGTCCTTCTGACCTAAGGTTGCTGTCCTCTAGCAGGATTCAAACCCTTGGTCTTCTGGCTTGAGGTAACTTGCCCCAACCACCAGGCCACTCCTCCCTCTATGGGGGAGGGGGACTATGAGGGAAAAAAAGCCTGTTATTTTTTTATTTGCCTGAAACCTCTAGTAACTTTTCACTTATGTTTTTCCTTTGGGCAGTAGCCACATCTACTTCCTTAATTAACACAATTGCTCTGAAAATAAAATTTAAAAAATAAAACAAAACATAAATTTATTAAAACTAAACAAAATTAAATGAAAACAAAACTGAAAATGGATCAAGCTTTAATTTATAGACTTTTAAGCCAATTAAGAAAATAGGAAATATTTTACCACAGGGCTTAATAGGAGATTTTGAGCATCAAGTGAGATTAATTCTAGGTTCTTTGCTGTTCAGCAAGAAACAAGTATACATTTATGGTTAAAATATACATAATAAATGTGCGGACTTTATATTAGTTTAAGGATCTCTACTTCCTTAGCAACTTTAAATTAGTAATCAATACGAAGATGCAGACAGCAATCCAGCCACAAGATGGGAACTATGAGTACCACAAGTATGATTATCACTCATTTAATGAAATGCCATATGATTGCACTTGGTTCACAGAGCTCTGGCTCTCAGAGAACAAATCCAGTCTCTGTAGTTTAGAGAAGCAGACTTTGAGGAGCTGAAACAGACAGAGCAGACCTTCAAAGACACAATAGAGAAGTTCTACCTCCAGTCTGGCAGCTTCTGTGCTGCCTTGGTGGCAGAACTGGTCAAGGGTTACTGCTGCCACAGACAGAAGCCGCAGCCATGCCGCTCCCCTCCTGCTGAGCCATGCTGCCCCGCCGCACCACTGTTTCTGTCAACAGGGTCGGAGGCAGCTCAGCGGGGGGAGGGGGAAGCATGGCCATGGGTGCCTGTCAGAGGGGGGGTCAGGAGAGGCAGACCATGTGTGCCAAAGCACATAGCCTTCCATGGGCACTGTGCTACCCACAGAGGTCTGCTGCCCTACGCAGCCGCCTAGAACCTCCAGTGTACTGGCTGGCCCAGCTTGGTGGAGAAAGGTCACCTGGAAGGAGAGAATCACCTTGGTGTGGCATAAAGTATTCTTTTGTCCAGGACTTACCTTCAGAGTGATGTAATATCCCAAATGTGCTTGGTTACTTGCACAATGGATCTGTTACCTTCCAGTTATGCCAGATGTGGCAATATATAGTTCATTCGGTGGCTGTCTGCCATTATCAACTAATTTATTGTCAGAGGCATAGTGCCTAAACTTTAAAAATGTCAATTGTACTCTTTCTGTTGAAGAGGGGGGCAGCAGGTAGTCTGGACTACTGAGCTATCATCTCGTGCCACTATTACTGTTTCTTGGCAAGGTAATTGAGAGAGCTCTGTCCATCCAGTTCCAGGATTTTGTCGAGCCTGGGTCACTTTTGCATTTTTAGCAATCAGGTTATTGTGCTTACCATAACTGGTGGCAGTAATGGGTTCAGGATGGATATAAACCAGTCCAGAGCATGATATTAACAAAACATAACTTTATTCACAAATCCGGGGTGAATAGAGCCAGACCCGACATGGCCGTGTTTTGGCGATGCCTTCTTCAGATGTTCTATGGCACACTAAGAACATAAATATAACCATTACTAAAAGAAATACCAAACACATGAAACTATATGGTAAAACATATAAACATAACCATCCTTAAAAGACATTAAGAAACATTGAAAGAGACATTAAAAAGAACAAATAAAATAATGAAATGTTACAGAAAGTTATCCTTAATGGATGGATCAATACATAATTAAATAAATAGTTAAAAGTGCATCAAATGGGTATCATGCAAACAAAGAAAATCATTGACAAACCATTGTAGAGTCATATGCAGTGAAAACTCCTTTCTTTCTAAAAACAAAATAAAACAGAACATCAAACAATCATTCATTATATACTCATTTCTAACTGCACTGAGAGATCGAGGAGCAGGAGTGAAAGGAACTAGAGAGCCCTAAGACTGAGGAATAAGAGGCTTGGGAAGGAGAGAGAGATGGGGAATAGGAGGCTTGGGGTTAGGTTGAAAAGTGATAGGTAAAGTGAGGCTTGGATAGTAAGAATGAGTACAATTTGAGTCTATAGGGAGAAGGAAAAAAATCAAAGAAAGAAAGCTGAAAGGAAAAAGATCAGTGTCAGAGATAGATGTAAGGGGGAGATGAAAAAGACAGCAGGGGAGAGAAGTAGTAGTAGATGGACTTGAGACCCTGAAAAAAAATTAAGAGAAGATGGAAGAAAGCAGAAACCAGAGACTTGAACTAATAGGATTAGAAAAATCAAATCGCCAAACAACAAAGGCAGAAAAAATAATTAAATTTACAGTAGTGATTGGAATTTGTCCGTTTTTGTATTTAACATGTGCAGTCTTTATGCGCATCTCTTTCTATTTATCTGGTGGTTTACTGCATGCGTGGCTTCGTGGTGTTTCAGCTTATTATTGGTTTCCATAGTCCCTTATTCTGTTCTTTGTGAGCGTCTATCTATGTTCAAAGTGCAACCTCCAGGCCAGGTGTTCTGCTAGCATGGAGTTTCTATGTGGAGATCTGCAGTAATCTGACTTGTTCAGTTTTCCTAGTAGGTGTATGGATTTTCTAGGACCCGTGGTAATATTTACCGTGCTGTCCTTTTCTAGGTAGTGGTGTGTTTGAGTTGAAGAAGTTAGTGGGGTTGTGGAATGGTAGATTTGCTCTATAGCTCTTGTGTTGTGATTCTCGCTTCTTCTTTTTGTTTCTAGTTCTGCTCTGCACAGATTGTTGGGGAAGGGGGCCGGGAGAGGGGGGGGGGGTTCGGTGGATGCAGAATATGTGTTTGGGTTTAAAGCCATATGGGAGAGCATATGTGTGTTAGAGGGGTCTGAGAAGGGGACTATGGCTGAATAAGTGCTGAAGAGTCCAACCGCTTGTACCCCCCTTGATATAGCCTGCAGATGCTAAAGCTTGCACCGTTGCCCTCTCTGCAAATTTTTTATGGGCAGGGCAGGGGGCGGGTATGGGCGGAGCATGGTTAGTCACATGTGGCGGGTTTTTCTCTTTCAAAATGTTGGCAACCCTAATCACTATGCCTTTGAAAGTGCAAGCAATTTTCCACAGTATCTGCCTGCTTTGCGGCAAACAGACATTAACGTTAAGCCACATTAACTGCTTGTCGCCTTTCCCACTCTTTCATTTCAATTAATTTCCATATGAACTATTTAATGTGAGAATTAACATGCTAAGTGTATCTATTCTAAATTAGCTGTTTCTAGAATGCATGCTAAGAGTTCCTGGAACAAACGGCTAACCCAGCTTAGAAAATAAGCCCTTTAGACGACTCTTTAAATCGTCACGCCTTATTTCCAATGGGAAGAACACCCACAGAAACTGCAGTGTTGATACTTTTGCGTAGGTCAATATTCAAAGACGAATTATGCTTGCACTGACTAGTTATGCTAAGTACATCACTAGTTATGCTAAGTAGATCAAAGAAATATTAAATAAAACCGATCCGCATGGGACCCCACAGCTAGTTTGCCAAATAGTGAAAAGTGCTCATTCAAACCTACTCTCTGAGTTCAATGTTTTAAGAACAAAACAAGCCAGTTAAGAGCAATCCTGCCAGTCCCAAGTTCTGTGCAGTTCCCAAGCTCCCTTCTGTCATTGCTACACAACGTCCTGCACCTACTCCGCTTCTGTTAGCGCTAACGCTGCTGCTGCTGCCGCTGCCAGTGCGAAGCAGCCGGCCTTACATCACCCACGCTCTACATTACTAGTGTTCTTAATTCCAATGTGGCCCACTGTAATGTCACACCTCCAGCATGAGCCCAAATCCCAGCCTGGCCCCATATGCGTGGCAGGATTAATCCTTTGGTCTTCCCTAGGCATGCTGGCCTCCCATCATAATGTAAGTCCATTTAAAGCTCCCACAAGTGGGGTCCTATATGGTTGTGACTGCAGAGGAAAACTGGCAGCAGGGAGAACAGCAGAAGCAGCATGTACTGTAACTCCTCTTAGCAAATGGAGGATGATAGAAATCTCTGCGCACAGTAGTGGCTCTGATTTCCCCCCTTCCCCCACCCTCTTCATTTTGACAGCAGCTTACTTCTTACCAGGGAAAAAAATCTGTCCTGGAAGCCATTAAATTGACATGTCTGAGAAGGCCCCTATTAAACATTTGGGCGCTAGGCATGTGATTAGTCTCCCTATGTCTTAATCCTGCCCTATCTATATATGCACTCTGAAGCCTGACTCCACAACTGCTCTTCTGGTAATACTAGCAGGAAAGGTCATCCATCTGCCCCTTCCCCTGAAAAACAAGATTCTATCCCAGCACCACATCACAAACCTCAGCCCCCCACCTAACTGAAATGCCTCAGGTCCTACATGTCCCCAGACTCCCTCCCAGCTTCCCCCTGGCTCCCTCCCTTACCGCAGGGTACGTTGGGGTCTTCATAGACAGGAGCATTGACCAACAGCTCCTGCCCCAGCAGCCATGGCCCGACTGAACCATGACTCCTTTGTCCTCCAAAGTCACTTCTGTGGAGGTGCTTGAGGCAAAGAGCATGTGCTAATTGAAAATACTGCCCCCTAATTGCAAATAGCATGCCCTAATTACAATTTTGTCAAACTAGTTCCAAACAGCATGTGCTAATGATGAAGAGCATGTTCTGTTCTGCACATCATCCCTCTAGTGCAGACAGCAAAGACCCAGACACAGCAAGCACAGGCCGCACTGATCAAGCTCTGACATCTTGGAACCACTGCTGCTACTCCAGCCTCTTGCATTTCCCAGGCAGACAAAAAGCTGCGTGAAATTGCAGAGTTCCTAACTGGTTAGAACGGCATAGAGATAGGATTTCAAAATAAAAGGAGTCAAAGCACGTGGGAGATCATTTTAGAACAAGGCACCTATAAAAATTTCTAAAAATGCGCCTAATTTATAAAGACACAGTAGGGCTTTTATGAAATGGATGTCTACAATAAATCCAAACAGCACACAAATGCTCTTGCAGAAATTTCCACCTGCTGCAAGCGTAATTATGTATGTGTCTTCTAGGCCTGGGTGTGCATCACAGCCCTGTCCCACCTCCACCCCACTGCCGTCCCCAGGAATACCACATAGGTGTCGGAATGGGCTGCACCACACGGGCTCTGGCCCCACCAAACGTTCCCTGTGATCACGGCAAAAACTCCTTATGTCTGTCTGCGGAAGACTGGATCCTCACAGGTAGGAAAGTAGGTGAAGTTGTCTGCTCGTGGGAGCTAGAGGCACGAAACAAGCAGGGAGCATTCTACTGCCCCTGGCAAATACACCTGGATCACTTAAAACTACATATGGTTTTGTAGGCATATTTATTTATTTTATTTTTTTATTTAGCTGTATTTATATCCCGCTTTTCACCGGGTCAAAGCAGTCAATTGGGGGATACATTTAACACGAGGGGATATGAGACACATACGCTAATACTTACAGGGAACATGGGCAATGGAGGGTTAAGTGGCTTGCCCAAGACCACAAGGCGTGCCTATAGGACTAGAAATCCCAGACCCTCCGGCCTGAGATTGCTGTCCCCAAGTGGGACTTGAACCCCTGGCCCTCCGGCCTGAAGTACCTTATCCTAACCACTAGACCACTCCTCCCTCATACATTCATACATGTACTCATACATTCATATTCACCAGCATAATTTTAGAATAGCCATTTCCCATATGTAAAACATACTTTACATATGAAAAATGCTTTGTAAAATTATCACAATTTTCAAAAACTATTTACCTGTGGGAAATGACTATTTACTTGTCTAAAAGGACTTTCTGAAATCTGTCCACCCTGTATACGGGTAAAAGTACAGGCCTTGTTCCACCTCACGCACGCTTTTACCAGTGTTTCCATGGCAGTGATTCCAGAGTGAGGCCACAGGAGGAAACAATGCATGTACTTTTCTGTTATGGGGTTTTGCTGCTGCGAATTTTCAGCTCAGGCCCAGATTTAGACATACTCAACTGCAGTGCTGTATCTAAGCCTACGCCAGCTGTACAGCTGCACAGGGCACAAAAAAATAAGGGTGTCTTTAGGGTTGTTAACCAACTGGTTTTAGGCAGGCCCGGTTGATTTTATGAGCTGCAGGCCAGCGGCCAAGGAAGAGCCAGTTTTCTGCCAACTATTGGCCTCTGCTCCCCCCGTGCTGCCTGCCTGACCTGTCTTTGCCCCACCGCCTCGTTTCCTGTTCCTTTGGAGTGTGTGGCAGTGGCAGCAGATCTCTAATATTAAAAAAAAAATGGGTCTTTGCGACTCCATGCTGCATGGCTGGTCTTGCCCCTCCCTCCTCTGATGTAAGCACATATCAGAGGAGGGAGGGATCAGACCAGCCGTGCAAGCGTGGAAGCCGAAAGACCTGCATTTGTTTTTATTGGAGGTCTGCTGCCACCACCAAGGGAACAGGAAAAGCAGCGGTGGGGTAAGAGCAGGCTGCGTAGGCAGCATGGGGGAGGGGGAGTTGGCTGGACACGAGGAGGTGGGGTGAGATGGGGACATGCTGGACATGGGGGGATAAGGGCAGAAGGGCTATGCTGGACATGGGTTGGGATAGGGACAAAGTGGGTATGATGGACATGGGGGTAGAGATACAGAGAAGATGCTGGGCATGGGCAGATAGATACACAGGGGGAATGCTAGACATGGGCGAGGAAGAAGGAACAAAGGGGGGAGATGTTGGACATGGGGATAGGGGACAGAGAGATGATGGTGGACACGGAGGAAGGGAGAGGAAAATACTGAAGGGAGGAAGGCAAGCAGGATGGGGAGAGTGCTTGATACTGCACATGGGGGAGAGTTAGTGAAAGACTAGGAAAAGAGGCTGGGGAAGGAGAGAGATCTGGGAAATGGGAGGGTTGGGGTGAGGGAAAAAGATGGAAAGCTATTGCTAGATACAGCAAAAAGTGTAAAATTGAGGCCTAGTTGGTAAGAAGAAGGAGTGAAATCTGGATAGAGAAGCAGAAAAATAAATAGAAGACAATTGAAAGGAAGACATCAGAGATAAAACTGATAAGAGAGGACGTGAAGACAAGAGGAGAGAGAAGAAATGGCAAATGGAGAGGAGAGCATGAAAAGAGAACTAAGAAAAGAATGGGGAAAATAAAGACCAGAGACTGGGACCAATAACAAAATTAGAAAAAATATTTTTATTTTCTATTTTGTAAATGGAAAATGTCAATATTTGGAAAGTACATCTACCATGAGTCAGAATTGGTATCGGATATGGTTGGCAATAATCTGAGAAGGGAATCTAAAGCCCACTAGTAAGCTGTGCCATTTTCAGATAGATGTAAGGCCCTCTCTGGCTTGGGAGCCCAGGGCAAGTGCCCTGGTTACTTCCCTCTTAATGCCAATCCTGACATCTGCTGTCTTTGTTTTGCAGAATATAGGGGAAAATACATTTATTCTGTTTCTCTAGTGTTGTACTGCATGCAGCGTCTGGTTTTCTGAGATTTTAGTTTAATTTTTGTCTACATATTTCTATTTTCACTTTGTAGTCTCTTATTGGTGAAGTCCTATCTGTAATGTGTGTATGTGTGTGTATGTATGATCAAGACTGGGTATTCTGTTAGCATGGAATTTCTGTTTAAGAATGTGTAGTAATCTGGCTTGTTCAGCTTTCCAAACAGATTTATTGTTGTTTTAGGATCCACTACAATGTTTATGGTGCTGCCTTTTTCTAGGTAGGGTCCTTGTGTGAGTTTTCGAAACTAGTACTGGCATGGTAGATTTTTTCTTGGTCCCAAATGACTCTTTTGTAGTAATTCCAGGGCTGGCTCAACCATCAGGCAACCAAAGCGATCACTTCTGGGGGTTAGCAGAGAGTAGGGCCTTCAAAGCTAAACAATAAATTCTGACAACTGGGGGTACATATGTATTAAGATTTGCAGAGGGTGCCAACACTTTAAATCAACTCTGGGGCTGTCCCTGATTAAGTCACAATATGCTTAATATTGAGAGGTATTTGTTTCTCATATGGTAAGTTTTATCGGGAAGGTTCTAGTTCCGCTTTGCACAGATTATTGGGGAAGAGGCTGGGGAGCGGGGTTCAGTGGATGCAGAATATATATATGCTTGAATTTAATGCCATATGGGAGAGCACATGTGTGTTGGAGGGGCTTGAGAAGGGTACTGTGGCTGAATAGGTGCTGAAGAGTCCAATGTCTTGTACCCCCTCCCCCCTCCCACACCCATTGATATAGACTGTAGACACTAAAGCCTGCACCATTTCCTTCTCTGCAATTATTTTTTATGGGTGGGACAGGGGGTGGGCATGGGCGGAGCGTGACTAGCCACAGGTGGTGGGTTTTTCTCTTTCAAAAAGTTGGCAACCCTAGGTGCATTTTGACCCCAACTGGAAGTGGAAGCTGCCCTAATCCTGAAGTGAAATTTAGAACCTTTCTCAGGACATTTGAGTCACACAGTTTTTGGGAGCAGGAGGGCTACGCTGGCTGAAGTTTGCATTCCTTGGTGAGCTCCTCAGGGGCAGGGGGAGTTGCGGTTTCTGAGTTGAGCGGCGTGGCTGGTAGGGATCCCAAGGTCCTACCAGTCCGATTCTGTGGGGGTCAGGGCCGGGTGGTGCAACGGAACTTATGCCACAGCTCCGCAAATCGCTGTACCGGGACTTCAGTGCTAGCAATGCAAGTATGTTCTGAATGCATCTTTGTGGCCCAGAATGTCTTGATGCTAATCTCACATACATCACAAGATTAGCATCAAGATATTATTTGCTGCAAGGACACATAAGAACATAAGAACATAAGATATGCCATACTGGTTCAGACCAAGGTCCATCAAGCCCAGTATTCTGTTTCCAGCAGTGGCCAATCTAGGTCATATGTACCTAGCAGTTTCCCAAGAGACACAAGTTCCACAATGCTTGTACTGGGTCAAGCATTGATATCTTCGGTCACTTCTTAATAATGGTTTATGGACCTTTCCTCCAGGAACTTGTCCAAACCTTTTTTAAACCCAGCTACACTAACAGCCTTTACTACATCCTCCGGTAACAAATTCCAGAGTTTGATTACACGTTGAGTGAAAAAATATTTTCTTTTATTAGTCTTAAATAGTTTACCCTGTAGCTTCATTGCATGTCCCCTAGTCTTTCTATATTCTGATAACGTAAACAATCGATCTACGATTAGAACATGACACGATTAGAACATGCGTGCACTGCCAAAACTGAAGTCCCAGTAGAACGATCTGCAGAGCCACGGCATAAGCTTCTGCTGCTCAGGCCAATTAAAATAAAGGACTGTCTTCTTTACCCCATCCGGTAGGCACTGCAGCAGTCAGTCCCTGGACCCCCATTTGCCGAGAAGGAGTGAGACGAGACATGCAGCTGTCAATAGCAACCCTCCAGCTGCAAGAGAAGCACTGTCCTCCCTCCTTACCGCTCCCTCAGAAGTTACCAACCTAGGCTATCAACTAGATTGTCTGATAGTTGGGTTGGCCCTGCCTGTGAGCCACCTCAAACTTGGGGGCAGGGATCTTCTTTTTTTTGAGGGGGGGGGGGTGAAAATAACAAAAGTCTGATGTCATTGGTGTGGGGCACCAGGTTTGCAAGTCACACAGCAGCAGTTATGGCTTGGTACAGCCCTGCTCAACCCAAGCAACTGGATGCCTCCAGTACCAAATTCTGATCAGTGCCTGAGCGCTGCTGCTGCTAAGTCTAAATTTTAACCTGAGACTGCAATGCTCCTGTCCTTGACAGTGGCAGTCAGTCCTGAGCAGAAACAGCAACTCCTAAATCAAATTCAGCTCACGGCCCACAAACCTTGCTGTGCTGTTAGGGCCTGAAGTGCCTTACCCCCTCTGCTCGCATGGATTGCTATAGTAACTAATATATTTATGTAAACATAATTTAATTCTCCCCCCCCCCCTTCTATCCTGCACCAGTCATTTCTTTCCTAGGGAAAAAAACTCCAGTTTAAACATTAAGGTGTGCAGAATGTAAATGGAAGAAGTCATTTTCCCATGATGATAAGCAACGGTTTCATGATTTGTTTCTCAAATCTTGTTCTGAAGTGTTCTGCCCTACGTGATGTAACAGAGAAATATATAATCCCTATTAAAGAAAGGTTAAGTGTCTCCTTTTCTTTCTCTACTCTAGTGAGGGGTAGCCAGAACTCAGGGAGGAGTGCCTGAACCCTGTGGTGAGGGGTGTTAGGTTGGGGTGTATCTCAAACAGGAGAGGGAAAACCTAGAAGGAGTCCTCATCCTACTGGTGGACAACCAAGGCCAAAGAGGGTACTTTGACCCCACAGTGAGAGGTTGATGGGCTGGTAGTTGCCTGGGACAGAGGACAGGAATACCACAGAGGGCCTGTGTCCTTCAGATCCTAACAGGAAACCAAGGGGAAGAGTATTGTGTCTTGCAGATACAAAGGGGATGAAGAATGGAGCCAGAACAAGATAAAGAGCTGGCTATAACCCAAAACCAGTGAAGAAAAAAAGAAGGTTTGGGCATCTCTATAATATTTTCAGCGAAGGTGTTGCCTTGAGTTCTAAGCCTGTGTGTTTGCATCTTTTTATGAAGCAATCACAGCAATAAATTGCGGGCCTGATATTCAGCAGCACTTACAGTATTCATAGCTCAATGCAGCAAGCTATGCTACCCCGCAGCACAGCACTTAAGGTTTGATTTTCCCGCACTAACCTTACTCCCCAATGCAGGAAGATAGATTAGTGCGCAGAAACTAGTGTAAAACCACTGCGCTAATGGGTAGAGCAGCAGGCATGCAAAACTCATGAGAACTGCTGCATAAACAAATTGCTCCTGATGTGAAGAACTGCGCTAAGATCTAGTAGAGCCTTTTACTCTTTTGGTAGTGCTGCATCCTTATGCCAGATCAGGCAGGCAGAAAGATACAGCCAGCAGCAAAATGGTCACTGAGATTGTCACACTTCACCTCAGAGACCCACAATCCTTAGTGGCCCAAGTGGGTCACGAACAACCCAACAACTCTCTCCCCCTCTGAAAAAAAGCAATCATTGGTGGCACTCCTGGGCGCCCACCCCAACCAAGCAGATAAAATTATTGGGGGTTGGGACCCTAGTGGCCCCAACCCCCTGCCTCAAGCCAAACCACACTCGGCCAGGCCTTTCTCACCTCCTTGGTACTTCCACCCACCTTCCTGTACCTCCATGTTTGGGAGGTAGAAATGTAGCACACACAATCCTGCCTCCATGCCACCATCTTTGCAAATGGCAGCACCTGACCCCACATGGTGTATCCTGGGATCTCTGGACATGGTCAGCCTGCCAAATGAGGCCCCACCTCTTTTCCAAATCCCACCCCTTTCTCAAAAAAACGTTAGTCCCAGGCTTGTCCTAAATTTGATATTCCAGTAGTGAGTAGGAACAATCCCCACTTACTCCTGCCTCAGCAGAAGCTTCTTCAAAAATGGCTCCTCCTAACTCTAGCAATACAGTCCTCTTACACCAGTTCCTTCCCCACATATTTGCAGCGAAGTCAGTCTTCTGTAACTTGAAAGTCAGTATATTAGAGACATTGTATAAACTGTATAAATCTGATTGATCTACTGCTCTTGAATCAATGTTGATTCTTGATAGCCATTCCCCTCCCCTCCATGGGTGAAACCAATCCCTTTATTTTAATAATGGCTTCCAGTATTTTCCCCCTAAATTGTCATTAGTTTAGTAGGGTGATAATTGACTTTATTTATGATATATATTCCTATATCGATACTGCTTCCTCTCTTTTGCTTATAACTAATTAATAGACCGAGTAACCCATTTTCATCTCTTCTAATGTCCATTCAAATTAAGGCCTAATTCGAAAAACAAGTGTCAGTTTCTTTACTTTTCCCTTCTTGAAAATGCAATTTTATTTTTATGTTTCATAGCTTTAGAAAGAAGACATTTCATTCATTATCCCTTTCTTTAAGTGTGTAGCAGAAATGCATAAAGTAATTGGGATGGTCAAGGGTTGCAGAGCAGCTGCTTATGACAACATTCTATTCACTGCCCTTCTGCCCGTTGCCAACACAGCAGTGGAACATACTTGTCCAACTGAGCTGCTTGGATCAAATCTCAGGAAATCCTCGGAAAGCTTTCTTTGCCAATTGCCAAGTTTAGCTGCTCTTATTCAGAATTTCAGGCAAGTGGCCTGGGATTTCTTTCACCTCCATTAACAATGCCCTCAGACTGATCCGAAGCTCTGCGACAGATTCTAGGCCAACATAAGCATGCAGAATTCTTCAGTCAGACGGATATAATAATGTCATAGCAAATGTATAATATCATTTAAAGTCACTCCTTTCCTTCTTGTTCTGTTTAACCTTATTGCATTTCCTTCCCCCAATTTTAAGTTTGCCTCCCCGCTCTAGGCAGCATAGTGCATCAACACAGGAGCTGTTGCTGTCTTCAGAGATGGCGGGAAGCCTCCCCAAAAACTAATATTCAGCACTGGCCTTGAATCAGCAGAGCTCGCTGCAATATCATTAGGCTTTTGAGACACCTGTGCCCCCCCCCCCCCACCCCCAGCTGACCCTACTGAACTCAAACCTCCAGAGTGACAATGCTGACCCAATTCAATCTTTTCAAAATGTAGGATGCCGTATCGCAGGCCAAAAGGAAAAGGCACTGCTCTGGCCTTCATAGAATATAAATGTCTAATGAATAAAAATTCTCTGAGCAGCAGCAGTTGGGCATTGGATTACTATTGTTGTCATTATCTTAGAAATGATAAATGTATGATAAATGTATACATTTTAATCTGTGTTGGTTGTGGTGTGTAATATTAAATGTGATGATAATATACAAAGTGCAATAGATAATGAATAAATAATATATGGATTACTTTCATATGCAAAAATAGGTTGAATGTTATATAAAAGTGTTCTTATTATTTTGGAAGGTATATATATGAATGAGGGATGTTTTCTGTATATAGTATGTATGTATGAGAAATTATAATAGAGTCCTACTTTTAATTAGTGGTTGTAATATCATTGTGGCGCTCTTTTTTGGATGTATAGATCTTTTTCTTCATAGAGATTCGGCATAAACATTCCACCAGGGGTTAATAGTACTGAACCCAATACATAAAGAATTAACCCCAATATGTACCCAATACCACCTAATGTGAAAAATTAAGCTTTTGGATGCATAAAAGCACAATCTTTAAGCGATCATTGCTATATTTCACATTTAAACCAACTAAACTGATACCATCACTATGAAGTAATAAAGCCAACACAGTACTGTGTTTTGAACTGTGGCTCATATCAGTCATTTCTGCTTTGGGGCTATAAAATAACTTACCTGTGTTTCCGCTCTTCAACGTATACACAAACCTCCATGTAGTATGTTTGCATCTGTTCAGAAAAACATCATTGCTTCCTCACAACAAGCTGATGCTACTCTATTTCCCAAGATGCCTTGTTCCCAGTCACATGATACTGTGACAAGTGATCAATTCAAAACTATACCTCTTATATAGGCACTGTTCAATGTATTTGTGAGTGATATTGCTGAAGGACTGAATGGAAAAGTCTGTCTTTTTGCAGATGACACAAAAATTTGCAACAGAGTGGACTCCCCCAAGGGAGTGAATAACATGAGGAAAGATCTACAAAAGCTGGAAGACTGGTCTAATACTTGGCAATTACGATTTAATGCGAAAAAGTGCAGTGTCATGCACTTAGGTAGCAGAAATCCAAGGGAAATGTACGCGATAGGGGGCGAGAGGTTGGTGTGCATGGTTCAGGAGAAAGACCTTGGTGTGATTATCTCTTATGATCTCAAGTTGGCAAAACAGTGCGACAAGGCGGTGGCAGAAGCCAGGAGGATGTTGGGCTGCATACAAAGAGGGATTACCAGCAGAAAGGAGAAGGTACTTATGCCACTGTACTGGTCGCTGGTGAGGCCTCACTTGGAATACTGTGTCCAGTTTTGGAGACCATATCTTGCAAAAGATGTAAAAAGACTGGAAACTGTTCAGAGGAAGGCAACCAAAATGATTTGGAGCTGGCATAAGAAACCTTATGAGAAGAGACTTGAAGACCTAAATATGTACACTATGGAGGAGAGGAGGGATAGGGGAGATATGATTCAGACCTTTAAATACTTAAAGATGAACGATGAACAAACAAACCTCTTCCAAAGACAGGGAAGCTGTAAAACTAGAGGGCATAACAAGAAGCTGCAAGGTGGAAAATTGAAAGTCAATGTCAGGAAATATTTTTTCACTGAAAGGGTGGTGGATGCTTGTAATGCCCTCCCGATGGAAGTGGTGGGGGAAAACACGGTGACGGAATTCAAAACAGCATGGGACAAGCACAGCGGATCCCTTTACAGAAACAGGATAAAAACAAAATAAACGGAACCATCTAACTTCTCAACAAATAGGGGTGTCCTACATGGAGTGGTGGGTCCATCCCCTAAACAAATACATGGGGAGGGGTGACCTGCACAGAGTGACAGGTGCACCTACTCTTGCCGTATTGCTGGGCAGACTGGATGGACCATGCTGGTCTTTATCTGCCGTCATTTACTATGTTACTATGTTACTATGTTACTATCCAACACCAATTGTTATCAAATCAAGGAAGCGCATCCACTTCTTGATTAAGACCCATTCAGTTAAAAAAATCCAACTCTGTTCTTGCTGATTAAGTTCTGCTTCTCTATCACCACCCCTGCGAGAAATTGTTGTGAGGAAACAATGATGTTTTTGTGAACAGATGCGAACATACTACATGGAGGTTTGTGTATAAGTGGAAGAGCAAAGGCATAGATAAGTTATTTTATAGCTCTGAAGCGGAACTGAATGATATGAGTCACAGATCAAAACATAGCACTTTGTCTGCCTTATTACTTGAAAGTGATGGTATCGATTCAGATGGTTTAAATATGAAATACAGCAACCATCACGTAAAGACTGTTTATACATTATATCAAATTAAAGCATGAAAAGGAACATTTTTTTTTTTTTTTTTTTTTTTTAACATCTTTATTTAGGGTTCAGCACCATATAACAGGCAATACAATGTCAAACAACAAAGCCCATGGCAGGGTACACTCTTATCCCCGCCATTGGACACATCACCAAATGGCCCGCAACAAACACTGGGCGCTTAAGCAAATAAAGAACCTAACATTTTACAATTTTGTTTAAATAAACCAGATACCCCCCCACATCCGCCCCCCTCCAACCCCTCCCATCCCCCCTAAACCCCCTGCCACATCCAGGGATTCGACAAAGTCAAAGGAGCTAGCTACCGCGAATATCACGCTCCATCTCAATTGGCCCGGGGTAATACCCCCCTTTTCTAATGTCCCATCTGCAAAATAGCATTCCGGCAATAGGGTCCCAGCTGCTGAATGTAGGGGTCCCATGTAAGCATGAACGTGGTCCATCGCCGGACATGACTCCTAGCCCGCCAACATTCCGCCAGCATCAGCTGATGAAAACTATTGCGCCACTCCAGGAAAGACGGCGGGTCATGGTCTCGCCAATGATGTAAGATGGGGCCTTTCCCCACCAGGCACGCCTTCCGAATCAAAAGGCGGGCTCCCTTCCCCCCAGGGATAGCTGAGGGCAAATAGTCCACTACCACCAAAGACCCTGGCCATGGGAAACGTTGTTGCAACAATTTCACTAAATAATGGTGTATACCCTTCCAATATGGGTGGATTTTCTTACAAACCCACCACATATGGGCTAAGTCCGCCAGAGGCTCGGAACATCTAGGGCATGACCCATCTGTGGTAATATGACTCCTCAGAGCTCGGCGAGGTGAAAAATGCACCCTGGTTACTGCGTTAAACTGGATTTCACGCCCCCGGGGCTCCCTCAGCCAGCGTAGCAATCCGTCCCATGGCCTCCGAAAGGGATCCCGAGGGAATCTCCGACCCCATCTCCCTCGCCCAAGCCCTCTCCAAATGACCATAACTCGGTACAGCCCGGAAACCCTCTAACCGCTTCTTAAATCCAGCGATCGAAGGTGGAAGGTCCTCCCCGAGACCAAAAAATTCAATAAGCTGTGTCGAACGCTCCTCCGCCAGCTCCTCCCTAGGTAAAGAAGCCACATAGTGGGAAAGCTGCAAATATGTAAAATACTGAGACGGCTGTAAGTCATATTCGGTACTTAACTCCATGAACGGCTTACAGGCCCCCGTCAATCCGACCGCATGGCCCAAAAGCCGTATCCCCTTCTCGCGCCAACTACGGAAGCCGCCTGTCTCCGAACCGGGCGAAAACTGAGCGTTCCCCCAGATGGGCAACCAGCTAGAAAACCCGCCAGTTCCGTTTCCAGTACCCATTTAGTTGCTGCCACGTGCGTCGAGCCGCCATCATCAGTAAACTCCGCTTCACACCGACGGGTAGGTGGACTAAGTCCGCATGCAAGACCCCTAGCAAAGACAGGGGGGCCACCGCCGCTGCCTCTATATGTCGTGGTGTATAGACACTGGTCTCACCTAGCCAATCCCCAAGATGGCGGGCCTGGCAAGCCAAAGCATATAGCCATAAATCGGGGAGGCCAATACCTCCGGAACGCCATGATCCTATCATGCGTGCCATCGAAATCCGAGGTCGGGCTCCCCGCCAAAGGAAACGCTGTATCTCCGATTCTAATCTACGCAGGTCCCGCTTCCACAGCCAAACTGGGAGAGTCTGCAACCAGTATAAAATTCGGGGCAGAATAACCATCTGCACTGCAGCGACTCTTCCCAACAAGGACAGCGGGAGGGGCTGCCAAGCTCGCAACTGAGTAGACATATTCGCCAAAATTCGTTCAAAATTACAGAAGTATAAGTCCTGAGGCAACCGTGTCAGGACAATCCCGAGGTACTTAAAGCTGTGATCCGCCCATTTCAGTGGAAACTCCCCAGGCCAGCGCCCACGCAATTGACCCAAAACGTCCAGGGCCTCGGATTTCTCCTCATTAATACGCAACCCCGTAAAACTACCGAAAAGCCGAAACTCACACATTAAGCTCACCAGAGATTCGTGGGGCGTAGTCATGTGCACCAGCATGTCATCTGCAAAGGCAGATATTTTGAATTCACAACCACCAACCACCACCCCACGTATCGCCCCAGCCCCTTCCACACTGCGAATAAGAGGATCTAAAGCTAGTACAAATAACAGGGGGGACAGCGGGCACCCCTGTCGTGTACCCCGGTGAAGTGGGAATGCATCTGACAAAGATCCATTACACGCCACACGCGCAGTGGGCTGCTCGTAGAGACTATGCACCATCCCACAGAAGGAATCACCCAACCCATAGCGCGGCAATAACGAAAATAGGTATTGCCAGTTAACTCTGTCGAACGCCTTTTCAGCGTCGAAGCTCACCAAAAGTGAGGGCAAACCATGCGAGTGCACCCACTCCAAGGATGTTATGATTTTCCGCAGGTTGCGGACTGCGTATCGGCCCTTAACAAACCCCACCTGGGAGTCATGCACTAAGTCACCAAGTACCGTTGACAACCGGTCGGCTAGTATTTTTGCCAACAATTTCATATCATAGTTCAATAAAGAGATAGGCCGATATGAAGATGCTTGTAAATGGTCTTTACCGGGTTTTGGAATCAAAGTAATATAGGCCTGGTTTTCCCCCCAACGCCGCCCCGCACCGGCTACGCGTTGCCTATATGTCGCTGCCAATGCCGGGCCAACCCCCTCCGACAGTATCTTATAAAATTCGGCACCAAAACCGTCCGGGCCGGGTGCCTTATAACAAGGCGCATTGAGAATCACTTTCTGGATTTCCTGTATAGTAATTGGTTGATCCAAGAAAGCCCGCTGTTGTACCGATACCTGCGGCAGGCGTACCCTCTGAAGATAATCGGCCATAGAGACAGGGTCATGCTCCTCTGCCTGGTATAACTGTTGGAAAAAATCTTTGAAAATACCACTAATCCCGCTTTTGCTACTGCATAGTTTTCCCTGTCCATCTCGTAGGGCAGCAACCAACCTCGTACCCCGGTGTCCCTGTAAGCACCTCCCCAGCAGTTTTCCAGACTTATTCCCAAAGCAGTATAGCTTATACTTATAATATAACAAAGACTTCTTAGCACGCTGATGCAGCAGAGTATTAAGCGCTACCTGAAGCTCCCACCAGCTTTTTTTATTTTGAGCTGTGGGAGAACGCCCGGCAAGGCGTCTCGCACGAGCAAACCTGTTGTTCAAGACGTACAATCTGCGCATTTACCATGCGGCGCCTCCGGGCAACATAACCGATAATATCTCCTCGGAGGACCACCTTAGCCGTCTCCCACACCAACTCAGGGTCGTCACAATGACCTTGATGGTTCTCCTCAAACTCTCGCCATCTATCCCACAAGAATTGCCTGAATTGGGCATCCTGGTACAGGTCAAGGGGGAATCGCCACATGCGAGCAGAACCCTGCCCTCCGCCCCCCTGCCAATCGATCCAAACCATGGCATGATCTGAAATCTCTAGCGGACCGATCTGCGCGTCCACTACGTTTGCAAACTGAGCCACTGAGACTAAGACATAGTCAATGCGAGCACTAGTGCCCCGTGCTCGGGACACATGAGTAAAATCTTTTTCAGTGGGGTGGAGTAACCGCCACGGATCTACCAAATGGAGTCTTGAACGAAGCCTCTGCAATATCTTAGCAGATACTTTTCTCTCCCGGGTACCCGACTCCCGCGAGGTATCTAGGTCAGCGTCTAGGACGCCGTTGAGATCTCCGCCCAAAAGTAGGGGGGCATCGGGCAGCTGCTCGACTGTTGCTGCTATGCGATCAAAAAATTCAGGATCTGATATATTAGGGCCATAGACATCGCCCAGAATGACTTCTCTATCCTCCAACATGCAATGTAAAAATAGAAAGCGCCCGTGAGCATCCGTGACCTGTTTTAGCAAAGTGAACCGCACTCGCTTATGGATTAGGATAGCAACTCCCCCCTTTTTTCCCACAGCGGGGGTCCCCCATACCTGGCCCACCCAGTCCCGGGCGAGCTTGGCATGTTCTTCCGCCGTTTGGTGAGTTTCCTGGAGTAGCGCAATATCACATCGCTGCCTAGCTAGGGCTTTAAGGATTTTATATCTCTTAATAGGCGTCCCTAGACCACAAACATTCCATGAGATAATCCTCAACATGTACACGTCTGTTTCCGGTTACTATGCCAGTTGTGAATCACATGTGTGTTCAGAAAGGGGCCCCCCCAGCCTAGGGTCCCTCCCCAGTATATTCTACGATGCCGTAGCGCTCCGTCGATATAGGAAAAATACTTGGCCCGCACCCTGGATGTGGCATAGCCGCCCCCCCCTCCCTCCCCGCACTCCTCCCCCCATCCCACCCCAAAGCCCCCCCGCCCCGCCTAGAACCCCAAGGCCCTACCCCTACCTGTAACACCACCCTATCGTCTACACCGACTAACCCCTCCATGACCTCCGGTACCTGTAGAGCTCCCTCCCCCTCCCCCCCGGGGGTGGGGACAGCCCTGTATAACCAACATCCCCCCCGCTGGAACCCCACTGATTACCCCCTGCATAGCTCAGAGACTACCCGATTCCAGGGGCGGCTCAAACATCCAAGCCCCGACGGATCATCTCGGGAGATAAAACTTTTTCACCAAGTGACAGCCCTGGAGAACCCCCCCCCCTTCACCCCCCCCCCCCCCGTCGCCCAACCACCCGACTAAAGCCTACACTGGGTATAACGCAACCGCAGTACCTATCTCCCCCTGCCCCGATCCCTCAAAAGTCACCCCCATGATGGTACCCTAAATACAAAAGAAAGGCTTGTAGCAGTTCAACTTTCAGTGGGGGTCCACCCTGCGGCCTGGCAAACTGTAAAGTTATTCCCCGCGCTGCGAACAGCACTCATAGGAAACAACTGTTAGCGGCGAGGCGACCCCCTAGGGCTAGCAGGAGAAACTATCAACTTCCCCAGCACTGGGCTGACCCAGCATTGCCAGGAGAAAGCATATGCTCCAAAGGCCGCATCCCTAACAAGGCTGAACAACCCCTTAGGGCCCGTGCCGGGGTAGAAAGGCATCGGGGAGGAAGAAAAAATAAATAAGGAAATAAACTAGCAGAGGCAGCTGAGACAACAGAAGGGGGGAATAAGAGGAAAAAAGGGGGGGAAAAGCAAGAAGGGGAACACAACCGCATCCCCCAGATTGTGTATGTCTAACAAACAGTCCTGGCTTCTCCCATGTAAGCCGATGCAACGGCTAAAGCCCCTGTGGGCTCCGTCCAACACGTTGCCAAAGGCTGCAGGTACTTAGCTCTTGAGTCTCTGCGACAATCAGTGCAGTCCGTTGTAATAAATCATCGCTGCTTCCGGAGTTGCAAAAGTCCGCTTTCCACCTTCAGCCTCCACGCGAAGAATAGCCGGGTAGCCCATTGTAAAGCGCAGGCCACGTGCAACAAGCCTGCCACAGACATCTTTGAAGGCCCGTCTCCGCTGCGAGACCCCAGCAGAGTAATCCTGGAAAATCAGTAAGCTGGTGGTATCGCTTCCTGCCCGGCGCTGCTGTCTCCACGCTCTCAGGACTCCTTCCTTCTGTGAAGCATTTAGGAATCGGGCTATCACTGCTCGGGGCCGATTGTCACCAGCTTTATAAGGCCCCAGCCTGTGCGCCCTTTCTAGGACTATAGCGCCCATCCCTGCTTCCAAAGGTAGGTTTTCTGGCAGCCACGTCTCCAAATACTGCCTGAGGTCACTCTCCTTCACGGTCTCAGCAATTCCAATGAAGCGGAGGTTATTGCGCCGGCTTCTGTTTTCTAAATCCTCCATCTTCTCTTCCTGTCGCGTGAGAGCCTGCTCGAGTTGTTTGATACGGGCCGCATCTTGTGCACAAGAGTCCTCGAGCGTACCCACTCGCTGCTCCACTAATTCCACACGAGCATTGAAGGCAGTAACAGCCTGACCCACCGCGTCAAGTTGTGTGGCTAATCCGCTCAGACGCCCCTCCAGGGCTGCCACCACCGCCGCTGTAAGCTCCGCCACCATCGGCGCCGCCAGAGACCCCGGCCCTTCAGTAGCTCCGTCAGCCATCTTGTGCTCGCTGAGTCGTGGGCGCTCCCGACGCGTTGTTTTCGCCGCCATACCCTCGTAAACTGCCGGGGACCTTTGGGTGTCGGATTTTCGGGCTAAGAGCAGTCCCCCCCGTATTCAAGGTTGAATTCACAGCATTTGTCGCAGGTATGGACCGGGGGGGAGGGCACGAGCTCTGGAGCTATGCAAGAAGCGTCTTGCCTAGCCCACCATGTCCCCGGAAGTCCCGAAAAGGAACATTTTATCCCTGGCATTTATGAAATTATGATCAGAATAAAAAGGTTTGACAAAAATTAAATTTTTCATATTAAGTGGTATTAGGTCCATATTGGGGTTAAGTCAGAGGCGTAGCGTGGGGGGTGCAGGGGGGGCCGGCCGCACCGGGCGCAACATGGGGGGGGGGGCGCTCGCACTCGCAGCTCTCTGTTGCCGATGAGGGGGAAAGGCAGGTCCCTATGATACATGTTGGCGCGTACGCCATCTGGTGGTGGCACTGCAAAGAGGTTTGCGCTATAGCCCTCGAGCCCGCAGTCCTGGGAGTCGCATTGTTCTTGGCAAACCCTCGGCAACAAAGCGCAGGCAATGTGATTGACCCCCTCTAGGTAGCTATTTCACACAAGCTGCCGGGGGGGGGGGGGTGGGAGGGGGACTGTTTATCGCGTCGTCGCCCCTCGATCTCAATGTAAATCTGGGGTTGGGGTCGGATCGCCCTGTGCGCTCGAGAAGGCGGAGCTGCAGGGCGGCATCGCGAGTTTCTGGTTCCGGATCTCCTCCTCTTCCCTGCTGTTGGGCGTTTAACCATGCTTGTCGGGCTCTTGCTGCTGTGCTGTTCGTTTCCCTGGACTCCTCCGGCTCAGCGAGGTCAGTGCTGATGATCGCTCCCTCCCGGGGTAGGATCACGGTCGGCTCCCCCGCGCAAAGAAGCTCCCCGGCGGCTAAAATCCACGGGTTAGGGGGCGCAAATTACTTGCCTTGCCCCGGGTGCTGACAACTCACGCTACGCCACTGGGTTAAGTCTTTACATATTGGCTTCATAAAGATTCAGCATCTGTTATTGACCAGAATGAGCTCTTGTGGCATAGGAGGGAAGAGGCCTCACATTTGTCAGAGAAAAGCAAGTTGCTACTGATCCAAGGCAAAGTCTCACTCCTTTTGAATTGGCCTCTTCTCAGATGGTGATTCTGTTTTCTCAAAAATAATAAACTTAATAGAAAATACAATAGGCACAAATTATAACACTGCAGTAAAACATCAAAGGCTGACATTCAATTCATTACCACGAGAGAACCCACTGCAGCTTAATGAATCTCTTATGCCAAAGCAATTGGTCAGCTGAGCCTCACATTAAACCACTGGCCCATTAATACTTTTATGCATCTTTGTTGCTTCTTCAGAATATTAAACTCACTAGTCATTTCAGGGCCACAAATCTGATGAATTGAGCCAACTGTACTGAGCGATGAAAAGATAGCACACTATTTTTTTGTTCAAAGTGAATAAAATTGTACAGTATTTGCAATCTAATGAGCATCAGCAAATAGCACATGACATTTAAAGAAAACCCTGAACAGTCTTTCTTATTTTAAGCTTGGGGGGGGGGGGAGGGGTAACTTAATGGCGAGAGCAATAGATTAAGAACTAGCAAAGCCCGGATCTAATCCCACTGCCTCTCCCTGTGGCCTTGGGAAAATCACTTAACTCGCCATTGCTTCAGGGACAAATTTAGATTGTCAGCCCTCTGGGGACAGGGCAATACCTACAGCATGGAACTGTAGTATCCCTTAACCTCTGAGAAAGGAGTGAGCTAAACCCAATAATATAGAACATTTAGAAGTAAAGCTATATTTTCAGTGTGATAGTTGTGTTTGCAACAGAAAGAGGCCTGCTTTGTTGAAATCTCTGTCTTTCACCTTTTAATGGAAAGATAGCTGTAGTTGAATCTCATAAATTTCAGATCTACTCATTTACTACATTTTTAAAGCCAAATAAAATAGTTATCTCCAAGTTATAATGCCCTGTTCAATGTAATTTCAGTTTGTTCAATGTAAACCGCACTGATGCAGAATAGCGCGGTATATAAGAGAATGTAAATAAATAAATAAATAAACAAGGCGATACTGGAATCTTGCTCTATTCTTGCTCATCCCAGCATCATAGTTTCATCATTTTCCAGCAGCCCATATTTAAGTTACACTACAGCACCAGTGTTTAGCTCAATCCAGATATTCAGTGGAATTATACGACATATTAGCACTACCTGGATAGTGTGGTCACTGTACCAGTGTTGCCCATGTGGTTTAGGTCTGCTATTTGGCAGGCCTAAACTAAATGGATAATTCATAAGCCTGCCCTCACTCTTCCTTCTCTTCGTCTCTTTCTTATCAAGATAGTATTGGGTCGTTCAGATAGATTTTCTGCCCGATATTCTTCAAATAAAAGCTGAAAATCTATAGATAACATAGTACGATAGTGACATCATGGATAACGGCAGATAACGTATACTATTATTTATCTTTTTATAGTGCTTCTAGGCATACGCAGCGCTGTATACATACACATAAGAGACAGTTCCTGCTCGGCAGGACTTACAATCTATTCAAGACAGACAAACAGAACAAACGAGGAACTAGGGAATTTCATTTATAGGGAAATGGTTAAAACACAAATGATTGTTATGCAGGAAAATAAGGGGTCAAGATCCAAAAGCAAACATAAGATGGGTTTTTAGCTTGTGGACCAGAGATGGAGCTTGACATATCAAATCAAGAAGTCTGTTCCAGATGTATGGCGCAGCAAGGTGGAAGGAGCACAGTCTGGAATTGGCAGTCAAGGATAGGGGTACAGATAAAAGGATAACACAGAAGTCCATGTATAGTAAATGTAACCTGCATAGGGATGTCCTTGCACATATGTTTTGGCAACATGGGGTAGTCCAAACTTTCTGGGAGAGGATTCGTGTTTATTTAGGGGATGTGATACAACAGAAAGTTTTATTTTCTCTTATTGGTATACTGTTAGGCAATACACAAGGATTTGAGGTGCACAGAGTTGGTATAAAGATTTATATACATAAGGCGTGTGTGGTTGGCTTGAAGGGCATTCTTCTGGTGTGGATAAGCTCAGACCCACCCACCTTTTGGGCATGGCACAATTTGATACATTATCTGATGCAGATGGAGAATATAGTCATATATATTCTGTCCAGGATGTCCATGCCCCTGTGCACCCAATTGGAATTGGATGCACAGGGGCAGACACGATTCTGATCCCACGGGGCACATCTAGCCCCGCAGGATCAGAATCGTGTCTAGGTCTGTACATGCAGGCCGGGACCTGATTCTGGCCGGCCTGCACATATAGGCCTCTACCTGGCTACCTCAGTCAAGGCTCCTGAATAGAGCTACGGCGCCATGGCATCATGGCTTCATTCAGGAGCCGTGATCCACCACCACCGACCTGTTTTGCAATTCCCTGCAGCCCGACCCCCGATCTGGCCTCCCAAGGCCAGGGTTGGGCTGCAGGAAATCACCTGCACCCCCTCCAAGCAGTTCCACTGCCCAGGTCAACTGTCCCCCGCTGTCCCCTGCTGACCCCAATATTGTTCAGTCATGAAACATGCAAACGTTTTGGAGATCTGGGATCCATATATTCACAAACTCTGGTTTTAAACTGTATGTTACTGTAAAAGTTCCTTGACTGTGAGATTGGGTTCAGGGGATTGGGGACTGGTATGAGGGGGAGTGGAGGGGAAAGTAATTAGGGTGAGGGGAATTATTGCTGGGGTTCATAAATAGCAAAATTTATTACAAAATGTGATATGTATGATCTTGATTTATATGATACCTTGGCATGTTTGCCCATATATACTTTTTCACCTGTATATTTTTTCCAATTTTCCATAAAAAGATCTGACCAAAGTGATTTATCGGATGAGTGAAGTTCCTGAGAAGGGGTGTGGGGAAAGAGAAGAGAGGGAACGAGGAGCTCCAGAATAAATGCACTTGTAGATCAGTAAGAGAGGTTTGAACTGTATGTGGAAATGGACAGGGAGTCAATGAAGTGACTTAAGAAGAAGAGTTATGTGAGCGTAGTGACATTGGTGGAAGATTAGTGAGGAGCAGGTTGTGGTGGTCTGAGAGAGTAGATAAGGAGTTTGATAGTGTGTTCAGAAAGGAAAGGACAAAGTTTTACTGACATTATAGAGAAAGAAATGACAGATTTTAGCTGTCTATTGGATATATCCACAGTTTGTACAAACTAAGATACAAACTTAGGGGTATGTTTACTAAACCGCGCTAAAGGAGCAAGTGTGCTGTTAGCACATGCTAAAGGCCACATTAGCTCGCACTAATGGCACCAGCAGCATAAAGTGCCCTGTGGACGGAGAGAAGGCCTGCACGAGGCGGAGAGTGGAGGACAATGGGCGGGGAATGGGCGTGAACAAGGCACACTCCCTAACGCCATTGTGCAACCTGCCCAAAGATGCTTTAATGCTGGGAACCGTAACGCAGATCAAAACCTCATGGAAAAGATGCCTTTCGAAGGTGAGAGAGACCATTTAATGTGTGCAATGTGGCAAACAGATAGCAGAGGCCAAGTTAGCGATAGTAGTGATAATGTGGCAAAGGGGGTGACAAATGGGTGCTGCAGTGTGGGAAAGGAGGTGTCAGCTGTGCAGCCCCATGGGGGTTCTGGGTGCAGGAGGGTGAGAGGGCAGCTACCTAGGGTGCACATCTAAGATATGTGATATGACACTGCTGAGACTGTATGAGCATGCAGACATGCAGCTGCAGGTGGATGTGAATGCTCCCTGCATCACTGAAACCATGCTGCTAATGTTAGTGCTGTGTGACTGTGTGGGTGTGCTGTGGTGTGTGTAGCCTGTAGCCGGAGACAGTTGGGCTATGGTGGGATGTGACAAGTGCCATCCTGCAGCTCTCACTGACAGTGGGATGGCATGTCCATTCACATCTATCCCTTCTTGCTGTAAGGTGGAACAGACACTGAACCCAACCCACTCTGGTCATGAGGGGCTGGCCCTGGCTGTCAGAATTCCTCACAAAACCCACGAGAGCATATGTCAGTCCCTATGAGATCTACCACCTCCCCACCCCATCCTCTGCATCTTCAACCAACTCCCCTCCACTGTTACCCTCTCACCCTCTGCCAAGACCGTTGAGGAGGGAGGTACACACAGCCCTCCAGACAACTAACCCACCACCTGGTCCTCACACCCATTTCCACACGTCACTTAGGCCCCCAGCACCTGCACGCCAAGCCACACATATCCAAACTAGAGCCCCACCAAGCAAATGTCCATGCAGCCTGCCATCATGTCACATGGCCTGCAGTCGGCAAAGGGCACATAGGAATATACTGACTCATGCCCACATGCACCCTGTACTGACCACCTAAATATACCTGCATGGCCCAATGTATCTGCCAGCTTTGTGGCACAAAACCTAAGGTCACTGTGTGCATGAGTGCAGGGAGACAGATTCAAGGCCAGTCTGTTGACCACCATAGCTAGGCACATTCCTTTTATGTCAACATATCATCCAAGGTCAAGAGCAGTGGGTCTCATTCCCCCCCCCCCCACGGCACACATGGCTCACTATATTCACAAGGGCCACCTCAGTCACTGTGAGCTTTGCCACATTCCCACGCTTCCCTCCTCACACCCAACCATTCCTCCCTATTGCTGTTACCTTTTCTCCTCTTCTAAGATCTATGAAGAGGGAGGCACACACAACCCACAAGGCAACTAACCCACCACCTGTTCCACACATCCTATTTCCACACATCACCTAGGCCCCAGCACCTGTACTATTGTCCATGCCAAGCCACACATATCCAAACTAGAGTCCCACCAGGCAAACGTCCATGCAGCTTGCCATCATGTCACACAGCCTGTAGTCAGCGAAGGGCACATAGGAATATACCAACTCATGTCCACATGCACCTTGTATTGACCACCTAAGTATACTTTCATGGCCTATATTGACCACCTAAGTATACTTTCATGGCTCTGTGGCACAAAATCTAAGATCACTGTGTGCATGAGTGTAGGGTTGCAGGTTCAAGACCAGTCTGTGAATCACCATAGCTAGACACAATTCTTTTTTTACGTTAACAATCTATCCAAGGTCAAGAGCAGTGGGTCTCATTCCACCTTCTCTCTACGGCACACATGGCTCACTACATTCACAAGGCCAACCTCAGTAACCATGAGCTCTGTCACGTCCCCACTTTTCCACCCTCACACCCAACCCACCCCCCCATCTCTTCCAACTATACTATGAATGTGCAGCATAGCCCACACTTGACCCAACTCCATGCCATTGTCAAGTCCACCTATATATCATATTCCTCCAATCATCTTGTAAACAGTTTGCCCAGGTTCTACCCAAGTTGACACTCCTGTTATAATATTAAAGGTTTAATGTTCATTGTGTTATAAAAGGCATCCATTCACTGTAATTCCTTTTAAGACCTGTTCTATGTCATGAGTTACTCACTGTAAAGTGCACGGATTTAAATACTGCGGTAAATTAAGGCCAAAACATAGCTAAATGAAAATATACATTATGGTCATATGTACAATGTGCTGCTGCTGCAGCTGGACCTGAGGTGTGATGTACTATGGGCTTGAAATGTCTATGTAAAGTTGAATCATGTCATACATGTAGCACAGTCTTTGCATGGACCTGCATCATCTCCAAAGATTTCCAGCACTATACCTGACTGTGTTGAGCTGTAGTCAAGGGGTCAGAGACCTGACTATGTAAGGCTATGGAGAAATGGTTTGGCCTCCACGCCTTGTTCAATGGCTGATGACTACCCATGCTGGGTGATAGCTGTGAAATGTTGACTGTCTGCAGCGATGGATGGACACACAGCAGTATGCTGCATGGTCAACCAAGTGCACTTTGTGGAGCCCCATATGTTAGATGTGAACATGTCCTGCTGAGGGTCAGACCCTATTTGCTTTGCTCAGGCCACTGCAAGGGATGAGACCTGTCCATGTCTCAAATTCACAATACATGATTGCAGATGTAGCCTAATGTTTGGGTCATGTGCAATGTTAACAAGCAGCCTGGGTTTGAATCCCTCCCCAATGCATTCTGAATGTGGACCACAAATCCTCTTTTTTTGCCAGTATGCATGGTTAATATGCATTGAGGATTATCTGTGGAACAGGCTGGGCTCTGAACTGACTCTGGAGCTGACATCATGCGTGCATGGTTCCACTGTGCACTGTTGACACAGTGTGGGCTGGCACATCTGACATGATGTGTGCCTGGCCTCTGCTGTATGCCATGGCCAGAATGTATACATGCAAACACAGCAGATGTAGGACAAAAGGTGTGTACCAGATTGGTACCACACACAAGCATGGAGAATGTGCAGCTCTGCCCCAATTCCATGTCCAAGGACCATGCAGCCATATTACGCCTGTGGCCTGGCAACCTGCATTGTTCTGTCATATGATTCACATTGACACCTATCACCAAAAGACAGGACATCTGGGCAGGCAAACCACAGATGCATACCTTGTTGACCCACAAAACACACAGATCCCATCTATATCACTGTAAGGAGAGTATAAAAGCATTGGAAACTGTGTATAAGAGGCAATCTCACAAGGCAAGCACCTAAGACTGATGTGGTAAGGCACAGAGGTACTACCTAGCACATATGGATATGTGGAGTTATACACATATGAAGACATACATACAAATAAAAAAACATATATATACAGCTCTGCCATGAACATGTAGCCATATTACATGCATAGATACACACAGGCCTGTCCTACAAGGCAATGGAGTGTAATGTCATGTGATGTGGTTAGGGTCAAGAGGGGGGTTGCTGTGAAGTGAACCTTAGATCCCCTGTGTGCTAGGTAGTTGCCCTAACTGCTGGGCTACCCCTCAACACCATAAGTATGTAGATAGATATATAGATATGTGTATGCACATGTCTACATACAGATATGTGTGTGTGTGTAAAACTGTTCATACATATATGGAGAGAGAGAGACATGTACACAGGCCATAGTAACATATTGTAACAGTGCAGACCCCGAACAACCCGAGAAAATGCAGTTCAGTATAAGGGAGCACAGAAAAAGTGACAGGGTAAACAAGGAAATGTCAGATGGTTACCGGGAGCAACCTAGAAACACGTGCAAAAGCCCAATGAGGACACACCCAGCCAGCAAAGGAAGGGAATTCACTTTACCTGACAGGGTTCAGCTGGGTGGGGGTGGAGCAAGGAAACACTGGGATAAAATAGGCTCCCAGGCAATCAGAGAGAGAGAGGAGCTGAAGCAGCCACGGACACACTCTGAGGGAATACAGCAAAGGCAGCTAAAACCCTGGGAAGCATGGAGCAGGTATGAGAAGGTAGAGAGAGTGACAATGAGGCTTTGGAGCAACTAGAGAGCCAGCGTGAAGGTCAGAGGGGAACCGAAGACCTGAGTGAAGCAGAGAGATATCAACAGCCAGATAGTGTGTTTGAGCCAGAGAGACGCAAGAAGACTGCAGTTGCAGGTTCCAGTGCACAGAGTGAATGCAAGAGTGATTTGCCATATGAAAGAAGACAACCCTGGAGGTATGGAAATAGGCACACAAGGTCCCACTATCTAGAGGCTGAAAATATCCCTTCTTCTGGTTTTAAAAACCCTAGAAGGAAAAGGTTTTACTTACCAGATAAAGCTGAAGAGTTTTGTAGTCATTGTAAGCTCACAGCTCCCTGTGAAACTCCGTCACAAGCTCTCCAATCTAGCTCAGCTGGGTTACAAAAGGGAAGCCTGAACCGGCAGAGAAATTCCCTTAATTATCCCACTAGCAGAGCAAACCAGGAGTTGAGCTATATTCTAAAGTACCAGCAGGGGCAGTGCCCTGAAAAGCTCAACTCTAGAATACATGGTAATTCCCAGAGAGACACTAGCTCTAAGGAAGAGAGGAACTTCCTGTCTGACGAGGTTAACCAGCCATTCTCCCACGTTACTGCTGAGGTCCAGAATGAACCTTCCAGTCAGCCGGAGTTAATGGAATATCAAAATGCAGAAGAGTATGATATGCCAGAATTGATGGACTGCTCTTTGACCTTGATTGAACCTGAGTTCTCTCTCAGATAAGTAATTAGTTTGTGTCCTAGCTTTAGTGTTATAAGCAACAGGCTGCAGCTCTCTCTAAGTGAAGCAGATATAAGCTGTGCTGTCAGCTACAGGAGAAAGAACCATATTGAAATATTTAAGCTGTTTTGTTCTTTTCATTTATTTGTTGTTTTGGAAGCTGAAGGAAGCAAGTTCTGTTTGCTTTTGTTACTTTATGTTATATGTCCAAGCAAGGCATTTGATTTATGTTCCTGAAGATAAAGTACCCTCAAGAGACGGGGAATAAAACCCTTTAATTTGGAAAGAAGTGTTTTGTGGTTTATATCAGTGAAGGCACAACTACCACCCTGCAGAGCCTTGCAATACCAGTAGCTACCGCTTGGCCAGAGAGGGCACGACAATATATATGTGCATAGTCCACATATATATGTCGATAGATAGAGAGATAGATATAGCTAGAGTTACAGATATAGATGTAGATATAGATATATTTTGAGAGAGAGGATGAGAGGGATGTAGACATGTATGGACATTTATATATTTGTAGACATATACAGACAGTGTAGAGGTGGAGTTGCGGGCCAGTGGTTAGAGCAGTGACCTGGTACACAGTAGATTAAGGGTTCAATGGTTCAATCTCCACTGACACTCTATTTGACTCTGGGCATGTCACATTGACCTTTGTTGTCACCCAAGAAAAGACATAGTAATCTGCAATATAGTGATATTGTTCGCTGATAGGCTAGGCAAATAAAGAATTAACAGGAGACTGCACTAAAAAATACTTGCCAGGAGACTGCACTTGCCAGGAGACTGCACTAAAAAACACAGTCCGACATGAAAAATCTATATAAGACAGGTAAGTAAACACCTCACAGGGTCAGAAATAGATGTCAGCATCCATGTACTATTGTAATACACTTTGCAGTCACAAAGAGCACCTTTTATACATGTTTGCCATCCACATTACATAAGGCACCATGATGAAAGTTTAGACACATATGCTGTACCATAAGGTTCCTTGATGGAAGCTGCCATGGAAACGCTGCAAACCTCTGATGTCATGACACAGCCCAAGAACACCATGAGGAAAAAATGGCTTCCTGTTCCCAACTGCCCCACTTCAGGAACAGTACCCTGGAGCTTCTGGGCAGGCTTATCTACAGGCAGGGAAGGCTGTTTCCCTCTTCTGGGGTCAGGCAAAACTTGTTTAAGGTGAAGCGTTCCTGGAGGCACCTGACCAGACGTTTCAATGCAGAAGCTGATTTTAAATATACATAGCAGATTGCAGGCAACACACATCTACTGGGCACACAATACACAAAGGGAGCCTGGTCTCAGATCTATGAGCCAATCAGCTGTACAGGACATTGTTGAATGACTATAGGTGAAGGGTAATGGTGACATACCCAGTCCCCAGTAAAAGTATACATCACATCACTGTTTATCCTGGTTTTGCACCTGACAATCATTGATATTGGCATGTTTGGGGAATAATAGCATGTGTAGTACACAACATTGCCATGACTTAGAAGAGGCAAATTATCCCTACCTTTGTCAATACCATAATTGCAAGTATGCGACTGTTAAATAAGAAAAAAAAAAAGAGGTGTGTGGATGTGTATACACCATCCAGGGCAATGAAGATGTTGAGGCAGTTCCTGATGCCCTGCTAGCTGCAAGTCTACTGGGGATATGCTCATAGATCTGGCTATGGGCCTGACCTCACACAGTACGCAATTGACTCTAGTGACTCAACTGGAATTAGTTTATAGATGCACATAATCCCCCCCATCACCTCCCATCCCGTCCTGACCTTCCTGAATGTACATAATCTAGTTCACTTTAAAGCACGCTGATGAAGGATAAGGTTGCCCATAAAACTGGATATATTTATAAATAAATAGATAATGTCTCCATAAAGCCACCACATCCAGCCTCTGGGATTCCCAAACAGTCCTTGGGGCAAAACTGTTGCAGCTCCTGAAAGTTAACTGCCTTTCATTGGGGTACAGCAGTCCGCTGTCTGAAGCCCATGGCAGTACATTGTAAGTGAAGTAAGGTAGGGGCCTGGCCTAGCCCATCAGAAGATTTGTGCATATTTCCTATTGAAGCAGTATGAAATGTATGTGTAGGAGCAGTGTTGTGTAGGAGGTTGAACCTTTGTCCCACTCCCAATGTTCAGGCAGAGTAAAACATATCAGTCACGGTAAAGATGTGGGTGTCATAAATTTTCTGCTTTCTTATTTTTCTTTCCCTGTATTTTCCCTGTATGCATTTTTATGAATGGTGGATCTGGGCTGATGCTTAAGCTCTTTGGGGCTCTGTTTAATACTTTGTTTTAACACTTTGTTTAATACCTTAGTAGTATTACAGAAGATGAGGGAATGTGACGGAATGTAAAGAAAGGTATAAGGTGGTAAATGCGATAGATCATTGCTAGTTATAGTGGGTTAATGATCTTTATTAAGGGGGGCAACGGGTGGTTTTCTTGATACTCTACTGGCTCACCCAGGGTTTACCCCTGTAGTGAGGGGGGGATGTTGGGACCTTGCAAACCTCTCAATAATTGGATGTGGCACGAGGACGTTGCAGCGATGCTGGAGTGGTCCTCAGGCGGACGTGAGTATTTTCCCAGCCTAATCCATTATGTCCTCAATTAAAATCTTATCCCTTAACGTAAAAGGGCATTAAGAATCCTATTAAGAGAACCAAGATTTTAACTTATTGTCAAAAGCAGGGGGCCGAATTGGTGCTTCTTCAGGAAACGCATCTTTCCAACAAAGAGTCTTTGAAATTGACAGGGAAGCATTACTCTCTTTTATCATATGCTGCTGCTTTGGGGAAGAAAAATGGGGTGGCGATACTTGTCAAACGCTCCAGTGCAATTCAGATGTTATCGGCCAGAGCTGATCCAGAGGGAAGATGGTCTTGTGTACAAATCAAACTTGATAACCGTCAAATGTTAATAGTTAATATATATGCACCTAATTGTGACAACCCTAATTTCTTTTCCAATCTGGCAGAGGCGTTGATGGAGTTCTCTTCTCTTCCTGCCATTTTTGGAGGCGATTTCAATTTAGTCCTGGATCCTTTACTGGATTGTCAGCCTAGCCGAGTCTCCCGACGAAGTAAAGCCGCTGAGGCCCTTCTTTCTATGATGGAGGACATGGGGATGATTGATATCTGGCGGATTTGTCACCCCCAGGAAAGAGATTATACTTTTTACTCGACTCCGCATGGATCGCACTCGCGGATTGATTTTTTCCTGGTGTCACGGTCGGTGGCTACTGACATAAAGTGTGCAGAGATCCTAAGTACACATATTTCAGATCACGCTGCAATAATGCTGGAACTGGGGCCGCCAGTGGAGTCAATCAAAGGTGGCGGCTGGTTTTTCCCTAGATCGCTGCTGGCCGAGGAACCCTTTCGTCAATATGTCAAACAAGCCATTGAAGAATACTTCGTCATAAATTCACCTGAGGATACTTCCATCTGGGCGTGGTGGGAGGCTTTTAAGGCGTCCATTAGAGCCAGAATCTCCAGCTATGTAATAGCACATAAACGGAAGACGAAAAGAGAGCTTGCGGATTTGGATTCTCAGATCAGGGCAGGTGAGAGGCTGTTACAACGCCAACACTGTTCTGAGGTCCTCACTAGGCTTCAGCGCTTGCGATATCGATATAATATGTTACTAAGTAATGAGGTGGAACAGAAGATCTTTGAGCAGAATGCGAGTTATCATACAGAAATGAACAAGGCCGGCAAGCTATTGGCCGCTCATTTGAAGCCCCGTAAAGAGAAATCGCATATAGTATCTCTACAAGATGAACATGGAAATTCCCAGGAAGGTAATCTCCAGATTATGGAAATTTTCAGGCAGTTCTACTTGAAACTGTACTCTTCTGAAGGCGGTGGGGATGTCTCAGATGTTGACTATCTTTTGGAAGGGATATCACATCCAACAGTGGATGAGGCTCAGGCTGCCTTGCTTGGTAGAGATATAGCGCAAGAGGAACTTCAGGAAGCAATGGCTGAAATGAAAAGCGGTAAGGCTGCGGGCCCTGATGGTATCCCGTGTGAGTTTTATCGAACATTTGCTTCCGAAATGTCTCCCCGTTTAATGACATATTTTCAATTACTACAAGAACAAGCCCCGGATATAGGAGCATTTGCGGAGGCCACGATAGTGGTACTTGCAAAGCCTGGAAGGGACTCGACTCTAGTGGGTAACTACCGGCCCATTTCTTTATTGAACGCTGATTATAAGCTTTACTCGGCCATACTGGCTAGACGTCTTAACAGAGTGCTCCACACGCTTGTCCATCCGGATCAATGTGGTTTTGTGGTGGGAAGATCTACGGCGGACAATTCAAGGCTCCTATGCTCCCTCCTGGATGTGGCAGAACACAGTGACTCGCCTTTCATAGGCCTGTCGCTGGACGCTGAAAAGGCTTTTGACAGACTGGAATGGCCTTTTCTTTACCGTGTGTTGGAATGGTTTGGATTACCTAGGAAATATATCAATATGATACAGGTGCTGTATGCTCACCCTTCTGCACGAATCCTAGCTAATCAGGAGTTGTCCAGGTCCTTCAGCCTGTGTAGAGGTACACGTCAAGGATGTCCAATGTCGCCCCTTTTATTTAACCTGGCATTGGAACCTTTGGCGCTGCTGGTGCGACAATCCAGCGAAATCCGAGGCATCAAGGTTGCTGACCTCCACATAAAGATCTCAGCTTATGCCGATGACTTATTGTTTTTTCTGCAACCACTCTCCATATCTCCCTTACTTAAGCTGATTGACAAGTATGCGCAACATTCCGGCTATAAGGTGAACTGGTCGAAGTCAGTGGCCTTCCCTCTCAACACCAGAGCTCATAGCAGCCTCGTGCAGGAGTTTTCCTTTCAATGGGCAGCAGGACCTATAAAATATCTAGGAGCTCACTACGTTGCTCCATTGGAGGAAACTGTGCGAATTAATGCGGATCGCGTAAAAGAGATAGCTCGAGCTTTTACATTACAATGGTCCCCACTCCATTTAACGTGGTGGGGACGGCTGGAATCCATCAAGATGGTGCTTATGCCAAAGATCAACTATATTTTGGGTATGATACCTATGATGCTCCCGGTCTACGTCTATAAGGAAATCGAACGTACTTTAAGTACCTTTCTTTGGAACGGGAAGACTCCTAGAATAGCTCTAAGGAAACTGAAAGCGGGAAAAGAGAAGGGAGGGGTCCACTTCCCTGATTTCCGTTGGTATCATTTGGCGGCGATACTTAAGCAAGGCAGCCTTTGGGCGTCGGCTGAATCGCTTGCTTATAAGCCTACTTGGCTAGAATTAGAAGAGCGGCTCTGCTACCCATATCCGATGCGGCTCGTTATGGGAATGAAATTTCCAGAGTCTTGTAAAAGGGGGAGTGTAGTTGTATCGACGCAAAGTGCAATTCAATCCTTTCTCCCGGTCATTGCAGCAGAGAATCCACCTTCTCTCACTTTGCCTATCTGGTACAATCCGGGGCTCAAGATTCAATCGTCCCCTTTTGCATGGTCTACATGGCAGAGCTGTGGCATTTGGACAGTGGGGCAAATGCTAGATGGTGGACAATGGAAAGAGTTTGCAGCTTTACACACAGAATTTGGACTGCCTTCCAAGTGTTATTTCCAGTGGCTTCAACTAAGGCATTGTTTCATGCAGTCGGGTATACAACCTGGAGAATGTGCCCCTAGTTGGGGACTAGAGAAGATTATGCTGGACTTGTCCTCTAAGAAAGGTGGAGTTACCACTATTTATGCGCTCTTTCGTGCGCAGGGACGGAACCACCTACAGGGTTTAAGCAAAACTCTGGGAAGAAGAAGTAGACTTACCTTGGACGCCAAAGTCATGGAGTTTGTTCTGGGGGCCGGTTATGCGCGCCTCAAGATCGGCGGCGCTTACCCAGTCGATGTTTTTCTTTGCCCATAGGGCATTCATCACTCCTGTGAAGCTGGCTAAGTGGTCTCCAACTAAATCCTCCCTGTGCTGGTCTTGTCAGCAAACTGAGGGCACCATGAGGCACATGTTTTTTGACTGCACTTTAGTTCAGGGATTCTGGATATCAGTATGGGACAGGATTCAGAAGGTACTGGGTTACTCTGCTCCATTAACGTGGCGCATTGTTGCGTTAAGATCGTTGGCAGACATCCCTCAATTAGATAAAGAACACTTCTTTATCCTGAACTTTATGATAGTCATCGCCATCAAAACAATATTATTTTGCTGGAAAGACGCTTCTAAGCTAACTTGGCTTCTTTGGTGGAACCAAGTCTGTCTTTTCAGCAGATACGAAAAGAATCAGGATAAAGCTCTTATCTTAAGAGGGAGCAGAGTTATTCCCAATAAATGGGTCGCTTTGGACCGTTTTGCAGACGCTGCAGCCAGTTAACTTCGTGCAATCAGAGAGGTTTGCAAGGTACGGGGTGGGTGGTTTAATGGTCTTTTGGGATGTTTGGTGTGTGTTTATGGTTTCGGTTATAGTGTATTGGTTATACTATGACTGTAGTTGATGTAAAGTTATAAAAAGATGTAATAAAAAAAAAAAAAAAAAAAAAAAACATATCAGTCACAAATAGGGCCCCTTATGTAGTGGCAGCCTATGTTTCAACATGCTGTCAACATCACCATGTTGCACTGTCACTATGTTGTTTGAGGGTGATGGGATGGGTGGGCTTATTGTTGCACATGGGTGATATGCATGATGGAGCTGGAGGTCAACTGTTCCCTCTCTGTTTCACATCTGAACAGAGACCCCTCTCCCATGTGTGTGTGGGTCTACCACATGTTGTGTAAACCCTAAAAGTGTGTTCCCTCCAATTCTACAATTCCCCCTGTGCAAGGCTGAGATATATATGATTGTCTCCAGAAAGCCCCAGTCTGTTGAGTCAATGGACCAAAGTGCTTCTACAAATTAATGTCCCCATCACTACTGTGGATCCATGCAGCCTGTTCTCCATCAGTCTTTGTAGCACTGTGCATCAATGATCTTCCTTCCTGGTCTGTGGGTCCTGGTGTGTGGTTCCTATGGTCTATGTTTGTGTGGTGCCACATAATTCCCAATGCATTAGCATAGAAGTACTGTTGGAGCATGGGATCAAAGGAGGTTGGATAGATGATTTCTCAACACAGCCCTAAAGTCATATGTCTGCACAACCTTGTCTGTGACCTATGTGGAGTGCGTACTGTTGGTGCAGAGTCAGGGACATGTCAGAAGAGGTATCCACAGATAGGTAACAGGTGACTGGGTAGGTGACACAGACTACGCCTAGGGGGAGCCTAATCCCAGAAATATGTGCCTTTGGTGAACAACTATATGGACCAGATCGTACATAGCAAAGGGGATGACTATTTGTGGCCTTGCAACTTTTCCATATTGCATATTGCAAATGTGACATACAAGGTGTCCATAAGCCCTTCTATTCCACCAATGTGGGCAATATTTACTGGGGCCAATCAGGAACATCAAAATGATCCTGTTATCACAACGCAGGTTGTATGTACACAAACAAAAAAGGTCAAATCCAAAGAGGATGTATAGCCTCAGAAGGCACTGTACTGGCAACTCCATGAAACCCAGACAAAACATGAGAATTACCAGATAACATACTGCATGTGCAGATAGTGTCCCACAAAACAGTGTGACACCACTGACCAGGTGTAACCACAGGCTGGAACTCACCACTCATCACCATTAGCCTTGTCCCCAAATGCAGCACTATCCATCAGGTGTAGCTATCTGACACATCATGTCTGGAAAGTCAACCTGTGGCCCCATGCATATGCTGACATTGCCAACATGTAGCCATATTCAGTAGTTCATTCTTCCAGAATGACACCCAGAATTCTAAATTACCAACTAACATTCATCTACCAAATATCAGCAAATGGGGATCAGTGCTAACTCACATCAACAACGGAGACAAAGGAACACAGCACCCATGCGCCCAATGTCCAGGCCTAGGAAGATATCTCCATGCATCAGCTCTGTCACATCATGGGATTTAAAATACTACCCTCAGATATGATACATATGTATTTTGTACAATCACTATGTCCATAAACCTATCACAAACCAAAAGGCATGAGAAAAGGTAGCACACATATGACCTACAGTATAGGATACACAACCCTTATGCCTCAAACCATTACATATATTGCATATAGCCCTCTGGCCTTACTCCCTTGAACCAACCAGAAAAATCCACATTGTGCACACAGATAACAAAGACAGGCTCTGTAAACATGTGTATATTACACTCCCCCGAAAGCCTCAGCACTCATAATATCTGTACATACAGTAACCCTTAGGCTGGAAAAGGCTGGTGCATGGAAACAGATTACCATGACATACCACATTGCCATTACCGATCTGCAGTTGTGTTGCCAGTGTTATGTTTGGAATGGCACAGATGGCATCTATGCCTGTTTCCACAGGTGGAGGATCTTCATAAAAAGGGCCAGGAGCTGTGCTGGAGGCAGCTGAATATCAACTGCAGGAGAAGCAGAGGGCAGCTGCACATGGTGAGTAATGTAGCATGTGTGTGTCACAACAGCATGCGTGATACAATGACCATGGCCAAATGACCCTATTTGACTGCACCGGAAGGCATGTCCATGCACTGTGCACGAAACCTGATTGCCCCTGCACAGTTACCTATGGATGTGCAAGCATGCCTAGCATGGGGGAATGGGGCACTGTCCACACCACATGGAGGTACACATAAACATGCAGGAGTTGACACGCTGGCCCACATGCACCATATGGACCTGTTGGTCATCCCCCCTGTCCAAACATATAGCTATGTGGTGATGCAACATGTTCATGGCTGCTGTGGTCATGCAACAAATGCACTTTGCAGAGATGGTGATGGCACAGCAGACATGTAGTGTGCAGCATCACACCCTTCCCAGGATCAACATCTCACACACCATTGAATGACACCATATAATGCATATTGAGGCCACGGTTTTCCATAAGGTGTCTGGCACCAAAGACGTGTACCAAAGGTACTGACCCCTGGTCCATGGAATCACCAGCCACTCAGCAGTTCCTAACACATCCGCGGTGGAAATACAGAATAGCAGAAAGGACCACATAGGCCATGAGGGTTCTGGGTCCACTTGGGCCTCCTCTGCACCCATCCATAATCCCATCAGTCATATCTGTGTTGTAACACCTCTGCTGTTCGCACAATCCTAGTTGGTGTATCCCAGAGGTGCCCTGTGTCTATCCCAGACCCATTGCATACATTTCCAGGTGCACGCACCCCTTCGGATGGCTCTGGGAAACTGGATTTTGCTGTTGTCACCCTGCCCTATTTAAACATATGTGTGCTACCATCCTCACCCCATGTTATGTTCCTCGCCTGGCCGCCTTACACTGTTTCTGGGATGTGCTACCACTGCCTGAGTTATAACATTGCTGTAGCTGCATCTTGGTCCCCTGCACCGATACCTCCATCCCTGACACCCCAGTCACCTCAGACCTCCCCGACCTGCCAATATGCCAAAATGCTAACATCACTGATCCACTCACTCAATAAGAACATAGGAACATAAGTTATGCCATACTAGGTCAGCCCAAGGTCCATCAAGCACAGTATCCTGTTTCCGGCAGTGGCCAATCCATGTCACAGGTACCTAGCAGTGTCCCCAAATGAGACAGGTTCCACAGTGCCTATATTGAGGCAAGCAGTGGATATCCTGGGTCCCTTGCAATAAGGATCTATGGACATTTCCTCCAGGAACATGTCCAAACTGTTTCTAAAACTGGCTACACGAACAATCTTTACTACATCCTCTGGTAACAAAGTCCAGAGTTTGATGACACATTGTGTGAGAAAATATATTCTCTTTTAGTCGTAATGAGGTCACCCTGTAGCATCACTGCATGTCCCCCAGTCTTTCAATAGCCTGATGGCATAAACAATTGATCTTGGTTGATCTCTATTCGTGAACCTACAGACCTCTATCATATCTCACCTCAGTTGCCCCTTCACCAGGTTGAAGAGCCCTAACCTTTGTAGCCTCTCCTCATAGGGGCATCCTTCCATCCCATTTACCATTTTGGTGGCACTTATTATTTATTTTTATTTATTTATTGTTTTTTCTATACCGCACTATTCACCATCAGCGCAGTTCACAGGGAACATATTTGTGCAGTGTAGAGGACTACAATGCACTTACAATAAACAGGGTGCTTGAACAATGAACTTACAATAAACAGGGTGCTTGAACAGGGTTAACAGGTAAAAACTATTTACAAGTAGATAGGTGAGATTCTGCATGCATCTCATCAATATGTACAGAACATACAGCAAGGAAATTTTGGCTGGCAAATCGTTGTGTAGGCTGGGTCGGGTATCAGAGGAAGTGGTGATTAGAGTGGTGTTGTAGGCGAGGGATTAAGGCGGTTTTGGTTGGCCATGTGGGGGTAGTGGCTGTGAGATGTCGTTTGGGTTGGAAAAGTACTGGAGGAACAGGTGATGTTTCAGCGCTTTCCTAAACTGGGGAAGGTTGTTGATGGCTCGGATGTTGGGTGGAAGAGCATTCCAGCAGGAAGGTGCGTAGAGAGCAAATGCGCGGTTCCTCGTAGTCTTGGAACATTTAGTAATTGCTTTGGGGAGAATGAGGGTATTAGTAGCAGTGGATCTCCTTATCCTGTTGGGAGGAGTGGTCTGGACAAGGTCAGAGAGGGAGGTGGCCGTGCATTTATTGATGGTCTTGAATGTCATTGTTAGGATCTTGAAGGAAATCCTACAATGGACAGGGAGCCAGAGCAGATGTTTTAGTATTGGGGTAATATGGTCCCTTCTAGAAGCTCCATGAAGAGTTCTGGCTGCAGTGTTCATTGCTAGCTGCAAAGGATGCAAGGTGCTCTTTGGAAGTCCATGCAGTATGGAATTAGTGTTGTCGAAATGAGGCATTACTAGCGTTTGAAATACTGTTCTGAAGTCTTTCAGGTCTAGCAAGTGTCTCATGTGGCGCAGTGTTCGAATTTTATGGTATACTGCCTTTACCATGTTGGATATCTGGGCATTCATGTTGAGATGTTGATCAAGCATGATACCGAGGTATCGTATTGTAGGCTTGGTGAGGAGTTCTGCATCGCGTACCTTCAGTGATGTGGGAAGGGTGAATGCTTGGTTTCTGCAAATGAAGAGGACTTCTGTCTTTTTGAAATTTATTTTAAGCTTTTGAGTATGTAGCCAGTCTGTGACTGCATCGAAGCATGCGGACAGGTTGGAGAGGTCTGGATGTTCAGTTGATATCGTTGTGTACATCAGGACGTCATCAGCGTATATTAGGCAATTGATGTTAAAGGATCTGATGAGAATGCAGATGGGTTGCATGTAGACGTTGAAAAGGAGGGCTGAAAGTGATGATCCTTGTGGAACGCCCTTCGCTTGCGGGAAAGGTGCTGACCTGGAAGGGCCAGAGAGGACATGTTGCCATCTGTCACTCAGATATGAGGTACACCACGACAGCGTGGTGTCGCATACTCCCTTCTCGGCGAGGTGGGAAAGAAGTAGATCATGACTGACAGAGTCAAAGGCAGCTGCAATGTCTAAGAATATGAGAGCAAAGGCTTGTTTGATATTGTCAATACCTATGGTAAGGGTACTGAGGAATGTGGTCAGAAGAGTTTCCACACCGTGTGACTCACGGAACCCATGCTGGCAGGGGTCCAGGGGTGCATTGTTCTCAATATGGTGGTCCAGTTGGCGTTGCACTATTTTTTCGATGATTTTGGCTAGGAACGGGATGCTCGAGATAGGCCTGTAGGAGTCCATCTTAGCAGGGTCCAGTTTGTTATTTTTGAGCGGTGGTCTGATTGATGTTTGTTTCAGGCTGTTAGGGAATGATCCAGTAAGGAAGGATACTTTTATAAGTTTGGTAAGGAATGGGCTAAGGTCGGCCCGTAGTGTTTTTATCCAGTGTGCTGGGCATGGGTCATTCGGTGCTGTGGTGGTGTTTATGCTTTTGATTATGTCCTGGAGTTCTCTATCGGTTGGAGTTGTGAAGGAGGTGATCATTTGTTGGACATCAGTTAAGGCGGTAGATGGGATCAGCTCGGGTGCGGCATCTGGAGCGCAGGTGTTAGGGGGTATGCTGGCTTGACTCGCTTTGGCTCGGAGGTATTCTGCATATTCTTGGGGGTCTGGATGGTTAGGTTGGTCGGGGGAAGGTTCCCTAGCTAATGATCTGACAAGGCTGAAAAGTTCATGTGGTTTATTTAAGGAGCGGTGTAGTCTTTCAGCATAGTATTGCTTCATTCTGGATGAGACTGCTGATTGGTGTTCAGCTAGGTGAGTGGTATAAGCTTCATGATTCTCAGTTGATCTCGAGCGCCGCCAGCGTCTTTCCAACCGTCTAAGCCAGGGGTCTCAAACTCAAATTGCTTTGAGGGCCAAATGAGGACTTGTAAAGTAACCCGGGGGCCGCATAAGACGCGGGGCCTCATTTGCATAAGGGGCCTCATTTGCATAAATATTTGCATAATGTTACCATACACTAACTTTTAGTAAACATGCCTCTTTAATGAGTATGGATAAAGAAAGACTAAAAGATTTAGAAACAAGAAGACAATAATTAAACTGGGAACCCCAAAAGCCAAACTTGGAATGTACAACAACACTGTAGAAATAAAACTATAAATTAATTTCCTCTTGTACTAAACAAAGCGCAAACATTAATGATGCACATTTCCCAGAGCTGACATATTCCAGTTAATAAATTCAAAATAAAGAGATATTTTTCTACCTTTTGTGCATTTTTTTCAGTTGCAATTGTTCCAGCCACTTTCTTCTGGTTTCTTCATGTCTTCTGCTAACTCTCCATCGTCTGCTGTCCATTTGCCCTTTCTTCTCTCCTAGTTTTTTTTCCATTCTCTCTCTACATCTGCTTTAACATACTAATCTTTCTCCTTTTTCTCTTTCCTCATTCCTATTTCATCCACTCAAATTTTACCCCTCCATCCTCAATCCCCACTTACTCTCCCAATACCTGGCCAATTGTAGATTTGTCTTCTCTCCCAGACAAAATATTTTTCCCCTCTCCATTTCACTTTCCCAGCTCCATCCCATTCTAATCCTCCCCCAACATCAGCTCCCTTCTAGTTCCAGCCCCACCCAGCATCCGCTCCCTTCTAGTCCCCCCATTAGTCCATTTCCAGTCCTATCCTAGCCTCACCATCAGCCCATTTCCAATCCTAGCCCCCCATCAGCCCATTTCCAATCCTAGCTCCCTCCCCTCACAGCCCATTTCCATTCCAAGCCCCCCTCCCCATCAGCCATTTGCAGTTCAAGCCCCCCTTCCACTCAGCCCATTTCCAGTCCTAGCAACCCCCCCAACCCATTACCAGTCCTAGACCCCCCATAGCCCATTACCAGTCCTAACCTCCCCATAGCGCACTTCCAGTTTTACCCCCCATTACCCCATTTTCAGTCTTACCCCCCCCATAGCCCATTACCAGTCATAACCCCCTGCCAATAGCCCACTTCCAGCCCTAACCCCCATTACCCCATTTCAGTCAGCCCTTCCATAGCTCATTACCAGTCCTAACTCCCCCCATCAGCCCACCTCCAGTCCTTCCTAACCCCCACCTGCCCATTTGCAGTCCTAGCCCCACCATAGCCCATTACCAGTCATAACCCCCCTGCCAATAGCCCATCTCCAGTCATAACCCCCCCCTCTGCCAATAGCCCATCTCCAGTCATACCCCCCTGCCAATAGCCCATTTCCAGTAATACCACCCCCCTGCCAATATCCCATTTCCAGTCATACCCCCCCCCCCTGCCAATAGCCCATTTCCAGTCATACCCCCCCTGCCAATAGCCCATTTCCAGTCCTACACCCCCCCCCTGCCAATAGCCCATTTCCAGTCCTACACCCCCCCTGCCAATAGCCCATTTCCAGTCCTACACCCCCCCCCCCCGCCAATAGCCCATTTCCAGTCCTACACCCCCCCCCTGCCAATAGCCCATTTCCAGTCCTACACCCCCCCCCCCAGGTAAATTAAAAAAAACCTGGCTTCTGCTGCTCAAGCAGCAAGATCTGCTGTCCTGCGGCCCCTTCCCCTGTGCCCGGAGATCTGAGTCTGCTATTTCAGCGGTGTGCTTTTCAAGCCGCGAGGAGAGTATTCCCCTCTCGCGCAGCTTGAAACCGCGCGAGAGGGGAATACTCTCTTCGCGGCTTGAAAAGCACGCCGCTGATAGAGCAGACTCGGATCTCCGGCACAGGGGAAAGGGCCGCAGGACAGCTGATTTTGCTGCTTGAGCAGCAGAAGTCAGTTTTTTTTAAAAATTTGACAATTGATTCTGCCGCTGCCACGGCGGCAACGGCAGAAGCCAGGGTTTTGGGGTTTTTTTGTTTTCCTCCGTCACGGGCCGCACAAAGTTGTCTCGCGGGCCGCATGCGGCCCGCGGGCCGCGTGTTTGAGACCCCTGGTCTAAGCTGTAGGAGAGATTTTCTTAGCTCAGGTGAGTACCAGGGTGCTATTGTCCTCCTGCGGGGTACTTTGGTGATAGTGGGTAGGTCTATTCTGGCATCTAGATGCAAGTTCCAAGCGGCAATCATTTTGTCAAGGCTCTGTTCGGGCGAGTCAAGAAGAGGGTGTGCTTTTTCCAGGAACTCATCTTTGTTAAATGGATGGAAACGTTTAGGTGCTGAAGTATTAGGTTTGTCTGAAGGCTGGGTGGTGGTGGAATCAGAACGTACTGGCATCAAGAAGCTAATCAGGCTGTGATCGGACCATGGTACTGGACTTATGGTGAGGTTGAGGTTGTCTGTACCCTGTCTGTACACTTGTCTGTACCCTGTCTAAGAATGCTATATCCTTTTTAAGACACAGCGACAGGAATTGCACATGATATGCAAGGTGCAGTCGCACCATGGAACAATACAGAGGCATTATATTATCTTTTGTTTTATTCTCCATTCCCTTCCTATGACACCTAGCATTCTATTTGCTCTCTTGGCTGCCACTGAACACTGGGTGGAGGGTTTCAACATGTTATCCACGATGATGCCTACATCATTTTACTGGATGCAACACACATCCAACTGTCCCCAATGTCCTGCCTGTCCTGTCCCAATGACACAATGTGCATCCACACATACCACCACGAACACACCACTAGGGCACCTGTATACAACCCTGTCACCCAGTCAAGTCAAGAGATGTTCCCATCCCCTGCTGATGTACAGCATCTGTGGTCCACCAGTCACCCAAATGGTCTGCACAGCCCCCTGATGTGCTTATCGTCTCTGCTGTCCCCAGCATGCTGGTAGCATCCCTTGGCCGGGTCACTTCACAGTCTCCACAGACCCTGACGGATGCATGTTGGACCAAACCTGATGATGTATGGAGGCATGCACACTACAGGTCACCCCCCAGAACATACCATATAAACCCTGCTGGGGACCCACAGTGTTAGTGTTCTGCTACTGTCTGTGCTCCCCCTCCCACTGTTCTGTCAATGTACCACAGGGGTCACCTTGTGCCCCCACTTTGGGGGGCTGACATCTAGTGTTGGTAGGTCAGGTGCCCACCTGGTCCCAATTACACCAGTGGGAATCCCGCCCTCTGCAGCTGTCTAAACAGGCTGGTCGGCCCTCAACCCCTTGTCTCTCATGCCCACACCCCCTGGATGCATCCCATCTAAGCAGTTCACTTGCTGTTAGATTCTGGGAGACTGCATGGCCTACTGTGCAGTGCTCACCTGCAGCATGTTTGGTGGGCCATCAGCTATGTACAATGCTGTCAGGCATTGTGGCAGGTGATGACTGCCTGCGGCCAAAGGACATGTGACTAATGTGGCACTCTCTTCTCTCATTCACAGTGCTGGAGGAACATACTACAGCACCAGCGGGGCTGGCAGCTGTAGTCACCCCAGGCCAGCTGCTAGTGGAGGACCAGGCAGTGGTGGTGGTAGCAGAAGAGGCAGCTATGGCTGGAGTAATGGAGGGAGAGCAGGAGGACGAGGAGATGGAAGTGGTGGAGGAGGAGGAGACAGAGGAAGAGGAGGAGAAGGAAGAAGAATGGACCAGGAGATGGAAGGGGCCACACAGACTTGGAGGACATTGTGAACAATGGGGACGGGTAAGAGGCAGTGTTGGGTGAGTGGGAGGAGGAGGAAGAGATGTTGGATGAGTGGGAGGAGGAGGAGGAGAAGGAGTGCGAGGTGGAGGAGGAGGAGCACGTAGATGAGGAGGGGGAGGAGGTAGGTATGGCCAAGATGAAGGAAGAGGAGGTGGATGGGGCACAGGGGTGCAGACCCACACCCTGGAATGTTTGGCCTGGGACTCATGATTGCAGAGGGCCCAGTAGAACCCCGCCAGCTGCCTCACAGTCATGCGTCACAGGTGAGGGCCATCCCACAGATGGCAGCCAATGCCCCAGCCAGGATGTGGGCTGAGGCCTCTACCCAAACCTCATATACATAGGGTCTGGGGAGGGGGGACTGCAACCATACCCTGGCTGTGGCACTGGTTGCCCTTGGACAGGGCCAGTGTGCCCTGACCCAGACTGTGCGGCAGCTGGTGGAGACCATCACACAGATGGCTCATGAGCTGTGGAGGCAGAGGACTGTGGATCCAGCCTCTGCAGGGCATGAGCCATCATTTATTTATTTATTTATTTAACTGTATTTATATCCCGCTTTCCACCGGTCAAAGCGGTTTAACATTAAAGGGAGGGGGACAATAATCAACTCTGGGGTTGGGGCTATCACCGGGGGGCCAACATTAATGATCTGAACAGATATTAAGGACATAGATAATGTACATCAGTCTCTTAGAGAATAGAGCCAGGGGAGTGAATTAGGGGGTCTGGGGGGTAGTCAGTGGTGGGTGCTTGTTTCTGGTCCGAGGTATTCCTGGAATAGGATGTTTTTTAGTTGTTTCCTGAATGTCAAGGGATCTCCGTTGCTTCTGATATGACTTGGTAGAGAGTTCCAGAGGGATGGTGCATATAGTTTGAAGGCTCTGTTGCAGATTTGTTGATTGTATTTGGTCCGTTTATGGGGGATGTTGAGGGAGTTGCTGGTGGTTTGTCTGATTGTTCTGTTGTGGGTGGGTTGGAGCAGTAGGGTGTGGAGCTGGGAAGTCTGAGTTTGGTAAAGGGTTTTGTGAATGAGTAAGGCAGATTTGTATTTGATTCTTGCTTCGAGAGGGAGTATGTGTAGCTCTCTCAGGACTGGGGTGATGTGATCTTGTTCTTTTGCTTTCTGGATAATTCTTGCTGTGGTATTTAAGGCAGTTCATAGTGGGTTGGTGTGGGTGGCAGGTAGACCGTGGTAGATTATACTGCAGTAGTCTAGGTGGGGGAGTGTCATGGCTTGCATGACTGTCCTGAAGTCCTGCGGTTCAATGAGAGGTCTAAGGCGTTGTACTGTTTTTGCCTTGTGGAATACTATTGCGGTAGTTTTTTTATCTGTTGCTTGAGTGTGAGTCCTTGGTCTATGATGATTCCTAGGTATTTTATGTGTGGTTGAATTTGTATTTGTGTGGCTCCTATGTTGAGGTGTGTAGGTGGTGTGAAGTCTGGGTCTTTGGTTACTATGAGAGCTTCCTGTTTTTTTATGTTGATGGATAGGTTGTTCTTTTGTAGCCAGCTGGAGACTTCTATGAAGCAGTCTGCTAGGTGTTTGTTCATTGGGTTAGTCATTGTGACTGGACCATAGAGCATTATGTCATCTGCATAGATGTGGTAGTTGATGTTGTGGGCGCATATGATTGAGCAGAGTGGTTGCAGGTAGATGTTGAAGAACATGGCAGATAGTGTGGATCCTTGGGGTACTCCTTGGTGTTGCTGAAAGTGGGGGGAGGTTGCTATGTTTGTGTGGATCAGTTGTTGTCTATTGGTTAGGTAGGAGTGGAACCATTGAAGTACGACATCATGCCATGGTGGCCCCCAGGGGGACTAGTGCCACCATTGGCCATGGATGCACCCAAGCCCTCTGCAATCCTGTGTTCCAGGTGTTGTTAACACCTCCTGGCTACGCACCACAATGTAGTGGGCCCACCATCCGACCTGAATTTTGGCACTGTGTGCAATTTGTAAATAATAGTATGTTCATTTTTTATTTTTCTGTTTTTACATTTCGTGTTATATGCCTGTAAATACAGTTTGTTAAACATTCTTTAATCATGGCCTGGTCATGTGTTATTCTCTGTCACCTACTTGAGCATAGATGCACACATAGCATGGGCTCCCAGGGTGTGTGACACACATGGTCCAGTTCGAAATGCAGACAGTGGACGATGGTGCTGCGTACTGCTGTATGCAACTGCCTGTGACCTCCCATATGGTGCCACCCTCCCAGGCACAGCAGGGGAATTGTTGGATGGCATGTTCTGCACACTGGATCCACATGCCTGGTAACCAGGACATGTCTATGTGTGCACACATGGCATAGTGGACAAAACAGTACCGGATCTATGAAAGAGCTGTGGAACAGAAGAACTGAGTGTGTGCTAGGGGTAGCTGAGGGTCAATGGGCATATCCACTGCTATGGTGTGGGGTGCCCTGGTGGGTTAGGGTGGTTGGCACAATGCCTGCAACAGCAATGACATGCTCCTAAGGGATGTTTGTGCCCAAAGGTGTCAAACAGAGTGAACAGGGCTGGAAGGGGAGCATAGAGCATAGGCTGTGCAGTCTGTCAGGAACAGGTGAATGGATGTGATCATTGAAGGTATGGCACACATGCCATTTTGAGGTGGAACCCAGGGGGCATGGAGCGGATGAATGTGTAGCCACACAACCGCAATGGCCTGCATGTCCATATCTTTCAGTATGGGAGGGGGGATGGGTATGGGTCATATATGGAAAGATAGGAGAGGGTGTGTTTTTTGGCTACCTAAGAGGAGGGGTACCCATGCCATGTCTTCTTAGGTGGGTGCACACCCTGACCTATAGCTGATAATAGGCTTTACAGAATTATTGCTGTGGTAATGACAGACACAGTGAGACAGGTGTACATGTGCTTTACTACAATAATAAATACATGATGCAGGCATATCTGATGACCATCACCCCTCCGGGCATCAGCATTGCTTGCCTGGCTGCCCACAACCATGCCATATTACTCCTCTGGCACACCCTGTGGTGGCCCCTGCTGCTGGTGGCTACTGACTTGATGATATGTCAGCCAGGATGTCAGTGTGGCAGTTGATGGCTGCTGCAACAGCTTGCAGCCCCTTAGTGATTACACCCATATCCTGGGCCAGCATGATGTTGTCTGCCTCACAGTACCTCCCCATGTCCTGCCGATGGCCATGCAGCTCCTGGCAGATCCCTGTGGAATTGACTGTTGTGAATAATGAGGCGGACAATGTTCACACAGCTGTCCTGCTGTCACATGCAAATGAGGGCACAGGAACAACAGAGCCCTGACATCTTGGCCACATACATTGTTTGTAGCAGTCACAAGTCACCGGTCTACTCATGGTGGGATAGTAGCATGTGCGTTCAATACCCCCCCGCATGTCAGTGCCTGCACCCTGTCACACCATGTGCCAAACATGGCATGTAAGGGTCTGTCACTCATCTGTGAGGTCTGCATACGTTGTCATGGTATAATCATGCATCTTCTGCATCATGTCCCTCAGCAGCTGTCTGCTCTGTTGCCTCTCTATGGATGGACCAGCATATGTTGTAGCCACAGATATCCCTGGTTCAGGGCCTGGTCTTCTATCCTTCAGTGGTTGCACTGGTGTGGCATGGGTGCCTGCCACATTCTTGCCATCACTGCTACCTGCCATCAGGTGGAAGCAGATATCACCCTCCTGTTCCTCCTCACCATCCTTGGGCTCGGACACCCACTGGGTCACTTCTCCATGCACTTTGGACCCATCTGGGCTCATGATCCCTGTGTGGGCAGGCAGTTATGCCTCACCCGCAATATCTGTGTCCCCTGAATAACTGTTGCTGTACCCCCACTCCACCATGACACAGACAGCTACATCTGCCACCGCCTCCTGTATCATCTGTGGGTCACCTGAGGAAGGACAACAAACAGACATGACGTACACATCCTGATTGGTGCCCACCTCCAGGCAGATCATGTGCAGTGCCTTGCTAATGTGTGGTGTGTCAATGAAGCCAGGAGACATGTCAGGGCTGGCAAGTGGTGTTACTGTGCAGATGCATCCTCACACTCCTACTGCTAAACGGACCCAACAATTAACCTGTCACTATCCTGTCCAGACACACAGTGGCATAAGCTGACCACACACACACACAGACATCTGCATGGCAACCAAATCCATGCAATCTGTTACAACAGGCAGATGTAGATACCGAGGTCCCCAGTTGTGGCATTTATTTATTTATTAGCTGTATTTATATCCCGCTTTTCACCGGGTCAAAGCGGTCAATTGGGAGATACATTTAACACGAGGGGATATGAGACACATACACTAATACTTACAGGGAACATGGGCAATGGAGGGTTAAGTGGCTTGCCCAAGACCACAAGGAGTGCCTATAGGACTATAAATCCCAGTCCCTCCTGCCTGAGATTGCTGTCCCCAGGTGGGACTTGAACCCACGGCCCTCCTGCCTGAAGTACCTTGTCCTAACCACTAGACACCTCCTCCATCTTGGACATACCCTCCTCCTCCCCCTCCTCATCCGTGTGCTCCTCCAAGTATTACCCAGTCTGATGTGCCATCCTACAACATGGCCTTTGACAGCTGACTTTAGGCCCACCCTGTCACAATGTTGTATTGTGACCTATCGGACCACAGCCACTCTGGCAGCACTGGTCCATTTCACACATGACACACGCCAAGCCCAGGCCTAACCCTGGGACACATCTCCATCAATATCACCTCAAAACACATACGTTCATTGCATCTGTTCCAGAGTCAGGCTGCTCTACATGGCATACGTTGTATACTGTATACAACCATCCCAACAATATGACCATAATATGAACAAGATACCAACAGCACCAGTGGCAATGCACAGGGGCACCACCCTCACAGAACTCTGTGCCCAAATCTAGTTAGTCATGGCTCCCATGGCCAGGGATGTCTTAGCAATGCACCTCAACAGGTACATTGCATCACATGTGTATTGTACAGGGCACAGCATTCCTGGGAATGCTGCTGGATCATAGGGACAACCTGATGCCGTACATCATCATGACAACAGAGACTCCCCCAACAAATGTGACATGTGACGGATTGTATGCCACCAACTCACAGACAATGGTGATTGCTTAGCAACCCATGGTATGTTTGGTGCATACTCTGCTTGTCCTCCAGGGAATCAAAGACTGTACTGTGCACATCCTAAAAAAGGCACAGACCACTGCTGCATGCACCATCATGTTACCGATCAGGACAGGACACATAACACCCGGCTTACAGTGCCCACACTTGAAATCAGTCACACAGTTTGGCAGCTACAGGACACCAAGGGCCACCTACGACACAGTAATCTATACACAACGTATCACACTGTTGTGCACCAGATATTGACAAAATGATGGCTGTGGGGCACTGTTTCACAGGGCACCCTGATGTTCACCAGAGTACTGGGGAGGGTGGCCCAATCATCTGTAGATGTTACCTTTAGCCTTTCGCACCAGCTGCACAATGTGACATGGGTAGCATACTACCATTCTCCATGCTGATCATGTCACCATGTGTTACTGGCTCTCAACATAACCAATGAGCATGCCAGATGTCATACTCCACATGTCTCCTGCTGCAATGGCATACATTTACTGTAACCCTCCACACAGATGTGGGATACATCTGTTGCCATTCACACAATGTGCCATACCGCATGTTAGTAGTTGGTCATACCACCACAGTTCAGTACAATGTACACAGCTTAATGTACATGGCTCTGCCAAAGCAGCCCAGCCAGCACTGACTGATGTGCACAATGTTTTGTTGCATGACATTTCCCACCACAATGTATCCTTGCCATCCCTGTCTGACTATACCACCCAGTATAGATATGGTGGCTGTCCCACAATCCTCCCAGACACCATGTATGCAACAATCAAACAGGTCATAGGGTCACACACATACATATCTATGTACATCGATGTTATATGCGTGGCCACATGGCCATCCATATCTGAAGGATGTGTCGGTTGCTTGCACAGGACAGGGTATGTGGGGAATGAACAGGGCTGCATTGCCCTGAGTGATCCCATGTATCCGGTGTCTGGCTTGCAGGCAGTGTGCACATGGGATGGGCCCAGGGGAGAGCACTCATTGGCAAAGCTGTGCACTGCATGGAGGGAGGGGTGGTCAGTGGTTTTGGGTCTCAGTCATGCCCGATATTTGTTGTTTGAGCATTGTGTGATTATGTGTCTATATGTGACCTTGGCAGCTATGTGCAGGCTCACATGCACACAATGGTGGGTAGTGGGAGCTGGCTTTGAGGCAAACCGGCAGGGGTGTGGGACCTGGAATGGTTGCAATTTGTGGCTAGTAGGGATTGCTTCCACCACCCATGAACAATGTATCCAGTACCTGATTGCAGTGATTGTACACCACTGTAATGCACCTTAGCATGGCATCCAGATATTGCATGGCCATAGATATAGATATACTCATGAACCATACTCATATCCATGTGATCTCTGAACCTTGCTGCGTTTCAACACCTACCAGCACATAGATGGGCCGTATCCAGCTCTGGGGCAGTCTGTGTATGTAGATGGGCCGCAGTCTCTGTGCCAGCTGTTCCTCCAGGGTCCTCATAATCCCAAGTGGGTCCACCGATCTCAGCAACAGTCTGCCTTATCCGTTCCCGCAGAGCATTTCTTGTGCTGACAGGGGTTTGAGTGCTCAGGTGCCCATAGAGCTCTTCATAGTGCTCGAGCACCTGTGCGAGGAGCACATCATTCTCCTCCTGTGAGAAATGCACTGCCTTCTTGTGGGACTCATTTGGCACATGCTTCCTCTTACATTTGCAGTCACTTGGCTTGTCCTGCAGTTGGTATTGCTGTGTCTCCCCAGACGGGCCAGCTTGTTCATCATCCACAGACACAACTGCAGGCATCTCCACACTGGGCTGCCCCTGTAGTACCTGCTTCAGCCCCATCCCCTGTGTACTACATCTGACAATGGTCTGCTGCTCTGTAATATTGTTCCCCTTTGCAGACACTCGGTGCATTGTCTCCATGTTTCACCCAACTCCAAATTGTGGTTTACAAACACCAGCCGTGTAGAATAAATATGTAGCACATATGCAAGGCGCCTAATGATGGTGTAACGCACTTTGTGCATGCACATGGAGCACTATCTCTCTGTTCTGCACTTTGCACATGGGTGGGGTGCCTTACCTTATGTTATGTGCCTTGCGTATGTGTGGGGTGCCGCAGAGTGCCTTCCCTTCATGTTACATGCCTTGTGCATGTGTGGGGTGCCTTATCTTTATGTTATGCGCCTTACATATGCGCAGGGCACCTTATGTTGTGAGCGCGGAATGGGAACATCATCCTAAGGTGCCCTGCGTATTTACGTCACCCTAAGGTGCCTTGCTTATGTGCCCTGCCCAGATTGCACTTAGACGTCCCATTGTGAAATGTGCCTCTAAATCCCCAAATGTCCAAAGCTACGTGGGTCACTAGCCATCCTACCCCCCCCCCCCAAATACACACAATCCTTACAATTTGCATTGAAACAATCCTGCTTATGAATTTAGAATTGACGTATGCCTTCCTTTCAGTTCCATATTTCTTCTCTGTTAAAAACCTCTTACTTTTTTCTTAGGAAAGTTCAGTCCATTAAATCTTATCTGGATCTTAATCACCTCAGAACTAGTGTTTTCACTGCCAGGTTACTCATAAATACAGGGTGTTTTGATCATATTACCCCTGCATTAAAAGTTCTCCATTGGGGTCCCCTTCCCTACAGATTTCAATACAAAATCTATACCACCGTACATAAAGTTTTACATACAAACACCCCTCTCTGTCTTTTTTGTAATTATGTACAGTTCATTGCATCGCCTTCATTCGAGTAGGACCAATCAACCCTTGCTATTTTCTGCCTATAAGTGCCTGCTTGATACCTCAGAAATGAAACCAACCAGAGTAAGTTCAAATCTGCACTAAAAATCACTTCTTTATGTTAGCCTTTGGGGCTCTCCAGTCACAGCACTGGACTAATTTCCTCTTCCCTCACTCTGGAATCTTCTTTCCTTCCTTCCTTCTTCTTTTTTCTTGTTTCCTTTTTTTCCTGTATCTGTTCTTTTGGTCAATTCTAATTTACTTTCTTATTTCTTTCAATATTATTTTGTAAATCGCTTTGAAGCATCCTTTGGGCCTAAAGGTGATATATCAAAACTTGAATAAACTAAACTAAACTAAACCCACTCATCACGGAGGACAAATCTCAACCTTTTCTTCACACCTGATCTCTCCAAGACCATTTTGGGTATTCTACAGCTGGTTCCTGGATAGATCATTCTCTATTGACCATCCTCTTGACCAGGTCTTTACCCCTGAGGGCCTCTAATTGAATAGGCAAACATTCCAGGAATCTTAAATCTACTAATCTGGTTCAATTGGCTTCAGATTATTTAGCCTCACTTTCCAGTGCTGCCCTGACCCATCTTGGTTGACCAGGCACAGCACTGGAATCTCGCATGAAGGGAAGCTTTTGAGATCTCTGCCACTCTGAAATCTTACTCTTACCCTAAACAACGCTCTCACCCATGGTATCAGAAGGGACTTCTGCTGCTTAAATGCTATGTCCACAGAGCAGAACAGAACTGGCATAGCACAAAAACACATGAGATGCCTACAAGAGTAATTATTTGCTTTAAACTCATCAAATCCTGTGATAATCCCTCTAAAAATCTACTTTATTCCAGTATGGTTTCTGATACTGTAAAGCTCATTCTATTCTTGCTTAATCCTGATACCTTTGCCCAATTCTTTACAGCAAAGATGGATCCCCCTTTTGTATATCCTGCCTAAGCTTATACCCCTCCCAGAGGAGATGCTCCTACCCCTTCCTTGTCAGCAATCTCCCCTAACTCTCATCCAGAGAGAAATTCTCAGTCTCTTTCATCCTTTACTGCTGCTAGTACTGTTCATAGTAGGCATTTCTATCTGATTAAAGTCATGAACTCTATTAAATTAGTTACCTCTGTCTTGGATCCAATGCCTGCCTTTCTTATAAAGAACCCCAAAATAGGTCCATTCCAGTCTATTTGTCTCTAGTTAATGCTAATTTTCCCATTTGTTGGAAATATGTCATTGTTCGTCCTCTATTGAAAAAAAACACCCTTAAGGCATTGGTTCTGTCTTAACGTCCAATTACTAACAGACCATTCATCTCAAAAACAGTGGAAAAAATAGTTTTCTTTTAACTGGTCTATCCTCAATAAAACTAATGCCTTGCACCCACATCAATTTGCTTTTCACTAGCTTCATAGAACAGAAACAGTTCCCTAGTTAGTGAAGTTAGATATCAATTAGATTCAGGGAAGATTGCTATACTTAATTGGCTAGACTTATCTTCCACATTTGATTTGTTTAGTCACTTATTGGCCCATTTAAGAGATTATGGATTGAAAGATGGTGTCTTCAAGTGGTTCACTTCATTTTTGACAGACAGGCCCTTTAAGGTTAGAGTTATTTCATCCATCTCCTCTTTCATTTCTGGTCCCCGTATTATTCAATCTCATCCTTAGTCCTCTAGTTAACCTTATTCTGTCTTTAGGGATTAGCCCCTTTGTGTCTGCTAATGATTCACAGATTTCAACAGTAGCTTTTTTGCACAATGCCAAATTAGATTTATTAGAGCCCAGTTGGACAGAGACACCATTTTGGTCTTGATCCATTCTCTCATAATCAACCATTAAGATTACTGTACAGTAATGTTCTTTTCAACAGCATTCATCAACTTGCAAGTTGAGATGATTGCAAGCTGTCCAGAACTCTGCAGTTTAGATCCTACACCATCCGAAACCCAATGATCACATTCTCACCCCTACTTAGGGAAAACCTCTGGCTCCCATCATGTACTGTGTGAAATTCAAGATTTTGACCCTTGCATTTAAAGCAATGCAGATTGACCAACTAGCTCAGCTGTATAATGTGCTTACTCCTCATGTAACCACCTGATCACTATGCTCTCAAAATGACAAATTACTGCTTATTCCACCTCCCACCTGTGTCCATCTTGAATCCACTTGCACCTCTGTTATTTATAATTTGGCTCCATTTTTGTGGAATGAAATCCCAAAATCTTGATCTCAAAACTTCCTTATCCAAGTTCAAATCAGGCCTAAAAGCATTCTTTTTTCTTAGGCCTGTGAGGAATAAAATGGGGCAGGAGGGTTGACAGTAGGGGAGGAGGATGATATTGCCAATGGGATGAATATGCATCTCTTCACTCTACTACTCTCTAACGTATTTCCTCTTTTTTTCCTTCTTGGTACTTCTTGTAATTATTTGCAAAATGCTGTGATAGCTAACAAATAGCAGTATATAAAGACTTTTAATAAACATAAACATACTTTGTCTAAAATTAAACTCTTGAGAGAGATTTTGATCCCATTAGCAATTTGACTTCTATTTTCAGCTTATATTTAAGTACTAAATGTCAACCAATGTATACCAAGAAACAAATGTACGTAGTTATATTGCCCAGATGTCACAGGCCAACTGTAATATGTCAGCAAAGTGTATATTGGGCAGAAATTTTAATAAGCATTTTACATGCAGGAGTCTCTTGAGATCACTAACTCTGCACTGGATTCAACTGAAAGACCTTAAACAATTTAATTTGAAATCTCTGAATTAAAGTTATGACAATCTGCTTCCCCACAACACAATGCAACTGGATATGCTGTGAACGTTTTATCAGTGGCATAGTACTGCACTCTTGTCAGTGCCATGTAGGGGGTGATTTTATAAAGGGATGTGTAATTTGCATGCCTAATGTGGCAGTATTTTAGACTTTTAGGTGCATATGTGGCCACATAGCATGGGCGGAATGCACAAGTACATGCATAGATTCTAAAATACTATAATCTATAATCTTGGGATTTTTTTTCCTGTTTTGGGTTAAGGATGTCATGAAATGACATGAGCAATACTATTAACATTCCCCGTGTAATTTCAAACAAATGCACATCCTTTGCTACTTTTACAGATAAACATAAAAGAGATGTTTTATTCGCGTTTGTTTTTCAGAACCCTGTTCTAAAATCATTCCCCCTGCATGATGATTTGCTAACCTGCGATCATAAAAAACCAACAAGCAACAAGACAGCGAAGATTCCAGCGTCGTCTCGAAATAACAACACTCAGTACAATATGGTACAGTAACACAAAGACATGGGCTAACCCATCCTTTGTGCCAAAATGTGACGCTTCTCTTTCAGGTGTTTTAGTGTCAATATTCAGCCACCACGGTCAGTGGGTTATTTTTTTTTTAAATGCTGTCTGTGACAATATATTCAGTGTTGCTATCCGATTAGCTGCCGGTGATGAATATACATATAGCAAGGTCAATACTAAAATTATCCAGATAGTGGTGCTATTCAGTCTGCAATCCAGATAGAATATCCAGAAAACTTAGGCCAATCTTTTTGCTCTGCTAAGTTATCTGGATAGTTTATTCAGATAGCAGACTGAATATCTCGCTATTCAAATTATTTCAGGGACCGCCCACAGTCCACCCTAGATCTATACGGATAGTAATGATTTTCAACAGCACTACCCAAATTCAGCCTCTGAAAATTACTGGATAAACCTACCTGAAATATACAGGGCTAGCATTAGGGGGTGGCAAACAGCGCAAGTGCCCTGGGCCCCCATAGAGGGCCCCAAGTCTGGCCATAGCAAAATGAGGCATAGCCGGCAAGCAGGTTTGGGGGCCCCTCACAGTTTCTGCCCTGGGCCCCTATATGTTTAATACCGGTTCTATGGATATAAGGGTGAAAGACTAATTGAACAAGATTAAATTCCAGAAAACATCAGTGTCCTGCTGGTTCTTAAGTTAAGTACATTGTGTCTGTGCTCTGGATCTGCTGTAGGAAAAAATCCCAAGAATCATACTCTAAAATTAGGTACCCATGGGGAAAGACAAAAATCAACACACTGCTCCGTTTCTGTAAAAAAGATACAATTCTTCTTACTGTGTGTTGGGGATTTACAAGGGTTTGGTCCCTCACACCAAAGATTGGACTTCTCAAGATGTTAAGTGGGCATTGATTCAGTGTATACAACTATTTCTTCAAGATACATGTTTGCTACATAGGAACAAGCGCAGGGGGGGGGGGGGGGAGAGGTTATACTGGATAATTTTCTGTTCATTGTTGATCTGAACTTCTTATATTTTTTATTCAGACCACATATGCTCATACCATGTTTAGTTATTAGCATTTTGCAGGTTAGGGCAGTAGAAGTTAAAAAAAAAACCCTCCATATTTATTTATTTAACAATATTTCTATACCGCCTTCTCCTTCAATCAAGGCGGTCTCCTCAGCAAACAATCATAAAGGTGTTCATGTGTTCTCATGCAGTGATGCGTGTTGTGTGTTTGAGGTGGTGTGCATTTGATTTAATTTGATCTTTCTACAATGTGCACTATTATACATTTTGAGCTATTATACATTCTTATATACAAGGGTCAGGGTGTGGGTAGGTCCGTTGTTCTAGCTTGATTAGTATGTTATGTGACGTGTCCATAGTGTTCAAAGAATAGAGTTGTCTTCAGCTGTTTCCGAAAGTCTTTGAAGTCTCTCGTTAGTCTCAGCTCGTCTGGGAGGGTGTTCCAGATTGTTGGGGCGGCCAGGGAGAGTGCTCATTCCGCAGTATCCTTGCAGGTCTTGATGAAGTCTTTTGGGGTGTTTACTCGGTTGGAGGTGCCTCTTCTCCTTGGTCGTGTGCTTGTGTTAGGTTGTATGAGTGTGTGTAGGTTGATGGCTGAGGAGTGTTGTTTGATCTTGAATATGTTTATGATTGTTTTGTATTTGATGTGTGAGCTGATAGGGAGCCAGTGTAGCTCTTTCAGTATGGGTGTGATGTGTTCTTGTCTTGTAGTGCCAGCTATTATGCGGGCCGCTGTGCTTTCTACCAATTGCAGCGGTTTGAGTGCTTGTAATGTTAGACCCAGGTAGATTGGATTACAGAAGTCTAGTAGTGGGGTTATTAGTGCCTGGCAGACTGTGCGGAAGTGCTCAAGGGCAAGGAGAGGCTTTAGTTGTCTGATGAGTCTCATTCTGTGGTATGCCCTTTTGATGGTTCTGCTTATGTGTGATTGGAGGTTCAGCTCCTTGTCCAGGGTCACTCCGAGGTACTTTACTTCCGATTTTATAGGTATGGTTGTGTCTTTTATCTTGATGTCGGATGGGGGAACAAAGTCCAAGTTTCGAGTGATTTAGTGCCTCAGTCTTGTTATAGTTTATAGAGAGGTTGTTGTTTTGAAACCAGCTTGTCATTTGTATGAGACAGTTTGTTATTTTGGAGTAGTCCGGGTTGTCAAATTGATATGGGTGTGTATATCATGATGTCATCTGCGTAGATTGTATATTGTATGTTGTGCTCTTTCATGATGTCACATATTGGCTGGATGTAGATGTTGAATAGGAGTGATGATAAGGCCGATCCTTGTGGTACTCCTTGAAGTACTTTTATGGGACGGGAGGTGTTGTGAACTACCTTGACCTGTATCTGTCTGTCGGTGAGGTATGAGTGGAACCATTGCAAGGTGGGACCATGTAACCTGATGTTCTGTAGTCAGTTCAGTAGAGTTTTGTGATCCATTGTGTCAAATGCTGATGAGATGTCTATGAAGATCATTATGATCCCTTTCTTGGTGTTGTCTATGAGGCGGAGAATGCTATCGAAGAGGTATAGCAGAAGTGTTTCCACCCCATGGTTAGGGCGAAAACTGTGTTGGTTGTTGTCCAGTGGAGTGTGGTTGTCGATGTGCTCTTGTAGTTGGTGCTGTACTGTTTTTTCGATTATTTTTGCCAGTAGGGGTATGATGGAGATAGGTCTGTATGCTGCTGGGTTGTTCTTGTCGAGTGTGGATTTCTTCGGGATAGGTCTTATTGTGGTGAGTTTTAGTTGATTTGGCATGAGCCCTTGTGTTAGGGAGCTGTGCACCATGTTGTGTATGGTGTGGATGAAGCTTGATTTGGTGGCTTTGGTCCAAGTCACTGGGCAGGGGTCTGTAGGAGCTGTGCTTGTGTTGATTGCTGTGATGATTTGAGAGAGCTACTCTGTGGATGGGGTGCTGAATGTGCCCCAAGTTTTCAAGGGTGCGTTATGCTTTGTGGCTGGGCTGGGTCTTATTTGTTCTGCTGAGTGGAATTTTTCTTGGATGTGGTCAGCAAATTTTTGAGGGTCTATTTGCAATTCGTCTTCTGTTTTCTGCTCCTTGGTGAGGGTTTTCACGATTTCAAATAACTCTCTAGGTTTGTTATTGGAGTTGCGTATGATGTTTGTGTGGTATTCTCTCTTAGTTTGGTTGATGCGTTCGTTGTATTGTTTTTGCTTTATTAGGTATAATTCCTGGGTCTTGGGTGACTTGTTCTGTCTCCATCTCCGTTCTAATTTTCGGAGTTCCCTCTTTTCGCTTCGTATGTTTTTTGAGTACCATGGTTTGTGCTGTAATTTGTTGCAGCGACGTTTCCTGGGTCTATGATCTGTAGCTTTGGCGGCGTTGTAGATGGTGTTGTTCCAGTTGGTGATTTGGGCTTCTAGGTCATCTTTTTCTGTTGTTAGGAGTTGTATCATGTCCTGTAGAAACTGGTCCCTGTCGAAGCTCTTGAATCTTCTTTGTGTGGGTATGTTGTCCGGGTATTTGTCTGTTTTATCTTCTTGTGGTACAATGTTTATTTTAATTATGTGGTGGTCGAACCATGGTACTGGTGTTATGGTGGGTTTTGAGATTAGTCCTCTCGTGGTTAGGTAGTTGGGTGCAAAGATGAAGTCTGGTGATGATCTGTGTCTGTGTCGGGGTGTTGATTATTTGGGTGAATTGAAGGGAACTCATCGCTTGTAGGAAAGATTCTGCATCTTTGGCGTTGGTGGACTTGAGGTTGAAGTCTCCTAGCTGTAGTGTAGGTTTGTGGTTTGAGTTGATTGCGCAGACTGCTTCGATGGTTGAGGCTAGTTCATCAGGTGGTGCACGGGGCGCTCTGTAGGTGAGGCATATGGCCATGTTTTTGTTCTCGATAGTGATGGTATTACATTGTTGGATGTCTGTGCATTTCGTGATTTGAACTTTAGGCTGTTCTTTGCAATTATCAGGATTCCTCCTCCTCGGCTGTGCGCACGTGGGCAGTTGTATGCCATATATGTGTCCGGCACCAATTGATTGAGTAGTACATTGTCGGTGGGGCTGAGCCATGTTTCTGTGATGCAAAGTAAGTCGGGTTGTTGGTCATCGATGTGGTCTGCTAGGGTGTAAATCTTGTTGTGTATGGATCTGGTGTTTATTAGCTCTATTGCTATTGACCTTGTGGTGATTGTTGTTCTGTGTGCTTCCTTTGGGTTAGCGTGGGTGTTGGACTTGTGCCTGGGTTGTCTTTTTGTCATGGGTGGTCTGTGTGTGGCCTTGTGGAAATACTGTGGGCTTCGGTATGTCCATACTGTTGGTGGTAGCCATAGTGTGTTTATGTGTGGGTGGTGGAATTGTGCATGTGTTGGAAGGAGTTGTGTGAGGAGGAGGGTGAGGGGGAGAATTATTGTGGTGTGCATGTTGTCTTTGTATGGTCCTGTTGTCTTCACTTACATTTTGCTGCTTTCTCTCTGGCTGCTTCCTGGTAATTTCTGAGCGCCTTCTGAATGGCTTGTCAGTGGGCCTGCTCCCTCTTTTCTTTCCTCTTTTGTTCGCCCTCGTGCCTCGCCTAAGGGCCATGCCAAAGGGCCCTCTGGCGAGGCCCTCAGGCGCAGGCCCGCCAGGCGCGGGCATGACCTGCAGAGACGCCACTTTTAAGGTGTCCGGGCTGCTGCTGTGTTGTTCCCACTGCCCCGATTTGGCAGGAGCTTCTGAGTGGGAGGATTTCCCGCTCAGGCGCTCTACCCCGATCGGGGGAGCTGTGGAGGACTGCTGTGTGAAGGAGGCTGCAGCGGCTCCCTGTTTGCAGGGACGCTGCTTTTAAGGTGTCCAGGCTGCTGCTGTGTTGCTCCCACTGCCCCGATTGGGCAGGAGCTTCTGAGTGGGAGGATTTCCCGCTCAGGCGCTCTACCCCGATCAGGGGAGCTGCGGAGGACTGCTGTGTGGAGGAGGCTGCAGCGGCTACCTGTATGCAGGGATGCCTCATTTAAGGTGTCCGGACTGCTGCTGTGTTGCTCCCACTGCCCTGATTGGGCAGGAGCTTCTGAGCGGGAGGATTTCCTGCTCAGGTGCTCTACCCCTGATCGGGGGAGCTGCGGAGGACTGCTGTGTGGAGGAGGCTGCATATACATTCTGATTAAGCCTGATGAACATCTGTGAGTATGGGGGAGACAATGCTTAGGGGTTAGATTTAGGGACCCTTTTACTAAAGCCCACTATGGATTTGGCATTAATGCACCAAGCTCAAGCACGTTAATGGCAAAGACTGCGGGTTAGCTGTCAGGGGTGAGTCCAGTATGTCCCCGGCAGCTAACACGTGAAGGATTTTCCTAAGATGTGCTCCACTAGGTTCTATAGAGGAGTCGTTAGGAGACCCACATTAGGAGACACGTTGCCGCTTAGTGCGTGGCAATTGCCCTGGCGCTAGCAGCAATGTGCTCTCCACATCCATTCTCCACCCCATTCCCTGCCCCATCCCGCAATCGCCAATTAACATGCATTTTAGTGTGCAAAGGTGGGCACTATTGTACACTATGGTAGGTGTTCCTGACTATGGTAGGTGTTCCAGACTGCCTGTAGCCAGACGTTAGCTAAGGGGCTTTAGTAAACAAGGCCCTTAGTTTCATTCAGCTACGTTTATTCTGAAAGGTGCTGAGCACTGATCTGGATCATGATGATCCCTTCTATACCAGGGCAGCTCCAGCCCTTCCTCTATCATCTCACCACTCTTTGATGGTGCGTTCAACAAAGAGGTTGTAGGTCTTTCTTTCTCTCCTTCATTCCTAATTTTTTTGTATGTAAAAAGTTGATAAATTACAACACATTCTTTTGTGAAATGATTCTATGGCAATACTCAGAGCATTCACTTCTATCTTTGTGGAAGTTGCCCTTGGAGTGAAGGCATATTGCTATGGTTACATTTCAAAAGTTATTTGGTGATGAGATATTGTAACCAGGCAACTGGACTATTAAGCTTTCAGATCAGAAAAGTCTTCCAGTGAACAGTGGTAAAAAAAAGAAAAATGTTAGCCCCTCCAGCCACAAAGTATACAACATATCAAGAGAGCCAAGAAAATGTAATAATAATATGAGATTCCTATGAAAAATAAAATCATTGGAAACAACTATCAGCAGTAAATATGTCCATAGAGGATGCATCATCCCCTATCAGTTATTACTGCCTTACATTCCTACACCCAAAATGAATATGGATTTTTAAAATTTTATCCTTAACTACATGGAACTCTGCAAAATGCTGAAAAGTAAACTGGATTTACTAAAGGGTGCTGCCTCATTAGCACATGATAATGTCATTACCACATGCTATTAGTAAACATGCCTTGCATAAAATAGGACCCATGTTAAATACAATTAATGCATGATTTATTTATTTATTTATTTAACAGTTATTTATATACCGCTCTTTCCCATGTTTCAAGTGCGGTTTACATGTAACAGTAGGTTAATTGGTATGAGATATACCAGGACATTTTACATAGAACAGATAATTATAAATTACAAGGAAAATTGTAACATTACAAGTATAACATATTAGAACATATATACATTGCTAGTTAAATTATTAATCATCATGTAAATGAGTGTGTAGTATGGTTAAATTAGTGTATTAGTGTCGTTTATTTTTGAAAATAGGGTATATAATATTAAAAATAAATGTTAGCCTGTATCCCTTTGAGAATTCTGTTTTGGGAGTGTATTATAGTGTAATGTAAATAAGTGAGTTTTTAATTTTTTTTAAATTCTTTTATGTCAGACAGTAGGCGAATGTTGTCAGGTAAATTGTTCCAGAGTATTGGAGCAGAGTGTGAGAAAGCTCTCTTATTGGTTTGTTTTCTGGCTTTTGTAAAATCTTTTGGTATTGTTAAAGTATTTATGTTTCTGCTCCTTTGAGATCGTTTATCAATGTCAATGTTAATCAGTGTATTTAGTGCAGATGGTGCAAGTTTATTTATAAGTTTAAATGTAGTGACAAGAATTTTATATTTGATTCGGGAGTAAATTGGTAGCCAATGAAGTTCAGCTAAAATTGGTGTAATATGTTCAAGTGGGCTTATATTCATAATCGTTCTAGCAGCTAAGTTCTGAGTTATTTGTATCTTTTTAATATTTTGTTTCGAAATACCATTAAGTATTGTATTTGCAAAATCGAAATGTGGGGTAATAATAGCATGAATTATGTTAATAAAATCTTGTAGAAGAATCAAAGGTCTTAGTTGTTTTAGTGTTTTGAGTTTGTAATGTATATTTTTAGTTAAATATTTTATATGTGAATCCATATTTAGATTATTGTCAAGTATCACACCTAAATATTTTACTTCTTTTTTTATATTAATTTCATGAGTATCTAGTGTAATCGTGTTTGGGGGTATAAAAGTTTGATTTTTAGTGATAAATAAAATATCTGTTTTAGTAAAGTTGATAAGTAGATTTTGTTCTTTGAGCCACTCAGTTAGTTCATTAAAACATTCTGTTATTTTTTGGAGAGGTGGGTGTGGGATTTCAAATGGGAGGTAGAACATTATATCATCGGCGTAAATATGATAAAAGACATTGTGGCGTTTAAAGATGTTACAAACTGGTTGTAAGTAAATGTTAAATAATAGTGCAGATAAAGCAGATCCCTGCGGAAGACCTTGAGTTTGTTTGAAGGTGTTAGATATTTGGGTGTGGATTCTTACATTTTGGGTTCTGTTTGATAGATAGGATTTGAACCAATTATAAACAGTAGATGTTATACCAATTTTTTGAAGTCTGTTTAACATTGTTAAGTGATCAACACTGTCAAAGGCAGCTGATATGTCAAGGAAAACAAGAATAAAGGCTTGTTTAGTATTATCAATACCTCTTAATATTGTGTCATAAAGGATCGTTAGTAAGGTTTCTACTCCATGGAAGGGTCTAAAGCCATATTGATGTTCATCAAGAATGTTTAATGTGTCAATAAAATCTTGTAGTTGAATTTGTACAATTTTTTCAATAAGTTTAGCCATAAAAGGAATACTTGATATAGGTCTGTAAGATTTTGGGGATAGTTTATCTAATGTGTTATTTTTATGATAATGCCATAGTGGTATAGGACACATTTGCAGTGGATCTAGCCCTTGCTATAGGATGTATTTTGTTTGAATAAACAAAAAATATAAAAAGCTCAGTTCAGCAGGGACCAGGGGATCCAAAAAGAAACCCCAAAGATCCTGTTTTAGGAATTTTGCTCTATCATGAGACTACTTCCTTTCTGTGCCCCATCCTGTTCCTAGAATAGGAAGGAATGTTCCTGCCAGTGATGTAATGCTGAGAGGATCCTTGTCTGATGATGCAAGTAGAGGAGAAAATGAAAATCAGAGGGAACTTGGAAAGGGTATAAAGGGCAAGTCTAAATTTGAATCCTGGTCTTTGGCTCCACAGCCATTGTATCGCAGCATGGTGCCTCTGGCCCCTGTTTTTTAGGCCAAACACCTTGGGAGAAGGAGGAGGATTGGAGCAACCCTTGGCCATACCATAAGGTCTACTGAAGAGACGTGTCTGACACTACTTAAGCTGAAGCACCATAAGTGGTCTTTTCAATGGATTCTGGAGGAGGAAGAGAAGCTACAGAGAGCTACTGCATTCGGAAGATCCTGACTTGGAGAGTGCCCAGGTACTGAGGGGAAACAGTGTCGGCAACTCATTCGGGTTTCAGAGGACTTCGTATTTGCTTCCTATAAGGAGAGGAGAATCACAAAGTTCCTTTTGCGTCAGAGAGCGCCAAGGATCTGGACTGCGACAGGCAAACTGAGACTGTAGGTGTGCAGAACACAGATTTTGCATTGTTGCTTTATGTACTTTGGAAGAGTTGTGGTCTTCATATATCTTGTGACTATGTAATATCTTTGAGTGAGTCCAGTAAAATTTTATTTTGGTCCAGAACAAACCTGTTGAGCCTGGACTGAACTTTGTTGGTTCTGAAAGTGGAGGAGGAGTGAGTGTCATCCAAGTGCAATAGGCCTCACAGAATTTCTTGGTCTCACATCAGGAACCGTATCAGATCCACAGAGTCAAACTTGGCAGAGGAAATCTGGCTCCTGGACGATGGAGCCCCTAGACTGCCTTGCAGTGCTGCGTACTGGTAAAAGGGACATACAGCCTGGCAGGGTTACACAGTTTATATTAGTCCAATACCTTTAGAGCAGTGGTTCCCATTTCTGCCCTAGGGGACCCCTGGACACATAGGTTTCAGGATTTCCACACCTGAGAGACATTTGCATGCAATGGAGGCAGTGCATGCAAATCTATTTCATTGCAGATATCCTCAAAATCTGACAGGCTGGGGCAGCAGTGTATGTTATAATGGGGGCCCCCAAGCAAACGTTTGCTGAGGACTCCCCAAAGTCCATGGAGTGGGGTCTCTCCCCATCCTGCACAACCAGCAAACTTACTTTAAAATGTTTGCTGTTCTACCTTCCATCCCTGTTGCTCTTTACTAAGAACAAGTCTTCTGGTTGTCCTGCTGTCGGGCAAAGGTTTCACGTTTGTGGCTGTTTGCTTGTTACTGTGCTCTGTCTTCGCTGCCGCAGTGGGTCCTCTTCCTTTCTGAGCTCTCTGCACTGTGGGGGCTGCTTGGGAAGAATTTACACCACTGGGCTTGGGATTCTCCCAGTCCAGGTTTGCTGACCACAGCAGTAGAGGCTGTCTTCTCTGGTTCTCTTGAAGTCAAGAGAGGATTCTTCTTCTGCTGTGACTCTTTTGCATTTAATCCTTTTGATGTCACCAGTAGATATTTGTAAATTGTTTTTATAGCATAATTTGCTTATCTGACTTAAAGAAGGATTCATTTGTATACAGTGCTATCTATTTAAAGTTACTGGCAATCCAAGATTACCATCAGAGTTGTCTAGGGGATGTCCTTAGCACATATGTCAGCTAATTTTGTAGCACAGCATCTAATTTACAAGGGAAAGTAGGAGACTACTTAGGTGCTATTTTATAAAGCCATAGAGGCCCCATGTGTCTTTATAAAGTACTAGTGTAAGAAAGAGAGATTGCACCTTAAATGAGGTGTAAATGAATGTGTATGAAGCACGCAGGTGTGACTGTAGATTAAGGCATTTCATGATCAACCTGCATGCTGGTGAACTCTGCTTGTGCTCTGCTCAGACAATGCCCTGGCTATGCCTACTGGCCAAATACACGCTTTCATGCCAATGTGTGTACTTTTACACAGTTGGCATTTTATATTGTATGCACACAAGCAATTTTCAAAATTACACACATAAAATTGTTACAAATATCCATCAGTCACAGAGTGCCAGCACTGTAGGCGTAGTCACTCATATAATATTAGGTATTTTCTTAAAACACATGTTGTTGGGGTTTTTTTTGGGGGGTGGGGGGGGTGGGGATAAGTGCTGTCAAGTCAATGCTGATTCCCAGCAACCCAGCAGCCCCTGAGATTTCTTGGCAAGGTATGACTGCCAGGCCTTTTCTTCTGAGGCAATGATGTACAGTGACTTGCCTAAGGTCGTAAGCAGTGGTGGGATTCAGCTGGTCTAGCCAAGTTCGCACAACTGGTTTTTGCCATGAGCTGTGTTTGCTGAACTGGGCCAAAACCAGGCTCCCAATAAAGGCGCTGCACTGGTAGGAATCCCCCCATCTGCCAGTGGTTTGATGGCATCAGAGGACCATGGCATCGAGAGAAGCCCTTGATGCCATCAAACCACTGGCAGGTGGGGGGATCGGGCCACTGGGGCACCATGGAGTAACCAGCAGCCTGAGCGAGCGGTACAGGCAACACAAAGACATGCCTGTGTTGCCACCCGGTCAGTTCTGTCAGTGGCGGGATTGATCTGAACCGGTTTCTGTTTGGATCGAATACCACCACTGGTCATACAGAGTGCCAATAGGAATTAAACCCTCGTCTTCTGGGTATTAGGTTTTTGCTCTAACTACTTGGCTACTCCTCCACTCTATATTGTGTTATACATAGTATATAAGAACTTTGTATTCCAGAGCTTGTCTCCAATTCTATACTTGGGGTAAAACTGTTCTGAAAACACATTGGGGTCTATTCTGACATGCGAATAGCAGGGATGGACGTCCTGTTGGAACATCCATCCCTGCTATTTGTCCCACTTGCCATCCCCAATGAAAGCCTTTCCGTATGAAGGAGTTTATACGGGGAGGTTTAGATGGTGGTGGGAGGGGGCGTCATGAAGGCGGAGTGAAAGAAGGCAGTGGGCAGTCCAAGGCCCCAGACGTATAGGGCTGATTCTGAAGTTGGCCCTATACATCTGAGGCCAGCACACTGGATGGGGGACTTATTCCACCTCAGAGGTGGAATAAGTCCCCCTGGACATCGGGTGATGTCAGGCCTGGGTGGCAGAAGTGGGCGAAGGCGTTCAGGGGGTTCTGCACAGCCTGACCCTGGCCATAGGAGGCCAAATCAGGGGTCGGACTGTGGGGAAAGGAACAAGTGGCCAGCAGAGGGGTATCGCGGCTCCTGAATGGAGCCGCGGTGCCATGGCAACGGGACACCATGGCAGTGCAGCTCCATTCAGGAGCCTGAGTTAGCCAGGCAGGGCCAGTACATGCAGGCCATTCTGAATCATGACCCACCTGCATGTACAGGCCCAGACCTGATTCCAATCCCACGGGGCATGTCTAGCACCCACGTGATCAGAATCGAGTCTGTCTCTCTATGTCCCACTTCCGATCCGGCGCACTGGGGCCTGGGCAGTCAATTTGGAATGTGCCTCATTGATGCATCTGACATAGTATTTATATTGTTTATGGACCTTTCCTCCAGGCACTTGTCCAAACCTTTTTTAAACCCAGCTACACTAACAGCTTTTACTATATCCTCCGGTAACAAATTCCAGAGTTTGATTACACATTAAGTGAAAAAATATGTTCTCTTATTAGTCTTAAATAGTTTATCCTGTAGCTTCATTGCATGTCTCCTAGCCTTTCTATATTCTGATGATGTAAACAATCCATCTACGTTTACCCATTACACTCCATTCATCAATTTATAGACCTCTATCATATCTACCCTCAGCCGCCTCTTTTCCAGGTTCTGCCCCCATTCATCAGCACGGCCATTGCCTTGACCTTATTTTCTTCTCTAATTGTTTACCCTCTAATTTCCATATCTCAGCTCTTCCCTTATCTATCACCTGGTTAGTTTCACTTTTCATCACTCTCCACCCCAGTCTCGCCCAGTCTCCTCCTACCATTTTAGGAATCTTCATGCTATTGATCCATTAGCTGTCCACTTTTGTCTCATCACCTCTCTCCTCCACTTTGTCTTCTAACTCGGTTGATGAGGCTATAATGTAATGTAATGTGTGCCTTCGAGTCAGTCCTGACTCCTGGCGACCCAGAAGCCTATAGTTTCCTATAATACTGCTCTCTCTTCTGCTCTGGATTTGCTTGCTCCCCCTATCCTATATCCTGTGAGGTGCACCATACCTCAGCCCTGGCTGTATTCAACTACCCGCTACCTTTGCTCCTGTGCCCATTTAGCTGAGGGCATTTGGCTCAAATCCTTCTCCCTTTCTGACTTTCTTCACTTCAAATTCATGCTTACTTCCTTCCAATCTGCCATAGCACTTACCAAGCAAAACTACTATGTCCACCTAAGTAACTCTCTTGCCTCTGAGTACCATTGTCTCTTCTCTACTTTCAACAACCTCCTCAAGGCACCTCTGCCTCTGACCCCCCTCCCCCGTTATCTTTCTGTCCAAACCCTAGCTATTTCCATGACAATGTTCACTAGATTACACTCCAATTCCCTCAAGATCAGCTTCTTCTCCTCTTCCCTCTCTTCAATACCAACTTTTTCCCTCAATCTCTGTTATCCTTTCTTCCTTTTCTAAGATCTCCAATGAGGAAACCTTCTTTCCTCCTCTAAACATACTATCTGTTCCTCTGATCCTGTCCCCTCCCATCTCAATTCCATTTCCTCCTCTGTCATCCCTTCCATCACACACATTCTCAACCTATCATTCTCTACTGCAACTTTCCCTGCAGCCTTCAGGCATGCTCTGGTCACACCTCTCCTCAGGAAACCTTCACTTGACCCTACTCGTCCTTCTAATTATTAGCCATCTCCCTTCTTTCCTTTATTTCTAAAATTCTTGAACATGCAGTTCTCTGCCATTTTGCCTTGAATTTCTCTCCTCTCAATCCATTTTTCTCCTCTATCCATTTTAATCTAGCTTTTGTCCCTTACACTCTACTGAAATGGCCCTTACCAAAGTCTCTAGTGACTTGTTCCTGGCTAAATCCAAAGGCCTTTACTTAGTCATCATTCTTCTTGAGCTTTCTGCTGCTTTTGACACTGTTGACCACCACCTTCTCCTTGATACATTGTCCTCACTTGGTTTTAGAGATTCTCTACTGTCCTGGTTCTCTTCTTATCTCTCAGTGTCTGTTCTGGCGGTTCCTCTTCTACTGCTAGCCTTCTTTCAGTTGGTGTACCCCAAGGGTCTGTTCAAGGCTCTCTTCTTTTCTCTCTCTATACCCGGTCCCTTGGTGCTCTCATCTCCTCCCATGGCGTTCAATATCATTTTTATGCTGACTTTCAGATCTATCTATAGCTGATATTTCTCTTACCCTCCAAGCCCGTATATCTGCCTGCCTATCTGACATTGCTGCCACCATTTGATATTGAACATGGCCAAAACCAAACTTCTTATTTTTTTCCCCTAAATCCTCTTGCCCCCTTCCTCCCTCCTCTATCTCTGTTGATAGCACTCTTCTGCATCCTGTTTCCTCAGCCTGCAATCTTAGAGTTATCTTTGACTCCTCCCTCTCCTTTCCACACATATCCAACAGATAGCAAAAACCTCTCATTTCTTTCTCTATAACATTAACAAAATGTGCACCTTCCTTTCTGAATACACTACTAAAACACTTATCTACTCTTTAGTCACTTCTTGCCTCAACTATTGCAACCTCCTCCTTGCTGGTCTCCCTCTGAATCATCTTTCTCCCCTTCAGTATGTTCAAAACTCTGCTGTGAGGATAATCTGCCAGCCCCAATATACTTATATAACCCCTCTTTTCAAATCACTTCATTGGCTTCCTTTCCATTTCCATATCCAAATAGAAACTTCTCCTTCTGATCTATAAGTGCATTCATTCTACTGCTCCTCACATCCTTTCCTCTCTTCTGTCTTCCTACACACCTACTCATGAACTCCACTCTTCCTCTGGCTTGCTTCTCTCTACAGTATGTCCTTCTCTTCAACAGCCAGTTCCAGCCTTCAATCCTTTCACATTGCTGCTCCTTATGGACCTGATTCAGTCATGGGTTGTGGGCCTGCACATCCCGGTGGGATATGCAGCCCTGCAAGCCATGTGAACCCGATTCCCCCTTTGGCTCTCCCCACATGTCTAGAGCAGGAGGATGGGGAGAGCTGGCAGGGGGCAGGAGGGGGGCAGGAGAGGGGAAGGATCTGTGCGGAGTGGGGACAGGACGATCCAGTAGGACATTCAGGGCCAATGCCTGTCATGGCCCTGTACGTCCTGCGGGGTTAGAGAGGATGTGCTCCTTATTCCATCTCAAAGGTGGAATAAACAGCACTGATCCAGAGATCAGGGCCGGGGATCTCCCCCGGGGCTGGGGCCAGATGCAGGGGGTTCCCTGCCTCCTGATTGAGGCCCCGGCTGGCCAGCCATGGGTTGGGGACAGGGAAGAGAGGGGGGGGGGTCTAATCCATGGGAGTCGGGGGTGCCTGCAAGGAGGCCATCCTTGAAGGCACTCAGGGGCATGCCGGGCCATCCTTGGGTCTGATTATGTGTGTAGCCTGGAACAAATGCCTGGAACAAATTACTTGTATCTTTATGTCAGGTTTTATCTCTTGCCCTTTTCAAATTCACCTCTTTCAGACTGCTTTTGGATCTTAATTCTTTGTTCTCCTTCTGTCGTCTCCTTACGCTTCCCTACTTCCCTGCAGCAGCATCGGGTGCCCAGTCGGGGTAATCCCATCGCACAACCTCCTCTCCTGCCCAATCGGGGCAGTTTGAGCAATATAAAGGAGCTCGCCAGTCCGGAGGAAGCTCTCTCCAAGCCGCGTGCTCTCCCTGGAGGGATAGAGCATTTGCTCCAGCAGCGGGATGCAGCAGCAGCATCGGGTGCCCAATCGGGGTAATCCCATCACACAACCTCCTCTCCTGCCCAATCGGGGCAGTTTGAGCAATATAAAAGAACTCACCAGCAGGCGTGCCCGCCATGCGGGCCCGCGCCTGAGGGCCTCGCAAGAGGGCCCTTTGGCGTGGCCCTTAGGTGGTGGCCATACTCCACACCGAAGCCTGACCACAATCTATCCATAGGCCAACAAAAAGAAGTATCTATCAGCACCCTCGACGACGCTACCCAACACAATCGCTACGCTGTGCAAATAACAGGAAGTGAGATCGATGCGCCCACCTTAGCCGTGCATCCCAGAGCGTCTCCAGCCTCAACCACAAAACCAGAAATTCTTCATCCAAGCAACGATTCCCAACAACTCCTTCAAAACGAAGGTAACATTATCCCACCATTATCTGCTACCCCCTAGAGGAGTGAACTCTATCCAAATATAATCAAACGTCTAATCGCAGGTGTAAAAATTTTTCTCCATATATGCATACATGTAAATGTTCTCAATGTCGCAGAAAAATAAAATAGATAGCATGTCCAATTTACGAAGCGCAACCAGTATCAGCCTTAGGAGTTAAAACTTCACAACTATAGACTAGTTTAATGATTAACGTATTGTATACCTGAAATTCATCTAATGGTCACCCATTCTACTTGATGTTCTGATTCTGTATTAGCCATGTTTGCAAAGTTGTCTGTATAGGAAGTATCACCTACCCAGACTCCTAGTAACCTACCCTCTGTCTTTATTGCAATCTGTAACAATAATAGATAGAGTGCAACTGTTACCTTTAATTACCACAGCCTGCATACTGTTACCAGCACATGCAAAATTGTTACTTACTAGTTAGAAAATATCAATCTGTTTAATCTATATGTAGTAACAATTTATACTTACATCACACACAGATTCAGAGAAGAACAAACATACAATACCATGCTCAAACTCTCACAGAAAATTAAAAACATTTCACACCCACTCCCTACTCTCAAAGCAGAAGTACACACAATAAGTGATAGAAAGTTACCCAAAAGCTCACAGCCAACATGCTCCTTACAAATAACCTTTTCTTAAGATTACTTTACATAAGTATCATATTAATAACAATAATTGCAATCACCCACGGCTTTAATGACAAAACTTACAAGACTATCCCAATCATGCATAGACCACCACGAAACAGCACCTACCCTGGCCATACAAACATAGGTTCCCTCCCTAAAATTAACCATTACAGACTAATTCACATAAACTACACCAATCTACCTCAACCAAGTATCCAACACATCACTAAAGATGCAAAACCTTTATCATGCATACTAATAAATGCCAGATCTATGAAAAACAAACTCCCCATCTTTACAGACATGTTAAACGAACTAAAACCTGACATACTATGTGTCACCGCGATGTGGCTAGCCGACACTGACACAGTCTATATAAACCAGCTTAATAACAATGATTATGAAACTTCGTACACCCACAGGAACAACAAAAAGGGAGGAGGTGTACTCATAATGACAAAAAAAGTCTTAAATGCTAAACCACAGCCTACAAATACACCATCCAACATTGACACACTCATTATTAAAATTGGACACCTTAAAATCTGTTTAATTTACAGACCACCTAACCACCAGTCTGAAAACATGGACACTCTAATCGAGCTACTAAGCTCATCTACTGACCAACAACCTATAATACTGCTTGGGGACTTTAATCTCCCTTCTCTACCTGCATCACAGTCTGCCCTATTTCTAGAATCAATAGCAGATATGGAGTTTAAACAAATATAATTTCTAAAAAAACACACACTAAAGGAGGCATACTCGACATGATCTTTCTCCCCGAAGTATTACACAAGCTTTTCAACTCTGATTCACTAGAAAGCATCCTAATCCCGTGGTCAGACCACCATCTAATCAAATTCAAGCTCATCATCAATGATACAAAAGAAAACAGTGGCCCATCAACCAAACAACCAAGAAAACAGTGGCCCATCAACCAAACATCTAAAACTTTCAATCAGACACAAGGCCTACCACAGGGATCCGCACTATCAGCACTACTATTTAACATTTACCTACAACCAGTTAGTAGCATCTTTAAATGTCATTGCGTCTATTACCATATTTACGCCGACGATATAATGTTCTATCTCCCATTTAAAATCCCGCACCCTCCACTACAACAAATAACAGAATGTTTTAAAGAACTAACATCATGGCTCAAAGATCAGAACTTACACATTAATTTCTCAAAAACCGATGTACTATATATTACTAAAAATCAAACATACACACCCCCTAACACCATTACCCTAGATAACCATGAGATCAACATAAAAAAAGAAATAAAATACCTAGGTGTGATACTTGACAATAAACTTAATATGGATTCACACATAAAATATCTAACAAAAAACATACACTACAAACTTAAGACATTGAAACAACTAAGGGGCATGTTTACTAAACATTCCTAACGTGCGGGGCCGTGCTAGTGTGCCTGTGCCATATAAGGAGTGGGCGGTTCAGGCAGAAAATAGAAAAAAAACGGTAGTAAGCAACCGGATGTGTGTGCGTCGCGCTAATGTGCGGGGGTCGACATTAGCGCGTGGAAAGGCAAAGTGGCACGCTGCTGAGTATACAAAACAACAGAGCCGTGGTACAACGGTGAAGACACTGACCAATGGTGCAGGGGCCATGGGTTCAATCCCCCAGTGTGCACAACGACAAAGGTCAGCTGAGGCAGTAATTGTAATGATTAACATTGTTTTAGGAGGCAAATTAATTTGGAACGGCATAAGGCGGCGCACAGTTATTTTTGGGCGGCAGAAGGCGGCGCACAGTTATTTTTGGGCAGCAGAAGGCGGCGCACTGGTCCCCTTGGGCGGCAGAAGGCGGCGCGCTGATAGGCACAAGGCGGCGCGCTGATGCACAAGCACAGGAACAGAGCCACAGCACAATGGTTACAACACTGACCAATGGTGCAGGGATCAGGGGTTCAACACCTCACAATGCCCAGTGAAAAATGCCTGCTGAGGCAGTATGTAGGAGGCTGTATAAATTTATTTTGTTATCACTACTAGCAAACGCACTCTCCCAGCATGTTAACATACGGCGGCCCATAAGGCACATGTTACAGTGCACTGTTCGCCAAGGCACCCTTGAATGACCCCTATGGGGCAGCATGTATGTTGCGACACAGGATAATGTACAGTGCACCCTATAGGGATGGCAACCATAAGGTGGCCTACAGGGCGCCCTATGAAGCACCCTCAGAGGCACCTAATGGGTATAGTAAGCTGAGGGTGGTCTTGCCGGCATAGACATATGTACAGTAAATAAAAATAAAGCTGTGGACAGCCCTACCAAAGGGCCCCACTGTGGGTTTGAACCCATGACCTCTGGCTGCACAGGCAGTGATGTAACCATTGCGCTACAGCTCCATAGCTGTAAGCAGACCCCTGGCTGGCTGCAGATAGCCTACACGTCACCTCACAGACAGTCTGCTGGTGTCAACAGGATAGGGTTAGGCCACCCGTACCCATGATGCACTGCACATGCAAATTAGCTGTCCGCAGATGGACACAAGATGGGGAATGCACCCCCACAGCACCTCGGCCCTGTTGGGGGAAGTGACCGGGTGCACCCACACAGCACCTTGGCCTAGTAGGGGGCACTGACCGGGTGTTTTACTGGCACAGAGTAGCCACACACCGTTACATCGTGCGGGTACTGTGCTCACCCTGAGTGTGCAATGAGGTGGCCAGGACCAGGTCAACAACACCTGCCATGGCTGCTGGAGGCCAAGCGGGCGTTCCAAAGCAGTGTTAATGTGTAAGATAGCTAGTTTCTGCACAAACACCATGGATATCCCTGTCTGCCACCATCAGGCACCCCCCCCCCCCAGTGGCAAACATGGTCCCCATCAAGGGATCCACACTCTACCTCCCTGCAAAGGTGGCAGTAGAGGGCAACATCAACCCCAGTCCTGCTGAGGACCACCACCCCCCCCCCCCCAGGCAGGCAGCTCCATACACAGCCATAACACAATAGCAGACAGACATAAGCCCAGGGTATGGTAAGCTGCACTCCACCACCAGATATTCCCCTGCAGCAAGCCAACAGCCACTGCACCCTGCAAGCCATTATAGCAAGACATTTACCAGCTACAAACAGTCTGCTGGTTAGTCCATAGTGCATGTTCCCAATGGAGATGCATGCACCCAGAACTGGGCTGTCTGCATACACAGCAAGCAGATAGATCAGTGACTGGACCCCAAAGAGAAACCCATATCTATCACATGAGAGAACTACTATACAGCACTATGGGGGGGCCTAGCCATGCTGTGGTCACTGCACAGTCAGGGTGAGCGTGATCCCCCAGAAGGACATGCTTTGGCCACCCTGTCTGTGTAGGTGGTGGCCGGACACTACAATATCCCAGCCAATGTCCCTGCCAGGGCCCTATGCCCAGTGCAGATGCATCCTGGCCACGCCACCCTGCCCTGGCTATACCCATGGTACCTTGCACCTCATTATGCACATTGACTGGCCAATACTGGCAACAGTGCTGGCAGTGCGGGCTGTTGAAGGGGCTTGCAGCCAACACCCACTGTATAGACAGACACACACTTCCACACCTCTGCCATCATGGTGCTACGATTGAGGGGGTAAGTAGCCTTGCCCACCAAACCGGTCCTGAGCACGGCAAGGCATGGATATGGTATGCATTACAGCTGGTGGTCACTCCCCAGGGTGGTAAGCACCGTCAGAGGCCAGGCCTGGAGCATGCCCCGCAAACACCTAACAGATTGTTTGGATGGGGTCAACTAGCAGTATGTACGTAACGTATGGATAACTGCCTGCCTGTGCTCCTAGCAAACGTCTCCGAGCTGTGTACCGTATACCTCAGGTGTAGGGTGACATTGGTAAGTTATGCAAGTGCTCGTTTTGGGTGCTGCATGCACGGTCCAATGTTCTGCCTTTCCAGGAGACATTGGCCAATGGGGCCTGTGGGTGTGGGTGTGTCTGCCCTTGATGGCTGCTGCTTTACGGCACAGATTCCCAACTCCAGTCCAGGTTTGCATCACACTGTTCGGGTTTTCCTGCTATCCCTCATGAATATGCATGGGCTACATCTACATGCCATGGGGGTGGTGCATAGATATACAGCACAGGCATATGTATGAGTGTCAGCATGGAACTTGACTGGTGTGTGGCCCACCAGGACTGCATTTGGGTGATTCTGCTCTAGGTACTGCCCCTGTTCATGGTGTCTGTGCTCAGTGGGGTAAAAGATAGATGTCTTACCATTGCATATGTCCCCGCCATGAAAGGTGTGTCCTTACTATCACTGTTTAGTTGTGGGAAAAATATGTGGGCAGGATTGGCAGTAGCCCCAGCTGGGCTTTGAACCTGTGACCTTCTGTTCTTGTATGCACTGTCTGTGTGCACTGCACCACTGTGTAGCCACAGATTGGTTGGATTCCCTGGACTGTCCATGACTGTGGATCCGGCAGGACCTGTCTGTTGCAGTGGACTGTGCCAGCCTGCACATGGCTAGGCCTCTGTCTTCTGTGGTTAGCAGCCACTGCCCCCTGCACCACATGTACTTGTCCGCCAACATGCTGGCATGAACTTCTCTCAGAAAAAGCAGTTGACCTGATTGCAATGTGGCAGTATGGGACTGCATTTGGGGGACTTGGCTGTAGGTAATGCCCATTGTTGTGGTGTGTGTGCGGTGTTGGGTAAAATATGGGTGTTTTCCCCATGCATACAGGGGTGTCTGCGCTATCTTTATTTAGTGGTGGGTAAAATATAGGGACTGGGCTGGCAGGTGCCCCAGCTGGGTTTTGAACCTCTGCCCTCTGGTCCTAGAGGTAATGACTCTGTCCACTGTACCACACTTTGGTCACAGAGACAGTGCAGCCCCTGGAGGCAGTAAGCCTGGCAGGATGGAGTCACAAACCCTGCTCTACGCAATTCTACTGTGGGCATATGCACCCTGTCTGGTGACAAACGTGCACATAAACCCCGGAAATGACCACGGAAAATGTGGGACAAAATATCACCACGCTGGGCAACGGTGATATTAATGGGCAACCATAGCAAACACTCCCAGGACAGCTCCAATACGTGGCAATGTTTTTTGGAAGAGTCTCCTCTCAGTAGACCCTTCCAAAAGTCATTTCTTTTTTCTGGAGCTTTGCTGGGTGTGATTTCTGTATTTGCCCATCACTATAACTGTTCCCCAGCTGACTTACTATTTTTAATAGTTCTGTTGTGGTCATTTTCTATTTTTATTTTCACTTTTGTGCTGTGCACATATATCACACTGCTCACGTTTTGCTGGTTTCCCCGGTTTTCCTGTACATTGCTGACGGAAATGGTTTCTCTTCCCTTTAAATGCTTTCTACCGCGAGTGTTTCACTCGCGGTAGTTTTTACATGCAAATTCGGGCCCGATACTGTGCGGGGAGCCTCTCCCCTCCCACTCTCCACCCATTGACCCCGTCCCTCCGCCCCTCGGGAGCCTTCCTCCGCCCTCAGAATGCCTTTCCACGCCTCTATCGGACATTTGCGGCCGGGTACTTGTGCGGGGCACGTTAGTGCGGCGCGCAACTGTGCGGGGCGTTTAAGAGCGTTTCTGAGCGTTTGAGTGCCGCGTTTCCGTGCGCTATTGTGCGGCACGCAATTGTACGGCTTTTAGTAAACATGCCCCTAAGACCATTGATTCACTTGCAAGACTTCATAACCATAATTCAAGCTATCATAACCCCACACTTTGATTTTGCAAATATAATCCTTAATGGCATCACAAAGCAAAATATTAAAAAGATACAACTAACTCAGAACATAGCAGCAAGGATAATAATGAATATAAGCTCAATAGAACATATCACACCGATCCTGGCTGAACTTCATTGGCTACCTATTTACAGCAGAATAAAATACAAGATTCTTTTAACCACATTTAAACTAATAAATAACCTAGCACCATCTGTACTCAATACACGCATCAATGTAGAAATAGATAAACGGTCACAAAGGAGTAGAAACAAAAACACTATAGCAGTACCAAAAGATTACACAAAAGCTAAAAAGCAAACCAACAAGAGGGCCTTCTCACATTCGGCACCCATCCTCTGGAATAATCTTCCTGACAACATTCGCCTACTGTCGGACATAAAGGAATTTAAAACAAAATTGAAAACTCATTTATTCTCTTTACACTACAACAAAGGAGCAGAATCTAACCAAATTACACAAAGAGACACAGGTTAATGACCATACTACAATATGATATAACCCATAACAAATAACAATTAATAACATAACACACAAATAACAAATAACAATTAATAACATAACACACAATACTTAACCACATCCTTCATGTATCCAGATGACGACCCCCAAATTATATTATATGATCTGTCACCTTAAAATAACTTATGCATTCAAAATTGATCTACGATATATTTTATAAATACCTACAATGTAAATATGTTCAAATAGTTTACTGTTCAAACTTTATATTGTTATCTGTAAATAGTTCCATCTGTTCTATGTAAAATGACTAGGTATGCTATTTCACATACCATATAACTTACTGTTCATTGTAAACCGCACTTGATACTTGGGAAAGAGCGGTATAGAAATAATTGTTAAATAAATAAATAAATAAAACATCTAAACCATAGATTTAAAAAATACAATGAAGAAGAATTCCTAGATCTAATAATTCCTCACTTATCATCATCACCATCGGATTTAGATGAAGCGATCACAAACTGGCATAGGACAATCAATAATGCTGCAACTAACTAACATGCGAATAAAAAGAACTGTCACCCTAGAACTGGAAATGCGCCTTGGTTTAACAACATACTAAAACAAATGAAAAAAGAATTAAGGAAAACAGAACGCAAGTGACGCAAACATAAAGATACTACATATTATGAGTCCTATCACAACCAACTCAAAAGGTATAAAGAAGCAATAGATAGCTCTAAAAAGAATTACCATGCAACAATACTTGCTAATTCACTAAACAGACCTAGAGAATTATTCTCTATTGTGCAAAAACTAACGAATAACAATCATAACTCTTGCAAGGAAATCACAGAAATTTCCCCCCAGACTTTGGCAAATCACTACATAAATAAAACTAAGCACCTTCCAAACCTGCCAATAACAACAAACACATCTCAACATATTTACCCAGATAACTGGTCTAACTTCTACCCCATAACTAAGGATACACTCAAGAACATAATACTAAACCTAAACACCACTACGTCTTATCTTGACCCATGTCCAGTAACCTGGATAAAAAATTCCCTCCCAATCCTATCTCAATTCATTCTCCCAATAATCAACCTATCCTTAACCAATGGGTACCTATCACCAACACTAAAGCACGCACAGATTCGCCCACTACTTAAAAACAACACCCTTGACAAAACATCACCAAATTCATACAGACCTATTTCAAGCATACCTTTCATGGCAAAACTAATTGAAAAGACTGTACAAATTCAAACGCAGGAATATATAGACAACTCAGCCCCCCTGGATGATCAACAATATGGTTTCCGCCCTCGCCATGGAGTAGAGACACTTCTAACTGTATTAATTGATACACTCGTAAGAGGGATTGATAACCCTAAGCAAGCGTTCATACTCCTATTCATAGACATATCTGCGGCATTTGATAGTGTTCACCATACCATAATGCTCAATAATCTTAAACAAATAGGGATAAAATCAACAGTGCTAAATTGGTTTACCTCATATCTAGGCAATAGAACCCAAACCGTCAGAATAGGAAACAACACATCTAATACATATAATCAGGAAATTGGCCTACCCCAAGGTTCTGCCCTATCAGCCCTCCTATTTAACATCTATATAAAACAGATCTGTAACATATTCAAAAAATTCAAGGTATACTATCATTTGTACGCAGACGACATAATGATGTATATTCCATTCACGATCCCCAATCTACCACTTAAATTACTCACTGAATGTTTCAACGAAATTACTACCTGGCTAAATAACAATAACCTTGCCATCAATCACTCTAAAACCGAAGCACTAATTGTAATCAAAAACCAATCATACTCTCCCCCACCACACATTATACTTCAGGACCACAAAATCAAAATAAAAAATGAAGTACGATATTTAGGCGTCATACTGGATACACATCTCAGTATGAATATGCACATAAGAAACACAACAAAGAAAATTTACTTCAAGCTCAAAATCTTAAAACAGCTACGTCCTCTAATACATTTACAAGATTGCACGAAAATAATACATGCAATAATAAACCCTCACTTTGACTTCGCCAACGTGACTCTACTAGGGGTAACGAAACAAAACATAAAAAGACTCCAACTTGCACAAAACGCAGCAGCCAGAACCATCATGAATGTCCCACCATTTCATCACATAACACCTATACTGGCAAATCTTCATTGGCTACCAATACAAAGCAGAATCCTATACAAAACACTAACAACAACCTTCAAGGCTCTAAACAATATGGTCCCACCGACCCTAAAAAATCTCATATTTAAGGAATCAACCAATAATCAACACAGAAGAGACCAAACAAACAAATTAAGGACCCCAAAAGAATACATAAAAGCTAAAAAGACAATTTTCCCATGTGGCCCCCATTATCTGGAATGACCTCCCAGAGGAAATCAGATCAATAATCGAGATCAAAGAGATCCGTAAGAATCTAAAAACACATCTGTTTAAGGCACACTACGGGCTATCAACAAACTCCCCCTCCCAACAAGAAAACGGATAACAACACTGTTTGACAGAGTGACAAAAAATTGACATGACCTAGGACTGGTCACTGCTAAGATTTTTACTAGTTTAGAAATTTATAGTGTTTTTATACGTCTTATGTAAGGCATGCATATCCCAATTTTGTATATAGTTCTCAAAATGTTGTTTGTTATTTCACAACTTTCCTTTGTTTTAAGACGTTCCTTGTAAACGATTACTGACTGTTTTGTTGTATAATAGTTACACTGTTTCAGACGTTCATTGTAAAACAGACAACAGCCTGTTATATTGTTGTTAAATGTAAACCGCATCTGATCTCTGGAAGGTGCGGTATATAAGCGACTGTTAATTAAATTAAATTAATTAAATTAAATTACTGTACCCTTGTTCTCATCTATTGTACTGTCTGTGTTGATTAGACTGTAAGCTCTGATGAGCAGGGACCGTCTTTATATATGTGTCTGCACAGCACTGCATATGCCTTATAGTGCTATACAAATGAATAGTAGCCCTGTCCCTTAGCGCATGGCACATTAGCATGAGTGCATTTAACGCCACCTATTGAGATGCCCTTAAGTTATCTTATGCTAATGTAGCTGGCATATGGTGTGAATCCAGTGCTAATTGCACAGAGAACAGTATGCCCATTCTCCACCCCACCTCACCCTCTCGCAACTCCAACACAGGTTACAAAGTGCGGGAATCGTTCTGCGCTGTCATGGCCCTGTGCTAGTTGGCAACGCCTGTCCCAACATGCATTCAGCATGCACCAGAACATGTGTTGTCAGCTAAAGCCCTTTAGTTAAAGACCCCCTAAGACTTTTAAAATGGACCCCCATAGGCACCTCTGTGTCTTTATCAAATAGGGCAAAGCATGTGCTCAGGAGTGGAGGAATAGCCTAGTGGGTAAAGCAGCAGCCTGGTGACCAAAGTACCAGAGTTCAGTTCGCACTAACATACCTTGGGCAAGTCGCTTCACCCTCCATTGCCTTGGAATGAAGGCCTGGCAATCTATTTCTGGTCACACCTTACCAAAAATACCCACGGGCTGCTGTGTCAGCGTTGACCTGATAGCAATAAAAAAATGAGGTGCTCGCATGGCCTTCATATAAATGTGACCTATTACAAAGTTGTCCAGCCAGAGGATGCCCCCTTCAAGCCTGTGCATGCTGCTTGCATTTATGTACATGTGGTGCTTTTTCCAAAATGACTTGCATGCATACTGTTTTGCACATGTGAAGGCTTTTTAACACTTGAGAACCTCTTAAAATTGCCTCCATAGCTTTTCCTAGTCTCTTTGCTAGCAGTGTAAGCAGCCTGCAATCTCGCTACTCTCTGGGATCCTGCCAGATACTTTTGACCTGGATTGGCTATTATTGGAAGCAGGATACTGGGCTTGCTGGACCTTCGTTCTGACCTTGTAGGACAATTCTTACGTTCATAATGAAAAGAGAATTATTATTGAAAAAGATTGAGCTAAACCAATAATTCCATGTGATAGATCTTTGCGACTCTTGGTGCTTTGGTTTACCTCTGTTTTGATGGGGTGGGTGACACTGTGCAGCCTTTTCTCCTCCAGAGCATTAGAATACCTTTTAACTTATTCCTATGTAAGGTACATGGGGAAAACAGCTGTAGAATTACCAGCCGTGCTTTGAAGTGGAACATATTCAACAAAGGGCAATCAGCAATAACAAAGGACTCGAAGAAAGTGATCAGGCACCATGGAAGTGGCTTTTGAAGTGTTGATGCCCCAGGACAATGACTGATATGATTTCATTATTATCTCATGTCAAAGTATCTTGTGCTCACTTACCTAATACCTCTACCTTTTCGTCTTAATATTTTTAATGTTTACCTTCATGTTTTCAGTGTGAAAATCTTTATGAGTTTGTTCAGGATCTTTATAGACAGCATGGCAACAGTATTTATTTATTTATTTAATATACATTTATATACCGTGTTTTCCCAAGTATCAAATACGGTTTACAAGGAACAACAATGTGAATTGTGCCAACAAGTGCTCAATTCACTGACATTATAACTGTTGTAACTATTAAACTGTAAGGCTTACAACTATTTACCTTAATTTTAGATACTCAACTTACTTATATTAAAACTGTTGGAACTATTTACAATAAGCTGTTGGAAAAACTGCTATATCAGTATTTTGCATAGGTTATATAGCATATGTTTGTGAGATAATATGCCATCAGGCAGATGGGGAGATTAGCTGCTCAGGCAGACTGTTGTAAGATTGAGGTGTGTTGTTTTCTGTTCTATTGTGAAAGAGTTTGTAGGCTAAAGTGTAGCATAAACAGATGTGTTTTAAGGTTTTTTCGGAACATTTTGATGTCATTGACCTCTCTGAGTTCAGCAGGTAACTCATTCCAGAGTGTTGGTGCAAAGTGCGAGTATGCTTTACTGTTTGTCGTTTTCTTGCATTTTCTGAAGTCCTTAGGAACTGTTAGTTTGTTGTTACTAATACTCCTTTGGGTTCTGGTGGGTTTTTCTATATTGCTAAGCGTATTTAAGAATGAGGGTGCTAAATTATTGATAATTTTAAATGTTGTAACCAGTATTTTATATTTTATGCGGCTTTGAATAGGTAGCCAGTGTAGTTCGTAGAGGGTAGGTGTGATATGTTCAATGGCACTGATATTCTTGATGGTTACTATTCTCTCAGAAACAATATTAAGCGGCCTATATGTTATATTGTTAATGCCTTTCCTAAAGCTTTTTTCATTAATGCAGGTTTTTTTAAACTAACAGATTTTTCCACCAACATCTACATCAGCTGATTAATATGCTAATGAGCTCACATAAGTATAAGTACAGTATAGTAAAGAGCAATGGTATGGTAACTTGCTGTCTCTATTCTTCTCCTCCTCTTATCTGTTTACCTGTTTCTGTCTTCTATTCTGTCCTATCTTATAATGGCGTTCTTTTCCTATTTCCTCAAATGATATTATTGTAAACCGCTTTAATGCCTTTTGGCCTAAGCGGTATATCAAATGATTAATAAACATAAACATCAGTAATACTGTAATATAGTAACTGATGGCAGATAAAGGTCACAATAGCCCATCCAGTTTTCCCAGCAGGAATCCGTCCACTTTGAGTAGATGCTTGTATACAATAAATTCCCATATGAAACCCAGCACCCACTAATATCTCATCCCTGATATTTAGGGGTGTGTGTGTGGGGGGGAGGGGGTGATTTTTTAACAGGAGGCCTATGATAGAAGTTTGAAAAGATGCCTATTTTAATTTGATTTTATAAAGATAACATAGGCGCCTGCGGAGTTTTCTAGAATAAGCTCCCAGAACCAGCCCCAAGAGCGCAAGTGCCCATTCACAAATTTACATCTGCTCTGAAGAAGATGTCAGTGTGTGCATGCACCCTACAGATATAGCCATGCAGTCTATAAAACACATATGCGCTTTGCAGCTCTGCACACACGATGCCCTTGGGAATGCCCACGCACACACTGCATAAAACTAGGCATACACATTCCATGTGCCTACTTTTTGCATGTGGTTGTGCAATATTAGAAAGGCCCCATTCTGTGTTTAAAACAAGCTTTATACACAGAAAAAGCGTAATAGAAATTACACCATGAGAAGTAAACAGCTAGCAAATCCGCCAGTGTGAACTGCCTCCTATGAAATTTTCTGTTTTGCTCATCTTGAGACTTCAGTGTTATCAAGGCCTTACGAAGTGCAATGTGGCAGTATAGATGCCCCATAAAACAAGACGTTCCACACAGAATTAAAGGATCCCTATTTCTGGAATGCTTGTACGCGTGTGCCTGTAGTCTGCAGACGTGTAAAGATCTGGAAGAAAGCACCCCTGTGAGAGTCAAGATGTTCCCCCTTGACAGATCCTGCAAGTTTGGTGTACACAGAAAACCAAACACAAATGTCTGTAGGGACATGCGTACACATAGACACACAGACAGAGCGATTTCATAACCCTTCTGACCCTTGGGAAAGTAGGGCAAGAAATAGGGGTCTGCATCTTGTTTTATGCTGTTTTGTTTTAGTGCACTCTAGAGCTTTCAGTGCACACTAAAATAGGAGCATGCTAAACAAATTGACAGGTGCTAACATGAAATAGTATGTGCTAGTGCGTTTTAGTGCACACTTTTTCATTCAGTGCACAGTCATTTATTTCAGTGTTTGCTAAATAAAATAGCTCATGTGAAAACACAATGATATGACATGAAAACAAAATGAAACAAAGGACATAAAGGAAATAACTGGGCAACAGCGATATTGTGTATGTGTGTCTGTGTGTGTGTGTGTGGGGGGCGGGGGGGGGAGTGGTGCCATGATAGCTGCAAAAGGCTACTGCAGTTTAGGAAACATACCCCTAAGAGCGGAGAAGAAGCCAAATGTTTAGAACATTGGGCTGAGAACAGGGAAACCAGTGTTCAAATCGTGCTGCTGCTTCTTATGATTTTGGGCAAGCTACTTAATCCTCCTTTGCCTCAGGTACAAACTTAGGGGCCGGTGAAGAAACATTGTGTGTAGTTAGTGTGACATCTGTACATACTTATTGCTGCACCACAATGTGGAGAGAAGATTGCTGGGAGCAATGGCTGCACAGACAGTAGCCCAATGCCTATAAAAATTACATTATAATGAGCAGTGTGATTTCAAATCACATGGTAATAAGTCATTAGCCATTCCACCCAGATGCAAAGAAGTGCGCAGAACACCAAAAGGTTGCACGCAGAGTTCAGTAGCACCAACGTTCAAAAGCCTGGTTGGAGGGGAAGTAAAACTTTGGTATGCGTAGAAAGATTAAACTTTGGTACATGTAGGAGAAAAAAGATCAGGATTTAGGAGAACAGAAATGTTTTCAGGTGTGATTTACCTGCTGGTGGCTTTGTGGTCACATGGAGTCCTCCACAAACCAGTGTTTTGGGCACGAAAGATAAGCGCACAACTTTCCCCACTGCTGTGCCAAATTTCCTGACCACCATGTGGATAAGCAATTCCTCCATGCTAAAAAATTATTTTAAATTTCGCCACTAGTGCATAAGGTTTCTGCTCGTGCACAAGCATAGGGCACACAGCGTACATTTAGCATAGAGGCTTTTCTCATTTGCATACATTTTGCTTATGGCACACCAGCACATAACCTTTGTGGTACTAGTCTGGAGCTAGAAAGCCATGCATAGCATAGCTCTAATGCCAGCTTTCTGCACCGGCCTGTTAGGTTTTAAGCTCTCGGGGCACAGGATTACTGTACCTAAAAATGAGTTAAAACTCAAATCTCTTCCCTTCCCTAAGGGCAAAGTACCTACAAACACTTATACCTTCTTTTCTTATCAAAACAGCATGCACGCTTAAAAAAAAATGCAAAAAATGTTTGGTTTTACAATATCCATTCTAAGCTCATTCCCAGGAATGCATCTGCTCAATGTGTTCATTGTGGAGCAATCAACCTGCCTTTACCTGCACACAGTGTGAACAATTTTCAAATAACCCATTCACAAGGATAGCGGACAGCAACCTTGGGCCGGAAGGACTGGAGTTTCTAGTCCTACAGGCGCTCCTTGTGGCCTTGGGCAAGCCACTTAACCCTCCGTTGCCTCAGGTACAAAAACAGATTGTGAGCCCTTCGGGGACAAGAGAAATATAAACATATATATATTCACAGTACCTGAATGTACACTGCTTTGACTCGTAGAAAAAGTGGTATATAAGCCTAGTTAAATAAATAAATAAATAAAAGCTGATATCTGCAAGAATGTTTTTTGAAAATTCCTCTCCCAGTGGCATGAACATCTCTATACATGTATCTTTTGTAAAAGTGCTGTAGGTACAACTCTCAGAGGTCTACGAGAAGAGGAACAGACCAGAAACTTTTGGATGAAAGCAAAGAGGAGATGAAGAGACGAGAAGGAACAGGCCAGAAAGGGAGAAGGCCATCTATAGAAAATAGGAATATGCACAGGCAAGAAAAAAATCTGTTAGTCTTTGTTTTGGTCACAATTTTCTCTGATTTTTGAGTGTTTTTTTTCCATTAGTTCCACTCATTTATTTTGAAAGGGAACTTTTAGGGAGTACTTAATTGATTTAATGTGTGTCGTGAAAATAAAGTGTACTAAGTCGATTAGTGTGCACTAAATCAATTTGGCGCACAATACATTTTTAAGGTACACTCACAAAGCAAATATGTACTAACAAATTCACACCCCTAGCAGAAAATGACCATGTGGGAGATGTGGAGCCTGATTCAAGTAGGGGGATGTCTGGGCTGTCCGGATGTCCCCGAGGAAGACGGGGCCATTTGGAACTGATCCTAGACCGCAGGATCCCCGCAGGTGCCCCAGACTCCTGTGGCTTTGGCCCCCCCCCCTCTTTTCCCTGCTGCCCTACCCATGGCTGGCCTGCTGTGGCCTGGATCAGGTGGCGGGGACCCTCCTGCACCTGGCCTCGGAATAAGCAGCACATCCTCACGGGCTCAGCAGGACATACAGGGCCGTGACCTGAAATGGCCCTGTATGTCCTGCCGGGCTGGCCCATCCCTGCTCCACCCAGATCCCCCCTTCCCATATGAGGAGAGCTGGAGGGGGAATTGGGCCCTGCAACCCTTGTCCCAGAATCAGGCCCCTAGCTAAGATTAAAACTAAAAAACATCATAGCCGGAGCAGCCATTTTAGAAAGGAACACACTCAACGCTGGTATTGTTTGGTGTACTGAATGGTTAGGTGCTGATTTCACAGTCTACAAGTGGGAGTATTTGTGCTGGCATGAATTAGCCATCACAAAATAGGACAATTAAGGATTCGAGTGAAAAGAATGTTTGATAAAAACCCTTTGAGGTGGTTTTAAAGACCACTGAGGTAAGCACTCATGCAAATTCCAAGCCCAAACGAGCTTAAGTCTGCTTAGGAGCAGGTGTAAATCTGATGTTCAGCTGTTTAAATACTCTTGTTGCAAAATCAGAAATATATGCATAGTTTTCTGTTCTACCCAAAACACGCCCACAACATGCATCCTTGCAAACTGTGAGTGATGCAGATCTAAACATGTAAATATGAACTTTTGAAAACAGCTATTTACACTCACTGGCCATTTAAATCATGTTCACTAAATGGAAATTACACTAACCTGGTAATTGTAGTTCCTGGAGGGTCCAGTTTAGTCCTCCAACATCGGGTAGTGCCCCTCCTCCTGCAGCCTGGAGACTGGACCAATCAAGTCTTCTGTAGTATATATGCAGACGGAGCTCCCAGAAGCCCCCAGTGTACTAGTAACAAAGCATACTTAATGAAGCAACACATTAGATTAATATACAAAATGACATAATGAAAATGACATAATTAAAGAACAATTTGTTTCCCCCCCACAAAAATATCCAACTTTCTCCCCAAACGAGGAAGTCAGAACACTGTATTGTGCTGGAACCAACGCCCCAGAAATCAAAATACAGCTCCGTATCAGAAATCTCAGGAGCTGACTGAACACCTGAGAAAGAAAGAGCCATAGCCAAAAACGCGGCTGCAAAAAAAGGTTCGAACGGCAAGAGGAACCGTCTTATGATCCACCGTTCGGAAAGCGCGCCGCATTTTTATAACAGATAGTCGGGAGGGAAGGAGGACTAAACTGGACCCTCCAGGAACTACAATTACCAGGTTAGTGTAATTTCCATTTCCTGTTCGGTAATCCAGTTTAGTCCTCCAACATCGGGATGTAACAGAGCAGTTAAGACCGGGCGGGACCTTGCCATCCGGCGCGCAGAACTGCCGAACAAAAGAGGAATCCCGAGCCGCTGACACATCTAAACGATAGTGTGTACTGAAAGCATGCAGAGATGACCAGGTGGCCGCCTTACAGATATCTGCTGGCGGAACTAGGCTATACTCCGCCCAAGCGGTCGCCTGAGCCCTAGTGGAATGATCCAGTAGCCCCTCCGGAACAGACCGCTGCTGCAACAGATACGCAGACGCGAACGCTTCCTTGAGCCATCTTGCAACGGAGGCCTTAGCCACCGCTTCCCCTTTACGTGCACCACCGAAGAGCACTAATAGCCGGTCAGTCTTCCGAAAAGATTCGGTAGCCTTCAAATAACGACGAAGTGCACGACCCACATCGAGACGGTGAAGACTTCTGTCCGCCGACCCGACAGAGTGGGAAGAAAGAACTGGAAGAAACACTGCCTGATTCACATGAATAGGGGAAATCACCTTCGGCAAAAAGGAAGGGACCGGGGAAAGACAAAAAAGACAAAAAAGGTTCTCGGCAGGACAACGCATGTAGATCTGAAATACGCCGTGCCGAACAGATGGCTACAAGAAAAACCGTCTTCAGCGTAAAATCTTTCAGAAACGCCCTACTCAGGGGTTCAAAAGGTTCACGAACCAGGGCCCGCATCACTAGATTCAAGTCCCCCGGAGGAACGAAAATCCTGCGGGAGGGCTGCAAATGAAAAACAGTCGTAAGAAAACGACGTACGTCCGGATAAGAACCGCGGAGACGGCCTAAAACTTTGCCTCGATAACGAGATAGCCGCCAACTGGACTTTCAGGGAACTAGCCGCAAGGCCCTTATCAAAAGCAACCTGAAGAAACTTAAAACGACGGAAACGGAAACCGTCGCCGCCCGGACTCCACGCCGGGAGCACCAGTCTTCAAAGATCCCCCAAATCCGAACGTAAGTAAGAGAAGTGGACGTTTTCCCCGCCCGCAGTAGGGTAGAAATCACCACGGGGGGAGTAACCCTTCTTTTTCAGCCAAGCCCTCTCCATGGCCAAACCGTAAGCGAGAATCGACCCACTTGGGGCATCCGCAAGGGTCCCTGAAAAAGAAGATTCGGCAGCGTGGATAGGAGCCAAGGAATGCCGTCGCTCAGCCGGACCAGATCGGCATACCAGGGCCTCCTGGCCAGTCCGGGGCCACCAGTAACACTCGACCCCGATGGCCCTCGATGCGCTGAATGACCCAGCCAATCAGAACTCACGGAGGAAAGACATAAAGAAGGCCGGACGTTGGCCACGGCTGAATGAGAGCGTCGAGCCCCTCGGACATGTGCTCCCTTTGCCTGCTGAAGAAGCGTCCTGTCTCGGCCGATTGAAATGTCGCCATGAGATCCATGAAGGGCGCCCCCCCCCCCCGACGAACTATTTGCGCGTAAACTTGCGGGTTTAGCTCCCACTCTCCGGGGTCCACCCGCACTCTGCAGAGAAAATCGGCCTGAACATTGTCTGCGCCTGCAATAGGCGCTGCCGAGATGGCCGGAAGACGAGACTGCACCCAATTGACCAAGGCCATCGCTTCTGATTCCAGGGCCATGCTGCCGGTGCCCTCTTGGCGAATGATGTAAGCTACGGTGGTCGCAATGTCCGAGAGGACTCGCACCGGCCGGTCGAGAACTAGGGCTTTGAGGCCAAGAGGACTAGCCGCACCGTCCGCAATTCAAGGCGGTTGATCGACCAAGAAGTCTCCAGGGGAGACCATTCCCCTTGAGCGAAGCGGGTCTCGCAGTGAGCCCCCCAGCCGGTTAAGCTGGCATCCGTTGTGAACGGAACCCAAAGTGGAGGCTCCAGGGAATCCCCCGCGCCAGGTTCTCAGAGGAGAGCCACCACCGGAGTGATCGGCGAACCGCCCTTGGGCAAGTCAATCTCCTGTTCAACGAGTCGAATTGGTTGGACCAACGGCGCAGCAGAGCACTCTGCAGCGGGCGCATGTGGAAGCGCGCCCAGGGCACCACCTCCAAGGTTGCTGCCATCGTACCGAGGAGCTGTAGCTATCACCATGCAGACGGAGCTGGCATCCCCCTGAAGAGTCGGACAAGAGACCGAATGCGGCGCTCCTGTAGGCACACCAAGCCCTGTGCTGTGTCGAGGCTCACTCCCAGATACTCGAGATCCTGAGTCGGGCACAGACAACTCTTGCATTCTTTCACCACCCAGCCGAGGGACCGCAGCAGAGCCACCACCCTGCTCGTGACGTGCACACACTCCCGACTGGACTTTGCCCGAATCCACCAGTTGTCGAGATACAGATGGACCAGGATGCCCTCTTTGCACAAGGCCGCCGCGACCACTACCATCACGTTTGTGAAGGTGCGGGGGGCCGTGGCGAGACCAAACGGCATGGCCGGAAATTGGAAGTGGCCCCATGGAAGAGCGAAGTGGAGAAACCGTTGATGAGACGGCCGGATGGGAATGTGTAATGTGGTCTGCAGCGGCTGTGGAAGATCCTGCAGCAGGGGCTCTGAGGAGGGGGGGAGATAAGGTGCTGAGGGACCCAGCTAGCAATGCAGTGGGTATGGGGAAAGCCTCCGGGATGCAGCGTGCAGGTGTAACACAAGCAAGCTATTAATGTACCCTTCGGCTGATTACATTTCACATATAATACAGCCAGAGAAAAAAGCATTGTAGAGACTTAAACCACCTTTCCTCTTCTTGTGTGGGGTTTCATTTATTTATTTATTTATTTATTTATTTATTTTTGCATTTAAAACAAAAAGCAAGGAAGGCTCAGGGAAACCCAAGACTGTTTAAGAAAAGGATTTTGAAACTCCACGTGCCTCCACAGCATGATTAAGTGTGTGGAAACTGCTGTTTAGAGCTGTTTCCTCTAAAAAGAAACACTGAAGAGAAAAACAAAACAGCCGCTGGCACCGAAAAACTGTCAGGTATTCGCAGAACTGAGAAGGGAACTGTCAGTCATTCACTGTGCGGGCATAGAGAAACTTTCAAGGTCAGGGTAAGGCAATTACAGTGACTGAAAGTAGGGAAATTAGAGTGGGATCCCTCCGCAGCCATTCAGACCTCCATGGTAGGGGCTGAAAGGTGTTTCTGGGGAGGGATGTAGAAGCTCAATCCAGCCATAGGAAAATTACAGTGAGCATGCTTAAATAGGCCGAGCCCAAAACAGTCAGGATCCAAAACCCTGACTTAAAACCTCAACCAAATGGTATATTGAATAAGACAGGTACAATAATCAGTAGGACGTACAAAGTAACCCGGCTGCAGTTTGTGGACTAAAAAGTCAAAGTAGGCACTTCCAAACTCAGGGGCAGCCGGTCTGGATACAGCTGAAAGCATCCCAGAGCAGCTGAGGCAAGGAAGAAAAAACAAAAACAGAGTACTCACAGTTTTCTTACAGAAAATGATACCTGAACTTCCTGGAGGTATCCAAACTCTCGTGGTAAAGACTCAGTGCAGCGTAAAGCCAATGGAGAGCTCCCCCGAAGCCAAGCTCCGGAGTTCCCAAGTTCCTCAGGGGAAGCAAGATGCTGGGGGAAGAGCAGAGCTGATGCCTGAGGTCCCTGTGTTTCTTCTGACAGCCTATGCAGCGTAAACCTGAATAAGGCACAGGGAGAACTAAAAAGAAATAACTGCGTCCCGCAGGAACAGGCATTTAACAATATTCCCCATAATAGGTAAGCCTCAGCCAGCCTTCTTTGTTGGGCACAGTGGGGAATGGAACCCATGAGCCCTGCACCCTTCGTCAGTGACTCAGCATTGTACTGTGGCTCTGAATTGCATACTGTTCTCTATCCATGCCTTCTGTACTTTTTATCCATTATGTTCATACATAGGCAGAGAAAAAAGTAACCTCTGCACAACTGACATCTAGCAAGTGTTGTGGAAAAAAAACTGAAACAACAATATAGCTTTTAGAAGCCAGCAGAGAAGTAATCTGGCTTCCCGCCAAAAACCGAGGCTCATTAGCTATTCAAAATTGCCACCAGCAAAAATAAAACACCAAAAGAGTGAATTAAAACCCCCAAAAGCTAAGGAATTAACTTAAAAAGTCACAGAAGAAGGTGGGAGGGTTGCAGGCATGAGAGAAATGCCTAAAATCGCTGAAAAATCAAGAAAAATCAATCGAATTACCACAGAGCTGCAAACAGCAGTTGGAGAAGACATTCCAGGTCTAAAGAAACTGCAGCACAGCTCTTGCAGATGCCAGAGTCAGTCATTGTACCTCTGCGGGACCCACAAATCACACATTGAGGTTTGGCAGCCATGCTAAGGCAACCTGCTTCCAGGGGGAAAGAAGGAAACAGGAACAGGGAAGCCCACAGCAAAGGGACTAACCGTATTCAAATCAGTACAGCTTTAAATTTAAAACGTTTTTTTTTTTTTTTTTTTACAGAAAACAAAATACTCCCCAGAATCCTAGGGGTGCCCTGAGCAAAATCGCCAGCAAAAGAAACCCCAAAAATGCCAGGGGAACCCGTGCACAAGTGTTAAAAAGTGCCCTTAAAAAGCACACTTTAGAAATCCAAAATGGCCGCCGCACTTTTTCACCCACAATAAAAAAAGGCGCGAAAATACAAAGGTAACCAAATAATATGGAAAAGAAAGAAAACGACCCTCTAATACAGGGCAAGCGAAAAAAATCAGGAAAAAGTGCAATTTGGAAGCCAGGGGAGCCGACAGAGCCTCTGACAATGCAAAAAAACAACAGAGCTGAAAAGATAAAGCAAGGAAAATTCCTACCAGCTCAGGGAACAGCAAGGAACTCAGCCAACTCCTCCAAGTGACAGGCAATGCTGTAGCAGGTATGGCTCTTCCCCGAACAGTCCTGGGGAGAGCTCAACCCAGGTTTCAGATATTCCCAGGCAGGAAGGCAGGAGCCCAATGCAGGTCTGGCTTCCCCCAGGATGTCCCCTGTGGCAATGCTCCTTTTTTTTTTTTTTAAAGATACAGCTACCTAGCAAAGAAATGGTAAATAAAGGACCCAAAATAAAACCCCAAAAGAACTAACTAACTAGTGTTGCTCCTTCAAGTGTCACTTAGTGTGCCCAGAAAGGGCACCGAAGTCTGCAAGCTGCAAGGAGACTGGACACACTGGGGGCTTCTGGGAGCTCCGTCTGCATATATACTACAGAAGACTTGATTGGTCCAGTCTCCAGGCTGCAGGAGGAGGGGCACTACCCAATGTTGGAGGACTAAACTGGATTACCGAACAGGAAAACACGCTAATGGTCAGCCTGCGGTTTAGCACGTGCCAAGCACACCATGGTAACTGCTCCTATGCACCAAAATGTGGCTCTGCGAAAATTCCTGCACTAGCCACTTAGCGTGGGTCGGAGCAGAGACTGTGCAGCTCAGGAGTGTGTACATTGTGGTGAGAACGAGCATCTTTAATGCCTGCTAACTGGCAGTGTTGCATTTAGCACAGGTGGACTTACCGGTACCTCAATGTGTGGCGTTAAGGGCACTCACGTTAATCATGGCAAACGGCTTGGCAAGGAGGTAGTACAGAATCTGCACTACAGTAACTATATGGGGACAGGCTGGGCGTGCTTGCGTTCTTCAGCATGGATATGGCTCCACCCTCATGCTAAATTGTCCCTTAAACATGCAAACATTTCTATCTGCATATGCTAAAATTCATGCAAGCCTCTAAAATCACCATCTACTGTAAATGACCTAAATAATGACATCAATGAAACAACTTATTTTCTATATATTATGGGGGTAATTAAAGAAGGAACCTTCTAAAACTAGACTCCAATGCACTTAAATCACTGTAGTTTAATGAGTTATATGTGTAAATAGGTATTTATGCGTGCAAGTGACATGATTGCCCCAACAGCAGGCTCTTTCACTGTGGGCACGTGCATAGCTGGAGTCTGGATGCACTATTGGTAGAGTGCACTGGGCCACTTTTAAATTATAAGATTACTTGTGTGCTCTGCCCACTCTCTTTACAAATCTAGGGCTGGTGTCCATGACTGTGCCTTAAATAAACACACACGTTTGACTTTATAAACCAGGCGTTAAGCATGTCTGCCAAAACACATGTTAATTAAGCACCATTTTATAAAACTACCTTCCACATCCCTACCACCAGTCGTCTTTTTCCTGCTACTGGAGAATTGTCATAATATGAAGCATCTGCACTGGAAAAAGGAATTAAAGCTGTCTGCTAGTATATGTTTACAGAAGTGACTGAGAGGAATCATGATATGATAATGCAGGCACTGTTTCGTAACGACCTTCTGCGAGGTTGCCTGCGGTTTCCAGGAGCACTGGGAAATATCTCTTCATTATGCTTTGAGACTTATAACATTGGTTGGACTGTCACCAGGATGCAATCATTTCACTGTGTCAGAAAGTCAATATGATAAAGAATAAGTAACTGAAGCTACAATCATGTGATATATTTTACTTTAAATTGGTAACAATATCATAAATCATTTTGCACAGTATATTTATTATTAGTGATGCCAAATCATACTGGACTATTCCAGGCTCCTTTTCACTGAAGGAGACTGGGTCGATACTCTATCTATGAATGAAATGACTGATATGATCACTGGAAATGGAAAAGGAGAACCACTAAATTGGTTTTGCAGTTGTGGGGGAAAATGCAGTAACTATATTGTTCTAGCGCTATTGCCTCTCCCAACCTCCTCTGGTTGCTCCTCCCAGCCTGTCCTTCCCCTTTAGATCTGGGTGCAGGGACAGAGAATGTGGGACAGATTGTTTTTGTTCAGGATGGAACATGGGTTAGAGAACCGGGAAAAAGATGGACAGAAAAGTAGGAAAAGGCGAAGATGTTAGGTAGACACAAGAACAGAAAGGAAAGCAAAGAAAGAGAGCATGAAAGAGAGATACAGTGAAAAGAAACATGAGACAAAGGGAGGGAAGGCTAGGATGATATTCTTTTTGTTAGTGAGACAAAGAGGAGGATCTGTGCTGACTTCTAACAGAGCCACAAAGTGGAGACTGGTTTTTTTCTTTAGCATATCTGGGGTAATCTTATAAAGCATCTTCTGTGTGTAAAGCATGTTTTACATGTGAAAAATAGCTCTTAGAAATGCATGTGTATAAGTATGTGGCCGGCATGTACCACATGTAGGAGGGCAAGTTGGGTAGAGTTGGGATGTGTACATGTATTTTATAGAATGCACATGTAGACAGTGTGTACATATGTACATCTTCTTTGGAGCAAATATAAATTTGTGTGAGAGAAATGATGGGGTGGATGCAGGAGCCTATTTTGTGGGAGTGAATGTAGGCATCTAGTTTGCCTTTATAAAGTAAACAGCTTTTTGAACTTTTCACATAGGCGTCCATGTTATAAAATTATCACCCATGCTACAGTCAGAGTGTGGATAGCCAAGGTAGGGGATGGTTTTGTGTCTGCAAGAAACGTTTTGGGACCTTATCCAGGTGCATCCTAAGGACTTTCTGGAGGTTTTCATTTAAGCCTTATGAAATCTAACCCAGACACAGCTCAGAGACTTGGAGGGATTTTTTTGGTGTTTAAAATCTTTTTGTATCTTTCCCAGGTGCAGTATCTAAGCATTGAAGATTGTTGTTGACTGGAGTTTAGTGAGCTTAATCCTGACAAAAAATCTAAAAGTTCCTTCCTAAACTGCATTTCAAAGTGATGCCAGGCCAGCCACCTTAAAGACAGACCCATAACTGGGCGGATGGAGGGGGGAGGGCTTCCAAGGTACAGGGGCCCCCGATAGGCAGGCAGGTGAGGGGGAGGGGGAGCATGCCAGGATAAAGAGAAGGAGCAGTAGGCACGGCCCCTCTCGCTGTTTCCTGTGAGGTTAGGCCAGCAAGCAAAAAAGTGAGGATGTTAACATGCCAAGCCGGACCAGCAGGACAAAAACCTACCGGCTTTGCGGCATGAAGCAGAGGCTCCTGCCTGTTTTCTTTGGCGCTGCAGGGAGGACTAGGAGCAGAGAAGCAGCAAGGCGGGTTCGCGCTCGCTGGGTGGTACGTAGGCCGGCATGCTCTTCACTCCCTATTCCCCCCTCCTCCAACCTAGGGGGAGTACTACAAAAAATGGGGAGGGGTCACAGGTACTGGAGCAGAGATGCCTGGGATCAGTATCGGGAGGTCAATTACCAAAGACAGAGTGTCTGGGCTTGGATGTAAGTCAGTGGAAACGAAGGTAACTCCGCGTGCTGACATGGAGCAGTCGGTAGCGGGGGGAAGATGGGCCGTGGAGCGGGTTCAGGTTGGATAGCGGGCATCGGGGGTATGGTTCTCCTCCGCAGGGTTGGGGAGGGTCCCGGACACATAAATTGTAACCTGTTGTAGGGATTGCGGTTGTATCAATTGCTTCATTGTTGGAATAATATAAACAGTGTGTAATTGCATAATGGTTGGAAGCTGTGGCCTGTTTATTCCCACAAATAAAGTTGTTTTGCTGAGAAGACTGGTGGTGGCAAGAAGTGACTGGAGGGGAGGGGCAATGGGGCAGGGGAAAAGGGAGGAGCAGAAGCCCAGAGGAGGTCCAGCATGCCCCGGTTATGAGAGAACTTTGATATAAGAAGTAACTATTTCCCCGCTTCAGCTGAAGCCTTTGCATGGTGCATGCCGTTTTTCAGGAACACATGCTTGGGAACCTCATGGATACCCTACTGAACTCAAGCAAGGAGATACATCTTCCTGGAGAAAGAAGCAGAGATCCAGAGAATTCAGGCCTGTCTTTCAGAGAGATTGGGAAAGGACCAGGCTGTTTAGCCAGTCCCTCTACACAGGAGAAGAGCAGTACAAGAGTACCTGTTGAGAAAGGATTTAGTTTTGAATAAAGTACCCTTTATATTAAAATTCTTGACACATCATTTTCTCATTTTGTATAGTATTGTAATTTTTTTTTTGAGAGGGAGAGGAGGGAATCACCAGCAAAGGCTTTATAGAAAAAAGGCCCCATCTGGACTGAATTATTTTGCTGAGTGAACAAGAGCGAAGAGAGTAGTGTCTAAGGACTGTCAGCCAAAGATCTGCCTCCCACTGCCCATCAGGACACCTCTTCATTACACTGCATCGTGGGTCAGCGATATAAACCCCAGACTCCTTTTACAGTAGTTGTTTTACTTCTTCCATGTTCCTATCCATCTCTTCGAACTTCATTTGGGATAGAGTAAGCTATAAATGTATTAAATATAAAATTAAAAGACTAAATATACATATATATCCCCCCAGCCTCACCAGGCCCTTTAGAATGCTCAATTTTAGTGGCTCTGTAGGTGTAATTTTCATCCCAGAAGAGCTAGCCAGCTTAGTTAGCCAGCTAGATAATTTGAAAATTGTCACCTGTGCAAGAAGAATTTTGGTATAGAGATCAAATTTTGCAAACCATCAAAATTTTATGAAGTTAATTCTCAGCTGTGGAGCCATTATTTAAATTTAAGGGCCTGATTTTAAAGGATATCTATGTGGTAAGTCCAAAAAGGACCTATTTGAAGCCTATTTTATAAAGGCTATCAAACAATTCCCAGAGAAACCAGTCCAAAAAAAATATATATTTTTTTGTCAAACCCTTAAGTTTTTATTAGGTGCTAGCCAAGATTCAGAGTCTGACAAAAAAATAATTTTTGGGGGGGTTTATCTCAAGGAATTGTTTGCTAGACTATATGGTGATATTTATTCCTATTCAGTGATCCTTCGAGTGTGAGGTTCCTATATACTGTTATAAAATAGACTCCCAGAACCAGATCCTGTGTTGGGCAAATACCGATGCACACAATTGCACCTTCTCTAAAGCAGGTGTAAATATGTGTGTATACTCTACACACGTACTTTATTTTATAAAATTTGCAGGTGCATCACAACTCTGCCCCTCCTCTAACCATAGTACTCTCCTGAGAATGCCCACATGTGTAAGTATGCATTCTCTTGCCGCCCTGCATACTTAAGACACACGTTTAATACAGGGTAATTTTATAAAAGGACTTTTCCGCATGTAAAATAGCCTTCACCTGTGGAAACATCTTTATAAAACTATTCCCCACAGGGATAAGTTATCAGTTTTACAGTGTGTGGAGGCCACAGATACTTATCTGTTTAAAGTTAGGTCTGCTTTCTATCCATCACTATTTAGACACAAAGAGCCTGATTCCACAAGGGGCGCGTCCAGGTCGTCTGGATGCCCCTGAACAGTACAGACCCATTAGTACTTGATTCTGCACTGCGGCGTGCCCCTACATCCCTGCGATAGACATTCTCCCGGCTTCACGGCCAGTCTGTCTCAGTGCCAACCCCTGTTTCCCCGCTGCCTGACCCTCGGCGGGGGCAGCTGGAGCCCGGATTGGGTGGTAGGGACCTACCTGCAACTTCTCCCTGCCTTGGGGGGGGTTCTAGGCCTGATTACCGTCTTCCCTGCTGATTATTCCACCTCCGAGGTGGAATAAGCAGAACGTCCTACCTCCATTCGCAGGACGTACAGGGCCGTGGCCTGAATCAGCCCTGTACATCCTGGTGCCTCGCTCGCTTCCACTCCGTCCACTCTCTGCCTCCTCCCACCCAGTCCAGCTCTCCCTGCACTGCTGTTCTGTGTGTGCGGGGAGTGTGTGGCAGAACAGTCTGGATGGATAGCAGGGCTGCATGTTCTATGGGACGTACAGCCCCGCTATTCACCTCAAAAAATCTGGTCCATAAGGGGTTATTTTAGAAGCCCTACTCATGATTTGCACATGTAAAAATGATTACTGACATGCAAATCATATCCATGTCCTAACAGCAACCTTAGAAATGTCTGAGTTTACACCTCTCTGCTGCAATCACGTCCAAATCAAATGGGGAGTGTTGGAGGCATGGTTTGGATGGAGCTACAAGATATACCTGTATCTCTGATTTCATATAGGGTTGGCATGTTTGAAATGGATATTATCCATTTCTGTATTTACACCTGCCCCCCTGGCACATTTAGGTGTTTAGAAAGTGCTCATTTTGGCCAACCCTTTATAGGGAGACATCCTCCTCAAGCCCTCCAATGTTTATTTCCCCATCCACAAGTGTTATCGGCAAACACTGCAGCATCTAAAATACAGTCGTGGTCAACATTATTGGCACCACTGCAGTTCAACCACTAAATGTCCAATATCTCCTTAAAAAAGTGGCCAGTGAAATGGCTTTGGACTATATATGCACACATATTTGACACATAAAAGAATCAAACAAAACAAGAACAATTAAAAAGGAAATAGTAGGAAACAGTATACAAACTGGGACATTGTCAGGATGATTATTGGCACCCTTATAAACAATTCAAATCAGTTTAAACAGAAGAACCACATCCCCATGGCAGTAAAACTAGACGCACCTTTGATCAATTGTCAGTACTCACATGATTTGAATCAACCAATGAATGATGGCTCTAATGTTTAAAATAGCCACATTCACTTCCTGTTCCATTTTCACAATGGTGAAGGCAAGAGAACTCCCTGAGACCATCACAAAAGCCACTATCACCAAACATCAAACTTCAAAGGGGGCCCCAAAGACCCTGAGATTCCTGTGTCTAGAGTTTGTAATGTTATTAAGAAATTTTCTGCTCATGGTGGGAAGAGGAAAATTAATCCAAGAAGTCTTTGAAGGTTAGTGCAAACTGACGGAAAAGCATCATGTATAACACCCAAAGAGCTTAAGGCTGACCTGGAGCAATCTGGAGAGGTGTTTTTAACCTGCACCATATGTTGCACATTAAACAAAGAAGGACTTCATGGGCAAAGGCTCAGGAGGACCCCATTGCTCAAAGAAAACATAAAAAGGCATGCCTGATCTTTTCCCACACCTACCTTGAGAAACCACAATCCTTCTGGGAAAATGTTCTGTGGACAGATGAAACCAAACTTGAGCTCCTTGGCAATGCAGACCAGCGATACATTTGTAGGTGAAGGAATGAAGCTTATAGGGAAAAAAACCCACCCTTTCTGCAGTTAATGTGGTGGAGGTTCCATAATGTTGTGGGGCTGTTTTGCTGCCTCAGGAACTGGAGGCCTGGAACATATAAAGGAAACAAAGTCAGAGGACTAACAAGATATTTTGGAGCAAAATGTGCTACCTAGTTTCAGAAACTAGGTCTGGGTCAAAGGTCATGGGCCCTCCAGCAGAACAATGACCCAAAACATACATCCAAAAGTACAAAAGAATGGTTACAAAGGAAAAAAATGGACTGTTTAAAACTGACCAGCAATGAGTCCTGATCTCAATCCAATCAACAACCTTTGGAAAGAGCTGAAATCTGTCATTGGTAAAAGGAATCCTGGAAACATTCATGAGCTGGAACAAATAGCAGTTGAAGAGTGGGAGAAACGACCAGCAGACAGATATATGAAATTTATAGATGGCTAAAAGAAACATTTGGAGGCTGTCATTACTGCCAAGGGTTGTGCAACCAAATATTATTGAAGGGTGCCATTATTCCTGACCAGGTCATATTTTGTCTTTTTCTCAGAAATTACTACATCTAAGTTGCACAGATATCTTTTATTTGTTGTATGCCTTTGAGCATACTATTAAAATATTATGATGACATACAGCTGGAATATTTCCAACTTTTTCTCAAGATATTGTACACAACATACCTAAAATACAAGGGTGCCAATAAGGTTGACCACAACTGTATATGAAGAGTAGCATGACTTAGGTTTGCAAAATGACCAAGATATACATGTGTGCGCTAACATTTAGACTGTGTGTTCAGGCAATGAACCCAATGATGTCAGGGAGCTGAATTTGAGCACCTTGTGAAATGAAACCCTGAAGCAGAACCTGCAATGTTTGAATCGTTCGAAACATCCACGGTGTCAGAGTGGCTTTTGTGTCTGTTTGAGTAAAAGCAGAATTATGAATTATGCTGTTTTTTGGCCTCTTAAGGCAAAAATTCAACTAAGTAGATTCATTTTTCAGTAGATTTTTATGTTCCAAGAAGTATTGCTCCAGGTTATAAAATTTTAGGTGTTTTTAATAAAATAAAAAGAATAGAGTGATTACTGACTAATGCTTAGTTAGTATCTTCAATATGGAAGGTTTGACAAAATTAATCTGAAGGCGTCAACCCCTCCTTGACTACTGTAATGTCATCTACCTGGGGCTACCCAAAGAAACCATCTTACCACTACAACTCTCATAGAACACTGCTGCGCATACCATTTTTGGAACTTTTAGACATACACACATTACACCCATATTGAAATCATTCCTCTGGCTTTCCATTGCATCTACAGTCAAACACAAAGTCCTCAACATCATTCACAAAGCCCGCAATAGCCTCACCGCTGAATGCCTACAAACACTTATCAGCACACCAAGCACTACCAAACTGCAAAGGTGGAGCACACAGAACCTCCTCAGTCTGCCACCCCAAATACGAAAAAGCAACCAGTATGCCTGTCTAAGAGCTTATACATTCTATTCCCCTACCTTATGGAACACCTTGCTCCATACTCTGCGAAACATCCAGTCTGATCAAGAATTCAGAAGACACCTGAAAACATACCTCTTCCAAGAGCATTACAGCTTAGACTCGCAAGACAGACTACCACCTCCCCACCCACCCCTAATGCTGAATACCCTACCCCATCGGGGCTACAATACCTTCTAAAACCTACTGTCTAATGTTATCTCTCTTGCTGTTCCATTCTCCTGTACACCGCTCTATGATCTGCTATTCCATACGCTGTTAGAAGTTTTTTGAAATTTCAAACCTCATTGTATGTCAACCGTTTTGACTAGTAGAAAAACGGTATAGCAAAACCAGTTAAATAAATAAATTTGGGATATTGTATGTGGTAAGTTGTATTTCTTTACTGAAAGATCCTTGAATAAGTACTATCTATTGTTTTTAAAATTAAAACATGTTACATACATATGTTCAACTTAAAAAAATATTTGTTGACCTCATGTGTATTTGAATGGCAGCCTATGTAATATAGTAACACAGTAACATAGTATATAACGGTAGATAAAGACCAATAGGATCCATCTAGTCTGCCCAGCAAGGCGGCAAGAGTAGGTGCACCTGCTGCTCCGTGCAGGTCACCCCTCCCCATGCCTTTGTTCCACCATTTCCACCATTAGGGCTTCCAGATCAGGAACCTTTTAGGCTAGACTTCTAGCATTAATGCTCATTGCTTTCCAACATTTGCTGACTGGCTTGCCTATATTTTGCATGGATTTTGTTCTACACGCCTCTTTTCACTTGCCATTGATGTGTGGTTTAAAATGGTAATGCATATTGTGATAAAGAGAGTGCAGCCCAGCCAGGGAAAGGTGAAAAAAGGAAGAAGTTTTCCTCTTTGCGGGGGATGGGCACACAGGATCACATAGTCCACAGCAGGAACCTGGAGAGAAACCTAGAGGGCAGACCTAGCTGGAAGTCACGCCCACACTCCAGGTCAGCCACAGACAGGAGTGGGAGGTACAGAAGGGCGGAGCCAGGAAGGGAGTTGCTCTGCTCAGTGTTTGAAAGGGAGCAAACAAACACTAGAGATAGAATTGGTTGGAGGGCTTGTTCAAGAGGTGGTTCAGAGTGCGGTTGGAAGCATGGTTGGAGAGCTGATTCAGAAGTTGGTTCAAGTGCTGGTTGGAAGCATGGTGAGAAGCATGATTGGAGATACAGTTCCAGTTGCAGTGGCAGTTGTTGTTGGAGTTGCAGTCCAGGCCTAAGTGGGAGCTGCAGCTCAGGTTCCAGTCCTGGTTCCAGAAGGTACAGAGGGAACAGCCCTGTAGCCAAAAGGAGCAGCAGAAAAAGGAACCGCTATAAAGACAGCCAGAGAAGGTACAAAGGAAGCCACCATACTCAGCACAGTAGCCACCGAGGATATAGGGAAGGTTCCAGGGGGAGAACCACCTACCCTAGCAAGAGAGTGGGAAAGTGTTACCACAGGTCTCTGCCCTACGCTGAGGCAGAGGGAGTCCTGACTGGCCAAAGCTCTAACCAGGAGAATATTGCACAAGAAGCCCAAGGTAGGAGAAGGGAGGCAGCAAGGCCTTCTAAGTATGTTTATTCTTCTGACTCTGATGAAACTGTTATGCCTCAGATAAAACAGCACAAAAAGAAATGTTGTACCAGGAAGGTTAAGCAAGAGCAACCCATAGGAGACCTGCCTAGAGCAGGGAAGGCAAGAAAGTGGGAGAGGTTGTTTAACCTGTTAAAAAGTCTAAAGCAGAAAGTTCCTGAGCGGTACCTAGCAGAACCCTGCTACAGCTCAGCAGAGAGTATGGACATTGAAGCCAAGGAGGCTGAGGTAAATTCAAATGTCTCAGAGATGGAATGCGATGCCTGCACTAAGGTAAATTAGTGTGAGCCAGAAACACTTGATATTGGAATTCACTGTTGTTTTGTTTTGGACATTTGTTACTGGAGAAGTATCCACTATTTTATTTTGTCTGGAGAGTACATGTGTTTGGGAGAAATTGTATCCACTTACCTGCAAGGAAGCTGAATAAATTCCTGTGCGCTTTATAAACCACTCGGCCTCATCATTCCTTACACAACTACAACCCTAGGAAATAGAAGAGGTGATCACCCGTCCCTACTAGGCGGTCGCCTGGTAGGGGCGCGAGCGTCACAGTATTTATTTGGGGACTAGACAGTGGTGTCCTCTTTATGCCTTACTTTTTATTTTCAATATGGAACTATTATTTCAGACATTATTAAAATCTCATAAAGTAAAAGGCATCCTTACAGACAAGCAGAGACTCACATTTCTGTTTGTGACCAGGACATCTTTTTATTTCTTTGTAACATCCATCCTGGATATCTGTGATTATTTTTAGCAGATTTTCAAGACTTAGAAAAAGTCTAAAAAAGTCTGAAATTTTAGACCCTAGGTAGCTTGGAATATGGAATTTTCCCCTAAAATATGCTAAAGATTCCATAAAATATTTAACAGAGGTGTCCACTCATTTTCTACCTGAATTATAACGCAATGGAAACAGTTTCATTTAGAACATAAGAACATAAGATATGCCATACTGGGTCAGACGAAGGTCCATCAAGCCCAGTATCCTGTTTCCAACAGTGGCCAATCTAGGTTATATGTACCTAACAGTTTCCCCAAAAGACACAGGTTCCACAGTGCTTGTATTGGGTCAAGCAGTGATCTCCTGGGTCCTTTTTTAATAAAGGTTTATAGACCTTTCCTCCAGGAACTTGTCCAACCTCTTTTTAAGCCCAGCTACACTAACAGCCTTTACTACATCCTCCGGTAACAAATTCCAGAGTTTGATTACATGTTGAGTGAAAAAATATTTTCTCTTGTCTTAAATAGTTTACCCTGTAGCTTCATTGCATTTCCCCTAGTCTTTCTGTATTCTGATAATGTAAACAATCGATCTACATTTACCCGTTCCACTCCATTCATTAATTTATAGACCGCTATCATATCTCCCCTCAGCCGTCTCTTTTCCAGGTTGAAGAGCCCTAACCTTTTTAGCCTCTCTTCATAGGAGTAGCCTTCCATCCCCTTTACCATTTTGGTAGCTCTTCTCTGTACCTTTTCTAATAACGCTATATCGTTTTTAAGATACGGAAACCAGAATTGCACAGAATATTCAAGGTGCGGTTGCACCATGGAATGATACAGAGCCATTATAATATCCTTTGTTTTATTTTCCATTCCTTTCCTTATGATACCTAGCATTCTATTTGCTCTCTTGGCCGCCACTGCACACTGAGCAGAGGGTTTTAACATGTTATCCACAATGACACCTAAATCTTTTTCTTGGGTGGTGGTTCCTAATATGGAACCTTGCATCGTGTAACCATAGTTTGGGTTGTTCTTTCCTAGGTGTATAACTTTGCACTTGTCCACATTAAGTTTCATCTGCCATTTAGATGCCCAGTCTTCCAATTTATCAAGATCCTTTTGTATCCACAATCCTCTTGGTTTTTAACAACTTTAAATAGTTTTGTGTCATCTGCAAATTTGATAATCTCACTCGTTATTCCCTTTTTCAGGTCATTTATGAATATTTCAAAAAGCAGTGAACCCAGCACAGATCCCTGTGGTACACCACTATTCACCTTTTTCCATTGGGAAAATTGGCCATTTAGCCCTACCCTCTGCTTTCTATCTTTTAACCAGTTCCGTATCCACAATAGTACACTACCTCCTATCCCATGACTTTTTAATTTCCCCAAGAGTCTCTCATGAGAGACTTTGTCAAAGACTTTCTAAAAATCGAGATACACTATATCAACTGGCTCACCTTTATCTACTCATTTACACACATCTTCAAGACTTTATTTTCTTAAAAAATGAAAAAAATAATCCTTCAAATATTTTCCCATTTATTCTTCATTTTGAAAATGGAAAACCCCCGAACATTAAAAATGTGCAATCCCTTACTCTATCTACCTTAGCGGGGCAAAAAGTAACCTAGTAGAAACATAGAAGAATGACAGCAGATAAAGATTATATAGTATGGCCTACCCAGCCTGCCCTTCCATACAAACCACCGAGCTCTACAGTCCTTTTTCTTTTAGAGATCCTGTGTCTTTGTCCCATGCTTTCTGGAATTCAGATACAGTTTTTGCTTCTATAACCTCCACTGGGAGACTATTCCACGCATCTACCATTCTTTCCATAAAGAAATATTTCTGGAAATTACTCCTGAGTCTATTTCCTTTCACCTTCATCCTATGCCCTCTTGTTGCAGAGCTTTCTTTCAATTGAAAGAGGCTCACCTCCTGTGCATTTATGCCACAAAGGTATTCAAATTTCTCTAAGTATGGATATTGAGATCTGTAAGTCTGTCCCCATATGACTTATGAACAAGTCCACTGACCATTTTGGTAGCCACCCTTGCACCAATTCCATCCTGATTATATCCTTTTGAAGGTGTGGTCTCCAGAATTGTACACAATGCTCCAAATGAGGTCTCACCAAATACTTATACAGAGGCACTATCACCTCCTTCTTCCTGCTGGCCATTCCTCTCTCCATGCATCCAAGCATCCTTCTGGCTTTCACCGTCACCTTTTATACCTATTTAGCTACCTTAAGATCATCAGAAACAATCACGCCCAGGTCACACTCATCTTTTGTGGACAGAAGTACTTTACCCCCTTGGAATTTTGAAGCTGAAATGCATGACCCTGCATTTTTTAGCATTCAATCTCAGCTGCCAAATTCTCAACTATTCTTCAAGTTTTGCTAGATTCCTCTTCATGTTATCTAAACTTTCCTGAAAGTCTACTTTATTGAAAATTTTGGTATCATCTGTAAAAAGGCAAACCTTACCCAACAGCCCTTCTGCAATATCACTTACAAAAATGTTTTAAAAAATTGGACCAAGGACAGATTTCTCTGTCAAACCACTAGTAACATCTTTCTCCTCAGAGTGAGCTCTATTTATCGGTACCCTTTGTTATGTCCCACTCAGCTAAATTCTAACCCAGTTGGTCACTTTAAGGTCCATCCCTAGGGCACTCAATTTATTTATCGAAAGTCACCGTATCAAAGACTTTCTTCAGGCCGGAAGGTCGGGGGTTCAAATCCCACTAGAGGACAGCAACCTTGGGCCGGAAGGACTGGGGTTTTTAGTCCCACAGGTGCTCCTTGTGGTCTTGGGCAAGCCACTTAACCCTCGATAGCCCATGTTCCCTGTAAAATAGTTATCTCCAATTTATAATGCCCTGTTCAATGTAATTTCAGTTTGTTCAATGTAAACCGCACTGATGCAGAATAGCGCGGTATATAAGAGAATGTAATAAAATAAATAAATAATAAATAAATATCACATCTAGGGCTCTTTCTCAGTCCAACTCTCTAGTCTCCCAGGCAAAGAAATTAATTAGATTTGTTTGAAAAGATCTGCCTCTATAAAACCATGCTGCCTCGAATCTTGCAATCCATTGGATTCAGAAACCTCACTAGCCTCTGTTTTAGCAGCATTTCCCTCCCAACCTCATTCTTACGTGCACTTTTGTGTAGAGGGGCCACATGCACCTTTCTCCAGTTTGTTAGGACCACTGCCGATCTAAAGAAGCATTGAAAATGCCAGACAGTGGAGTCACCAGAACTTCCCTAAGTTCCATCAGTACTCTCAGATGTATCCCATCTGGCCCCATCACTTTCTCTACTTTTAGCTTACTAGCTCCTTGCGAACCCAGTCTTCTGAAAATCATTGAACATCCACCTTACTTCTGTTCCTGTTTGTGAGTGTTTTCTGAGGTTCTGCTCCTGGCTCTTCATCTGTGAACAGAGAACAGAAATATTTATTAAGCAATTCCACTTTATCCTCATCAGCTTCTACATATAATTCCACTTCATCTTTGAGTGTGACAATACCATCTTTGCACGTCCTTCTCTCACTAACATACAGTACCTGAAAAATGTTTTGTCCTCCGATTTTACTGCATTGGCCAATTTCTTTTATTAGATAACATTTTCTGTTGCTTTGGCTATTGATTTATTTTTGTAGCTGTTTGCAGAAGGGGATATTTTCTGTCCTTAGGCAAAACATTTCTATAAATAGCTACAAAAATAAATCAGTAGCCAAAGCAACAGAAAATATTACCTAATAAAAATAAAAAAGCCCCCATTTAGAAGAACTCTCAGCCAGATAATTTGTATTAAGAGCCACAGAATTGCCTTGCTTGCAATGAAGACCCTCTAGGAATAGTAGGGCTTGTAAGGCAATGCAGTCCTTCATACAGCACTCAACAACCTGGCTCCAAAGAAAGCTAATTAAGAATATTAACACCTCAACGGTGCAGTGACTTCAGAGATCTTGTGTTCCTCTGCAAACCTGAAGGTTAGAAGAGAAAAAAAAAAGCAGCATGAAAGATTTACCTAAGAACACACAAATCCCCATTAGTAGCTAAAACAACTAAAAATGTTATCTAATACAAATAACGATAAAAACAGTCCCTTTTCTTAAGAACTCTCAGGCAGAGAGTTTGTATTAAGAGCCACAGAATTATCTTGCTTGATCCTAGGAACATAAGATATGCCATACTGAGTCAGACTAAGGGCCCGATTCTGGGACACGGGTTGTTGGGCTGCACATCCCAGTGGGACATGCAGCCCCACAAGCTGTGCGATCCCGATTCCCCCCCTGGCCCTCCCCATATGTCCTGAGCAGCAGGATGGGGAGAGCCAGTGGGGTACGGGAGGGGGCGGGTTCTGGGCGGAGCACGGATGGGCCTGCCCAGCAGGACGTACAGGGCCCATTCAGGTCACAGCCCTGTACGTCCTATGGGGTCAAAGGGGACATGCTGCTTATTCCACCTCAAAAGTGGAATAAGCAGCACTGACCCAGCGTTCGGCCCAGGAATCCCCCCCGGGGCCAGAATCAGGTGCGGGGGGTCCCTGCCGCCTCATCCCCCCCCCTGAGGCCAGAGCCAGGTGCGGGGGGGGGGGGTCCCTGCCGAAGGCCAGCCATAGAACAGGTGGTGGGGATGAGGAGGGCTGAGGCAGCAGGAGTCAGGGACGCCGGGCCATCCACAGCCCTGATTCTGTGCACCACTGGAACATTTTGGGTCAACGGGTCCATCTTGCTCGGTGATGTCCAGATTGCCCATATATCCCCCTCCCTGAATCAGGCTCCATGTGTCTATCAAACCCGGTAGCCTGTTTCCAACAGTGGCCAATCCAGGTCACAAGTACCGGGCAGGTACCCAAAAGGTACAAAGATTCCATGCTGCTTGTCCAATTGGTAAGCAGTGGATTTCCCCAGTCCTCTTTAGGTTTATAGACTTTTCCTCCAGAAACCTGTCCAAACCTCTTTTAAATTCAGCTACACTAACAGCTTTTACTACATCCTCTGGTAATGAATTCCAGAGTTTGATTACACGTTCCGTGAAAAAATATTTTCTCCGATTAGTCTTAAATGTGAAACATTGTAAAGTCATTGCGTGTCCCTTAGTCTTTCTATTTTTTGAAGGGGTAAACAACTGATCTACATTTACCTGTTCTACTCCATGAATTATTTTATAGACCTCTATCTTATCTCCCCTCAGCCGTTTCTTTCCAAGTTGAAGAGCCCTAACCTTTCAAGCATTTCCTCGGAGGGATATCCTTTTATCCCCTTTACCATTTTGGTTGCTCTTCTGTACCTTTTCTAATTCTGCTATATCCTTTTTAAGATGCGGTGACCAGAATTGCACACACTATTCAAAGTACAATGCAGAGGCATTAAACTATCCTTTGTTTTTTTCTCTATTCCTGTCTTTATGATTCTTAGCATTCTATTTGCTTTCTTGGTTGCTGCTACACACTGGGAGAGGGCTTCAACATATTATCCATGATTACATCTAAATCCTTTTCCTGGGTGGTGGTTCCTAATGTGGAACCTTGCATTGTGTAACTGTAGTTTGGGTTGTTTTTTCCTAAGTGCATAACTTTGCACTTGTCAACATTCAATTTCATCTGCCATTTGGATGTCCAGTCTTCCAATTTATGAAGGTATTCTTGCAAATCTTTTACAATCCTCTTGTGTTTTAACAACTTTGAATAATTGTTTCATCTGCAAATATGATCACCTCACTTATTGTCCCCATTTCTAGGACATTTATGAATATGTTAAAAAGCAGCGGACCCAGCACAGATCCCTGGGGTACTCCACTATTCACCTTTCTCCATTGGGAAAATTGGCCATTTAGCCCTACCCTCTGCTTTCTATCTTGTAAACAATTCCTGAGCCACAATAGTGCATTGCATCTTATTCCATGGCTTTTTAATTTCCCCAAGAGTCTCTCATGAGAGACTTTGTCAAAGACTTTCTAAAAATCGAGATACACTATATCAACTGGCTTACCTTTATCTACTCATTTACACACATCTTCAAAAAAATGTAAGAGATTGGTGAGGCAAGACTTTCCATGGCTAAATCCATGTTGGCTTTCTGCCATTAAGTCATGACTCTCTACATGTTCAGTAATTTTGTTTGTTATAATTGTTTCTATCATTTTGCCTGGTACTGATGTCAGGCTCATTGGTCTGTAGTTTTCTAGTTCGCCCCTGGACCCCTTTTTTAAAAATTGGAATTACATTGGCCACCCTCCAATCTTTGAGTACTATAGATGATTTTAATGATAGATCACATATTACTAATAGTAGTTCTACAATCTCATATTTCTTTCTGCACCCTGGGATGTATGCCATCCAGTCCAGGTAATTTGCTCTTCTTTATCAATTAGCTGCATTACAGCTTCCCAATTTATCAAAATTTATTTCAATTCCTCTGACATATCACCTTTAAATATTATTTCTGGCATGGGTAAGTTTTCTACATCTTCACTAAAAACTGAAGTAAAAAATTAATTCAGTCTCTCTACTATGCCCTTGTCCTCTCTCAGTGCATCTTTTACCGCTCCATCATCAAATTGTCCAACTGACTCCCTCACAGGTGCTTTGCTATGAATATACTTGAAAACATTTTTATTATGTGCTTTTGCTTCCACAACAAGCTTCTTTTCAGATTTTCCGTTACATGCCTTATCAATGCCTTGCATTTAACTTGCCAGCACTGTTCCCTCTAAGCTGTGCGTGTGTGCGCGCGCACACACCTCGCCGAGCGAGCGCACATACTTTACAACAGAGTGCACAAAAATTATGGTTCTGATTCTGAAAGAAAACAACACAGACATCTTAAAATTTAAAAGTTGTGATTGTAATTACTAGCAATTTTCCACTTCATTTAGTAATCTTCTATTTTCATTTAATTTGATTAAAATCAATGTGGTGTACATACTGTATTCTGACATGTAGTCAAATTTTAAAGTATATAACTCTGAGTGTCGTTATGTGGCGCACAAAAATTTAACCTTCCTTCAAAAGCTGCACAGCTGATATTTTATGCGCACACAACCTACAGAAAATTAGAGGGAATATTGCTTGCCAGTATTTATGTTGTTTCCTGTTTACATCATTTGGCTCTTTTTTCCATTTTCTGAAAGATTCTCTCTTAGCTCTAACAGCCTTACTGAGCTCACCTTTAAGCCATGCTAACAGTCGTTTGGCCTTCCTTCTGCCTCTTTTTAAGCATGGAATACATCTGGTCTGGGCGTCCAAGATGGTATTTTAAATAACATCCAGCCTGATGTAAATTCTTAGCCTTTGCAGTTGCTCCTTTTAGTTTTTTCTTAACCATTTTGCTCATTTTATTATAATCTCATTTTTGAAAGTTAAATGCTAGTGCTGTCAATTTCCCTGCTATCCTCCCTTCATTTAGTAAATTAAATGTGATCATGTTATGATTGCTATTGCCAAGTGGCCCCAAAACAGTTACCTCTCACACTAGATTCTGTATTCCACTGAGAACTAGGTCCAAAATAGCATCCCTGTGTGTTGGTTCCTGAACCAGCTGCTCCATGAAATAGTCACTTATCTTCCTAACATGTCCTGATGTAACATTGGCCCAGTCACTTCTGGGGTAATTGTCACATCAGGACATGCTAGAGTGCTAAAGTTTTTTGCAGTGAAGTCTCTCTAGCTCTCAGACATCCGAGCCATGAAGAGCATCTCTTTGCAGAAACGGTACAAGAAGCAGTGACCCTAATTAAGTAGCACAGTCACACACTTAAAACCCTATCCAGGCCCACTTATTTCCCAACCTCCTCATCTTCTAAGAGATACCAGATTACAGGGCAAAACAGGTCCTATTATTCTCATAGATTTAGGTATGCTTCTCTTGAATGATCGTCCCAACCTAGACAAGGATCTCACTCACGTCCTCATCAGTAAAGAGCTCAAACATCCCAATTTGCTCCTCAGCTAAAACCAGGGGCAGGGTTTTGACTGACTTTAAGAAAACACAGCCAGTTGTTCAGTGTCCAAATTGGATGGTCTTGCGATAGGAGGGAGGCTAGAAATTTATGGAAATCACTGGCCACTTATAACCTCTAACCAGTGAGTATTAAAAATCATCTAGCAAAGATACTATTTCTATCTTTAAGACATTGCCCACCAAGATACTGTCAAAGAAGCTCTTCTAAAGGACAGTGCTATCGAACCTGTCCCACCAAGGGAAGAAGAGAAATGATTCTAGTCCAGGTATTTAATGATCACAAAATAGGCAGGGGGATTTCATCCCATTCTAGACCTAAGTGCTGTGAACAAGCTCCTCATATGAGAAAGTTCAAAATGGTTATCCTAACAACCCTCTTTCCTTATCTCCAAAAAGGAGACTGTTTATGTTTTCTGGACATGAAAAATGCTTACACCCACATTCAGATACATCTCAGCCACAGGAGGTATCTCCGATTTATAGTAGGGATACACCATTACCAGTACTGCCTACTGCCATTTGGCCTCACGTCAGCTCACGTATTTCTCTATTTGGACAACTGGCTAATCAGGAGCACATCTCAAGAAGGAGCATGCAGCCATCTGAGTGCTGTGCTGGAGCTGCTAGGGTTTGTCATAAATTTTCTCTAGTCCAATTTAAGACAGTCAACTCAATTGGAAATCATAGAAGCTCTGTTAGACACAACTCAGGCGAAAACTGTTCTTCTGCAAGAAAGGATCACCACTCTGCTATCCATCATGGAAGAAGTTCAGAGAAGACTGCAGATATCAGCATGGCACATGTTGAGAATGTTGGGTCACTTCCCCACGCTGGAATTCTTTGACCTGGTGCACAATCCATTCAATTCTGGCATAAGGCATTCTCTTTCATACCACAACACAGGAGCAGACGAGGAGCACACAGGATACCAATACACACAATTGTATAAATAATAATAAGGATGCTTAAATAATCATAAACTGGCTAAGACATAAAACACAGGCAAATTTTTATTTTACATACATGCAAAATACATACATAAACAATTTAAAAATTAAAATGATCATTAATCTCATAGACTAAACCAATGTGACATTATCAACCCATGCAACAGTTTTCATTAATAAATGTCCCATGGCTGGGATCAAATGCCAAAATGTTTCATCTTGCACCTGCCTCAGGTGTTCCTTATTTAAAAAGGACAGCCAATTAAATCACTGTAATAATTCAGAGCATGAGGCTAGGGAGATTCCTCAATGTCTAAGGCCCAGGGAACTACCAACACACATGTATTTCAAGGCTTCTCCTAACACTGATGAACTTCACATATGTTCAACCATATAAATAACTGCAAAGCTTTATGAAACTCTAGCAGAAGGGAAAACATGCTCATGAGTGCCAACATAAAGAATTATAAATCACCCAGTCCAATTTCCAGGAATTGAGAGCAATCTCGAACCCTCTAAAGGATTTCAGAGATTGGTTGGCCAATCAATTATACTAATCTAGATGTACAATCAAATAGGTGTATGCTATATCAACAAGCAGGGAGGAACAGGGTAATGCCTGATGTGTTGCAAAACTGTCAGGATGTGGAACTATGCCATTTCTAATGGGAAGACGCTTAGAGGCAAATACTCAGAGGAGAAAACAAACACTTTCCTGACAAATAGGCTGAGCCATGTACTACAACCACATGAATGATCCCTGTACAGAGAAGTGGCAAGGAAAATCTTCCAAAAATAGGGCACCTCCTCAATAAGTCTGTTTGCCACACCCCAGAACAACAAAGCACCTCAGCTGTGCTCAAGACTAGGGATGCATTACAAACTAGCATCTGATGCCTTCCTTCTAGATTGGGGAGAGGGTATGTATGAGTATCTTCTGGTACCCCTCATAGTGAAAACTCCTGAAACTTAAAAGACTGGGGTTTCATGATCTTCATAGCACCATATTATCTGAAGCATCTATGGCTCCCCCTTCAAGAACTCTCAATGAAGTCTCCTGTGAGGCTAAGTAATATGCCAGCATTGATCATACAGGATCAATGAATCCTGTTGCACTCTAATACTGCATCAAGTCCATCACAGTTGGATGTTGAGAGGATAACCTTGGCTTCATTGAATTGCCGAGTAATGTCTCAAAGGTTATTTTTGCTTCCAGAAGAGATTGCACTAGAAGGTCACACAAGTTTAAATGGAGGAGGTTTCCTGTCTGATATGACAAAAAACAAAACAAAATCCTAGATCCTTTTGCCTGCCCCATACAAAACTATGAGCACCTTCTATATTTATCTGAGTCAGGTTTAAAAATAAATTCCATTAGAGCACATTTTATTGTGACTGGCGCATATTACCATCATGTAGAAGGTAAGCCCACATCTATACAGCCTTCAGTTGTTCATTTCATGAGGGATTTACTTCTATTGAAGCCTCCCACCAAGCCTCCAATAGTGTCATGGGACCTGAACATTAATGAAAGCCCTTTTTGAGCTGCTATACAGATCTACTCTATACAAAGGGGCATGTTTACTAAACTGCGGTAGCGGACTCCGTGCGATATCAGAGCCGTGGCCCCATTGATTTCAATGGGGCCGCGGCTTCGATATCGCACGGAGTCCGCTGCCACGGTTTAGTAAACATGCCCCAAAGTTCTTTAAAAATTTCACATATATCCAAAGTTTCTTTCTATGGTGCTGCCTGATTTCCGCCTTAACTAGTTGATCGTCCTGCCAAAATTTTACCACACACCACATGCCCACAAAAGTGAAAATGCACTGCATACTTTGAACTGCAAAAGAACCTTGACCTTCTATTTGGAATGGACTAAAGTTCTTACAAAGTCCACTCGACTTTTTGTTTCTTTTGATCCAAAAAGGATGGAGGCTGCCGTCAGCAAACACACATTATTCAATTAGCTAGTGGCTCGCATCTCCTTCACTGTGCTCAGGCAGGCTTGACTCTGGAGGTCATGGGTCATAATGCCAGAGCTACAGCAGTATGGCTGCACTGGTAGCCCACTTGAGATCAATCTCCACGGAGGAGATTTGCAGGGCCTCAACATGGGCATCTGTCTATACATTCACATACCATTGTAGTAGTAGGAACCCATCCATCCCCTACCATTAGCCACCTCACCCCCTCTAGCCTCCTACCAACCATGTAAATATGTCTTAAGCATTGTACCCGAACCTTACTCATCAACGTTTATATAACCCAGTGCACCGTTTTGAAGATGTTAATCCCCATGATCGTTAATGTCATGTTCTATGTACCCTAAATGCACCTGAAATTTCTATGCTTCACCCTGTTCCTTGTAGACCATTTTGACTGGTAGAAAAATGGCATAGCAAAACCAGTTAAATAAAATTGTAGTTCTGAAAGAGACTCCTGACATGGCACTAGGTTTGGCCAGTGCATCTCCCAGAATCTTTTTGGGGAATAGAATTCGATCTCATCTCCACAAGGCCCATTTATTTTTGACTCCAGGATGCCTTTCCAAAAAAAAACAAACAAACAAAAAAAAGAGGTTATATGTGTTTGCTAATTGAAACACCATTTCTTGTCCATTACATTTTCCCCTTTTTATGTTAAAGACAGCCTGCAGCTAGGGATTTCGAAACACAAAGAATCACTATCCTGCATATCCATGGAAAAAAATTTACTTGTAGCACAGTTCTCCACTGCCAACAGGGTATGAGCCCTCACAAGCCCACCCATTTCCCCATGGAGCTGTATTCGACATTTAGCCATACTACTAAACTGAGGGGTCCAGCACAAGAGTGATAGGTGGGAACATTCATGAATGCACAGTAGAGTGCTTCCAAACGTGTCAAGAAAAATCTAGAGTTGCAAAGCTACTCCTATGCTGGACCCTATTAGTGATATCACTCGTATGTGTGGACTCCTATCCTGCTGCCACAGAGAATCCCAACCACTGGGAAGTAATTTAGGGGCCGTTTTACTAAACACATAGGAAAGATACGTGCCACACAGGTCCACATTCCCTGCCTTGTAAGGTAGCATGTGAGCTCCTGCACTACATGCCTAAGCAGAGAATGTGGGTCTGGCACCAAAAACAAGAGAAAGAACAATGTTCTGCCTCCGAAGTCCCAATCACATCCCCCAAACAACTCCCCCCAATATGACCCCTCTGTGTACCCTTCTTTAGAACCATCTCTGTCCAGAAAGCAACCCAAATCTCAGCCCCCCCCCCCCAAGAACCCCACCCCAGGTCTTTCACAGAGGCTAACTTATGTTCTCAGAGGGAAGGGGCAGGAGCAGTCCTCTCTACTTATGACCCAGTTGCCAGTGGCTAACATACTAGCGGTATTACCTACCCTTAGGGGTCAAAACTGCCATTTTGTCAACCACCAGCAGCTGGGCAGGAACAAAAGGGAACTGTTCTTGCCTTATATCCACTGAGACTTCCAGGAAGTCTCAAGGGGGCTCGAGGATGCAGGCAGGGCCCAAAGTTGGGCCTTCTTGGTGAGTGGCCAATCAGGTTGGAGGGTCCTTGGGGGGGCCTTGAATGTTGGATTGCTTTCTGGGTGGGAGTGGTTCTGAAGCAGGGGTACATGAAGGCTCAGATCTGGGTGGGCTTTGGTCGGTGGAAGGTATAGGGGGGCCTCAGATTGGGGGGTTGCTCGGGGGGGGGGGGAGGGTGTTATCAGGACATGGAGGGAGTGCCAACATGACAGGCCTACTTTTTTTTCTGTAAGGGTAGCAGCCATGCTATCAGGCTGCCAGTAGTGCAGCAACATTGAATGCCACCTCTTGGATAGCGTTCAGTGCATTCACACTGCCAGAAGTCATGACAACTAGTGCACAGCAACATCTCATGTGCCAGCTGTTGCCGACCACCCACTCTCTGCTCTGATCCCTCCCTGAAGCACCAAGAGCAGTTAGCATGGGATCATCAGCATTCACTATACTTTGCAGTAATTGTTACAGCAGTCTGGTAAAAGGACCCCTTTGTTTTCTACAAGTCACAGCGTGTGATAATTTTTTCAAAAGCTGCTTGACTTCTTGGCATGACAGTCAGCTATGTTGCATACATTTGCATGCTTCCGACTCATTGATATGGGCACACTGTGCCTGATTTGACCCTAAACCCTATTCCTAATAACTATTTTTGTCGGAACTGTTACCATGAGGGAATCCTCTTGAAGTAACCATTCCTTTTTACTTGTTTTTACGAGCCAAAACAAACATCTCAAGTTACTTTCAAAGTAAAGCAAGGGAAGTGCTAAAGCAAGTCCATCTCAAGTCCCAACAGCAATCAACCACTCAAACCCAGGTAACCATTGAACTTATCTGTTCATCAAAGTTGTAATCATCAGCCCCCATTAATGAGAGCTTCTCTTCACTACCGACGACTAAGCGGCTGGACTGCTCAAATACACTTCCGTTTCCGAGCCCATCCCATCTCAGTGGATCATAAATCACTACATAGTGCCATGTTTCAGGCCATTACAATCTTCTGGCCCTTCATCAGGCATTTCCTGAAACTTGCGATAAGTGAAAGGGCGCAGGCAGGGTCCCGGCGCCCGCGGGTAACCGGGTGCTCGGCCCGGTACGGGACCCTGCGCACACCTTGCCGAGGAGGTGGTGGCGCTTCTGATGTGAGAATGCAGGATGTATCCTGCAAACTGATTGGCTCCGCCCGCGGGAGCGAGCCCGGGGGAGCCAATCGGAGCGGCGGTGGTGCATGTGCTTGGGTCGGCAACGTAGGCCGGAGCACATGTGAGGGAGGTTGCTGTGGAGCTTGGAGCTTTGCGGTCTGGTCGGGGTGATCGACGGCAAGAGGAAGGGAGAGGCAGCGGCGATTTGAAGGCAGGAGCTGTGCCAGTGTGTGTGGTGGAGCAGCAGCGGCGTTTGGCAGGCTCTGACATCGACGGGCTCAGCGGAGCCCACGCCGGCAGTAGCAGGGGCCTTAAATCCTCGTGCTCGGCGGAGCCCATGGACCTGAAGTCGGCAGTGCAGGCGAGTTTGATTTTGTTTAAAAAAAAAAAAGAAAGTAAATAGCAGAGGGTATCGTGGGGGAGGAGACAGGTGTCTCAGTTGCTAAACAGATGCCTGGGAGGAAAGGACGCTAGGTCAGGGGGCAAGGGGCCAGCAGGGCAGATCTGGCTAGGCCAGATGGGGGTCAAAGAGGTCGTGGGGAGGGGAAAGGGGGAGGCACGTTTGCCAGCGGGGTCAGTGAGGTACCCCAGCCACTCGTCAAGGGGTGGTACGTGCCCGTCGGTCTACAAGGGGGCAAGGGGAGACCCAGGTTCTAGTTCAGAGGGCTGTGGGGGCCGCAGAGCTCGAGGACTAGGAATGGGGGCACAGATGAGGATGGGGGACCTGGTGGTGGAGGACGCTGTTTCATCCACTGTTGGAAGTGGACAGGGGGGGCCCAATGAGGGGTTGATGGCCAATATGGTGGGGGTGTACAGGTACTGCCAGGTCAGGGGGTTGGGACTCCAGTCTCAGCAAGGGTAGAAGGGAGGGGGGCCTGGGGGACAGGGTGGGGTATGGGGTTTCCGGTGTTGGGGCGGGCAGACAGTTTTCCATGGGGAGCGGGCCCGCAGAGCCGATGGATTACAGTTCTCCCGGGCATCAGTATGCATGGGAGCATTGGATGGGGGGAGGAGAGGGCCCGTCCAGGGCCGAGTGGGCGGGGTTTTGCAACCAGCATGGTCTCCGGGTTTTCTCCCTCCTGCGTTTTCTTTTGTCTCTCCACAGGTGCCATTTATGACGCCTCCAGGACTAGTGCACAGAACGGGTGGACAGGCTCGTGTGAATATGGACATGCCATCCACAGCTACGCGAGGAGTTTTGGTGGAGGGAGTGGCTACTCGAGGAGGCGGCGAGTGGCAGTTGATGGAGGATCCTCCACAAGAGATGCTGCGCCCGACGGTGATGGGGACGGAGCCGGCGGCTGAGAGTGGTGAGTTTCAGGCCGAGCAAGTAGCGGTGGGTCCCGGGAGTGGTTTGCGGGTGGAGCGGTCAGGAAAGGTGAGCAGAAAGAGGAAGCACGCGTGTCGTCAGCGGCAGAGTTCGGATTTGTCATCCTCTTCCTCTTCGGGTTCTTCAGGGGGTGTCCACAGGAGACGATGGCACAAGGCTAGGGGTGCAGGGTGGGGTGACGATGGGGAGCAGGGCTTGGAGTGGGACTCCTACTTTAGCAACCTTATCTGAGTTGTGGGAAGGGGTGCCAAGGAAAATGCGGCTTAAGATTCGGAAGCGGAAATATATAGACATTTTACGCTTGATGGAGGGGCGGAAACAATCCGGTGAGAGCAGGAAAAAGCGCAAGGAGGATGAGAAGGCAGGCTGGATTAGGAAGGTCGCTAGGAATGTCGTGAACTGGGTGAGGGCTTACTTATGTTTGGCTAGTGTGTGGAGCCAGCACTATCTGGAGCAATATTGGATCTTTCTGGCATATGCGGACTCCATACTGGAAGCGTCCCAGAGCCACGAAGGCTGCTCGTGGCTCAATTACAATGAAATGTTTCAGGATAAAATGGAGGTGAACAAGTTGTTAACTTGGGGAACCCAGGATATTAACTTGTGGCTCACCCAGATGTTGGTCCGAGTGAATACGGGGGGGGGGGGGTTGGGGAGGGGAGGGATGGCAAACAATATGGGGATTAACCATTCCTTTCATGGTGGGGGAGTTGGACCGCAGACCAAACCGGTCACAGGAGGTGTTGGGGACTTGTGCTTGAGGTTTAACAAGTCCTCGTGCCCTTTCTCGGACTGCAAGTTCCGACATGTTTGCTCGGTATGCGGCGGGGGGGGGGCATTCGGCGGCAAAGTGCATTAAAAAAGGGGCCGTGTTGCCCCCTGCGCTGGCCCCCAAGTAGTGAGGCAGTATTTGGCTTGGCCCCTATGCCAATAAGGGTGGAGGTGTTAAGCAGGTGGCTTCGCCACTACCCAAGAAAAGAGTATAAGGAAGTTTTACAGTTGGGGTTTCAGTTGGATTTTGTTATTCTGGTTCAAGGCGTGGTGGTGGCCACAACGGCGAGAAATTCCCCATCGGTGCGGTGATTTGCATCCATTATGCGGGAGAGGTTCGCGGTCGAGTTGAAGTTAGGTAGAATAGCTGGTCCTTTTGCGAAGCCACCTTTCTGGAATTTTGTGGTATCTCCATTGGGAATCATACCTAAGAAAGAACTAGGGAAGTTTCGGTTGATCCATAATTTGTCATTCTCGTTGGGGGAATCGGTGAATGATCACATCCCGCGCGAGTGTTGTACGGTGCGCTATGCAGTAGAGCAGTAGAGTTAGTCAGGAAAGTGGGCCCCGGGGCTTTGATGGCCAAAGTAGATATTGAATCTGCGTTTCGATTGTTGCTGGTGCACCCCTCCACCTTTCATTTGTTGGGTTTTCAATTTGAGGATGAATTTTATTTCAATAAATGCATGACGATGGGCTGTGCATTGTCTTGCGCCTACTTTGAAAAATTCAGTACTTTCCTCCAGTGAGTGGTGAGGCAATGGGTGGGCTGGTCTGAGGTGGTGCATTACCTTGACGATTTCTTGTTTGTGGGCGTGTCACAGACTACGGGGTGTAAAGCGTTTAAGGAAGGTTTTTGTGAGTTTAGCGGGTGAGCTAGGAGTGCCATTGGTGGAGGGTAAGACGGAGGGCCCAGGGACAAGGATCACCTTCTTAGGAGTTGAGTTGGATTCTGAACAAATGGTAGCATGCCTGCTGATAGAAAAGGTGGAGAAGCTACAGGTTCCGGTGGCTAATGTGTTGGCCTCGTCGAAGCTAACGTTGAAAGAGATGCAGGCGTTGATTGGATCGCTAAATTTTGCCTGTAGAGTAATTCCGATGGGGCGTGTATTTATTTGCAGGCTGGCGGCGGCGACGGTGGGGATGGGGAAGCCTCATCACCGCATTCGAGTGTCCAGGGTGATACGGGAGGATTTGCAGGTTTGGGATTTCTTTTTGAAGGACTTCAATGGGACATCGGTCTTAAGGGAAGCAGAGATTTCTAGTGAAGACTTGCAGCTGTACACGGACGTGGCAGGAAGCGTAGGTCTGGGAATTTACTTTGGAGGGGCGTGGTGTGCTGATAAGTGGCCACAGGCATGGCAGGAAGCGGGGCTGCTAAAGAATATCACCTTTTTGGAACTGTTTCCTATACGAGTTGCATTGGAGTTGTGGCCGGACAGGCTGCAGTATCGCAAGTTGGTATGGTGGTGCGATAATGAGGCGGTGGTGAGTGTAATTAACAATTACACTCCGCGATGTCTGCAAGTGGCGTCCTTGATGAGAGCTGTGGTGCTGTCCTGTTTGCGTATGAATGTGGTGTTGAAGGCCCGACATATCCCAGGGCATACTAATGGAATTGCTGATTCACTTTCCTGTTTACAGTGGAACCGGTTTTGGAAGTTGGCGCCGAAAGCAGACATGGAAGGACTCAGGGTCCCCTGGAGCTTATGGAGCAGTGGCCTGCGGAGATGAGGGAGCTGCTGCGGAGTTCGGTGGCAGAGCAGACATGGGATGCTTATCGGAGAGGTTGTGAGAGAGTCGTGCAATTTTTGCGAGTGCATGGATGGCTGACGGGGGCAGTGTCGGATCAATTAATCGGGCAGTATATCCTCAGTGCTAAGGGTTAAGGGGTGACTAGATCATCTGTGTGGGGCCATTTGGCAGGGCTTGCGTTTTTCGCGAGAGCGGTCGATTGGGGTTCCCCGGGTGGGGGATTCCTGGCTCGTTGTAACCCAATATAAATACTGATATGTGAAAAAGATAAAAATAGATTTTGTTCCCTTTATCATACCCTCCTGTGCCCCCTTATGGGAAACCCCCATTTGAATTCCTTTTTTCATAAATAGAATGAGGAGCATATATCATCCTTAGATGAAGAGAATTGGTCAGCCATTTCATATAAAGCCCACCATATCGCTATTCATTGTAAACTCACTGATCTTATGTCCAGGCTCCTTTACTGCACTTGCACATTCCTGATGTTTTACTGACGTGCACCTTTTCAGTAGCTCTTAGTGCTGGTGGCAGTGAGATTTGTGAGGAGCTCACATTCATGTGTGGTGTACAAGCCTTTTGTCCATTTCTTTTGGGGTAAGATCTTTCATGAGATCTTGAACACAGTGGGAAGTCTGATTGTTGCTCCTTCACCTGAGTTGTTTCTCCTAGATTTTTGTGAACAATTCACAATTCTTTAGGGTTTTTTTCATTTATTATTTATTCAGATTTTTCCAATAAACAAAGAAACAACATAAGAAAATGGAATGCACATGGGAATCCATATCAAAGAATAACAGTAAAAGAAAACATCAATTCCTATATAATCCCCTAAAATACAGAGAGAGAGACCCAAATCACAAATAAAGAAAAGTAAAAATAAAGAAACAATCCATAAAGATCTAAATAAGAATATAAGAACATCAGATATGCCATACTGGGTCAGACCTAGGGTCCATCAAGCCAAGTATCCTGTTTCCAACAGTGGCCAATCTAGGTTCCATGTACATGTCAGGTTCCCAGAAGGTAGACAGATTCCATGCTTCTTCTCACAGGGTAAGCCAGGAACTCATCAAAACCTCTTTTAAACCTGCTACACTAACAGCTTTTACTACATCCTCTGGTAATGAATTCCAAAGTTTGATTTTGACAGTGTGAAAAGGGGAACCCAGAAGAAAATTCTAGGGGTGACTCCAGCAAAAGCAGACAACTGTGGTGGATCAAAATATATACAAGTTTTACCTTGCAACTTAATTATACAATTCCTAAGAAATTTCAAAAGAAGCTGACCCCGAGGGCACAACTAAAGAAATTCTCTTCTTACCTACTGGATAATTGGAAAAATATCAGGAAAAATACTCACAGTGAGCCAATTAACAATATCATCACTCGCAACCGCCACTGAACACATTAAAGCCGCAAGCCTGAGACACACCTGCGCCTGGAGGGTCTGAAGTTAAGGGCCATGCCAAAGGGCCCTTAGACGTGGCCCTTGGAGTGGACTGGAATGATTCCTCCATCAACAGTGAGCTCTATACACACCATTTGGAGCTTCACATACACATAATCCATCGCCTGCACCCATACGATGATCCTGTGATCCTACAGATTAACATCTGAGCTTCTCAGTAATTCAGAAAAAGCAAGACAAGGTAAGAGGTAGCCATTCATAACAGAGCCCGCTATGTCCTACTATGACCATACTTAAGTCTCACATGCTACATAAATGAGATTTGCATCCACAAAGAGCTCTATCCATGCAACTCTAGATCATTGAGATGAAAGCACATACAGCATTTACCATATTTATCGGCCTACAGCGATAACATAAGAAATACCATCCTCTACCCAGATTCTCAAAATATGCTTTGAACTGAATCAATCATGGCCACTACAATATTCTTAATAAGCATTCTATACATCTCATTACTGATCATACACACAGACTGTTTTGTTTTCAGCTCAGCTATCATCCCAACCATACATCACATCACCCACTATGATATAACCACTTCCACATCCAAAGCAAGGGCCAGGCATTCCTGGAATCTTATTTAAATCAAGCTCCATGAATCCATAAGAGCACAGCTCAACAACCATGTGATTCACCCCCATAGTGCAAAATGTGTTCTCCTCAATGCCCGTTCAGTGCGCAACAAGATCCTTGCATTAACTGATTATCTCAGTGAACACAATATAGACATAATGTGCGTGACAGAGTCATGGTTCACTGACACTGACAATGTACTAATAAATCAACTCCTATCATAGGATTTTAGTCTTTTCACCTGTCCCAGGTCTAAACGCAGAGGCAGAGGAGGCTTTATTTTAGGCAGGGGGACCACCTCACATTCCACAACATTATTATCAACTCAAAAGAAGGAATGGACATTCTCATCATCTCAAATAAGCACATCATGGTCTGCCTAGCATACAGATTCCCATTCACTCGCTGATGCATTATCATCCTTTCTGTAGACAATCTGTGACCCCTCTACAAAAAACAAGCAATTACTGCTGCTAGGTGACCTGAACATATGCTCCATCCGACCTAGGCTCTTCAAATCCTTCACTGAAGCTATGGATGCACTGGAATTCACCCAGATCATCAATGAACCAATACACAAAAAGGAGCGATCCTAGATCTCTTATTCACTCCTAAACATACGAGTCACAAATAACTGCATCCCTTCCCCCATCATATCTCCAGTCCCTTGGTCTGATCTCTTACCACAAAACAGTCACATTCCATCCTCGTCTTAACACACACACACATGCACTCACCCTATCACATCCCGATGCCTAGACAAGAATGAGTTCTTAGATAAAGTTGTTCCCCAGATAGCATATCAATCAGAAGACCTTGACATCTTGATCATCAACTAGAACCACATAAAGTGCAAAGCAGCCATCACACCCCAAACAGAGTCACAAGAAAACACTTGTATGGTACATTGCAGATCTAAGAAGCACTAAGTGTGAGCTCAGACAGCTTGAAAGAAGATGGCAATGATCCAAGACCACACATGACTGTGATGAATGCATGTCTAAGCTACAAGAATACCAGAATATGATGCACCAAAAGAAGAAGGATCACTACTGTCACCAGTAGTCCGCCCGTAGCTTCAGCATACGGGGTAGGTAGCCTGGAGACCTTTTATTGAAAGGTTAAGGGTGTAGTTGTGGACCTTTTCAATAAGTTGTAGTCGTGAATCGAGTGGTTCAGGCAAAGACAGGCTTTTAATTCCCCTCCCGGGGCGGATTCAAACACAAAGTAACATAGGAACAAAAAGCCATACACTCTGGCATAAGGTAGGAAAAAATAACTTATAACAGCTTCCAACTTAAATCACAAATGGTACGGTATTCATTGCATACAGTCCCTTTAGTATTTGGCAAAGTAAAGTCCTGTGCTTCTCAACTGCCAGTTGACCAGCTTCTTCAAGATATCTGGCTCAGCACAGCGAAATCCTATCATTTGTAACTGTTAACGTACAATCCATTTGAGTATCAGACAACTGTTCATCTGGAGGATCAATTAGCATTGACTCAGGCTGGCTATCAGCTGAATACAACTTCTGCCTTGTATACAACGTTTCCAGATTATTCTCTGCTGTCTGTTCCAGAGGCTTCTCTATTATTGCCTCTATGGGGTAAGGATCAACTTTACTATATCTCTTGGCATAGCTTAGAGGAGAATCATATTCTTTATAGCTTCTATGAGAGAAATTCTTATCACCACTTTTGCAATGATTATACAGCCTACCTTCCGGCTTTGAGGCAGGAGAAAGTCCGTGCACAGCTCTCTCAGGATAGGGTTTAAACCTCAGAGGTTTTTCTCTGTATTCTGGCTGCTCACCCTCTTCTTCTGACATACAAATGTCTTGCACTGTATATCTTTCATTCCTTGGAGCTTGTAAGTGCTTCCCAGCTATCCTCACTGGTAACTTCTCCCTTTGGGTGCCTTCACCATAGGATAAATACCTGGAGTTTTGGTCAAAGGGTTTTTGTGCCCTGCTCCTCCAGTTGTTCCTGTCAGCTGCTTTCTGTCTCTCTCTCTCACATTCAGAATCAGAATCCTCTGTATCACTTACATACGTTTTCCTTTCACACTGGGACAGATGCTGCTTCCAAGAGCCAGACCTCAGCTTGCACAAACTATCCAGCTGGTTCTGTTCTCCTCTGTCTTCCCTGTTCTTCCCCTTGCTGTTCCTTTTGCTGCTGCTAAACTCTAATGAACGTTTCTTATAAATTTGCTTGGGAGCTAATCTAGCCATTCCCCCTCCCACGTGAAAGCTATCAGGCCCAGGAGATAGGGATTGTTTGCTAGCTGGGCGGGGTTCCTGCCCTCGTGGCTGGGATTGTTTGTGTTGCTCCTGGCAACTGGGTGTCCTGAGCTTATCCTTCCTACCAGAAACAGGCCTACTGCACTCAGGTTCCTCTGTTTCCCTATCACAGGATGTCTCTTCCCCATTACACTACACCAAGTTCACTTTAAATTCATTAAATTGCCCCAGAGAATTGTTCAGCATAGCAAAAACATTAGTTAAGAATCCTACTCAAGAGACCAAGCATGCCACCCCATCTCCACAAGCACTAGTAGACCACTTCCAAGCCAAAACATACAAGACAGGCAACATACTAGCTGCAACTGTACTGCCACCAAACAACAAACCAGAACCCTCTATCTGGCATACCTTCAACCCAATCTCACTAGAGCACCTAAAGAGTATTATCACAAATCTCAACACCATCACTTCCCAGTAAGATGGAACAAAATATCTCACACTCAACTTGCCCCCACACTACTCGAGATCACACAAAATTCTCTCACCCAAGACTACATGCCCACCAAACTCAAGCATTCCTCTGTCCAACCAATAATTAAGAGTCTATTACTAATCCCAGAGAGCCCTAGCTCATATAGACCCATATCCAGTCTACCCTTTCTAGCAAAGATTATTGAGAAGGTCATGCAGCTTCAGCTCCAGGTTCACCTTGACTTGCATTGCACCTCTGGACCTTCAACAATACAGATTTAGGTTCAATCATGGCATACAGAACCTTCTAACTGCACTCATGGACAGATTAACACAAGGCATACAAAGAACTCATCAAGGATTTATCCTGCTGTTCCTGGACATCATATCTGTCTTTGACTCAATACCTCACAATGCATTATTATGGCATCTGCAATCCATAGGACTAAGCAACAAAACATTAAAATGGTTCAGCTCTTACTTAATAGACCACCAACAGCAAGGACAGCTGGGAAACTGGCTGGTACTTGGTAGATCTCTCTTTTGCTTTAACAGATACCTATGCTCCACGAACAGAACAATGGCTGGGAAAAATCATATCGCTAAAGCTGTTGCCCCCATTACAGCTTCTGCCTCTGTCCAGACAGAGGTCCTAATGCCAGTTGAAGGACCGGTTCCATGTGAAGGGTGCCTGCATGCTGAAGCTCTGAGAAAACAAGTTGAGGAACTCAGAGAGGAGGTGGCGAGGCTGAGGAGCATTCAAGACAGTGAGAAGTACATTGATGAGATGCTTCTTGCAGCAACCAAGCTCTCGAGCAGAGGAGAAGATGGGTGCCAACAGAATGTCGATGGCTGGACACAAGTCACCAGGGCCTGCAAAATCACCAATCCAACTTCTCCAGGCCTTGAATTAAAGAACCATTATGCAGCCCTGGAAGTGAAGGAGGTGAAAGCATCCCTGGAAAGGGAAGAACCAGAGCTCAAGTACCCCAAAGTTGCAGAATCAGTGACCACAAGGAAACGAAGGGTAGTGGTGGTTGGAGACTCTCTTCTGAGGGGTACTGAGACGTCCATCTACCGACTAGACTTGATGTCCAGAGAGGTATGCTGTTTGCATGGTGCCAAAATCCAAGATGTTACGGAGAGTTTGCTGTGACTCATCAAGCCCACTGACTATTACCCAATGTTGCTAATCCATGTTGGAACAAATGATACTGCCAGGTATACCTTGGAACGTATCAAAAGTGACTTCATGGCTCTGGGACAGAGGGTGAAGCAGTTAGGTGCACAGGTGATGTTCTCTTCAATCCTCCCTGTTGAGATAAAGGCCAAGGCAAAGAAGCACACATCCTGGAGATGAATGCATGGCTGCGTGGATGGTGTCATCAAGAGTTTTTTGGTTTCCTAGACCATGGGATGCTGTTCCAAGGGTTGCAGAGCAGAGATGGCATCCATCTGTCCAAGAAAGGTCAACGTGTCTTCGGTAGTAGACTGGCTAATCTACTGAAGAGGGCTTTAAACTAGATTCATTGGAGATGGGTGAAGAAAGCCCCCAGGTAGGTGAAAACCCCCAGGTAGGTGATACATTAAATACCTTTATGGAAATGGGTAATAGGGGTAACATATGGAAAGCAGTGTGTATAAATGCCCGTAGCATGGGAAATAAGATCCCTGATGTTGAAGCTTTGGTGGGAGTGGCTGACTTGGATTTAGTGGCAGTTACAGAAACATGGTTCACAGAAAACCATGATTGGGATGTAACTATACCTGGCTATACTTTATTCAGAAAGGACAGGGTAGGAAGAAGGGGAGGAGGATTGGCACTATATGTAAAAACTACTATTAAAGCTTTGGAATTACAGAGCTTAAAAGGGAGAGAGGAGGCATTGTGGGTTAAACTAGAAAGAGGGAAAGAAAAATCTATTTGCATTGGTGTGATATACAGACCTCCCTCACAAGAGGAAGAGATGGACAGAGAGTTAATTGAAGACATACGCAGCATTGCTAGGAAAGGGGAAGTGCTACTGATAGGTGGTTTCAATATGCCAGATGTTGATTGGCACATTCCTGCTGCAGTATCATCTAGAAGTAAGGAGATTCTGGATTCTCTACAGGGAGAACTATTCAGGCAATTGGTAACAGACCCCACACGTGAAGGGGCCATACTGGACTTGGTGCTTACAAATGGTGAAAGTGTTTCTGATGTTGTAGTGGGAGATCATTTTGCATCCAGTGATCACCAGATGGTGTGGTTCAGTATTAGGACTAGGGCTGTTAGAATCCATTCAAAGATGAGGATCTTAGACTTTAGGAAGACTAACTTTGCCAAGATGGGCCAATACCTAAGGGAGTCGTTAGTGGGATGGGAACAGCTGGGGGATGTAGAAAAACAGTGGGCAAAACTGAAAGGGGATATTTTAAGGGCAACCAACCTTTTTGTTAAAATGGTAAATAAAGGTAAAAGGAAAAGGAGACCACTATGGCTTTCAAAAGAAGTAGCTGAAAAAGTGAAGAAAAAGAGGGAGGCCTTCATGAAATACAAGAGATCACAGAGAGAGGAAGACAGGCATTTGTATTTGGAAAAACTTAGAGAAGCTAGCAAAGTAGTCAGGAAGGCAAAGATTCAAAAGGAGGAGGAAATAGCCAATGCAATAAAATGGGGGGATAAGACATTTTTCAGATATGTTAGTGAGAAGAGGAAGGGCAAAAGTGGTATTGTCAGACTCAAGGGTGCAGGGGAGGAATATGTAGAAGCTCATAAGGATAAAGCGGAATTGCTTAACAAATATTTATGTTCTGTGTTCACAGATGAAGAACCAGGAGCAGGACTTCAGAAAACACCCACAAACAGGAACAGAAGCAAGGGACATCTTGAACAATTTTCAGAAGACTGTGTTCGTGAGACACTAGCTCAACTTAAAGTAGACAAAGCGATGGGACCGGATGAGATACACCCTAGAATACTGAGGCAACTTGGGGACTTTCTAGCAGCTCCACTGACTGACCTTTTCAATGCTTCGTTGGAGTCGGGAGTGTTGCCAATGGACTGGGGAGAGGCTCATGTGGTGCCTTTACACAAAAGCGGAAGAAAGGATGTGGTTGAAAACTACAGACCGGTTAGTTTAACTTCAGTGGTGAGTAAATTATTGGAAACGCTGCTGAAAGAGAAAATAGTGAGGATTATGGAGTCCAGCAGATTACAGGATCCGAGGCAGCATGGATTCACCAGAGGCAGGTCTTGTCAGACAAATCTGATTGATATCTTTGACTGGGTGACCAGGGAGTTGGAGCAAGGGAGAGTCCTAGATGTGGTTTATTTAGATTTCAGTAAAGCCTTTGACACTGTTCCTCACAGGCAACTTATAAACAAACTGAGCACCCTAGAGATGGATCATAAAGTTACTGCTTGGGTTAGAAATTAGTTGGGTGGGAGGCAACAAAGAGTACAGGTAAATGGAGCTCACTCTGAGGAGAAGGATGTTACTAGTGGTGTGCCCCAGGGATCTGTCCTTGGTCCAATTCTTTTTTACATCTTTGTTAGTGATATAGCGGAAGGGCTGTCTGGTAAGGTTTGCCTCTTTGCGGATGATACCAAAATCTGCAATAGAGTAGACACCCAGGAAGGTGTAGATAACATGAGGAGGGATCTAGCTAAGCTTGAAGAATGGTCTAGAATTTGGCAGCTGGGATTTAATGTTAAAAAATGTAAGGTCATGCATTTGGGCTGCAGCAATCCAAGGGAGCAATATAGTATAGGGGGTGAAGTACTTTTGTCTACTGAAGAAGAGCGTGACCTAGGTGTGGTTGTGTCTGATGACCTTAAAGTAGCTAAACAGGTAGAAAAGGCAACGGCAAAAGCTAGAAGGATGCTTGGGTGCATAGAGAGAGGAATGGCTAGCAGAAAAAAGGAGGTGATAATGCCTCTGTATCAGTCTTTGGTGCGACCTCATTTGGAGTATAGTGTGCAATTCTGGAGACCGCACCTTTAAAAGAATGTGAACAGGATAGAGTCGGTGCAGAGGGTGGCTACTAAAATGATTAGTGGTCTTCATTATAAAGCATATGAGGACAGACTTAAGGATCTTAATATATACACCTTAGAGGAAAGGCGGGATAAAGGTGATATAATTGAGATGTTCAAATACCACTGTGGCATAAATGTTCAGGGAGAGCCTCTTTCAATTGAAAGCAAGTTCTGCTACGAGGGGACATGGGATGAGGGTGAAGGGAGATAGATTCAGGAGTGATATGCGGAAATATTTCTTTACGGAAAGAGTGGTGGATCCGTGGAATAGTCTCCCAGTGGAGGTGGTAGAGATGAGGACAGTAACTGAATTAAAAAAAGCATGGGACAAACACAGAGGATCTCTAAAGGTAAAAAGTGGACTGTTGTAGTTGTTGATATGGAAGGACAGACTAGATAGGCCATGTGGTCTTTTTTCTGTCATCATATTTCTGTGTTTCTATGTTTAAATAAGAGCAGTAGGAATTGTTTCCGTTCCATACAAACGTCACTGAGGAGTTCCTCAAGGCTCTGTCCTCACTTCTTTTCGACATATTTCTGCAACCCATTTTCTCAGTTATTCAAGCACATAACATTTTCTACCATGTTTATGCACATGATATTCTGCTTTATGTACCCTTCTCCACTATACAGCCTATCTGCACCTCAGTAACAAAGTGTCTTATATCAATCACCCAATGGTTATGAGAAGACAACCTTTCATAAACTATGGGAAAACAGAGGTTCTCCATATTATAGGAGACACAAACTTTGATCCACCAACATCTATAATAATCTCAGGAGCACAGCTAAAAGTGAAATCAGTTGTGCGTTACTTGGAAATAACCCTCAACCAGCAGCTAGCCCTACAACCTCATATCAGTAACACCATCAAATGCATCTACCACAAAATAAAAACAGTGCAGTGCCTACAACCTTTACTGAGCATCCAGGATTTCCGTATGGTTTTTCAAGCCCTAGGATGCTATATTGGGATTATTGCAATATTTTTCTACAAGGACTACCGAATCACATGACTCACCCACTACAGCTTGCATAAAACACTGCTGCTTGAATCCTCTATGGAGCAGCCAGAACAGTTCATGTAGCCCCAATCCTCAAACTCTTACACAGTTTCCCTATAGTGAGCCACACAAAATACAAAGCCTTCCTTATCATTTTCAATATTTCACATAGCCTTTCCTTGGTATACCCTACAGCCTTTATCACACAAGACACCAGACAGCAGACAGAGAAGAAGCAATGCATACATTCCTTCACCATCCCCACAACAAAGGTGAAGAGCAACCTTAGTGCCTTGAACTGAGCTTTCTTGCTATATGTCCCAGGCATATGGAACATAGAAACATAGAAACGTGACGGCAGAAAAAGACCACATGACCTATCTAGCCTGCCCTTCCATATCAAATACTACAATATTACCCTGTTTATCCTTTAGGAATTCTGTGTTTGTCCCATGCTTTTTGAATTCAGGCGGAGGCCTATTCCATTCGGGGCACATCCAGGTCATCCAAAGTCTGGACAGCCTAGATCTGCACCCAATTTTGCACCCATGGGAGCTATGATGGGAGCAAAATCGAGTGCAGAGGGCTTGGATGGCCCAGCCGTGCCCCGATCCAGATGGTCTAGATGTCCTGGCAACTCTCTGTCTAATCCACCCAGGGCCCCTGCATGGAGCCCAGTGCCGTGGCATCCAGTCGCCATGTCACTGGGATTCCATGCAGAGGCCCTGATCATCCACTTAGCTGCAAAGTGCATTTCCCCTGCAGCCCGACCCCATATCAGGCCATCTGGAGCTGGGATTGGGCTGTGAGGGAACCTCCTGGCCAGCTCACCTCTTTGGGGGCGTCCTTCCCAGTTGTCCACTGATGTCATGGGAGACTTATTCCACCTCCAAGATGGAATAAGTCCCCAGTCTAACTGCCCAAGCCTGGATGTACAGGACTGTCACCAGAATAGGCCCTGCATGTCCAGGGTCAGGGTCTCACCTCCAGCCTGCCCTTGCTCCTCCTTCAGCCTGCACCTTCCCGCCCTCGTACAGAGCTCCCCACACATCTCTGCTGTACCTGCGGGGAGCTCTTTGGCAGGAATACGACTCGGGCATTTAGTGGGGAATATACGTCCTACCGGTACATATATCCCCACTAAATGTGGGTCAGAATAGACCCTATACTGTCCTCATCTCTACCACTTCCACTGGGAGACTATTCCATGCATCTACCACTCTTTCTGTAAAGCAATATTTCCGCATATTACTCCTGAGTATATCCCCTTTTACCCTCATCTTACGTCCCCTTGTAGCAGAGTTTGCTCTCAATTGAAAGAGGATCTCTTCTTGTGCATTTATGCCATGGAGATATTTACCCTAAAGAAAAAGGTCCTGAAGTAAGACAGCTATCATTGACTTATCTTTTTGTCAGAGCTGTGAATACAAAAGAAGGTGGAAATTCACACCACCTCCATGCCGTAACTGCTCCTTTTTACTCGTATCTTTAAAGTGAAAAAACCCCCAGTGCCACTTATCTGAGGTATAACGTGCCACGTTTTGGGTTCGCCACTCTTGACCCTGCATCAGGTTTCAAAAACTTATGCCTGTATTCTCGGCAGGGTAATTTTAATTTGGTCTTTGATTGTTGGGACATTTTGTGATATGGAGATATTTAAACATCTCTAGCATACCACTTCTATCCCACCTTTCCTCTAAAGTATACATATTAAGATCCTTAATTCTGTCCTCATATGCTTTATAATGAAGACTACTAATCATTTTAGTAGCAACACTCTGCACCGACTCCAACCTGTTTATATGCTTTTGAAGGTGTGGTCTCCAGAATTACACACAATACGCCAAATCAGGTTGCACCAAAGACTTATACAGAGGCACTGTCACCTCCTTTTTTCTGCTGACCATTCCTCTCCCTATGCACCCAAGCATTCCTCTAGCTTTTGCCGTTACCTTTTCTACCTGTTTAGCTACTTTGAGATTGTCAGACACAATCACGCCTAAGTCACGCTCTTCTTTTGTGGAGAAAAGTACTTCACCCCTACACTGTACCGCTCCCTTGGCTTTTTGCAATCCAAATGCATGACCCTGCATTTTTAGCATTAAATCTCAGCTGCCAAATTCTAGACCATTCTTTGAGCTTAGCTAGATCCCTCTTGTGTAATCTATTCCTTCTTGGGTTTCTACTTTTTTGCAGATTTTGATATCATCCGCAAAGAGGCAAACCTTACCAAACAACCCTTCCACAAAATCACTAACAAAGATGTTAAAAAGAATCAGACCAAGGAGAGATCCCTGCAGCACACAACTAGTAACCTCCTCTTCAGAGTGAGCTTCATTTACCTGTACCCTTTGCCATCTCCCACTCAACCAATTTCTAACCCAGTCAGTAACTTTATGATCCGTAAGTTGCCTGTGCAGAACGGTGTCAAAGGCTTTACTGAAATCCAAGTATACAACAGGGCTCTCCCTCGGTCCAACTCCCTGGTCATCCAGTCAAAGAAATTAATCAGATCTGACAAGACCTGCCGATGGTGAATCCATGCTGCCATCCTGTAATCCATTGGACTCCAGAAACCTCACTATTTTCTCTTTCAACAGTGTTCCAATAATTTACTCACCACAGAGGTTAGACTATCTGGCCTGTAGTTTTTAACCACATCCTTATTTCTGCTTTTGTGTAAGGAGACAAAATGTGCCTTTCTCTAGTCTTCTGGCACCACTCCCAACTCTAAAGAGGCATTAAAAAGGTCAGTCGGTGGAGCTGCTAGAACGTCCCCAAGTTACTTCAGTATTCTCGGATGTATCCCATCCTGTCCCATCACTTTGTCTACTTTTAGTTTAGCAAGTTCACACAGTCTTCTGAAAACACTGGTCAACATTGAAATCGTTACTGACTTTAAAAGGCCCTAATCTGTAGTATCTTGGTGAGCTGAACATGAATATAACATTAAGAAAATTTTATTGCCTCTCGTTCTGAATATATTGCATGTAGTTCATTTTTGACGTTTCACCGTGTAAATTTATCCAGTAGGACATCAACAACATCCCAAATAAGCCTTCAATGATGTAATATTGCATCACATTGCATAATACCAACATGCACACATCATCCAGAGTTGATAGCATCATTTTCTGATGCAATGCAATACTACTGCCAGATGGCTGCAGAAGCCATCTGACGTCAGCAGTATACTATACGCAGTCGGAAAGGAAAGAAATCTGGTATTCTGTTCCGATATTGAAAGCCTCATGAATGCCTTAGAAATCACTAATGACCCACAAGACTGGAGACTATTTATAGACTATTCGAAAATGAGTCTGAAGGCTGTGCTTTTGAACAATGGAAACCATCTTCCATCTATTCCAGTAGCACATGCCGTCCACATGAAAGAGACATACAATAACTTAAAGCATTTACTGACTTCCATTAACTATAACAAGTACAGCTAGCACCTCTGTGGTGACTTGAAGGTTGTTGCCCTTTTAGTGGGACTGCAGGAGGGATATATAAAATACATGTGTTTCTTATGTGAGTGGGATAGCCGAGCAAGGGATTGGCACTACTTGTGGAAGGAATGGAATCGCAGACAAAATGTAACTGTTGGAGAGAAGAATATCCAGCACCCAGCTCTGCTTGAGGCTCACAAAATCCTGCTGCCACCCCTTCACATCAAACTAGGCGTGATGAAAAACTTTGTGAAGGCCATGGACCGCACTTCGCCAGCTTTCCAATACCTGCATGTAAAATTCCCTCGACTCAGCGAAGCAAAGATTAAAGAGGGAGTTTTTGTGGGTCCTCAGATTCGAGAGCTGTTCAAAGATGACCAGTTCAACAACTTGCTGCAGGGTGATGTGAAACAAGCATGGAATGCTTTTCGCCTAGTGTCAACAAACTTTCTCGGGAATGTTAGGACAGAAAGCTACAAGGAATTAGTAAAAGACATGCTGATGCAGTATCAGAAACTTGGCTGCAATGTGTCTCTAAAGGTCCATTTCCTTCATTCCCATCTCGATTTCTTTCCTGACAACTGTGGCATGATGAACGGGGCGAACATTTTCACCAGGATATTGCAACGATGGAGCAAAGATACCAGGGAAAATGGTCCACTACACTGCTGGCTGACTACTGCTGGACACTCCCCAGAGAAGCTCCCGAACAGCTGTACAAGAGACAGGTGAAAAAATCTAAAAGATAGTCTATGACTTGTTTTTTTACAGGTATTAACCAAAGGCCTATTATATTTACTATTGACATGTATTTTGTGATGTAAACATTAATTCTTGTAGATTACAAAAAGCTAGAGCCAACTTTGCAATTTCACTGTCATATTCATGTTCAGCATATATAAATTGATAAGAAATGACTATTTTTATGTCAGTAACATGACTTTTGTAAAAATTTGTTGACCAGTGAAATCATTCGAAATCCCTGTCTCTTCTGTTCCTATTTGTGGGTGTTTTCTGAGGTCCTGCTCCTGGCCTTTCATCTGTGAACACGAACAGAAATATTTATTATGCAATTCCGCTTAATTCTCATCAGCTTCTACATATTCCTCCCCTTCACCCTTGAGTCTGACAATACCACTTTAGCCCTTCATCCTCTCACTAACATATCTGAAAAATGTCTTATCCCCCCATTTTATTGCATTGGTTATTTCTTCTTCTTTTTGTTTCTTTGCTTTCCTGACTACTTTGCTAGCTTCTCTAAGTTTTAACTCTCTCTGTGATCTCTTGTATTTCATGAAGTCCTCCTTCTTTTTCTTCACCTTTTCAGCTACTTCTTTTGGGAACCATAGCAGCCTCCTTTTCCTTTTACCTTTATTTACCTTTCTAACAAAAAGGTTGTTTGCCCTTAAAATATCCCTTTCAGTTTTGCCCACTGCTTTTCTACATCCCCAGCTCTTCCCATCACACTAATGACTCCTTGAGGTATTGGCCCATCTTGCCAAAGTTAGTTTTCCTAAAGTCTAAGATCCTTGCCTTTGAATGGATTTTATCAAGCCCTAGTCCTAATGCAGAACCACACCATCTGGTGATCACTGAATGTGACATCATTTCCCACTATAACATCAGAAACACTTTCCCCATTGGTAGACACCAAGTCGAGTTGGCTCCTTCACGTGTAGGTTCTGTTACCAGTTGCCTGAATATTTCTCCCTGTAGAGAATCTAGGATCTCCTTACTTCTAGCTGACACTGAAGCAGGGATGTGCCAATCAACATCTGGCATATTGAAATCACCTATCAATAGCACTTCCCCTTTCCTGGCAATGCTGTGTAAATCTTCTATTAAATCTCTGTCCATTTCTCCGTGTGAGGGGGGTCTGTAGATCATGCCAATGAAAATGGATATTTCTTTCTCTCTTTCTAGTTTAACCCATAGTGTCTCCTCTCTCCATTTTAAGCACTGTAATTGTATAGCTTTAATATTATTTTTTACAAATAGTGTCATTCCTCCTGACCTTCTTCCTACACTATCCTTCCTGAATAAAGCATAGCCTAGTATAATTGCATCCCAGTCATGATTGTCCATGAACTATGTCTCTGTAACTGCCACTAAATCCAAGTCAGCTTCCTCCATTAAAGCCTCAACCTCTGGGATCTTAGATCCCATGCTACAGGCATTTATACACACCATTTTCCAGATGTTGTCCCTTTTACCCACTTCTATAGAGGTATTTAATGTTTCACTTACCTGAAGGCTTTCACTTAAATGGGGGTTTTCTTCACCCATCCCCAATGAATTTAGTTTTAAGCCCTCTTCAGCAGATTAGCTAGTCTGCTACTGAAGACACGTCTACCCTTCTTAGACTGATGGATGCCATTTCTGCTCTGCAGCCCTTACAACATCATCCCATGGTCCAGGAAACCAAAACACTCTCGATGACACCATGCAGCAATGCATTTATCTCCAAGATGCAAGCTTCTCTGCCTCAGCCTTTACCCTCAACAGGGAGGATTGAAGAGAACACCACTTGTGCACCTATCTGCTTCACCCTCTGTCCAGAGCCATGAAGTCACTTTTGATACACTCTGAGGGATACCTGGCAGTATCATTTGTGTTGACATGGATAAGCAACATCGGGCAATAGTCAGTAGACTTGATAAGTCTCAGCAAACTCTGTAACATCTTGGATTTTGGCACCTGGCAAGCAGTACCTGGCAAGTCTCATTGGCAGATGGACACTCAGTACCCCTCAGAAGAGAGTCACCAACCACCTCTACCCTTTGCTTTCTTGTGGTCATTGATTCTGCAGCCTTGGAGTGCTCAAGCTTTAGTTCTTTCCTTCCTGGGATGTTTTCACCTCCTCCACTTCCAGGGCTGCATAATGGTTCTTCATTTCAAGGGCTGGAGGATTTGGATTGGCGATTCTGCAGGCCCTAGTGACTTATGCCCAACTTTTGTCATTCTGTAGAGTTCCATCTTCATCTTTGTTGGAGAGCTTGGGTGTTTCAAAAAGCATCTCATCAATGTACTTTTCACTGTCTCAAATGCTCCTCAGCCTTGTCACGTCTTCTCTGAGCTCCTCCACTTGTTTTCTGCGAGCTTCAGCATGCAAGCATCCTGCACATGGAACTGGTCTTTCAACTGGCAATGGTACCTGTTGACGTACTGCTACCTTGGTACCTGTTGAAGTAAACGAGAGAGACCTACCAAAGACCCTGCCTGTTCCTCGGGGTCCTTTCACAGAAAAAGCAGTTAACCTCTTTTAAGTGTGTTCTTAGTCCATGTGGGTAGCTAATTGGGGAGCTGCCCTATAAAGCAAGAATGCTCACATGGGGTGTGTGGGAGCTTGGGTGGGTAGGGAGGGAACTAACATCTGACAAGGTCAGTGGCTCCAAAGAGCTATTTGTGGATAGTTAGCGGGAACCAAAAAATGAACTCTAACTGACCAAAAAACACAAAAAATTCCCCTTTTGCAGTATAGAAAAAATAATTAGCTTTTACAAATGAAAACCAAAGCCCCTTTAAGAGCTTTCAGGCAGAGAGATTGTAGTTAAAAGCCACACAGTATTACCTTGCTTGCTACCGAGTCCCTGTTAGCCATCCATGACCTATTAGACTTCTGCAAGAGGTTGATAGCTCACTTGTTCGTCGAGCACTCTCCTAGAGGACTAAGTCTCCTCCTACCATTAAGTGCAGAGAACTCTCTCTTCCAGTTAGATATTCTGAGCACTGTATAATTTACTCAGTCATATTTCCTAGTTCTGCCCCCTCTTCTCGCTCATCCACATTGACTTTCCAGCAATATGCATATTGTTCCTTACTTTTGTTTGTTTCTATTTGTTCATATGTAACTTCAATGTTCTTGTTAATCTGTTAATATGTAAACTGCCCTGATATTCTAGTAAGGTGGTATCTAAAAGTAGTTAAATAAATAAATATTGTGCTTAATTTAATAAAGAATGGAAATAGCTTATCTCTATCTGAGGTTTATTACTGTGCATCTATCATGACCTGAGCAGCAAAAGAAGCCACTAAAGTGGCTCTACTGCAACTTTTCTCAGCAGAGATCTCCAATATGGCAACTAAATTCATTCTGTCAGAAGCAAAATAATCTGCATCTTCCCTCTGTCTCCCACCCCTAGTTTGCAGAGCTTGGAACATGATAAGCTCTAGATAGATCAGACAAGGAGTAAGGGGGAGATTTCGAACCAAACTTGTTGATGACATAGGAACATAAGTAATACCATACTGGGTCAGACCAAGGTCCATCAAGCCCAGTATCCTGTTTCCAAGAGGGGCCAATCCAGGTCACAAGTACCTAGCAGGTTCCCAAAAAGGCGCACAGGTTCCACAGTGCTTGTCCCGGGGCATGCAGTGGATTTCCTGGGTCCTCTTTAATAACAGTTTATGGACCTTTCCTTCAGGAACTTGTCCAAACCTTTTTTAAACCCAACTACACTAACAGCTTTTACTACATCCTCCGGTAACGAATTTCAGAGTTTGATTAAGCGTTGAATGAAAAAATATTTTCTCTTATTAGTCTTAATAAGACGAGTGCTTAAGAATGATAGTTGAGCTGGGTGCCTATACTGAGCAGTAAGAAGCTGCCAGGCATTATAGAATGGGGAGAAAATTCAAAATTTTAATAGGTTTATATGAAACTGAAGGGCAGTGGATTAGTCTAATGGTTAGAATGCTGACTTGTTAGTGAAGAAACCAGCGTTTGATTCCCATTAGCACTCCTTGTGGCCTTGGGCATGTCACTTAACCTTCCACTGCCTTGGAAGAAAGGCCTGCTAATCTACTTCCAGCCATACTGCCCAGAAAACCCAGGAGTTGCTGGGTTACTAGGAGTCAGCATTGACTTGAAGGCACACATTACATACTAAAATAAAACTCAGTGCATGATTCATCCCAATGCATGGCTTCTAAATATCTCCAACTGACTTGGAAGACTAAAAATAATTACACCCTATTTTTCAGTCGCCCTACATATCATAGAAGGGCCACATGAGGCACCTACATTGATGCATTTCAAATTGTATTTTTTGAACAGTGGAGGATGGGAATGTACAGGGATGTGGGATTTTTTGCAATGCACTCTATGTCCATCTATAAAATGGTTTCTCTTGGTACAATGTTTCCAAATGAGTTACTGTTGTGCATACCATGGCAGTAATGAACCTCATTCCAAAATCAGAGTAGGTGGAGTATGATTTCAGCCTCTCAGCACTTGCCCAGCAAATAAATTTCCTACTGAAATAATAAAGCTAGACTCCTCTGAAAATAGAAGCATTACAAAAATAAAGAGCTCATTTTGTAAACTTGACTGTAATTATATAATTTTTAGTCAGTTTGCATTTTAATACCATGAAAAGTATATATTTTTAGTTTAAAGAAAATAGAATGAAAGTACTACAGCACAACAATGTTTCTCCACTCTAGTAACAGGTGTTTATTTTATCTATTTATCCCTGCTAATGCTCATAGTAGTTCTTGCATCATGCAAAGAGAGCTTCCTTCTGGAGTTCATAGGATGTAGCATGTATAAGCAATGTATTAAGGTACGCTTGGGAATTCCTCTTTGCAGAGTCTTGTTCGTGCTTGGAGCAGGTCTAATATTAAACAAGACCCTGGATGTTTCTGAGATCAGGTGGAGACATCCAGGACCCTCGGAATGCCCCTGCCATCCTGGATTTATCCTGGCCACACCTCTTCCATGACCCTGTTCAGACTTGGGCATTCTCATGCTGGGATGTCCCTAGAGCTGGCTTCTAAAATGATTCTGGAGATGCCGCTGTGCTTTGAACATTTCTAAGCCTGTTTTCAGATTTTCAGAGCTTCTAAAATGACATTATAATGTTTGGCTGATACAAAATGCAATATTTTCATGGGAAAAAAACATTCCACATCACTGGGCTAATTCTCCAATCTCACTTTTAAGCTGAACCATTGTGGAAGTGAACTTTTAAAGCATCATTTCTGTTTAATTACTGTAAGAATAAAAATGTTGTCATGCTTGCTTCTAAACTAAACCAGCATCAAATTAAATCTAATAGCATTGCCCTATGTGCTTTTCAATGCTAATTACAACAAAGCACAAAATGTAATTTAATAGAAAAGTGCCTTTTACTTAAATACATTTTTCACTGTGACATCAAAGACATGAAAATTGATTGTTCAGAAGAAAATGTTCTGTTTCTTTCTGTTGATCAACTTTCCTATGTCACCAATTATTCACATGCATATAGTACCATTCCACAGAAACATAAAGTGTTTGCCCAGAAAATAGATTTCCTACTGAAATAACAAAGCAAGAATCATCTGAATATAAAAGCATTACAAAATAAAAAGCTCATTTTGTAAACTTGCTTGTAATTATGGATTGTTCAGTCAGCATGCCCTTTTGGTAACAGGAAAAGAACATTTTTAGTTTAAGGAAAATGGAATGAACATACCACATCATCACACTTTTTCTCAACTCTATTGGTGTTTGTCTTACCCGTTTATCCTTGCAGCTGAAAGAGGAGTTACTTACCTGTAACTGGAGTTCTTCATGGACAGCAGGATTAGTCAGCCACACCTGGTGATGTCATCCGACAGCGCCATGGATACGGAAGTGCTCTCCTAGAGTTCAGAAAGTGAGCCTTTCTGAGAATGTGCTGTGTGCCCCTCCCCTGGCCCAGTCCCTACCTGGCTCAGTTCGTGCCCAGCTTTCGTCATTCACTGCCCAGATAGGGGCGTGGCCATAGGTGCCTTCATCCAAGGGGAGGTGGGGGGAAATGTGTGGCAGACTAATCCTGCTGTCCATGGCAAAGTCCAGTTACAGGTAAGTAACTCTGCTTTCTCCTAGTACAAGCAGGATTGAGTCAGCCACACTTGGTGCCTCACCAGCACGGCTCTGCCGTCTAGACTGTGGTAGGAGGAAGGTACTGTATGATACCCTGAACACATTGCACATAACACTTGTCCGTGCATTACAGGTGTTTATTAAATCAGCAGCTTCTAGCAACAGGCAGGAAGGAGCAACACTGTAACAACAAACACAATCAAACAGTAACAGCAAGGCACTCATAGTAACAATGGTAGGTGCATAACAGGGAGTCTGTTGGAGGTCAGCCAGTTGGGTCACCTTTCGGCTGAGTGCCCGCCTGTAACACGGAGCAGCTGAACAGGTCCTCAGTCAATGTCAATTGTTCTAAGCAATAGTGTCTGTGGAAGGTGTGGGGAGAAGCCCACATTGCTGCTTTACAGATGTGGCTCAGGGGCACTGCATTGAGGTCAGCCAGTGTGGCCACCATGGCCCGCAGCTGGTGCACCTGGATGTGAGCCAGTGTGGTGGTGCCCGCCTGTGCGTAACAGTAGGTGATGCATGCCATGATCCATTGTGACAGGGTCCATTTGGTGACTGGGTATCCTGTTCCATGGGGTTGAAAGCCACAAAGAGCTGACTTCCTTTTTGGGTCATTGTCGCCCACGCCAGGTAGGTGCATAGTGCGCGCACACTGTCGAGGATGTGCTAGCGGCGTTCCTCCTGGTTGCCATGTGGTTTGGTGTAGAAGGAGGGAAGCTCAATGACTTGGTTGACATGGAACGGTGAGACCACCTTTGGTAGAAAATTAGGGCATGTCCGTAGCGAAGCATGATCCGGATAGAGGACAGTGTAGGGAGGGTGCGCAATGAGGACCTGGAGCTCACTCATCTTCCTGGCTGATGTGATGGCCACAAGATATAGCATCTTAAATGTGGTAAATTTGAATGGCGCCTGTTCAAGAGGCTCAAAGGAGTATTTTGTGAGCTGCTTTAGCATGACATTAAGGTCCCAGGAGGGTACTGGTTTCTTTATTGGGGGTCATAGACTGAAGAGACCTTTCATGAAGCGTGAAACCAAGGGGTGTGAGGAGATGGGTTGCCTATCTAGATGGTCATGGAAGGCGGCGATGGCCGCAAGGTGCACTTTAATGGATAAAGTCTGAAGACTGCTTGCATGAGGAATGAGAGGTAGTGGAGGACCTGAGGTAGGGGGCACGAGAGCGGGTCGACCTCAGCCCCTTTGCACAAGGCATCAAATCTGTTCCACTTCAGATCATACGAGCGTCAGGCTGAGGATCTTCGAGCAGCCAGGATGATATGTTGGACCTCACTTGTGAGGTTCAAGTTAGAAAGGCGTGGCCTTTCAATTTCCAGGCAGTCAGAGTGAGGTTTGGCTGCATGGTGTTCCCCTCGTCCTGGGTGATGAGGTCCTAGTGTGAGGGAAGGTGGACTGGAGGTCCTTCGGCGAGGCATAGGAGGTACGGGAACCATATTTGTCTCGGCCAGGACGGAGCTACCAGGATCACTGAAGCCCCGTCGGCTATGATTTTCTGCAGGGTTTTGGAGATGAGAGGCACTGTGGGGGTATGCATACAGCAGATTGTAGCCCCCACAGTGCAGGTGGAAGGCATCCACCATGGTTCTGCATTCCACCGGGGGCCTGGAGCAGAATGCTGCGCACTTCGCATTGCTCGGGTGAGCAAAGAGGTCCATCTGTGGCGGCCCCATCTGAGGAAGAGGATCTCTGCCACCTGCGGGTGAAGGGGCCATTCGTGGGGTTGTAGTTGATGGCTGAGCTTGTCGGCCAGAAGGATTGGCTCGCTGGGAAGGTAGGTGGCAAGGAGGTGGCAGTCCTGGGATTACGCCAGATTCCAGATGGTGTGCGCTTCCCTGCAGAATGCTAGCAACCCATGCCGCCCTGTTTGTTGATGTAGAACATGGTGACCTGGTTGTCCGTCTGGATCAAGACTACCTTGCCGTTGAGCCAGTTCTGGAAAGTGCAGAGGGTGTATCTGATGGCTCTTAACTAGAGGAGATTGATATGGAGTTTGCACTCCTGCTCTGTCCACATCCCTTGGGTGCATCGATGGTGCAGGTGGGCTCGGCATCCCAACTTGGAGGCATCCATGGTGAGGACAAGGTCATGTGGTGGATCTTTGAAGGGCCTGCCCAGCGTGAGGTGGGCTTTGTGTAACCACCAGGTAAGGGAGGCACATCTTATGGTCCATGATTATTTGTTTGGACATGGGTTGCATCCGCTGGTCCCAGTGGTGGCGAAATTGCAACTTCAGACCCTCGTGTGGTGCCTAGTGAGACAAAAGACATGCGTGGTCACTGTCATGTGTCCTAGGAGTTGCAGGAGTGTTTTGGCGGTCACTCTTTGGCTGACACAATCTCCTGCATCAAATGCGTGATGATGTCCACTCATGCAGATGGAAGATGGGCCTTGACCTGCTGAGTGCATAAGGTCACACCAATGAAGTCCAGGGTCTGCGTGGGGCATAATTGAGATTTCGTGGTGTTGATTAGGAAGCCAAGAGAGGACAGGAGTGCGGTGGCTCTGTGCACTGCCGCCTCCGCCTCAAATCTGGAAGGGGCCATGATCAGCCAGTCATCCAGGTAGGGGAAGACACAGGTGCCGGACCTCCAGAGGTGAGCAGCTACCTCCGCCACGCACTTGGTGAATACCCTCGGAGCTGGAGAGAGACCAAAGTGGATTACTTTGTACTGGTAGTGATTTCCTGATATGCGGAAATGCAGGAACTTCCAGTGGGCATGGTGGACGGGGATGTGGGAGTAGGCATCCTGCAAGTCCAGTGATGCCAGCCAGTCATTCTGCTGGATGAGGGGGAGGATAGTCCCGATGGAGTACATCCTGAACCGCTCCTTATGGATGAACTTGTTGAGACGGCGGAGATTGAGGATCAGGCGCATCCCACGCGACTTCTTCAGGACCAAGAAGTATCTGGAATAAAATCCTTGGCCTGACTCTCTCTGGGGTATGCGTTCTATAGCTTGTGCCTCCAGTAGGGAGGAGATCTCCTCGATTATTGAGTTGTTGTGGCTGGACTCGTGACTGAGGGGGATGGATCCCTGCCTTGGTGTCTTCGCAAAGCGAATTCAGTAGCCCTGCTCAACAATCTGCAGCACCCATTTGTCCGTAGTGATATTGCCCCAAGCTTCCCTGAAGAAGGAGTTTCGTGCTCCCACTGCCCGGCCTGGAGAAGAGTGTGCATCAAAAACTCGGTGTGTTCTTCCCTGCGCTCCTTGGTGAGGGGTCTCTGGTGATTCGGCTGAAATGATGGCTGGTAAGGGTGGTAGCTGGAGTATTTCATATGCCATTTTTGGTGTGGCTGGAATCTGCTAGGCAGCTGATTCTTATGGTAGTATGACCTCTGCGTGCTTTTGGAGTTGGAGTCTTTATCAAGACCTTCTGTGGCTAGGGTCTGAAGGGTGTCAAAGCGTTCTTTAATGTCATTCACTGTTTCTTTCACTTTTGCTCTGAAGAGATTATCATCTAAGCAGGGAGTGTCCACCAGGCATTCGTGCGTGTTCTCACGCAAGCTGGAGGCCCTGACCCAGGCCGTGCGTCTCGCCGTAATGGTGGTGGCCACTCCTCTTTAGGTGGCGTCAAAGGCATCGAAGGTGGAGCATATAAGATGTTTCCCGCACTCGTTCAGGTCCCTGAGCAGGGGTGAGAAGGTAGCCTTGGCATCCATGCTTAGTTCATCAGTGGTCTTTTTTAGGCTGCTCAGGATGGTGTACAGGTAAAGTACCTGCTGGAACTGGTGTGCCATGATTTGGGCGATCAGTATGGTTGCCTGGTACATCTTTTTCCCAAGGTCATCCAGGATCTTGTGTTCCTTCCCTGACGGCGCATTGGCATGCGTGCAGGAGTTCTTGGACTGTTACAGGGCAGATTCCACGACGATGGACTGGTGAGGAAGTTGGGGTTTCTCGAATCCTGGTGTTGGTTGGACCAAGTATTTTGCCTCCAACCTGTGTGACATGACCGGGATTGAAGCCGGATTCTGCCAGTTTTGATTGAGCGTGTCCATGAGAAGGTGGTGGATCGGGAAAGATATCACCAATCTGGGAGCATCCAGGTACATCAGGAGACCGAATAGCTCGTTTCTGGGGTCCATCGTGTTCCCAGGGTTGAGTGCCAGATGTGTGGATAGCTTCTGTAGGAACTTAGGATATGTGAGGTCCTCAGGCAGAGACAGTGGCAGAGGCGGAGGTGGAGAGGGTTCTGCAGGCATCTGGCTCATCTAGCTTGCAGGGAAGGGACTGCGTGAGGATATCCATTCTTCTGCCTCCTCTGCACCGCTCTCTGAGGAGAAAGACACCAGGTAAAATGTCGCTGGTGGTGGAGATCTCTGTGGCGGCGGTGTCCGGGGGCTCTGTGGCATCCAAGGGGACAACTCCGGTGGTGGCTGTTCAGGATGGTAGCTTTCCTCAAGAAATTTCTTCCACATCTTCATTAGAGCCATGGGGGGGGGGGGGGGGACACACTGGGTCCAAGGACAAGGGTACTGGAGTTTGCTTGCTCTGCTCTTGTCGCTGGATCTTCCGGGGCAGAGAGCAGCAAGCAGAGGAGAGGGAGATGCTGCGGGGTGAGAGGGAAGCCTGTGGTGTTGTGGGCTACGGAGGCGCGAAGAAAGGCTGCAGTGCTGAGAGCTGTGATGGCGTGGAGAGGGCCTGTGGCACTGCAAGCTGTGTCAGGAGGTCTCCAGGCGGGATTTGTGGGGGCTGGCATCATTGATGACATCAGCACAACTTCGGCCAAAGGTGCGGTCAGTAGGAGGAGCTTTCTTCGAGGCGCCGAGCTCTGCCAGAGGCATCCCTTGGAGTTCCCGCTCACGATCGGCAGCAGTGGAGGAGCCAGACTCGGCCAGGGAAGCAGAGGGTGGGGAAGGAGGCAGCAAGATTGCTCCGAGAATGGAGGCCTCAGAGGGCACATCCCGGGAAACGGCTGGAGGCTGGCAGGCAAGAGAGGAGGCGGCCATCTTGGAGAAAGCCATGCGGTCCTTTGCCTTAGTTTCTTCGGGCTGCTTTTGGTCTTTGTTTTCACCGATGCAGGCTGGAGAGAGGTGATCCAAAGGTGGGCCTTTGAGGAAATCTGCCAAAGCGTGACTGGGGGATTGGCGGGCCCTGGGAGACATGCGGGCACAGAGAGGGCAGTCTTCTACCTTGTGGTCTTTTCCTAAGCAGCGTAAGCAGCGATCATGGTTGTCTGTAGCATTCATCTTCTTGAAGCATCTGCGGCATTTCTTAAACCCTGGTTTGATGACCTTCTCGTGGTTTTTCTTGGATTTTTCCTTATCCATGGTTGATTAGTGAAGAATTCCGTCCATGTGGCAGGGCAGAAGAGCAAGAACTGAGCCAGGTAGGGGCTAGGCCAGGTGTGGGACATACAGCACATGCTCAGAAAGGCTCACCTTTCTGAGCTCTAGAAGAGTACTTCCGTATCCATGGCACCGTTGGATGACGTCACCAGGTGTGGCTGATTCAATCTTGCTTGTACTAGGAGAAAGAGGCAGCCTTACTACTTATTAGTAGGCTATTGTATAATCCCATAGCGGTACACGAGACAAACTAATCTTGTTGCTTTTTGAAGAGGACAATTCAAAAAGTACTGATAAAGTCAACACATCACTTTTCAATAAATTTTAAGAGAAGGATTCAACGATTTTTTTATTGAAAACAAGAATAGCAGAATGCACTTCCTACAATATGATTCCATACTTTCATTGTTTTGAAGGCTATTTGCTCAGTTTAATATAGATTTATAGAAACATAGAAACATGAAGGCAGAAAAATACCACATGGCCTATCTTGTCTGTCCTTCCATATTAACTACTACAATAGTCCCCTTTTTTTTCTTTAGAAAGCCTCTGTGTTTGTCCCATGCTTTTTTGAATTTAGATACTGTCCTCATCTCTACTACCTCCACTGGGAGACTATTCCATGCATCTACCACTCTTTCCGTAAAGAAATATTTTTGCATATTACTCCTGAGTCTATCCCATTTTACCCTCATCCTATGTCCCCTCATAGCACAGCTTCCTTTCAAACGAAAGAGGCTCTCTTCCTGTGCATTTATGCCACAGAGGTATTTAAACGTCTCAATCATATTATCTCTGTCCTGCTTTTCCTCTACAGTTATACATATTAAGGTCCTTAAGTCTGACCTCATATGCTTTATAATGAAAACCACTAACAATTTTAGTAGCCACCCACTGCACTGACTCCAACCTGTTTATATCCTTTTGAATGTGTGGTCTCCAGAATTGCACACAATACTCCAAATGAGGTGGCACCAAAGACTTATACAGAGGCACTATCACATCCTTTCTTTTGCTATCCATTCCTCTCCCTATGTACCCAAGGGTCCTTCTAGCTTTCACCTTTGCCTTTTCTACCTGTTTAGTTACTTTGAGATCGTCAGACACAATCACGCCTAGGTCCCGTTCTTCTTTCATGGACAGAAATATGTCAGCCCCTACACTGTACTGCTCCCTTTTATTTTTGCAGCCCAAATGCATGACCTTACATTTTTTAGCATTAAATCTCAGCTACCAAATTCTAGACCATTCTTCGAGCTTAGCTAGATCCCTCCTTATGTTATCTACATCTTCCTGGGTGTCTACTCTAGCAGATTTTGGTATCATCCACAAAGAGGCAAACCTTACCTGACAACCCTTCCACAATATCACTAACAAAAATGCTAAAAAGAATTGAACTAAGGACAAATCCCTGCAGCACTCCACTGGTAATCTCCTTCTCTTCAGAGTGAACTCCATTTACCTGTACCCTTTGTTGCCTCCCACTCAACCAATTTCTAACCCAAGCAGCAACTTTAGGGTGCTCAGTTTGTTTATAAGTCGCTTATGCAGAACAATGTCAAATGTTTTACTGAAATCTGAATACACCACATCTAGGGCTCTCCCTCTGTCCAACTCCCTGGTCACCCAGTCAAAGAAATCAATCAGATTTGTTTGACAAGACCTGCCCCTAGTGAATCCATGCTGCCTCGGATCCGGTAATCCATTGGACTGTTTCAGCAGTGTTTCCAATAATTTACTCACCACTGAGGTTAAACTAACTGGACTGTAGTTTTCAAACACATCCTTACTTCCGCTTTTGTGTAAAGGGACCACATGTACCTCTCGCTAGTCCTCTGGCACCACCCCTGACTCCAAAAAGGCATTGAAAAGGTCAGTCAGTGGAGTCACTAGAACGTCTCCAAGTTCCTTCAATATTCTCGGATGTATCCCATCTGGTCCCATCGCTTTGTCCAACTTTAGTTTAGCTAGTTGCTCACGAACACAATCTTCTGAAAAACATTTCAGATGCCCCTCGTTTTTGTTCCTGTTGTGGGTGTTATCTGAGGTCATGCTCCCGGCCCTTCATCTGTGAGCACAGAACAGAAATATTTGTTAAGCAATTCCCCTTTATCCTCATCAGCTTCAACATTTTCCTCCCCTTCATCCTTGAGTCTGACAGTACCACTTTTGCCCTTCATCCTCTCACTAACATATTTGAAAAATGTCTTATCCTTCCATTTTATTGCATTGGCTATTTCCTCTTTTTTGTATCTTTGTTTTCTTGACTACTTTGCCAGCCTCTCTAAGTTTTTCCAAATATAAATGCCTGTCTTCCTCTCTCTGTGATCTCTTGTATTTCATGAAGACCTCCCTCTTCTTCTTCACCTTTTTCAGCTATCTCTATTGAGAATCATAGCAGCCTCCTTTTCCTTTTACCTTTATTTACCATTCTAACAAAAAGGTTGGTTGCCCTTAAAATATCCCCTTTTAGTTTTGCCCATTGTTTTTCTACATCCCCCAGCTGTTCCCTCTTTGCTAACGGCTCTTTGAGGTATTAGCCCATCTTGCCAAAGTTAGTTGTCCTAAAGTCTAAGACCCTTGCTTTTGAATAGATTTTATCAGCCCTAGTCCTAATACTGAACCATACCATCTTGTGATCACTGGATGCGAGATGATCTCCCACTATAACATCAGAAACACTTTCACTATTGGTAAGCACCAAGTCCAGTATGGTCCCTTCATGTGCGGGTTCTGTTACCAGTTGCCTGAATAGTTCTTCCTGTAAAGAACCTTCCTTCTAGATGACACTGCAGCAGGGAAGCGCCAATCAACATCCAGCATATTCAAAATACCCTATCAGTAGCACTTCCTTTTCCTGGCAATGCTGTGTATGTCTTCTATTAAATCTCTGTCCACATTTTCTTCCTGTGATGGAAGTCTGTATATCATGCCAACACAAATGGATTTCCCTTTCCCTCTTTCTAGTTTAACCCACACTTCCTCCTCTCTCCATTTTCAGTCCTGTACTTCCATAGCTTTAATATTATTTTTTACATATAGTACCACTCCTCCTCCCCATCTTCCTACCCTGTCCTTTCTGAACAACATATAGCCTGGTATAGTTATATCCCAGTCATGGTTGTCCGTGAACCATGTCTCTGTAACCGCCACTAAATCAAAGTCATCCTCTCCCATTAAAGTCTCAACATCTGGGATCTTATCTCCCATGCTACAGGCATTTATGGATACAGTTTTCCAGATGTTGTCCCTTTTATCTATTTCTATAAAGGTATTTCATGTTTCACTTACCTAGGGGCTTTCACTTACCTGGGGGCTTTCTTCACCCATCCCCAACAAATCTAGTTGAAAGCCCTCTTCAGTAGTTTAGCTAGTCTGCTATTAAAGACATGTCAACCTTTCTTGGACAGATGGATTCCATCTCGGCTCTGCAGCCCTTGGAACATCATCCCATGGTCCAGGAAACGCTCTTGATGTCATGCAGCCATGCACGCCATGCACCATGCATTTATCTCCATGATGCAAGCTTCTCTGGTTTGGCCTTTACCCTCAACAGGGAGGATTGAAGAGACCACTACCTGTGCATCTATCTGTTTCACCCTCTGTCCCAGAGCCAATAAATCACTCTTGATATGCTTAGAGGGACACCTGGCAGAATCATTTGTGCCAACATGGATGAGCAACATCAGGTAATAGTCAGTAGGCTTGATGAGTCTCAGCAAACTCTCTGTAACATCTTGGATTTTGGCACCTGGAAGACAACATACCTCTCTGGACATCAAGCCTGGTCGTCAGATGGAAGTCTCAGTACCCCTCAGAAAAGAGTCACCAATCACCACTACCCTTTGCTTCCTCATGGTCATTGATTCTGAAACTTTGGGTGCTTGAGCTCTGGTTCTTCCCTTTCCTGGGATGCCTCCACCTCCTCCACTTCCAGGGCTGCATAATGGTTCTTCAATTCAAGGGCTTGAGGAGTTAGACTGGTAACATAGTAACATAGTAAGTGACGGCAGATAAAGACCAGCATGGACCATCTAGTCTGCCCAGCAGCATGGTCCATCTAGTCTGGTGATTCTGCAGACCCTGGTGACCTATGTCCAACCTTTGTCCTTCTGTAGGTTCCATCTTAACCTCCGCTGGAGAGCTTGGATATTTCAAAAAGCATTTCATAAATGCACCTCTCACTGTCTTGAATGTTCCAGAGCCTTGCCAACTCTTCTCTGAGCTCCTCCACCTGTTTCCTGAGAGCTTCAGTATGCAAGCATCCTGCACATGGAATTGGTCCTTCAACTGGCATTGCGATCTCTGTCTGGACAGAGGCAGAAGCTGTAATGGGGGCAACAGCTTTGGCAATATGATTTTTACCAGCCGTTGTTCAGTTGGTGAAGCTTTGGTACCTGTTGAAGTAAAAGAGAGACCTACCAAAGTACCAGCCCGTTTCTCAGCTGTCCTCTCAAAGAAAAAGCCGTTAACCTATTTTAAGTGTGTTCTAAATGTGCTGTTCTAAGACCCTATGTATAACTAATTTGGGAATGACCCTATAAAGCAAGAATGCTCACATGGGTGGGGTGGAAGCCATGATGGGTAGGGAGGAAACCAACACCTGATGAGGTATCAGTGGCTTCAAAGAGCTGAGAAAGAGAAACTAACAGCAGAGTGTTAAACCTACACCACTAAAACCCCAAATATTTCCCATTTTGAAATAAAGAACCAAAAAGACTAACTCTTTCTAAAAATGTATACCTAACCCCTTTTAAGAGCTCTCAGGTAGAGAGCTAGTAATTAAAAGCCACACACTCTTACCTTGCTTTGAAATGGAGAGACCATGTTTTATGAGTAAGTCACCAACTGACTCTTATATATATAAAAAAAACCTAAAAGGAGCAGTTGCAAAGGTTAAAGACTTACATCAAGCTTGGGTGTTGTTGAAAAATACTATCTTGGAAGCCCAGACCAGCTGTATTCCACGCTTTAAGAAAAGTGGAAGGAAGTCCAAAAAGCTGCCAGCATGGTTTAAAGGTGAGGTCAGAGAGGCTGTTGTAACGTTAACGCGTGCTGACGTTACCGACAGCGGTAACTGTCTGAGAGGGCGGAGAGAAGTCAATGGGCGGGGAATGGGCATGGAGAGGCGCCTGCTACACTAACGCTGCAACATTAATGTTGGGATAATACCGCCAGTGAAAACCTGGCGTTAGATGTACATTTGCAAGAGTGAGAAACAATTTTAGTGTCGGCACTGTACAGCACAGGCAGGGAGCCCAAAAACAGTGATACTAGTGCTCCAGTTGCAGCAATAGGATAGTGGCCAAGTATGAAAAGGCACTATGGTGATGCTGCAAATGGGGCATAGGGGGCCGCAGGCGGGACATGCGGTGGGGGCAGCTGGGGCACAGTGCAGATCAGGCAGTTGCCTAGGTGCATATAGGAACACAGGAAATGGAAAGCAGCATGTGAACAGCTGACCAAGGTCAAACAAGCCCGGTAGACTGTGTTCCACAGTGTCCCATCCAGGGGACAATACCCAGAAGGTACCACATAGGTCACACAGGTACCACTATGCCTGTAATAGGGCATCAGTGCACATCTGGGGAGTGCCCCAACAAGGGTCTGCAGACCGCACCCAGGATGCGCCCCAAACAGTTTGGACACCCAGTGAAATGAACACCCTTTACTGCAGCTCCTATGAAGGCATTGCAGGGTCTGACCACACGTTGTCTGCAACTATCTACACCCAGTAGGCCAAACCAGGTGCACCGTACCGGGGTTGCATGCTCTAGCTGTCCACAGTCTGCTGGCATAACACAATCTAACTACATTTACCAGGTCCACCCTAGACAATAGTGGCTAGATCACCAACCTGACACCCTCGAGCCATCTCCCCCCAGAATGGCAGACATATAACATCGGCAGGTGGTGCTGGGGGGGGGGAAGTGTGGATGTCTATGTAGGCACCCCTACCCCAGACCCCACACCCTAGGCTCCGCCTACCTGCACACAGGATGGCCTGGGACTACGCACCACCGGCATATGGTCATGTCAGCATGGTGGTGGAGGAGTGCTGAAGTGGAGGGGGCAGTGGCATCTGCCCACAGCAGCCCAAGGCCAAGCCCTGTTCAGGTGGGTGGCATGCAATGCAACAGACAAGGTCTATCTGAAGAACAGTCATGGTATCCCCAGGAAATGACCTGCCTCTGTGGCCACAGTATGGTGCAGTACACACAGTCAGTGTGTCCTGGGGTAGAAGGTCACAGGTTCAAGTCCCAGCTGTGGCTCCTGCAGATCATGCCCCCACATCTTACCCTACATAGCACATACAACAGAAACATGTGTGCTCCCTAGACAAGCATCAGCCAACAGGGGCACAAACACCCACACCCACAGGCTCCACTATCCAATGCCTCATGGAGAGCCAGGCTGTTGGGCCCAGCACAGAGCAGCAGTTACCACCAAAGCACTACTACTAGCACCTGCATACCTTAGCAATGCCTGCATTGTGCTCAGGACTAGTGTGGCAGGCAGGACTGCCAACCACCCCTATCTTTGCACAATGCTGAAATAGGAATGGGAGTATGTGTATGTAAGAACATAAGAACATAAGACATGCCATACTGGGTCAGACCGAGGTCCATCAAGCCCAGTATCCTGTTTCCAACAGTGGCCAATCTAGGTTATACGTACCTAGCAATATCCCCAAAAGACACAGGTTCCACAATGCTTGTACTGGGTCAAGCATTGATATCCTGGGTCCCTTTTTAATAGTGGTTTATGGACATTTCCTCCAGGAACTTGTCCAAACCTTTTTTAAACCCAGCTATACTAACAGCCCTTACTACATCCTCCGGTAACAAATTCCAGAGTTTGATTACACGGTGAGTGAAAAAATATTTTCTCTTATTTGTCTTAAATAGTTTACCCTGTAGCTTCATTACATGTCCCCTAGTCTTTCTATACTCTGATAGCGTAAACAATTGATCCACGTTTATCCGTTCCACTCCATTCATTAATTTATAGACCTCTATCATATCTCCCCTCAGCCGTCTCTTCTCCAGGCTAAAGAGCCCTAACCTTCTTAGCCTCTCTTCATAGGAGTAGCCTTCCATCCCCTTCACCAATTTGGGGCTCTTCTCTGTACTTTTTCTAATAATGCTATGTCCTTTTTAAGATACGGTGACCAGAATTGCACACAATATTCAAGGTGCGGTTGTACCATGGAGTGATACAGAGGCATTATAATATCCTTTGTTTTGTTCTCCATCCCTTTCCTTATGATACCTAGCATTCCATTTGCTTTCTTGGCCGCCGCTGCACACTGGGCGGAGGGTTTTAACATGTTATCCACAATGACCCCTAAATCTTTTTCCTGGGTGGTGGTTTCTAATGTGGAGCCTTGCATCGTGTAACCATAGTTTGGGTTGTTCTTCCCTAGGTGCATAACCTTGCACTTGTCCACATTAAATTTCATCTGCCATTTTGATGCCCAGTCTTCCAATTTATCAAGATCCTCTTGCAGTTTTCCACAATCGTCTTGGGTTTTAACAACTTTAAATAGTTTTGTGTCATCTGCAAATTTGATAACCTCACTCGTTATTCCACTTTCCAGGTCATTTATGAATATGTCAAAAAGCAGCGGACCCAGCACAGATCCCTGGGGTACACCACTATTCACCTTTCTCCATTGGGAAAATTGGCCATTTAGCCCTACCCTCTGCTTTCTATCTTTTAATCAGTTCCTGATCTACAATAGTACACTGCCTCCTATCCCATGACTCTTTAGTTTTGCTAAAAGTCTCTGATGAGGGACCTTGTCAAAGGATTTCTGAAAGTCCAGATACACTATATCAACCGACTCACCTTTGTCCACCTGTTTATTCACACTTTCAAAAAAACACAACAGATTAGTAAGACAAGATCTTCCTTATCCCAACATTTAAAAGCAAGCGCCAGCAGGCGCGGGAGAACAGCCGGCAGCCACCACCGAAGCCTGCTCTCCCCTCAGTGGGATCGAGCTCTCCGTCCAGCAGCTCCGGCGGCCATCTTCCAGGCAGGCTACCCAATCGGGGCAGCTGCCTGCAACATTTAAAAGCAAGCACCAGCAGGCGCGGGAGAACAGCCGGCAGCCACCACCGAAGCCTGCTCTCCCCTCAGGGGGATCGAGGTCTCCGTCCAGCAGTTCCGGCGGCCATCTTCCAGGCAGGCTACCCAATCGGGGCAGCTGCCTGCAACATTTAAAAGCAAGCGCCAGCAGGCGCGGGAGAACAGCCGGCAGCCACCACCGAAGCCTGCTCTCCCCTCAGGGGGATCGAGCTCTCCGTCCAGCAGCTCCGGCGGCCATCTTCCAGGCAGGCTACCCAATCGGGGCAGCTGCCTGCAACATTTAAAAGCAAGCGCCAGCAGGCGTGGGAGAACAGCCGGCAGCCACCACCGAAGCCTGCTCTCCCCTCAGGGGGATCGAGCTCTCCGTCCAGCAGCTCCGGTGGCCATCTTCCAGGCAGGCTACCCAATCGGGGCAGCTGCCTGCAACATTTAAAAGCAAGCACCAGCAGGCGCGGGAGAACAGCCGGCAGCCACCACCGAAGCCTGCACTCCCCTCAGGGGGATCGAGCTCTCCGTCCAGCAGCTCCGGCGGCCATCTTCCAGGCAGGCTACCCAATCGGGGCAGCTGCCTGCAACATTTAAAAGCAAGCGCCAGCAGGCGCGGGAGAACAGCCAGCAGCCACCACTGAAGCCTGCTCTCCCCTCAGGGGGATCGAGCTCTCCGTCCAGCAGCTCCGGCGGCCATCTTCCAGGCAGGCTACCCAATCGGGGCAGCTGCCTGCAACATTTAAAAGCAAGCGCCAGCAGGCACGGGAGAACAGCCGGCAGCCACCACCGAAGCCTGCTCTCCCCTCAGGGGGATCGAGCTCTCCATCCAGCAGCTCCGGCGGCCATCTTCCAGGCAGGCTACCCAATCGGGGCAGCTGCCTGCAACATTTAAAAGCAAGTGCCAGCAGGCGCGGGAGAACAGCCGGCAGCCACCACCGAAGCCTGCTCTCCCCCCAGGGGGATCGAGCTCTCCGTCCAGCAGCTCCGGCGGCCATCTTCCAGGCAGGCTACCCAATCGGGGCAGCTGCCTGCAACATTTAAAAGCAAGCGCCAGCAGGCGCGGGAGAACAGCCGGCAGCCACCACTTAAGCCTGCTCTCCCCTCAGGGGGATCGAGCTCTCCGTCCAGCAGCTCCGGCGGCCATCTTCCAGGCAGGCTACCCAATCGGGGCAGCTGCCTGCAACATTTAAAAGCAAGCGCCAGCAGGCACGGGAGAACAGCCGGCAGCCACCACCGAAGCCTGCTCTCCCCTCAGGGGTATCGATCTCTCCGTCCAGCAGCTCCGGTGGCCATCTTCCAGGCAGGCTACCCAATCGGGGCAGCTGCCTGCAACATTTAAAAGCAAGCGCCAGCAGGCGCGGGAGAACAGCCGGCAGCCACCACCGAAGCCTGCTCTCCCCTCAGGGGGATCGAGCTCTCCGTCCAGCAGCTCCGGCGGCCATCTTCCAGGCAGGCTACCCAATCGGGGCAGCTGCCTGCAACATTTAAAAGCAAGCGCCAGCAGGCGCGCCCGCGCTCTGCGGGCCCGCGCCTGAGGGCCTCGCCAGAGGGCCCTTTGGCTTGGCCCTTAGGCGCGGGCCCAACGGGGAGGGCCTAGAATAATGCAGTCACCAAAACTTCCGGTTTCCTACAACGGCCCAGCTCTAAACCTAAGGCCTCCCTAATTATTCCATCGCACAGCGGAGAGCCCTTCAAACACTTACAGCCACCAACTATCTTCCAATACCTGAACTGTAAGGTGATCACTTAATAACCTCTAAAGAACTTTAGCATGTCTGTGATACACTGTTGTTGTATATTGTGATACATTGTATTTCATTGCGATCCAATTTTATATCTCAAGTGAATCATTCCGTAACCTCTCAATTAATGTAGCCTGCTATATTCCAATGCTTAAGTGCCCTTCTATTCTCATGCTCTTGCCTCTCAAGTGCCTGCTCTAATCTCATACAGCTCATTGAATAGCATTGTCTAAACCGCAAATGCAATTACATTGTTTCCATAGCTTGAGTTAATTTGAAACTGCTAAGTGAGTCAAAAGATACGATGTAACTAAGAGCTCTGCTATTTCATATGCCCTAGCTATATCCAACAGCCTCCCCTCTGGAATCAGAGCTTTGTCTGGGCAGCAGCAGGTATAGCAACCACCCCCAAAGACCCACCCAATAATTGCCCTTGTCTGCCTTATTAGTGCACCATTTGATAATACATACTTGGTATCCGCCCTCACTTCCCTCATACAAATCTTTAATCATTACTAAGATGGGTTTCCCCATTACCGCCATCCTTGGAAGCTATATCATCCTCACAAGCTGGCTCACCTGCTCTCTAGCCTTAACCTCATCTGTCAACCAAATCCCAATATTACAGAGCCATGGAAGGAGATGGACTGGTGCATCCCGTAACAACTTAGACTGGGACACACGCCCTCGCCACCCCCATCTCCTTCATATTATCCCTCAACATTCCATCAGAGGCAAACAGTCTGAAAAGCCCTACCCCCATAGTCTAAAATGTGCCCTCAATGCACGCTCCATCCGGAAGAAATGGCCAGCTGTCACCAACATAATCTCCACTCATGAGCTTGACATACTCATGGTCACAGAGACGTGGTTATCTGAGGAAGACAATGTCATAATCAACCAGCTCCTCCCCCCAAATTTCACAGTACATATCAGTCACAGGCAAGACAAAAGAGGTGGTGGTGTCCTCATCCTCGCCAGGTCAGACCTCCAGTTCCAGACGATGCACTCCACCAGCACAAGTCACCTGGAAACCATTACCATTTCCAACAGACGCTGCTCAATTAACCTGCTCTACAGAGCACCCTCTACGTCCCTGGATGATCTTGCCACTATCATTGAGCTCGCCTCCAACACTCATAGCCCACACACCCCAACTTGGATCCTAGGTGACTTCAATCTACCTACGTTACAGGACAACCAAGCAGCCGCATTCCTAGAAGCCCTCGAGAACCTCGGCTTCAAGCAGCTAGTGAAGGTTCCTACCCACATTAAAGGCAACACCCTAGACCTGGTATTCGCCCCACAGTCATCCCTCAATCCATCTCTTGATCCCATAACATCCATAACCCCTGTTCCCTGGTCAGACCACAAATTGATCATCCTGCAGATTCCTTCAAACAATTTACATACCAAGAGCATCAAGACAGCAGCCAACGTAGCGAGACCAACCACTAGATCTTTTAAGTCATTTAACAGAGAGCTCATCCTTGCTGAAACTCAACAACTCATCAATACTACCACCATGAACCTTGAGGACCTAGTCTCTCACTGGAATAGTAGTCTCAGTACTATTGCCATGCGGCCTCCAAACAACAAACACTCAAGGAAAAGAGAGAATGCTCCTTAGTACACAGCAGACCTTAGAGAATCCCTCATCCAACTACGGAAGCTCGAAAAATGATGGCATCGCGCTCATGCTATTGATGACTTGACAGCATACAATACCCACCTAGCTGCTCACCGCAAGGCAATCTCCGAGTCAATGAAACGGTACTACTCAGATACCTTGATGAGATCTCTCAATAAACCACACGACTTAGTTGACCTAGTTAAGTCTCTATCTAAGGAGCCATCTGCTGGGCCTCAAGTTGAGATACACCCTCAAGACTTTGCAACCCATGTACAATCTAAGATGTGCCTGACCAACAGAACCATGACAACAACCAGCGCCTTTGTGCAGGACGCCTCAAGAACCTTTTCTTCATTCTCTCTCCCCTCTAAGAAAGGAATTGAAGACATCATCACAGCCCTCAACATCACTACATCCCAGTCTGATCCATGCTCTGCCTTCTGGATCAAGGAGCTTCGCAGTCACTTCAGCCCAGTAATTTCCAATATAATGAACCTCTCCTTTTCAACAGGATCATTCCCCTCAGCCCTTAAGCATACTTCAATTAGACCCCTGTTGAAAAACTGCAAGCTCGACCCCCTAAGGGTAGATTCCTACAGACCCATTTCTAGCATACCTCTACTCGCTAAGATTATAGAAAAGGAGGTTCAACGACAGTTACAGGACCATATTGACACCGCTGCACCGCTAGACCCCTGCCAACACGGCTTCAGGGAACACCATGGAGTCGAAACTCTCCTCACCATCCTCTTCAGCAAGATTATCACTGGCATTGATAACATCCACCAAGGATTTGCCCTCATCTTTCTGGATATCGCCGCAGCGTTCGATTCAGTGAATCACAAACTCCTTTTAGCGAGACTAATTGAGAAGGGCATCACTGGAACAGCGCTTGAATGGTGCAGGTCCTACCTATCCGGAAGATGGCAGCACGTCCGCTCAGGAGGCAGAACCTCAGAACCCTTCCACCTGGATCAGGGAGTCCCACAGGGTTCCTCACTTTCTGCCCTTCTGTTTAACATCTACATGCAGCCAATCTGTAAGATCATCCGGACATTTAATGTCGACTGCATGCTTTATGCCGACGATGTTCTACTATACACCCCCCTTCTCCACTGACCTTTTAGATCTCTCCCCTCTAATAAACTGTTTCAATGCAGTATCTGACTGGCTTCTCTCCCAAAACCTCCGTATACAACATAAGAAAACGGAAGTCCTCTTCATCACGAGGAACCCCAACTTCACCCCACCACAAGGTCTCAAAACAAATGAAGCTGAATTGCAATCCAAGCCTTCAATACGTTACCTGGGAGTTACGCTGGATCAATGCCTGGATATGAAATCCCACATAGGAAATACAGTCAGAACTATATACTATAAGATCTGTACACTGAGACACCTACGCTCCATGCTCGAACCAAATGATTTCAGGACAATCTACCAAGCACTTATCATACCCCACTTCGATTATGCCAATGTCATCCTTCAAGGTCTTCCTCAATCCACCTTGAACCCGTTACAGCTGGCAATGAATGCCGCAGCAAGGGTCCTTCATGGAGCCGCCAGGACCGACCACATTACACCTCTGCTGATTCAATTACATTGGCTACCCATCCAGGCTAGAATTCTCTTCAAAACTCTACTCCTCACGTTCAAAGCTCTAAATAAGCTCTCCGCCACATCCTTATCTGCCCTTATTAACACTACTATACCAAACAGAGCAAGAAGATCCACGTCCATCAACTCCCTGAAGCTCCCAAAGGCCTTAACAAGCTACACTTCTTCTACAGCCAACAGAGCCTTTATCCTCTGTGCTCCAAGGTGCTGGAATGCACTACCCCCTGGCATCCGTGCTATCAACAGCTTAACACAATTTAAGAAAGCTCTCAAATTTCATCTCTTCAACAAGTACCTTATAGAGTCAACGGCACTCATAGACCTCAGCGAGTCCACCAATTAATATAGTTCCTTGGTGTCTCAATTAACATGCCAAGTCTGATTCTCTATAAGTAAAGATTATGTTCATAGTAACTGCTCCTTGTAACTGATACCTACGCAGTAATGTTTTCCTTGTAAATAGATTTTAGATAGTTACCCATGTTATCCAAGTTCTTTCCCTTGTTATCTGTAAACTCATGCATGTTGACTGTACTGAGATTTTTTGTTCTATGTGAACCGCGCTGATGCTGAATAGTGCGGTATATAAGAGAATTTAAATAAATAAATTAAATAAATAAAGCCATGTTGGCTGTCTCCCATTAGGCCATGATTATCTACATGCTGAGTAATTTTATTCTTTGTGATGGTTTGTCAGTGTAGCTGGGTTTAAAAAAGTTTGGACGGGTTACTGGGTAACAGTCCATAAACAATTGCTAAACAGGATCCGAGCTATGCACTGCTTGCCCCATTACAGTTACTGGGGATCTTGTGTGTCTTCTGGGGAAACTGCTAGGTACTTGTGACCTTGATTGTGCCCTGTTGGACACAGGATACTGGGCATGATGGACCATGGTCTGACACAGTTTGGCATATTTTGTAGTCTTATGTTCCTATGTGCCATCTAGGCAGCTGCCTGGTCCCCCCCCCCCCTGTGCACCAGCAGCCCCCACTGCATGACCCATGTGCCACCTCCTTTTCCCCCATTTGCACTATCAACATAGTGCCCTTTCATATTTGGGCACTATGCTGTTGCTGCTAATGGAGCACTACTATCACTCTTTTGGGCTCCCCTCTCTGTACATCGCATTGCAGACGTCAAATAGGCTTCTCTCAAAAAACACCCTTTCTGCCAGGTTCTGAATTGCGTTAGGGTTCCTGCTATTAAGGTGCCTACGTTAAGGGAGCAAGCCTTGTTCCTGCCCACTACCCACCCATTGACCCCCACTCTCCACCCCGTGCATGCCTTCTGTCCATCCATAGGGCACTTTATGCTGCTGGTGCCATTAGCACCCGCTAAAGTGCCTTTTTGCACGCGCTAAATGTGCACCTTTACAGTTAGCACAAGCTAACGGAACACTTGATCCTTTACCACCATTTAGTAAACAGACCCTATAGTTGGTGTTTTACAGTAGATGTAAATGCTAATTCCAATTTGTAAATTCCATCTCTAAGGAAACCCATGTACAAAAGCTACAGTAGTCCTCAATAATTAATCTATTAAGTCATTATGTCAATGGTGCTAACAGTGTGATAATAAAGAGCAGATAAACTCACTCTGACAGCACTTGGGATCAAAGACTGCATACTTTCAAAATCTACAATAGCAAGTTTTGAGCATTTTATGGTATTAGTTATGTACAATTTTACAAGTGTGTTCTGAGAAAAATAATAATTGTCTGGTATTGTATATTTTAGGCATCAGGGGCCTCATGAAAAGATCTGAGTACTTGCTGTCAGTACTTTTGAATTGCTTCTTCTCTGTTTAGGTACAGTAAGGTATCTCCCAAAATATTTATGGTAATTAAAGCCAGTCAAGAAGATATACTTTAAAAATGAAATAATCTGTCTGAGATTAATTAGGTAGAGTTAATGGATTCTGTCTACAACAAAGGAAGATGAACTCATGGAGGGGAATTTTAGAAAGGATGTCTAAGTGCAATCTGGGATGTCTAAGTCAGAGCGTCTGAAAAAAAAAAAGCAAGCACGTCCTGGTGCAGACATGATTTCACAAAAATGGACATGTCCAATATAGACGTCTGTGCAGGTGTCTACATAGACATCCCTAGAGCAATGTTCCAGGCTCTGGATGGCTAGGATAGCTTAATAGTTCTATGTAAGTGAGCTAGAAACAGGGCAGCCAGGCTTCAAATTCCACTGCTGACACTGTGCTGAGTACTGGGGATCTCTATACCCTGTGGATGTTTTCCAGCCAAACCTAGCACTGCTTGTGCCTGGAGCAGATCTAAACCTAGACATGATGCCAGACTTCTACAGTATGATGTTTCTAAGATCACGCAGGGATGTCCAGGCACCTGAGAACTCCCTCACTATGCCCCTGTTCAGACCTGGATGTCCTCATTCTAGGGACATCCCCAGAGCTGGCTTCTGAAATAGCTCTGGAAGTGTCTCTGTGCAGGAATATTAATTCCAAAATGATCCCACTAGCATACAATTCTGTGCCTCCATAAAGGAAACATTTAAGGGTGCAGTGACTGAAGCATCACTTAAGTTAACATACTCCTCAATAGGAATTGTGACCTATTGATTAGAGAAGGTAAAAGATTTTGTGATACCCATAAGTAAATATCAATACTAAGGGGTATGTTTACTAAACTGCGGTAACGTTACATAACGCGTGTTATGTAACGTTAACAATTGTTAAGTAGCAGTAATGCACGTTATGAGACGTTAACGATCGTTAATGTCTCATAACGCGCGTTAACGTTACTTACTGATCGTAGACGTTCTGCGGCACGGTAAAACACCGCAGAAGGTGGAGAGAGGGTGGAGAGAAGGGGTCAATGGGCGGAGTGTGGGTGGGGAGAGGCTCCATTCACACCAACGCGCTGATCTGAAGAGCTGAATCCTAACGCGATTGAAAACCTGCCGATAGAGGCACATTTCAGGGGAGAGAAACCATTTAAGTGTCAGCAATGTACAGCATAGGCAGGGAAACCTAAAAAACGTGATAAGTGTGATACATGTGCACAGAACAAAGGGGCACATAAACATTGAAAATGACCTCAACAAACAGGAAAAAAAACATAACCAAGCTGGCCAATAGAGATATTAATGGGAAACATCAACCCACCCCCTGAGAAAGCTCCAAAAAAAGATATTAATCATGGAAGGGTCTATGCTCCGTCCCCATACAAGGTGAATGAGCCCACAGTGAAATATCGCTGATCAGGGCCTTCCCTTGTTATTGGACAGGTGTCCTACGGCATGCACATGTCCCGCAACAGCAGGGTGGGCATGTTGGAATGGGCAACTGGACAGATGCCAGAAAAGGGGATACAGAGGGCCGGAGGCGGCACATGCTGTGGTGTAGCTGGGCCACAGTGCGGACAAGGGTGATGCCAAGGTGGCCCATACGAATGCTGAAACAGCAGAGCAGCCAGACAGCAGCTGATGAAGGCCCAACATGGGCGCGACTGTGTTTCCCACAGTGTCACAGGGGATAGTACCCAGTAGCTACCCCCAAGGGCACAGAACAGTGGCAGGCGGTGCTGGGGGGAAGTGTGGACATCTATGCAGGCACCCCTACCCCAGAACCTGCACCATAGGCAGACACCTACCTCTGGGGCTCAGGGAGGGAAACAGAATCTCCCACCAACAGATCCACATTCTACCTTCCTGCAATGGTAGCAGTAGAGGGGGCCATCCACCCCAGTCCTGCTAGGGAACAGACACCCTACAGGGCAGGCAATGCAGAGCGGTACACATCCATAAAGCAATAGCAGACAGACAGTAGGCCTGGAAATGCTCAGCTGCCCCCAACCACTATCTGACATTCTCCAGCAGCAAGCCTCCAGCCGCTGCACCCTGCAAGGTGTTCCAGCAAGACGCATACTAGCTGCAGACAGTCTGCTAGCTAGTCCATAGTGCATGGTCCTGGAGAAGATGTGTGTGCCCAGAACTGGGATATCAACATACACACCAAGCAGATAGGTCAGTGATTGGGCTCCAAAAAGAACCCATAAATATCACATGGGGAAACCTAGCCACCACGAAAATGTTGTTTATTAGACAACGTTTTGGTGGTGGTGAGAATCGAGGAGCAATGTGACAAATTCTGTCTACCCTTTTGATGTCTAGGACATCTGTACCTTGCCCACTCACAATCTTAAATGACAGAGGTGTAAGGCAGGGTCTCCCAATCCAGTACTGGAGGGCCATAAACCAGTCAGGTTGGGAGGATATCTCTAATGCATATATATCTCATGCATATTCATTAGGGCTATCCCAAAAACCTGCCAGGATTGCGGCCCTCCAGGACAGGTTTGGGGACCCCTGGGATAGACAGACACACACTCCACACACCTATGCCAGCATTGTGCAACTATAGAGATGTTTGGCAGCCATGGCCACCACACCAGTCCTGAGCACAGTGCAGGCATGGCTATAGTACGCAGTACTGTTGGAGTCACTCCCCAGGGTGGTAAACACTGTCAGACACAAGACTATGTGCCACCTAGACATCTGTCTAGGACGCACTGTGCCCCAGCTACACCACAGCATGTGCCGCCTGCAGCCCTCTGTATCCCATTTCCAACATCTGTACAGTTTCCCTTTCCTACATGCCCACCCTGCTGTTGCGCACATGTGCACGCCATAACAAACCTGCCCAATATAAAGGGAAAACCCTGATCACCGCTATTTCAATGTGGGATCATTCATCTTGTAGGGGGACAGAGCATAGACCCTTCCAAACATGATATCTTCTTTTTTATGCTTTCTCAGTAGTGTTTCTTTATGTTTCTCATTAATATCACTATTGGCCAGCTTGGTTATTGGGATTTTAAATGTGGTTCAGGTCATTTTCTATGTTTATTTGTCTTTTTGTTCCGTGCACATGTATCACTACTATCACGTTTTTGGGTTTCCCTGGCTTTGCTGTACATTGCTGACTGAAATGGTTTCTCTTTCCTGCAAATGTGCCTAGCGAGAGGGTTACACTCGTGCTAATTTTCTGCCCTTCATTTCACGGCGTTAGTGTGCAAGGAGCCACTCACCGCCCACTCTCCGCCCATTGAACCCTTCTCTCTGCCCTCTGGGAAGCCTTCCTCCACCCTTCAGAGCCGGATTTCACAGCGTTAGGGTGCCTTAATGCGGCAGCCATGTTATTACGCGATAATGTAACATTATCGTGCGATAATACCACCGCTGCGATGTTAAGACGGTTTAGTAAACATATCCCTAAGAGAAAGTACAGACTATTTGGAATTCAGAAAGAAGCGCAAAGCATACCTCTTTCTGAATGAATACAGCACTGATAATGCACTCAGAAACCCAGCCATCTTAAAATGCACTCTTAAGGACACAATAGACAAATTCTCCTTTAATCTGCACATAAGTTAACCAATATAACCAGCAGCACCATAACTCTAAATAGTTGATGTTAAACTGTTAAACTATGGGGCATGTTTATTAAACTGCGGTAATGGTACATAACGCGCGTAATGTAACGTTAATGACCGTTAACTAATGTTAACGTGCGTTATGAGACAACGATCGTTAACGTCTCATAACGCGCGTTAACGTAAGTTAACGATCGTAAGGTTCCGCAGCGCAGTAAAACACCGCAGAGGGTGGAGAGAGGGCGGAGAGAAGGGGTCAATGGGCGGAGTGTGGGCAGGGAGGTGAACTCAAGGGCTGAATCCTACCGCGATTGAAAACCTGCTGGTAGATGCATATTTGCAGGGGAGTGAAACCATTTCAGCGTCAGCAATGTACATCATAGGCTGGGAAACCCACAAAACGTGATAAGTGTGATACATGTGCACGGAACAAAAGGGCAAATAAGCAGTGAAAATGACCATAAGAAACGAGGAAAACAACATAACCAAGCTAGCCAATAGTGATATCAATGGGAAACAGTCAAAAATACCACTGAGAAAGCCTCAGAAAAAGATATTAACTGTGGAAGGGTGTATGCCCTGTCACCATAGAAGGTGAATGATGCCACAGTGAAATAGCGCAGATCAGGACATCCCCTTGTTACTGAACAGGTTCCCCATGGCATGCACATGTCCTGCAACAGCAGGGTGGGCATGTCAGAATGGGCAACTGGGCAGATGCTGGAAAAGGGGATACAGAGGGCTGCAGGCGGCACATGCTGTGGTGCAACTGGGCCACAGTGGGGACTAGGGTGATGCTCAGTTTGGCCCATAGGAATGCATAAACAGTGGAGCCAGACTGCAACTGTTGAGGGCCCAACATGGGCATGGGTGTGTCCCCCGCAGTGTCACAGGGGACAGTACCCAGCAGCCACCCCTAAGGGTACAGGACAGTGGCAGGCGGTGCTGGGGGGGAAGTGTGGGCGTCCATCTAGGCACCCCTACCCCACCACCCATACCATAGGCAGCTGCCTACACGCATGCTGGATGGCCCGAGACTGCCCACCACCGGCACCACCAGCAGAAGGGCTTGGCAGCATGGTGGCGGAGGGGTACCAGTGGCGGAGGGGGCAGTGACCTCTGACCATAGCAGACCATGGCCTAGCCCAGTCCAGGTGGGTGCCGTGCACTGCAACAGACAGGCTCAGTAGGACAAACAGTCATGGTACCCCCAGGCCCTGCCCCTGTGGCGCAGTATGCACAGCCAGTGTGCTCAGAAGCTAAAGGTCACAGGTTCAATCCCAAGCTGTGGTCCCTGCCAACTCTGTCCCCATACCTTTTACCAGTAAGAAACTGCTAAGATGGAACCTTGTATTGCTGATAGAATAAACATGCTTCCAACACCTACATTTTATCGCACAGAGCACAGACACCACAAACAGGCGCATTAACGAGAGCAGAGTCTCCCAAAGGCAGTCATGGAGGTCCAAACAACATTCAGGTTCCATGCTGTCTGCAATAAAGATGTCTTGCTGTATGTCGATGCGCCACCCCCATGGTATGCAGATGTATCTCATGCATATTCATCAGGAACAGCATGAAAACCCGAACATGGTGCGGCCCACCAGGACTGGGGTTGGGAACCCCTGTCCAAGAGCATTGATCCACAGGGGCGGAAACACCCACACCCACAGGCCCCATTAGCCACTGCGTCCTGGAGAGGCAGGATATTGGGCTCTGTGTGCATCCCCCAATACTAGCACATGCATACTCTAGCAATGACACCCAAAACCAGGGAATACGGTACACAGATAGCAAAGGTTTGCCATGATAACTGGCACATAGCAATCCCTAATGTTAGCACAAGCGGCCCAGTGTGCTGTAACATACCAACCTCTGAGATGTCTGTGGAGTGTGTGTCACGTCTGGAACCTGACAGTGTCCACCACCTTGGGAAGAGACCCCAACAGTACAGCATACCATAGCCATGCCTGAGGACTGGTGCGGTGTCCTGGGCTGCCAAAAGCCTATATTGGTGCACTATACTGGCATAGGTGTGGGGGTGTGCATCAGTCTATCCCAGGGGTGGGCAAACTTGGTCCTGGAGGGCCGCAGGCCAGTCAGGTTTTCGGGATATCTCTAATGAATATGCATGAGATATATATGCATTAGAGATATCCTGCCAACCTGACTGGTTTGTGGCCCTCCAGGGCTGGATCTGGAGACCCCTGCCTTGCACCTCTGTCATTTAAGATTGTGAGTGGACAAGGTGCAGATGTCCAAGACATCAAAAAGTTTAGATAGAATTTGTCACAGTCCTCCTCACTTCTCACCACCACCAAAAAATTGTCTATTAGACAACTTTTTGGTGGTGGTGAGAATCGAGGAGGAATGTGACACATTCTATATACCCTTTCAATGTCTAGGACATCTGTACCTTGCCCACTCATGATCTTAAATGACAGAGGTGTAAGGCAGGGGTCTCCAAATCCAGCCCTGGAGGGCCACAAACAGTCAGGTTGGCAGGATATCTCTAATGCATATATATCTCATGCATGTTCATTAGGGATATCCCAAAAACCTGACTGGTCTGCGGCCCTCCAGGACCGGAGGTGCCCACCCCTGGTCTATCCAGTGTGTTGCGTTTGCCAACACCCTCTGCAGCACACACCGCTAGCACTGCTGCTAGTATTGGCCTGGCAATGTGCATAATGAGGAGCAAGGTACTGTGGGTATAGCCGGAGAGGGCGGCCTGGGCAGGATGCACCTGCACAGGGCCCAGGGCAATGGCTGGGACATTGTAGGGCTTGCCCACCACCTACAAGGACAGGGTGGCCACGGCATGTTCTGCTGTGTGGTAATGCACACCCTGACTGTGCAGTGACCACGGCATAGCTGGGTTCCCCCATAGTGCCACATAGTGTCTTTCTGAAGTGAGATATATGGGCTCTGTCCTCTGGAGCCCTATCACTGACCCATCTGCTTGGTGGGTGTGCGTACATCCCAGGTGTGGGTGCACACATCATCTCCAGGAACATGCACTATGGACTAGCAGGCAGGCTGTCTGCAGTTTGTATGTGTGTGGCTGGAACACCTTGCAGGGTGCAGCGGCTGGCGACTCACTTTGCTTGCTGCTATCATATAGTGGTGTGGGGCAGCTGTGCAGTACTAGGTCTAATGTCTGTCTGTCACTGCCCAATGTAGCGAGGCGTACAGATCTCTATAGACTGCCCTGGTGGGGTGTCCATTCCCCGGCAGGACTGGGGTGAATGGTACCCTCTACTGTCACCAGTGTAGAGGAGTAAAATTTTGACCCGTTAGTTGGAAACCATGTTTCCCACCCTGAGCCACAAAAGGTGGGTTGGGTGTTGGTAGGTAAACCGCCTATGGGCCCAAACCCCCCCCTTGCCCCCCTTGGACCTGAAATCATGTGACCATGGCATCCACACAGTGTATGAACTATTCAGGGTGCATCATAGTCCACACGGGCAAGACGTGATGTACAGATGGACACAGGCAAATGCTAAGGGCATCTGCAGGGGCCACCTATCACACAGAGGCACCGATGGGGACCTGTAGCATAGCCCATTGCAGAAATGCCAGGTGCAGCGGAAATGGTGCTGGGCACCCCACCTCACCCTCAGGGTGAACACAGGACCCATCCACTGTGATGGACGGTAGCCACTCTGTGGCAGTAACACACACGTTCAGAACCCCCACCAGGCTGAGGTGCTGTGGGGTTGCACATGGTCAGGACACACAACCAGGCCGAGGTGCTGGGGGGGTGCATACCTCATCTTGTGTTCATCAATGGACTGCAGATCTTCATGTGCAGTGCACCATGGGTATGAGTGGGTTAACCCAAATCCTGGCCACCAGAGCAGACAGTTTGTGTGGTGACCTGACATCCTTCAGCTGCCAGCCAGGGATTTGTTAGTAGCACTAGCAATGTGGCCCGCTTGTTACTTCACTGCCTGTGGAGCCAGGGGTCATGGGTTTAATCCCACAGTGGGGTTATTTGTTAGTGCTGTCTGAGGCATTTTCTTTTTTTAATTTAAATTGGTGCTGCCAGCAATACACCCTCACAGTGCTGTCTCCTTACGGTGCCTCATCAGGCGCCCTATACAGTGCCCAATGTGGGACCCTATACTGCGCCCTGTGGGGTGGCCCATAGGGGACATTCTAGGGTGCCTTAGCGGGCAGTGCACTTTATAATGTGCCCTCTGGGGTGCCTTATAGGGTGCCTTATGCGGCACCTTAAGTTACGGCCCTGTGAGGGTGTGTTTGCTGGCAGCACTAATTAAAATTAACAAACAAACTGCTTCATACAGCACTGATTTTGAGTAAAAGGTGAAGTCTCAGCCAGCTCTACTCATTAGACCCACATGGGGATTGAACTCACTTCCCTTGCACCGTTGGTCAGTGTATTAACCATTGTGCTACAGTTCTAGATACCTTGCTAGATGTGTTATCAGACGCCTTATGGGTGCGCGTTGCGTGGCACTCTACACAATGTTTTCTAATGCTCGTTAGGCTATGGTGCCTGGTAATGCGTGTTATCGATAACGATGTACCGCCCATATCCTTATTTGGGATTTCTGCCTGTACCGCGGATCCTAACGCGAATCACACTAATGCAGTTTAGTAAACATGCCCCTATATGTTCCTGTTTCATGTAGAACAGTGTGATGACCAGGCCCCTGTTAAATATTTGTTAATTGTGAACCACTTTGAATTGTAGAAAGGTGGTATAGAAATAAGTTTAAATAAAAAAATAAATAAAACCAAGTGGAGGGAACCCAATGGAATGAGGAACTGAACTGGTATCTAAAACTGATAGTTACATAAACACACCACTGTCATCCATACTGGTGTATTCTATAGGCCTCCTGCTCGAACCAAAGAAATGGATAGCAAATTGATTATTGATATTTCAAAGATAGCCATGAAGGGGGAAGTGATCATACTGGGTGACTTCAATCTTCCGGATGTGGATTGGAGTATTCCTTTTGCAAATCTGGAAAGAAGTAAAAAAATTGTGGATGCATTTTTACTTAGAGAAATGGTGATGGAATCGACCAGGGAAAGCTCGATGCTGGATTTAGTGCTCACCAACGGAGACAGCATGTCGAATATCCAGGTGGGTGTCCATGTGAGCAGCAGCGATCATCACATGGTGTGGTTTGAGATAAAAGCCAAGGCAGAGTCCAATCACAGCAAGCTCAAAGTCCTAGACTTCAAAAACACTGACTTCAGTAAAATGGCCAAGTGCCTGAAGGAGGAGTTGGCAGGGCAGGAGGGGATAAGGGAAGTGGAATTGCTAAACTAAAGAAGGCAATAATAGGGGCAATAGATATATATGTAAGGAAAGTAAATAAAAGCAAGAGGAAAAGGAAATGTATGTGGCTCTCCAAAGAAGTGGCTGCACAAATAAAGGCAAAAAACACAGTTTTCACAAAATTAAGAAGTTCGCAAACAGAGGATCACAGAAAAGAATTCAGGATAAAATTAAAAGAGACAAAAAGAGAAATAATGATAGAAAAAAACAAAGACAGAAGAAAATATGACTAAAAATGTGAAGTGTGGTGACAAAACCTTTTTCAGGTATATTCTGGAGAGGAGGAAAATCAGAAGTGGAATTGCAGGACACAAAAGTGCTGGTAACGGATTTGTGGAAAGTGACATTGAAAAAGTGAAAATGCTAAACAAATACTTCTGATCTGTTTTTACTAAAGAAAATCCTGGAGAAAGACCACCTGTGATTGACAAATATATAATGGGAATGGAGTAGATACCACACCATTCTCAGAAGATGATGTGTTAGAATAGTTTGCAAAACTGAAAGTGGACTAGGCCATGGGACTGGATGGGATATATCCCAGGATATTGGAAGAGCTCAGAGAGGTTCTTGCAGGGCCTTTAAAGGATGTTTTTAACAGATCCTTGGAGACAGGAGAAGTTCCACAGGATTGGAGAAGGGCTGATGTGGTACCTCTTCACAAAAGTGCTAATAGGGAAGAAGTGTCAAACTACAGGCCAGTAAGTCTTACCTTGGTGGTGGGAAAAGTAATGGAGGCGCTCCTGAAAGAGCGAATAGTGGACTTTCTCGAAACCAACAGGTTGCAGGATCCGAGGCAACATGATTTTGCTGAAGGATGATCTTGCCAAACAAATCTGATTGTGTTCTTTGACTGGGTGACCAGAGAGCTAGATCAAGGGTGTGCGATGGATGTGATCTACCTAGATTTCAGCAAAGCCTTTGATACCATTCTTCATAGGAGTCTTATCAATAAACTAAACAGCTTGGGGATGGGCCCAAGGTGGTGAACTGGATCAGAAACTGGTTGACTGACAGACAACAGAAGGTGATGATAAACGGAACTCACTCGGATGAAAGGAGGATGATTAGTGGGATGCCCCAGGGTCACTGTTCCCTCTAAGCTGTGCGCATGTGCGCGCGCGCACACCTCACCAAGTGAGCGCACATACTTTACAACAGAGCGCACAAAAATTGCAGTTCTGATTCTGATAGAAAACAACATAGACGTCTTAAAATTTAAAAGTTGTTGTGTATTTATGGTTTTCACAAGTTCTACAATATTTTCTAGTGCAATCAATGTGGTGTACATACTGTATTCTGACATGTAGTCAAATTTTAAAGTATATAACTCCGAGTGTCATTATGTGGCGCACAAAAATTTAACCTTCCTTCAAAAGCTGCACAGCTGATATTTTATGCGCACACAGCTTACAGAAAATTAGAGGGAACATTGCCCAGGGTTTGGTCCTGGGACCAGTACTGTTCAATGTATTTGTGAGTGATATCGCTGAAGGACTGAATGGAAAATTCTGTCTTTTTGCAGATGACACAAACATTTGCAACATTGTGTACTCCCCTGAGGGAGTGGATAACATGAGGAAAGATCTACAAAAGCTGTAAGAATGGCAGTTAAGATTTAATGTGAAGAAGTGCAGTGTCATTCACTTGGGAAGCAGAAATCCAAGGGAAATGTACGCGATAGGGTGCGAGAGATTGGTGTGCAAGGACCAGGAGAAGGACCTCGGAGTGATTGTTTCTGAGGATCTCAAGGTGGCGAAAGAGTGTGACAAGGTGGTGGCAAAAGCCAAAAGGATACTGGGTTGCATACAGAGAGGAATTACCAGAAGAAAGGAGGAGGTACTAATGCTACTTTATAAGTCACTGGTGAGGCCTCACTTGGAATATTGTATTCAGTTTTGGAGACCGTATCTCACAAAGGATACAAAAAGACTGGAAATGGTTCAGAGGAAGGTGACCAAAATGATTTGGAGCCTGCGTCAGAAGATGTATGAGAGGAGACTTGAAGACCTAAATATGTACACTCTGGAGGAGAGGAGGGACAGGGGAGATATGATTTAGAGTAGACCTTTAAATACTTAATTAATGAACAAACCTCTTCCAAAGACGGGGAAGCTGTAAAACTAGAGGACATAACATGAAGCTGCAAGGGAGTAAATTGAAAGGCAATGTCAGGAAATACTTTTTCACTGAAAGGGTGGTGGATGCTTGGAACGCCCTCCCGATGGAAGTGGTGGGGGCAAACACAGTAACAGAATTCAAAATGGCATGGGACAGACACAGTGGATCCCTTTATAGCGTTCAGGATAAAATAAAAATAAACTTAACTATCTTATATCTGAACAAATAGGGGTGATCTATGCGGGGCGGTGGGTACATCCCTAAACAAAGGCATGGAGAGCGGCAGGTGCACCTAATCTTGCCACTTTGCTGGGCAGACTGGATGGACCATACTGGTCTTTATCTGCCGTCATATACTATGTTACTATGCTATGATGCTATAATCTTGTATCTTCTGGTACGGTCTGCAATATTACAATCCTGTCAGGCACTAAAAATCATTGTGCTTGCATTTAAAATGAAAAGCAAATATAAAGTAGCAGTCCATAAAGCAATAAAGCTGTCTTTCTGTAATCAAACAAACCCCGAAACCTCAAACACTGAATGCCAGTCAGAACTATTTGTGCTCAGATCTGCGACTCCAAAGACATCATCTTCTAAGTAAAATCTTACAGAACGAGTTTGCCAGTGAAAATAATGCAATTCTTGGATCGTATTCCAGGAGGCAGCGAATCAGACGCAGTAAAAATGCCGACGGTGTCTTTAAAAGCGAATATTCCGCTGAACATTTCATTGCCGCGTTTATAAGTTACTGCGCTAAAGTAAACTTTTAATTCTGATAAAGACAAAAAGTTAATACAGTTAATACAACTTTTCATCAGCAGTACATAGGAGCAAACACCCCGCGCAGTTGCATGTTTTCGGTATAATGTTCTCCAGCATAAATGATAAATGTGCGTCCGTATTGTCTGAAAATCACTTACACACATATAGCAGATCCATTCGTTTTTAACAGAATCTTCCTTAAACGCCGTCCAAAAGCTAACCCAGTTTGCGTAGCAAGGCTCGCAGTTTATTAAAAACAAAACATAAAGGCACTTTGAACTTACCTGTAGGATCTTTCCCCCGGTCCTGACAATGTCTCTGTGTAGTATCTCCCAAGTAGTTTCTCGAAGGCTAAGCTAGCGCGGTCCGGTTTCGGGGGGCAGGCCGTGGGTTTGGACCTTTCCTGCCCCTGCAGCCATTCCTTCCTTTCTGTAAATTGTCACTTCACAGCACAAAGATCAGAAAACTCCTCTTTTCAGTTTCAGATCTCCTCTTTGCTGCCAGCGGATGCTTCTTTCAGTGAAAGCCAGCTGCACGCACATGGGCTGAAGACATCCACCCTCTTCAATAAATTCTGCTAAAAGCCTTCCGAAGTCACCAAGAAGCTGTTTCAGACTCAGGCTACTCCTGCTGCTCGGGGAGAAAGCGACCGGCTCTGCCTTGTCCCATAGAGACCCCGGTGGCACAGACTGTGAGTGACTGGCAGCCCTAGCTAGCTGCTGGCTTTTTTCTCCTTTTGTCTCGCTTCTCTTGTGATTTCGTATTCGTGTGAGACACATGAAAGGCTAGTACTTACAATGTAATATTCATGTCGATGAAACGAATACTGAGATGATGTCTAGCTGGCTTTCATCCGTCCAAGATGTGTTTATATTAATTGGCACCGCATTTCTTATGCTGCTTGCTATTGAAATTGAGGTTTATAGAACTTCTCTGTTTTCTTCGGCTGTCTATTAGGTTTTAGTGATTGTGACGGCAGCGTGAGTTCCTGATCCTTCCTTTTTGTTGGCTATGACAGTGAATTTTCATGATCGTAATGTGATCACTAACTATTGTTTATTCCATTTCAGTATCGGGACCTCTAGAACTATTGTGGTCCTGCATATGTTAAAGCTAATTTGAAAGAAAAAGCAATTTATGTATATCTTTACGTTGTAAATACCATTTTCCTGGAAACATCCATTCGAAATAACTTTTACAATGCATATAATAAACAGCAAGTTATCACATCTCTTTCAGTATGCAGAATGGGAATGTGTGTTTACTAATAAGTGAAACAATGAAATCACCAGAGATAAGTGACCCCTTCCTGACTTTGGCTTGACACAGAACCCTTTGGTTTGGTTTTCCTTGGTAGATCCAATCCTGCTCAGGCCAAAACCTATAAGGGTTAGATCCCCCTCTGTTTGTAGTTTTTAAGTGAACCATCTCATAATTTATTAGAAGCCAGTTCAGATCTAAGTAGGACTGTGAACTTGATTTTTTTTAAATATACGGTTCTGGTCAACATTATTGGCACCTTTGCATTTTAGGTATGCTGTGTACAATATCTTAAGAAATAATTGGAAATATTCCAACTGTATGTCATCATAATATTTTAATAGTATCTTCAAAGGTATACAAAAAAAAAGATATCTGTGCAAATTAAACCTTGTAATTTCTGAGAAAAACAAAACAAAATATGACCTGGACAGGATTAATGGCACCCTTCACTAATATTTGGTTGCACAACCCTTAGCAGTGATGACAGCCTCCAAACGTTCCTTGTAGCCATCTATAAGTTTTGTACATCTGTCTGCTGGTAGTTTCTCCCACTCTTCAGCTGTTATTTGCTCCAGCTCATGAATGTTTCCAGGATTCCTTTTACCAACGGCAGATTTCAAGTTTCCAAAGGTTCTCAATTGGATTAAGTTCAGGACTCATTTCTGACCAGTTTAAAACACTCCATTTTTTCCCCTTTTAACCATTCTTTTGTACTTTTGGATGTTGTTTTGGGCCATTGCCCTGCTGGAGGACCCATGACCTTCAACCCAGATCTAGCTTTCTGACACTAGGTAGCACATTTCTCTCCAAAATACTTTGGTAGTCCTCTGACTTCATGTTTCCTTTCATACGTTCCAGGCTTCCAGTTCCTGAGGCAGCAAAACAGCCCCACAATATTATGGAGCCTCAACCATATTTAACTGCAGGAAGGGTGCTTCTTTCCTTATAAGCTTAATTTCTTTACCTGTAAATGTATTGCTGGTCTGCATTGCCAAAGAGCTCAAGTTTGGTTTCATCTGTCCACCGAACATTTTCCCAGAAGGATTGTGCTTTCTGAAAGTGGGTTTGGGCAAAGATCTGGCATATGTTTTTATGTCTGTCTTCGAGCAGTGGAGTCCTCTTGGGTCTTTGCCCATGAAGTCTTTCTTTCTTTAGTGCATGGCATAAGGTGCGGGTTGAAACCACCCCTCCAGATTGCTCCAGATCAGCCTTAAGATCTTTGGAGTTTGTACGTAGTGTTTTTCCAACATTTCACAATAACCTTCAAAGACTTTTTGATTTATGTTCCTCTTCCCATCACATCCTGGGAGGTTTTAGACAGTTCCATAAGCAGAAAACCTTTTAATAGCATTGCAAACTGTGGACATAGGAATCCCAAGGTCTTTGGAGATGGCCTTGTATCTTTTGAAGTTTGATGTTTGGTAATAATGGCTTTTCTGACAGTCTCAGGAAGCTTCCTTGTCTTCACCATTGTGAAAATGGAACAGGGAATGAATGTAGCCATTTTAAACATTAGAGCCGTCATTCATTGGGTGATTCATGTCATGTGAGTACTGACAATATAGTAGATCTCAAGTATGTCTATTCAGTACAATGGTGATGTGGTTCTTCTATTCAAACTTATTTGAATTGTTTATAAAGATGCCAATAATCATGTCTTGGCAATGTCCTAGTTCTTATACTATTTCCTACGATTTCCTTTTTTAATTGGTTTTGTTTTATTTGATTCTTTCATGTGTCAAATATATGTGCTGTGATGGGGCCTGTGGTTAGAGGCCTATTTAGCCCTACATAGGCGGTTGCCTAGGGCGTATGCACAAGTAATTGCTCTGGCCTTGTAAATAAAAAAGTCTTTCAGAGCAACTTGAAATGAAAAGTGGGTTTTATTCCCCGTCCCGCTCGGACTTTGTCAAAGGAAACAGAAACTTTAAATCAGATAAGCTTAGCAACAAAAGTGGTGACACACGTATATTCTCTTGTTATATTCACAGAGTTCTCTTCATCCAGTATTTACATCATACGGTTGCATTTAACACAGACACTGCAATCCATAGGAATATCCTCTTGCAGACTAGCAGCGTCTTCCCATATCATTTCCCCAGCACTACTCACACTGCTGGTATCAGACCCTTCTTGAGAACGGTATTCAGCTATAGCGTCTTGTGACACTTCACTATAACAGTCACTGGAGGCTTTTCCCCCTTTGGGTCTATATCTCTCTCGGTAGCTGGTTCTGCCTGGGCTTGCCTCCCAGAACATTAGCTCTGAAACATCTTGCTTCTTATGTCTGTAATCAGAACCCCGCCCTTTGCAGTTATAAGCTTTAAACTTCTCTCTGTTACTATAGGGAAGTTTCCTTCTCTCTGCAGGGCTTGTCTTTAGGCTTGGCTCTCTATAGCCTTTGCTTCTAGCCTCCCGGGCTGGTTGAACAGGAATATATTTGTTCCTAACTTTACACCTATTTCTTAAGCTGTAGCCATGCATGGAGTGCCCCTCCCCCAACACTTCCCTCTCACCGTGACCTCTGCCTTGAGCTGGCAAATACTGGCCTCTGGGGTAGTGGGGTAATCCTGGCTTCTCTCCAAAGCTATTCTTGGTAGCAGGTCTTCCCTTAGTGCAGCTTGCCTTGAACCTTCCTTCTCGAGAGCTGGAGACAGACTCACTTCCTGACTCCTCGTGAGAAGAATTTCCTCCCAGCAATCCCCTGGGGCTTCTGTTCAGCTGACCTGGGACACACCTCCTGCTCCTGCTGCTTCCCGTGGTGATCCTGCTTCTGATTCTCCTCTCTAACTGACTGGAACCCTGCCCTAAATAATCCCTAGCTCTACACGTGACCTGGGGACTCTCACTCAGGTGTTCCTGATGGGACTTTTGTTTGCTACGTAGCAAGAATTTCCCTTGCTGCAGTGAATCATGGTGCCTAGTGCTGCTTTCTAAAGCTGACTCTGAGGTAAGTCTCTCTTTTATCTTATTTTCCCTGGGCTGTGTGCCCCTTGCTGCATCACATATCCCCCCTCTTAAGATATTCCGTGCTGGTAAACTATTGTGCACACAGCGCGGAATCTGTCCTAGCCTCATGAGTGTTCCCTCATACCTGCTGTACGCTGGGTTACCCTCCTCGTAGGGCTTCCGGGGACCTGTGTGTGCTGCCCGGTACTTGGGTACTATATTAAAACTGCTAACAGTGGCCATCCTTTCATGCCATGGTTTTAAAACATTTATGTGGTACGTCTGAAGGCGCCCTCTGTCACTCTTGACTAGATATGACACCGGACCCTTGCGATCCACTACCGTATAGGGACCCTTCCACCGGGCCTCAAATTTTGGCCCTGGATCAGTGACCATTACCACGACCTTATCACCTGTGGCCAACTGTCTAGGTTTTTTACCCCTGTCATAGTACTTTTTCTGTGTTTTTCTACTATCCTGTAGATTCTTATCCGCGGCTTGAGATGCCCTCTGGAGGCGACTCCGTAGCCCGCAAAGAAATTGAGGAACTCCTATTTCTTCCTCACCTTCTTCCATTATAGGATTAGGATTTTCCTCCACTAAAGTGTCACTAGGGGTCCTCAGTTCCTTCGCCTGAGATCTGGTGGAAACTAACCCTCCCTTTATGCATGTATTGCTCTCCATGCCTTTATAGAAGGGTGGCCAATCTCTTCCTAGCACGATGTCGTAGGGTAGCCTGGGAATGATGGCTACTAATACTTCCCTTCGTGTGCCTAAGCCCTTAACTTTTATCCTGAACAAAGGATATGAAGTTGTTGCCCCGTGCACACACTGAATCTTCGCTGTTCCCTCTTGCTGACTCGGGGGAAAACCCCTCTGGGCCTGTATGGCCTTCCAAAAATGGCGAGAGACCATACTTTGGTCGGCCCCCGAGTCAAGCAAGGCCTTAGCTGGGACTCCCTGTATCTCTACATCCACTCGGAAACCTGCAGCTGTGTGGTGAACCTGGCCAGTAACAAGTGCTGTGCGAGACCTGCATTCCCTTTTAAAGTGTCCACTTTTCCCACACTTAAAACACTTTAACACCTTGTTACCTTCTGCTTTTATATACCTGGATTCCTGTGAACCCACCTTGTTCCTTAAAGACATATTAGCATTTCTTACAGAGTTGTCTAACCCTGACCTGCTGCTAGCGCTGGCTCCTTTGATTAGTTCAGCCTCAAAGAATCTTTCCGTTAGGTGCGCTGCTTCAGCAGAGGTTCTACAATTCTGTAGAGTAAGAAATGTTCTAACCTCTTCAGGTACTGCGTCAAAGAACTGCTCTAATACAATTAGATCTAGTACTTCCTCCATTCGTTTACCCTCGGGTTCAAGCCACTTTAAAACCAACCCATGCACTCTGTGATACAGTGCCTTTGGTGTTTCCTCTGGTTGAATCCGGGTAGACCTGAGCATGCGTCTGTACATGGTAGGGGTTAAGCCCAACCTATCCCGTACAGCTCTCTTAACCTCTTGATAGTCACTTGCAAGAGCTGCTGGCATGGCCCTATAGGCTGCCTGAGCCTCACCAGTTAATGCTGAGGCCAGCCTAACGGCTAACTGCTCTTGTGGCCATTTAGCATTACTAGCTATTCGTTCAAATGTTTGCACAAAGTCATCAAAATTGTCACTAGCATGCATTTGTCCTAAAGTCCAAATCCCACAGCTCTGTGGGCCTACCCCACAGATAGGAACGGCTGCTGGTGATTCGTCCTTCTTAGGCTCCTCCAGGATAGTCCGCATTAAGTCCGTCAGGGGCTTCTGTTGCTCCACCAGGGCAGCGATAACCTGCTCCTGGTTCTGCCGAGCTAGCTCTCCCTGTTTCTCGAACTGGCTGCTCATCCACCTGAGAACCTCCCGTGCATCCATCGTCATCGTCATCTCCTTTCCTGAAACAAATCAGAAACACACCAAACCAAGTGCGGCACAATAACAAGGATAAAAATTTCTCCTCCCAAGCCTCCTCTTCTCACCAGCGATCCTCCCCAACCTGTGCCCAAATACCCGTTACCTGAGCAAGGTGGAGGGTCTTATTTTGAGAAGGTGCTTGCTGTCGCACTCCTGGAACCTGGATCCTCCTCCGTGCGTGCCAACTCCGCTCGTCCCGCATTGTCGCTCTGCACTGTAGCTCCTTGTTTCCTGGACTGGATCCGATAAAACTACGCCAACCTGTGATGGGGCCTGTGGTTAGAGGCCTATTTAGCCCTACATAGGCGGTTGCCTAGGGCGTATGCACAAGTAATTGCTCTGGCCTTGTAAATAAAAAAGTCTTTCAGAGCAACTTGAAATGAAAAGTGGGTTTTATTCCCCGTCCCGCTCGGACTTTGTCAAAGGAAACAGAAACTTTAAATCAGATAAGCTTAGCAACAAAAGTGGTGACACACGTATATTCTCTTGTTATATTCACAGAGTTCTCTTCATCCAGTATTTACATCATACGGTTGCATTTAACACAGACACTGCAATCCATAGGAATATCCTCTTGCAGACTAGCAGCGTCTTCCCATATCATTTCCCCAGCACTACTCACACTGCTGGTATCAGACCCTTCTTGAGAACGGTATTCAGCTATAGCGTCTTGTGACACTTCACTATAACAGTCACTGGAGGCTTTTCCCCCTTTGGGTCTATATCTCTCTCGGTAGCTGGTTCTGCCTGGGCTTGCCTCCCAGAACATTAGCTCTGAAACATCTTGCTTCTTATGTCTGTAATCAGAACCCCGCCCTTTGCAGTTATAAGCTTTAAACTTCTCTCTGTTACTATAGGGAAGTTTCCTTCTCTCTGCAGGGCTTGTCTTTAGGCTTGGCTCTCTATAGCCTTTGCTTCTAGCCTCCCGGGCTGGTTGAACAGGAATATATTTGTTCCTAACTTTACACCTATTTCTTAAGCTGTAGCCATGCATGGAGTGCCCCTCCCCCAACACTTCCCTCTCACCGTGACCTCTGCCTTGAGCTGGCAAATACTGGCCTCTGGGGTAGTGGGGTAATCCTGGCTTCTCTCCAAAGCTATTCTTGGTAGCAGGTCTTCCCTTAGTGCAGCTTGCCTTGAACCTTCCTTCTCGAGAGCTGGAGACAGACTCACTTCCTGACTCCTCGTGAGAAGAATTTCCTCCCAGCAATCCCCTGGGGCTTCTGTTCAGCTGACCTGGGACACACCTCCTGCTCCTGCTGCTTCCCGTGGTGATCCTGCTTCTGATTCTCCTCTCTAACTGACTGGAACCCTGCCCTAAATAATCCCTAGCTCTACACGTGACCTGGGGACTCTCACTCAGGTGTTCCTGATGGGACTTTTGTTTGCTACGTAGCAAGAATTTCCCTTGCTGCAGTGAATCATGGTGCCTAGTGCTGCTTTCTAAAGCTGACTCTGAGGTAAGTCTCTCTTTTATCTTATTTTCCCTGGGCTGTGTGCCCCTTGCTGCATCACAGTGCATATATAGTCCAAAGCCACTGGCCACTTTTTTTTTAGGAGATACTGGACATTAAGAGGTTGAACTGCAGGGGTGCCGATAATATTGACCACAACTGTAATTTGATACCTTTCTAGAGGCCTCCCCAGCTTAGCATAAGTAGTGCAAAGCACTTTACACTAAAAACACAAATCGTATAATCCTAATACAGTCAAATCAAATAGCATAAAACAGCATTAAATCTATACAAAATACAAACAAGGCAACACTCAAAGCAATAAAACCGCAGAGGAGGAAAATATTTTAATCAAGCTTTGGCTTAATTCTGTAATTATTATATTTCCTCCTCTCCCTTCAACCCTCATCTGCTTGCCATTCAGAACCTTTCCATCCCCACAGAACATACTCCAGCCATAGGGTAGTTCATTTGCTTGTTTGCATATTAATTTGCATATTCATTATGGTATTTAAAAAAACCACTGACAGCTATAAATATATATTCTGCAAAGAGTAAAGGAGATGTAAGATGCTCACTTGCCAAGGGACAAGGAGAAAAAGAGAAGCGCAGCACAGTTTCTAACACTAAAGTAAATTATAATTAATTTTATTTTGGCATTAGAAAATATGCTATATTTCTTTCATTTTTTTAACATCTATTTTGGGGCTCCAAAAAAGGGGAGAAGAAAGCCTTCCGCAATAGTACACAGGTAAAGAAACGAGCGGAGGGCAAAAACCACGGCCAACAAGGAAATTGTAGATAAAATCAATCTTTATTGGAGACCCAACTTTATACGTTTCGGCCTAAGGCCTTCATCAGGAGTCAAATTACCACATAGAAAGTGTGTAGACACGTCTATGGGGTGGAGTAACCACTCTTGTCAATCTTCCATCATGGTTGCAGAATTGCATTCCTCACTTTCCAAGGAGCCTGCTTTTAGTCTCCTGGGACCTCCAGTTTCCCAAGGAGCAAGCAGACCAGTGAGGGCACAGCCCTGGTGGGGCAACGGGGTGCTCAGTGGCACACGGAGCTGCCCACAGGGCCTGGAAGGATGGTGAGAGGACCAGCGACCAGCGACCTGCACCCGCCATGTGGCAGTGATGGGCAGGTATGTGAGACCCCTGGGCTATATGACCTCATGAACCAGGTAAGGGCCATGGCCATGGTCCATGGGGGGGAAACATGCAGGATCTCCTGAGTTCATTTGAAGGAGCAGCAGCCATGGACAGTACACCCCTGGAGGAGGCAGGTGCAAGCTATGTGGCTGCATCTGGAGAGATAACACAGAAGGGTGAGTATGAGAAATCTCTTAAATGGTTTAATGATGCTATTCGAGGGGGGAGGGTGGGGGCAGGAGGGTGGGACAGCAGCAGAGAGCAGAGCATACAGAGGGCAGGGGGGAGGTAACAGAGGAATGGGGCATGGGGGGCCTCGACCGAGAAAGACAGTGGAAAGGGAAGCGAGGTGCTTATGGCAGTGACCACCAGGGCATTATGGAGCTGATGTGGGCCCTAGTGCATTTCATAGCCAGTAGCAGCTTGGCAACGAGAAGCCCCCTAGCAGTGCAAGGCTTGGAAGGGGTGGCCGGAGGGTGAGTCCCCCCCCTGGGGGCAGCATCCCCTCAAGTGCCAGGGTTCCTGAGGGGTGCTACCCATCGATGGGGGTTTGATACTCAAGTTTAAACCAGTGGAATATGTTTGCACTATGAACGTCTTGGATAGCCATGTGCCTGCAGCCGAGAAAGAAAAAATCTGGAAAGGTGAGTACATGAACATCTTCTCACTCCTCATTCGGAGGAGCGATGAAAATTGTGAGTGTTTGGGCTGTCGTAACAGGTGTAAGCTGGTCTCAAAGAAGGCCAATTCTGTTCCACAGACGATTGCGAACTGGTGCTTGGCCTTTAGGGTCCTCGCCAGCATGGTAGGTGAAAAGCACCCCGAGGAGTGCTGCAGGCTCAAGTATGAGGACAGCATTTGCAAGGCCTACTGGGAATATGGGGGTAATGCCTGGCTGGAGTACGATGAGCAGTTTAGTCAGAACATGATTGTTTAATTATTGTGTACCTATTCTTTACTTGTTGTTTGCTTAGGGCCCAATTCAAATTTGGATGTCCCGGCCCTCTATGTGCCCGGTCAGAACTGGACACGCAGAGTTAGCCAGGCTTCTGATCCGTGGGACATGTCTAGCCTATAAGTGCAGGCCGGGACCCAGATTCAGATCGGCCTGCACATACAGGCCTTGCCCGGATAACTCAGTCAAGACTTTTGAATGGAGCAATGGCGTCTGGTTGCCAAGGCACCGCTGCTCGATTCAAAAGCTGCAATCCCCAGCTGCCGGACCAAACAGCTCATTCCCCACAGCCCTGGCTTCCCAAGGCCAGGGTCAGGCTGCAGGGAATCCTCTCTACCCCTTTTACCTTCCCCGATGGCCAGGCCTGCCATCTCCCGCCAACTAGGGGAACTTATTCAACCTCAGATGTGGAATAGGTTCCCCATACAGACAGCCGACCCCAGACATACAGGGCCAACTTTGGAATCGGCTCTGTACGTCAGGGACCGGTAACCGCCCACTTCCCACCCTAATGCCGCCCCCGGTCTGCTCCTTTTCTGCCCCCGTCTAGCTTCCCTGTACAACGTGCAGGGAAGATAGTCAGGTTCAGAAGAGGGTCTTAATAGTAGGGATGAATGTCCCATGAATGTCCATCACTGCTATTCTTGCTTCGGAATGACTCCCTTGGTGTTTACTTATTATTGTTTACTTATTATTCAGGCAATATTTACACAATGTTTGTACAGATGTTTCAATTCTATAGTTATGATTTTTAACAGTGCAATAACTTTGTATCCGCAAACTGTGGCCTTCCAGATCCACTAATAAAGCAGGTTTGCAAAGTGATGGATCTGGGCTGTTTTTTCTTGGGGCTCGAGGGTCAAAAAGGGATTGGGGGGGGAGAAAGGAACATAAGAACATAAGATATGCCATACTGGGTCAGACCAAGGTCCATCAAGCCCAGTATCCTGTTTCCAACAGTGGCCAATCTAGGTCATACGTACTATCAGACGGCTGCCTGGGTGAGAATCTTCACAGTCTTGGCAAGTGCATATATCTATATGATTTGCAAGGGATTGTGGGCAATGCAGTTCATTCACACCAGACACTGCTGCTGACAATAATTTAGTTCTGCTCAAGTGTTAAAGTCAATAAGATATTTATTTATGGGGTTATTTCTCCCAACACAGATATGCTTGGTAGCACATAAATCAGGATACTTGCTTTCAGTATAAAACTTGAAAAAAACAATGTCAAAATCAGGAAAACAACCTTTAAACTTGTCAGGCATTAGCTAATGTTTTCTTAGCATATATCAAACAACAAACGAAAAGCCACAAAGAAAGAAAAAAACTGTTCTTTTCAGGTTAACTTCTGATAACTTCCCACATAGATTCAGAAGTGATTCTCTCCTAGCTCACAAGCAATTAGGTAAGGCTCAATTGTTAGCAGTTATCCAGCTGAAACCCCTTAGCTGGCTTGCTTTCTATTGTGTGGGTCAAACCCTGCTTCAGGAGCTTTTCTGAGTAGATTAAAGAACAAGTTTGTATTTCTTTGTGATGGTTGCTGTATTTTATAACAGAAAATCACCAAAGGAGTTTGGACAGAGAGCAGTCCATATAAACACATTCTTCATCTGCAATCATTCCCCCTTCTTCAACAAGCATGGGCTCAATATCATGGATTGGCACAGATGAATCTCTCAATGGAGCACTTTCAGGAGAATACTTGTTTCCCTGCTGTCTTTCAAGGTTATAGCTAGGGCATAGATCAGTGTTCATACCTGAGCTTCCATTGCTGTTAGAGTTCCTCTCTATATAGCCTGGCCAGTATGTAGTCCAGTTCTTATGTCCAGCCTTCCAATCCAGATCCCTGGACACTGGATCTCTCTTCACATACCTTCTGGCACAGGTCTTAGGGTCCCTTCCACGTGCAGCCGTCTCCCTCACAGGTAGCGTCTGGAGATTCCTAGCTCTGTAGCACCATTCCTCTTGCTTTCCCCAGTCCAATGGTGTATGCAGGCCCTTGAAATGCCTCCCAGTATACGTACTGCTCTGGACTCTTCTAGACCTCTCAAAGACTTTTTTCTTCCTTCTTCCAAAGGGTTTCTTTCCTTCTCCGTCCGTCCGGTTTGGCTTCTGCTTCTGATGATCCTTCAGATGAAACTGATGATCAAGCTCAAGCTGATTCTCAGGATAATGAGGATAATTCTCTGTAGAATAAACTCTACCCTTATTCTGCCTAGATGAGTGCTCCCCCCTAATACAGCGCAGCTGTGCTGAATCAGGCCCTGCCCTTTGAGATGAGTGCTTAGGGATTACCTCATAGCACTCCTGATTGAACACACGTTTCCCCACTTCAGCTCCTCTAATGGCTGTTGGAAACCTGGTGCATTCTGGGACTGGTAGTCTTTTATGGGAAAATTCTGTTTTCTTATTTCTACCAGAACTGACAGGTTGCTTGTTCAGAGTCACTTCACCTTTTCTATAGCTCCTTCCTGAGCTATGATAAGCTTCCTTATCACATACCCCCCTGCTTAAGTTATTACGGACTGGTGTCACTGGTGAAACTTCTTCTCTACAGTCCGTAATACGGGAAAGGGCATCTGCATTCTAGTGTAACTTCCCAGCACGATGTTCAACTTGAAAATCAAATGCCTGTAAGGCCATGTACCAGCGTGTCAACCTGGCATTGTGGTTCTTAATTTGCTGCAACCACTTAAGTGGGGCATGGTCTGTGACCAACTGGAACTTTCTCCCTGTAAGGTAAAACCTTAACGCCTCCACTGACCACTTAATAGCTAAACATTCTTTTTCTATTGTGGAATACTTTTGTTCAGCTGGTGACAACTTCCTGCTCAGGTACATCACAGGATGCTCCTCCCCTTCATGACACTGGGATAGAACCGCTCCTAGCCCTACATCCGATGCATCTGTTTGAACCAGAAAGGGTTTCTTGAAGTCCACCCCTTTCAGTACCGGTCCTGTACACAATTTTCCTTTTAAGACTGAAAACGCTTTTTCAGCTTCAGGTGTCCACTTTAGCTGGTTTGGACAATTCTTCAGCAGCATATCCGTGAAAATTGCACTTTTCTCTGCGAATTGCGGTATAAACCTGCGGTAGTATCCAATAAGTCCTAAGAAACTTCTTAGTTGTTTCTTTGTTGTTGGAGGAGGAAAATTCCTGATGCTATCTACTTTACTCATTAGAGGTTTAATTTTTCCTCTTCCCACTAGGTGGCCCAGGTATTTTACCTCCCTATTTGCAAAGGCACACTTCTTCGGGTTTAAAGTGATTCCCGCTTGCTTCATGGAGCACAAGACTGCCCTGATCCTCTTCAGATGCTCCGCCCAGATGTTACTATGGATTATGACATCATCCATATATGCAAAAGCATAATTTTGGTGGGGTCGAAGTACCTGATCCACTAACCTTTGGCAGGTAGCCGCTGCTCCATGAAGTCCGAAAGGCATCCTCTTGAACTGGAAAAGGCCAACGGGGGTGCTGAATGCAGTCTTCGGCTTCGACTCCCTGGTGAGAGGGATTTGCCAATATCCTTTTTTCATATCAAGGGTGGTTAAGTATTGAGCCTGTCCCAGCTGGTCCAACAGCTCTTCAATTCTTGGCATTGGATATGCATCAAAAACTGATATGGCGTTTACCTGCTGGAAGTCAATACAAAATCTTAAAGATCCATCAGGCTTCGGCACCAGGACTATGGGGCTATTCCAGGGACTCTTTGACTCCTCTATTACTCCCATGTCCAACATCTCCTGGACTTGTGCCACTACTTCCTGTCTCTTGGCTTCAGGCAAGCGGTATGGCCTTTGATGAACTAATTTCCCAGGTGGAGTTATTATTTCATGGGCAACCAAATGTGTCTCCCCAGGTATGGGTGTCAACACATCTGGAAACTCTTTGAGCAATTTCCTAATTTCTTCCTGTTGTACCACTGTCAGGTCCTCCCCTATTTGGGGCTCTGATTTTTCTTTACAATCAGATACCTGGGGTCCCAAATCTTCCTCTTCATTCACCTCCCTCTCTCGGGCACAGGTGGCAGCTAGGCTTTTAACCCCTTTGACGTCAGTAGAACCAAAGCCTTTGGTTCCACACTCAGAATTTTCCAGGGATGTGACCTCCTCCACAGGTGGAAAACCCAGCCTCTCACAGATCAATTGGGCAATTCTGTCTCCTGTCTTCACGTGATAATCATTCTGTCCAAATTAAATAACAGAACTTTAATATTGCCCCTGTAATCGGGATCAATTACTCCTGCACCCACATCGATGAAATATTTAAGGGCTAATCCGGACCTTGGGGCTACTCTCCCATAGCATCCAATAGGTATTTCCACTTGGAGACCAGTGTCCACCAGAGCTCTCCCTTGGCTAGGTACAGTCACATTTTCTATGCTGCACAGGTCAAACCCAGCAGCTTGAGGGGTTGCCCGCTTAGGAGCTTGGGCCTTCTCTGTGACCCTATGATACTTTAGGATGAATGTCTGCTTTGGGGTAGCTTGGTCTTCTGGACGCTTAACCAAATTTTTAGCTGGGGTCTGAGGACTTCCAAATAAAGGCCCGGGAGCTATTACCATTAAACCTTCTCCCTCCTTCTTTCCTAGTCCTTCCACTAGACCCTGCTTAAATCTTGGCCAGTCTCTTCCTAGAACCAAATCAAAGGGTAGCCTAGGCACCACTGCTAACAGGACTTCCTCTTGTTCCCCCAGGCACTTAACCTTTAGCCTATAGGTGGGATATGATGTTGCAGCACCATGAATGCATCTGATGTGAACTTTGCTTTCAGGGGTTTTAGGCACAAATCCTTCTTGGGCCTCTATCCTCTTCCAAAGCCTTTTTGACATCATACTCTGGTCTGCCCCAGAGTCTAACAAAGCATTTGTGGTAATTCCTTGCACATCAACCATCAAAAGAAATCCTTCTTTGGGCTGTTTTAAATCCACCCCCATTAAGCTAGTGTGTGTCTGGCATCTCTTTTCTAAATGTCCCCATTTTCCACATTTGAAACATTTCTTTCTATTCCACTGTGTCATCTGATTTGATACAGTACATTCATTTTCAGAAACATTTTTAATTATTCTCTTTTCTGATACAGCACATCTAGCCTCAGCACCAATTTTCAGAGGGCCACCGATTCTATGGCAAGCCTGCGTGGCTTCCAAGAATCTCTCTGCTAGCATGGTTGCCTCTCCAAGATTTTGGCAATTTTGCTGTATAAGGAAAGTGTGCAAATCTTTAGGGACCGCAGACATAAATTGTTCAAGCATTATAATGTCTAATAACATTTCTACCGTCTTTTGCTTAGGCTCCAACCATTTTACAGCTAAACCTCTGATTCTCTGACTTAGAGCCCTGGGTGTTTCACCCACTCTCAATGTAGTAGCTCTAAACATTCGCCTATACTCTGAAATAGACAACCCTAGGCGATCTCTAATAGCAGCCTTTACATCCTTATAATTCAAAGCCTGGGCTGCTGGCATTGCTCTGTAAGCTGCAAGCGCCTCTCCAGTTAATGAGGCTGCCAGCCTTACTACCCACTGGGTCTCTGGCCATGCTAATGCTTGTGCCACTCTTTCAAAAGACTCTAGAAAATCATCAACATTATCATCTGGAGTTAGCCTCCCAAAACTAAATGCCCCAATCCCTTGATTGAGTCCCACACTGTCCACATGTGGTGTAGCAGTATTTACTGCTGGTCTTGCATCTGTTCCACTTTGGTTCTGCAGCTGAACTAGGGCTTGCACCAGATCAAGCACTGGCCTCTGCTGTTCCATTAAGGCTTTCATAGCAGTGTCCTGAGCCTGCTGTGCAAGCTCCTGTTGCCTGCTAAACTGGGCTGCCATACAATCAGCTAGTTCCCTTGGATCCATCTTGATCCCTGCAAGAAACAAAGAAAAAAAAACCCAAAGTGCACCACCTTCCAAACAGGTGTGTTTTTTTCTACTTTTTTTTTTCAATTACCCCTGTGCCTTACTCCCATCTACCACTAGACATGCCCAGGTACTTATTACCTTGTGTCAGTGATGAATCCAGCTCTGCACAGGGTCTTTTCCTCCTGGGACAACTGCCTGGAACATCCACTTCTCCTCCAAAGTGCAGTTGAGGGAAAATCTTTTTTTCCAGCTTTAAACTTGAACTTTAGTTGTAATCCTCAGCAAGTAAATCCCTTTGTGCAAAAGCAATCCGAAAAACTATGCCATTTGTCAGACGGCTGCCTGGGTGAGAATCTTCACAGTCTTGGCAAGTGCATATATCTATATGATTTGCAAGGGATTGTGGGCAATGCAGTTCATTCACACCAGACACAGCTGCTGACAATAATTTAGTTGTGCTCAAGTGTTAAAGCCAATAAGATATTTATTTATGGGGTTATTTCTCCCAACACAGATATGCTTGGTAGCACATAAATCAGGTTACTTGCTTTCAGTATAAAACTTGAAAAAAAACAAAGTCAAAATCAGGAAAACAACCTTTAAACTTGTCAGGCATTAGCTAATGTTTTCTTAGCATATATCAAACAACAAACGAAAAGCCACAAAGAAAGAAAAAAACTGTTCTTTTCAGGTTAACTTCTGATAACTTCCCACATAGATTCAGAAGTGATTCTCTCCTAGTTCACAAGCAATTAGGTAAGGCTCAATTGTTAGCAGTTATCCAGCTGAAACCCCTTAGCTGGCTTGCTTTCTACTGTGTGGGTCAAATCCTGCTTCAGGAGCTTTTCTGAGTAGATTAAAGAACAAGTTTGTATTTCTTTGTGATGGTTGCTGTACTTTATAACAGAAAATCACCAAAGGAGTTTGGACAGAGAGCAGTCCATATAAACACATTCTTCATCTGCAATCATTCCCCCTTCTTCAACAAGCATGGGTTCAATATCATGGATTGGCACAGATGAATCTCTCAATGGAGCACTTTCAGGAGAATACTTGTTTCCCTGCTGTCTTTCAAGGTTATAGCTAGGGCATAGATCAGTGTTCATACCTGAGCTTCCATTGCTGTTAGAGTTCCTCTCTATATAGCCTGGCCAGTATATAGTCCAGTTCTTATGTCCAGCCTTCCAATCCAGATCCCTGGACACTGGATCTCTCTTCACATACCTTCTGGCACAGGTCTTAGGGTCCCTTCCATGTGCAGCCGTCTCCCTCACAGGTAGCGTCTGGAGATTCCTAGCTCTGCAGCACCATTCCTCTGGCTTTCCCCAGTCCAATGGTGTATGCTGGCCCTTGAAATGCCTCCCAGTATACGTACTGCTCTGGACTCTTCTAGACCTCTCAAAGACTTTTTTCTTCCTTCTTCCAAAGGGTTTCTTTCCTTCTCTGTCCGTCCTGTTTGGCTTCTGCTTCTGATGATCCTTCAGATGAAACTGATGATCAAGCTCAAACTGATTCTCAGGATAATGAGGATAATTCTCTGTAGAATAAACTCTACCGTTATTCTGCCTAGATGAGTGCTCCCCCCTAATACAGCGCAGCTGTGCTGAATCAGGCCCTGCCCTTTGAGATGAGTGCTTAGGGATTATCTCATAGCCCTCCTGATTGAACACACGTTTCCCCACTTCAGCTCCTCTAATGGCGGTTGGAAACCTGGTGCATTCTGGGACTGGTAGTCTTTTATGGGAAAATTCTGTTTTCTTATTTCTACCAGAACTGACAGGTTGCTTGTTCAGAGTGACTTCACCTTTTCTATAGCTCCTTCCTGAGCTATGATAAGCTTCCTTATCACAGTACCTAGCAGTTTCCCAAAAAGACACAGGTTCCGCAATGCTTGTACTGGGTCAAGCATTAATATCATGGGTCCCCTCTTAATAATGGTTTATGGACCTTTCCTCCAGGAACTTGTCCAAACCTTTTTTAAACCCAGCTACACTAACAGCCTTTACTACATCCTCCGGTAACAAATTCCAGGGTTTGATTACACGTTGAGTGAAAAAATATTTTCTTTTATTAGTCTTAAATAGTTTACCCTGTAGCTTCATTGCATGTCCCCTAGTCTTTCTATATTCTGATAACGTAAACAATCGATCTACGTTTACCCGTTCCACTCCGTTCATTAACTTATAGACTTCTATCATATCTCCCCTCAGCCGTCTCTTTTCCAGGTTAAAGAGCCCTAACGTTTTTAGCCTTTCTTCATAGGAGTATCCTTCCATCCCCTTTACCATTTTGGTGGCTCTTTTCTGAACCTTTTCTAATAACTCTATATCCTTTTAAGATACGGCGACCAGAATTGCACACAATATTCAAGGTGCGGTCTCACCATGGAACGATATAGAGGCATTATAATATCTTTTGTTTTATTTTCCATTCCTTTCCTTATGATACCTAGCATTCTATTTGCTCTCTTGGCTGCCGCTGCACACTGGGCCGAGGGTTTTAACATGTTATCCACAATGACGCCTAAATCTTTTTCCTGGGTGGTGGTTCCCAATGTGGAACCTTGCATTGTGTAACCATAGTTTGGGTTGTTCTTCCCTAGGTGCATAACTTTGCACTTGTCCATATTAAATTTCATCTGCCATTTTGATGCCCAGTCTTCTAATTTATCAAGATCCTCTTGCAACTTTCCACAATCCTTTTGGGTTTTAACAACTTTAAATAGTTTTGTGTCATCTGCAAATTTGATAACCTCACTCGTTATTCCACTTTCCAGGTCATTTATGAATATGTCAAAAAGCAGCGGACCCAGCACAGATCCCTGGGGTACACCACTATTCACCTTTCTCCATTGGGAAAATTGGCCATTTAGCCCAACCCTCTGCTTTCTATCTTTTAACCAGTTCTTGATCCACAGTAGTACACTGCCTCCTATCCCATGACTCTTTAGTTTTGCCAAAAGTCTCTGATAAGGGACCTTGTCAAAGGATTTCTGAAAGTCCAGATACACTATATCAACCGACTCACCTTTGTCCACCTGTTTATTCACACTTTCAAAAAAACACAACAGATTAGTAAGACAAGATCTTCCTTGTCTAAAGCCATGTTGGCTGTCTCCCTTTAGGCCATGACTATCTACATGCTGAGTAATTTTATTCTTTATGATGGTTTCTACCATTTTTCCCGGTACTAACGTCAGGCTCACCGGTCTGTAGTTTCCCGGATCACCCCTGGAACCCTCTTTAAAAATTGGTGTTACATTGGCGATCCTCCAATCTTCAGGTATTAGAGATGATTTTAATGATAGTTCACAGATTACTAATAGCAGGTCTGCAATCTCATATTTCAGTTCTTTCAACACCCTTGGATGTACACCATCCGGCCCAGGTGATTTGCTACTCTTCAGTTTATTTTATAATTGTAATATATCTTCTCGATTTATCGATATTTCCTTCAATTCTTCCGCACCTTTAAATACCACTTCAGTCATGGGTAACATCCCTACATCTTCCTCAGTAAAGACCGAAGCAAAGAATTCATTCAGTCTCTTTGCTATCGCCTTGTCGCCTCTAAGTGTCCCTTTAACTCCTCTATCATCTAATGGACCAACTGACTCTCTCACAGGTTTTTTGCTACGAATGTACTTGACAAAATATCTTTATTTCGCATTTTTGCTTCCACAGCAAGCTTCTTCTCAAATTCTCCCTTTGCTTGCTTTATCAATTCCTTGCATTTGACTTGCAAGTGCTTGTACTGTTTCCAGGTTTCGTCGTTTGGCTCTTTTTTCCATTTCCTGAAAGATGCTTTTTTTGCAACAACAGCCTCTCTGACCTCACCTTTATACCATGCTGGCAGTTTTTTGGACTTCCTTCCACTTTTCTTAAAGCGTGGAATACAGCTGGTCTGGGCTGCCAAGATACTGTTTTTCAACAACACCCAAGCTTGATGTAAGTCTTTAACCTTTGCAACTGCTCCTTTTAGTTTTTTCTTAACTATTTTCCTCATTTTATCATAGTCTCCCTTTCGAAAGTTAATAGGTAGTACTGTGGATTTCCGTACTATCCCTCCTCCACTAATTAAATCAAAGGTGATCATGCTATGATCACTATTGCCAAGTGGCCCCAACACCCTTATCTCTTGCACTAGACCTGGTGTTCCACTAAGGACTAGGTCTAATATGGCTTCCCCTCTGGTTGGTTCATGAACCAGCTGCTCCAAGAAGCAGTCATTTATGTCATCTAGGAACTTTATCTCCCTAGCATGTCCTGCCGTGAGACTGACCCAGTCGATACCGGGGTAATTGAAATCACCCATTATTATTACTGTAAACTTAAACTGCTGCTACTAGGCCCTGACTTATTTAACAAAATATAGTGGGTTCACAGATTAATTAGCTTTAATAAAAAGAAGGAAGGCAGGGGGAGGAGCAAAGGGAGCATGAAGCCAGTTCGGCGTGCCCCTGGGTTATAGAGGGCTGGCACCCTTTTGGTACAGGCCCCATAACAGGGCGGCCAGATGGGGAGGGACTCTGGAGAAAGTGGGCAGGTGAGGAGGAAGGAGAGGGGGGACAAGCAAGGGATAAAGGGAAAGGGGCAAGAGCTGCCACTTCCTTTTACAGTGGGCATCATTATGCCACCCTCCATACCCAAAGGGGTAGGGGCAGAGGGGGGAGTTTGTTACAGCCAGCAAGACCTCATCAAAGGAAAATGGGGAGGAGAGGGTACCTCTGAAATGGGGGGAACCGAGTACTGATCAAGGGAGTTCTGGGGTGTCTGGCCTCTGTTACCAGGGGCATAGAACAAAACATCTGAACCATTCCAGCAACAGCAAGGAGTACCACAAGGCTCCTCTCTATCTGCGCTACTATTTAACATATACATGCAGCCTATATGCGAAATCATCCGCTCCTACAATATCTCCAGCCTGATCTACGCAGATGATGTCCTGCTGTTTGCACCAATTAAAGTCAAGCATCCCAACTTCCCCACTCTAGTCGAATGCTTCAATGCAATCACCGATTGGCTGCGAGACCAGAACCTGCGCATAAACCTCAAGAAAACCGAGGTCCTGTTCATCACAAAGAATAAAAACTTCTCCCCTCCAACTACCTTGAAGGTAAGAGATGCAGAGCTCCAAAGCAAGCCTTCCATACGTTACCTGGGTGTTACGCTGGACCAACAGCTGGACTTCAAGGAGCACATAAAAAACACAACCAGGACCATATACAATAAAATCAGAACACTAAGGCACCTAAGACCCATGTTACCCCTGATGATTTCCGAACCGTATTCCAGGCGCTGATAACTCCACACTTTGACTATGCAAACGTCATTCTACATGGACTCCCCAAGAATACCCTCAACCCACTACAACTTGCGATGAACGCAGCTGCCCGCGTTCTCTGTGGTCTATCCAGAAGAGACCACATCACTCCCATCCTCAAGGAACTTCATTGGCTACCGATAATCTGCAGGATCACATACAAGGCTCTACTCCTCACCTTTAAGATCATCAACAAATTATCTCCCTCGTCACTCACGGGCCTCCTCACCCCCACCCCCAACAACAGGTTGAGAAGGACAGTAGCAGACAACACGCTGATTATCCCCAAGGAATCCATAAAATGTACTCAAACAACTAGGAACAGAGCATTTGCCTTCTACGCCCCAAAGTGTTGGAATAACCTCCCACCAAAAATAAGATCAATCAAAGACCTTACACAATTCAGGAAAGCAATCAAGTATCACCTATTCCTCCTATACTTCTCGCAACCAAGCAACCCCTCCCCACTTAACACACCCCAATCCTTTCAAGCAGCGCTGGACACTACATAAACAAATTAGGACAAACTTAATAGCAGAACTATCCATTGGTATGCACAACAATACCAATCTGAGGTGTATATATTAGATCAATGATGGAATACCAAGTTTTAGGTCCAATATGTAAATAGTTTACCCAGTTAATGCTCCAAGTTAACTATCCTGTTAAAATGTAAGCACAAGACAGTTTTGACTGAATTGAGCAAGAATTGTTAATTGTAAACCGCATTGATAATAAAGAGCGCAGTATATAAAAGCTGCTAATTAAATAAATAAATAAATAAATAAAACAGTGCCACCCGGGCACCAACATAGGGGCCAGGGTCACTGACTAGGCAGCAGGAATGGTGGTACCTCTCCACAGTGTTTACTGATTGTTTTCTTATTGTGTACCTATTCTTTACTTGTTGTTTTCTTAGTGTTTACTTATTATTGTTTACTTATTATTCAGGCAATATTTACATGATGTTTATACAGAAGTTTCAAATGTTATAGTTATGTTTGTTAACAGTACATTAACTTTGTATCTGCAAGCTGTGGCCTTCAAGATCCAGGCTTCAAAGTTTACAAAGTGATGAATCTGGTCCGTTTTTTCTTGGGGCATGAGGATCGAGAAAGGGGGGGGGGGAAGGAAGGTAGAGGGGGAGGAGCAGAAGGACCCCGAAGCCAGTCTGGCATGCCTTTGGGTTATGGACGTCCTGCATTTAAGAATTGGGGCATGTACGGGCTGTCCAAGTGGCAGATTCTGCAGCTGCGGGAACATCTAGCTACCACAGTTGCAGAATCAAGTATAATTGGGGCCCGTTCATTGATATCTCCGCCACTTTTGATTCAATTACCCATGAACACCTTTGACATGTCTCTGCTCAATGGGACTAACTGGAAAGATAATCCAATGGTTCCAATTCTACCTTGAAGACCGCCAGCAACAGGTGAGAGTTGGAGGGACCACTTCACTCCCCTTCAAAACAGCACCAAGGCCAACCAGAGGGCTCCGCCTTATCCTCGCTATCATTCAATGTTCCATACAACTGCTATGCACCATAATACGGAGCCATAATATCCTCTACCATCTCTACATCAATGATATCCTAATCTACACCACTTTCTCAACTGAAAATCCAGACTACTCCTCAATAGGACAATACTTTGAATCCATCTCCCATTGGCTTCATGAACACAACTTAAATATAAATAAGACCAAAATTATACACATAACAAAGAACCTCACATTCTCTCCTTCAACCACTATCAGACTCATAGACATTGCCCTTCAGGTCAAAGAACAAGTTAGATACCTTGGCATATTCCTCGACCAGAGGCTGAACTTCCACGCACACATTAAGCAAGCCACTAAATCAGCTTATCATAAAATTAAAGCAGTCTAGAATCTCTGCCCCCTATTGGAATACAACAACTTTAGAGATGTCTGCCAGGCTCTCATCACACCAATACTAGGCTACGCAAACATCATCTTTCAAGGACTCTCAAAGTCTGCATTACTACCTCTACAACTTACACAAAATACCACTGCCAGAATCATCACCAGGGCCTCTTGATGAACTCGCATTACCCCCATCTTAAAACAACTCCAATGGCTCTCCATTTACATGAGGATTAAATATAAATCGCCACTAACCATATTCAAAATCCTCCACAACCTTTCAGTGGAAATTCTCCAACATTTTATTCTCACACCTCTAAGCAACAGAATCGGGAAGAAAGTCCATCAAAACTTACTATCCTGCCCTCCATTTGCTTCACAATGTTACTTATGTTCTATATAATTGATATTTTACCTGTACACTGCTGTGACTTGTAGATATAGCGGTATATAAAAGTTGCTGAATAAATAAATACATGTTACATCTTATGAACTTCAGAAAGACACTCTCCTTGGCACATTTCAAGTACTACACTGAGCATTAGTAAATTTGAGAGACTGAGATCATACTCCACATACCATGGCTTAGAAATGAGGTTCATGACACTCATGGTATGTGCATAACTAACGCATTTTAAGAAACTGCCCGAAACACCACAGTGGTAAAGGAGAAATGCACCAGAACAGCATTGATAATAGAGGTGTCGGTTCTGAGTGATTATTCACTCATGTCTATGGCACCTGGGGAGAGAGGCAGAAGATCCTGAAGTACCAAGAAATGCAATCAGAGACCAAGAAAATGTGGCAGAAAGATACAGAAATATTGCCCATCATATTGGGAGCCGCAGGCTTTATAAAGAAGAATTTCCAAGCACATCTTGACAAACTACCCATACATGTTACGAACACCAGAAGGAAACTTTCTTTGGCACGACGCAAGTACTATGCCGAGCATTAGCAGTACATTTGAGAGATTGAGATCATACTCCACATACCCTGGCTTAGAAGTGAGGTTCATGACTGTCACACTATGTGCAAAACTAACCCATTAGGAGAAACTGCTCCAAGACAGGCACTATGCTAACAGAGCACTTGGTCTCAATCACACAGGCAAAGCACAGTTAGACCCTCACCAAGTACAGAATGAACTATTACAAATTCAAAGTAGAAATATGTAGACGAAATTAAATTGAAACCCCAACAAGTCAAGTACTGAATGCAGTGCAACACAAGAAATGGAGGAGGCGGGCAACACTTTAACTCATCTTTGCTGAATAGTAGCATGAGATGCACAGGTCTCTCTGATACCAAATGCAAGCAGTGCAACCTCTCCTCACAGTCTTCCCCCTCCATCAATCAGTGCCTCTTGCTCAGAGGTATCCGTGTCTTCATTTAGGATCAGAGAGAGAACTGTGCCTCATGTTACAGCCACCTGTACCCTATTCCCCCACTGGCTCTCTTTATATATCCTGTGCATCAGGACAGGGAGATCCGATGGGGGGGTGGGTGGGATGTGGTGAGATTGGAGTCAAGCGGGGGCGGGCCAGCCCAGTAGCACAAACAGAGCCATTTCAGTTGGGACATGCTGTTTACACCATCTCAGAGGTGGTATAAAGCAGCACAATCGGGAGGATCGGGACAGGTGAGCCACTCCCTGAGCTGTGGCTGGGTGCAAGAGGGTCCCCGCATCCTAATACAGGCCAAGGCAGGCCAGCCGTGAGTCAGGTGGTGGGGATTTGGGGAGCTGGAACCATGGATGTCTATGGCACCTGGGGGGAGGACATCCCTGCAAGTAGAAGGGGCACACCGGGCTGTCCTCGGGCCCTATTCTAGCTCCCACAGGAATGTTTTGTTCCCACAGACCAGAATAGGGTTCAAACATCTCCGTCTTTGTCAGGGAGGTCCAGATGGCCTGGATGTCCCCTTCCCAGAATCAGGCTCCACGTGTCTGTATGTGTGTGTGGTGCAATGGTAGTGTGCCTGTCTGTGCATGGGATGTGGCAGTGGGTGCCTTTCTGTGGGTGTGGTGTGGGGCTGCAGTGTATGTGTGTATGTGCTGCAGAGCTAGATATGTGTGTGTATGTATGTGTCATGGTGCAATGGTGAGTTGCCTGTATGTATGTGTGTGGTGTGGAGGTGGGGTGCTTGTGCGTCTATGTGGTGCAGAGGGGAGGTGCCTGTATGTGTGTATGGTACAGAGATATAAGACACCTATGTGTGTGTGTGTGTGTGGTTCAGAGGTAAGCTGCCTGTGTGTTTGTGTGTGTGTGTATGTGGTTTGGAGGTGAGGTGCCTCAGTGTGTGTGTATGTGGTCTGGAGGTAAGGTGCCTGTGTGTATGTGTGTGTGTGTGAATTTATGTACATGGGTATGGAGTTAAGGTACCTCTATATGTGTGTGTGTGTCTGTTGTGCAGAGGTGGGATGCCTGTATGTGTGTGTCTGTCTGTCTTGCAGAGGGGGGTGCCTACACGTGTGAGTGTGTGGTATGGAGTGAGATGTTTGTGTGTGTGTTCTGGGGGGAGGGGAATGCATCTTTTGGCAAAACCTTGCACTCTTCCCTCTCCTACAACCCCTCTCCTCCTGGCTCCTCTCCTCTGTTAGACTCCAGACTCTCCCCCCTTCACCAACCCCCCTAGCATTCCCATTCCTACTCTAAAATCTCCCCTTCATCCTCCTTTTTTAATAGGCCCAATGCCCCTTTAAATTTTCCCTGCCCTCTCTACCTCACTTCCTCACTCACCCAAACAACCCCCCCCCTTTTTTTCTTGTAGGTCACGTTTGCAGTCTCCCTATTCTCTGTCTGTCCATGGAGATCCCATCCCACATGGGCAGAAAAGAAGAGGATGGCCCTGTTTGCAGCAAAGACCCCTTTGATTTGCTCATGGGAGATCAGCTCCTCATGCGCAGAGAGAAAAGGGAGGCCGCTATTGCGGCCTCGATGCAGCCTGTCAGGCCATAGGGATCCCATCTCACATGGGCAGATCGAAGGTGTCTGTGCCACAATTGTGGCCATCCACTTCTGCCAATGGAGGATGGGATCCCAGGGGACAAACAGAAGAAGCCTTTGCCACGATCATGGCAGTGCTGTTCTTTTCTGCCTGCGGGAAATGGAATCCCCATGAGCAGACAAAAGATTGCGGCCACCAGGGCATCTGATTTGGGGGGGCAATGCCCCCCTTACCTCCCCCAAACTATACCCATGTTTAGCATAGAACCCAACATACAAGAAAAGAACATTTGATTCTGGTGTCATTTCATTAACAGCCTCTCCAGTACTTTGCAGATTTGCGAACTAACGCAAACCCTGCAAAAGTCACTGAAGATCTATAATGCAAATCTAGCATCCAGTGACCCCAGATTCTAAAATTAACCAGAAAAGAGCAGCACCATAACTACTGCAATGGGCCTTAGAACAACCTTTCACCTATTCAGAAAACTGAACAAGCCAGATTACTACAGATCCTATATAGAAACTCCTTGCTAACAGAACACTTGATCTCAATCATACAGGCAAAAACCAGTCAGACTTTCATCTCCTCCTCTCATACGGCTTCTAATTACAATAGAAAGTCATATCAAGCAACAGTCAGCGTGGGGCACCACAGAGCCTACCAAGGCATTAGCCCCCCAGACTCTGTGCTGAATTTTGTTAATCAGAGTCACTGCTGCTCGTTGACCAGGTCTCTTAACAGGAGACTGGTAGCACTGCATCCAGCCCAGATTGACGCATGCAGCAGAGATGGCACTCTGTTGCCTATATGGAATTAGATGCAGTTGCCTATGTTACCTGTGCCTGGGGGCAAGTGATAAAAGAGTGAATGAGCATTTCGGTAGCATGCTCAGAAATGAAGGGATGGATTTAGCAAATGTTGACTGGAAAGAAATGACACACTTTAACTGTGTTTTGAATGTACGCAGGGAAAGAGAAAAAGACATCACTAATGATGCCAAGGTAATAGATTGAGGAAACCAGAAGGATGGGAATGGCATCCACAGATACAGAAAAAGAGGGAAGAGGGGAAGTGAATTTGTGAGGAAAGATAAGAAATTCTGTGTTGACCATGTTAAGTTTAAAGAGGCAGTCGTACATCCCAGAAACATGTCAGTTCTAACTTCTCCTACTGACATATACGTGCATTTATTCTGCTGCTCCTCACTACCTTTCCTCTCTTATCTCTCCCTACACCCCTCCTTGGGAACTCTGCTCTTCTGGCAGATCCCTTCTATCTGTGCCCTTCACTTCCACTGCCAATTCCAGACTTCGATCTTTCCACCTTGCTGCTCCTTATGCCTGGAAAAAACCTCCCTGAGTGGGTACGTCAGGCTCCATCTCTGGCCCTTTTTAAATCCAGGCTATAAATTCATCTCTTAGCCTACTTTTGGATCCTGATCTGCTTAGTTTCCTGCTCTCCAACTATGTTTCCCTACTATTCCCGTAGACATATCCTAGTCCTCAATTGTGTTGTCTGTCTTGACTAGATTTCAATTCTGATGAGCAGAGGCTGTCGTTTTCATGTCTCTGAGCAGTGCTGTGTATATCTTGTAATACTAGATAAATGATTAGTATTAGCAGTAGTAGGGCCGGCTCAACCATTAGGTAAGACTAGGTGGTTGCCTACTGCGGCAGCTCCTTAGGGGCAGCAAAGAACAGCAGTAGACAAAGCAAAGCAGTAGATCCTAACAGCCAAGCAAACTCATTCCTTTTCCTGTAGGGAGTGTGAGCGCACACATACATACAAAACAAAGTTTAATATTTCAAAATATGATATCCAGTTATGCGTTTTTACAGGATTGCTGTGGGAGAGGTGATGTTGGGATTATCATGATTTCTACTAAAAGGTTGCCTAGAGTACCCAATATCCTTGCACCAACCCTAAGCAGCCTGAGATAAGGAAGTGAATTTTTGCTGAAATGTCTTGGAGTCATCAGGATAAAAATGATACTGCAAGCTATAGGAGGAGATTAGGGCAACGAGGAAACAAGTGTAGAAAGAAGAGGGCCTAGAAAGAGCCCTCAGGTACACTGAGTGATGGTAGAACAGCAGCTGGGGAAGAACCACTAGAGGATACTCTAAAAATGCAATGGAAGAGGCAGGGTCAGCATTAAGGGGCTGGCAAGCAGGGCAATTATCCAGGCCCCCATGCCACAGGGGTCCCAAGTCTGCCTGAACCCTTACTTGTCTAACACTAGACCTGGGAAGAGGTAAGAAGAAAACTAAGAAAGATCAGAGCCCTAAAATACATTGTGTTAAGAAGTAGATGGTTATCAATGGGATCAGAAGCAGCAGATAGTTTAGGTCATTGTGTAAGATTCCTTGGTTTTGGCCATAAAGAGGCCACCGGAAACCTTGACAAAAGCATTTCCATACAATGTAGAGAGGAAAAGTGGAGTGGAGGAGTGGCCTAGTGGTTGGGGCAAGGTATGTCAGGCTGGAGGGTCAGGGGTTCAAATCCCACTAGAGGCCAATAACCTTGGGCTGGAAGGACTGGGGTTTCTAGTCCCATAGGTGCTCCTTGTGGTCTTGGGCAAGCCACTTAACCCTCTATAGCCCATGTTCCCTGTAAAATAGTTATCTCCAAGTTATAATGCCCTGTTCAATGTAATTTCAGTTTGTTCAATGTAAACCACCTTGATATCATGAAAGGTGGTATATAAGAAATGTTAAATAAATAAAAGCCAGAATGAAGCAGACCAAGAACAATATTAACTCAAAGAACACAACACAGAAGAGGTGAATGGCACATTTGAACAGTTTGGATACAAAAGGGAAGAGGGAGATGGGAATATAATTAATAGTAATTTAGTTCAAAGAGATTTATTTATTTAAACATTCTTAAATACCTAGAGTTGCCAATTGGCCAGTTTTCATCCAGCCTGGCCTGTTTTTATATTGCCAAGCCAGCTGCCAGCAGAGCTTGGAAACGGGCACCTGAAAAGCCTTTTGTATGTGTGTGTTTGTGCGTGTGTGTGTGTCTGTGTGGGTGAAAGAAACTGCTCAGTTGTAGCCATATATACTATCTAATATCAGTACAGCTAATCAGCAACCAATCGAAGTAACCTGCAGTCAACCATGTATTGCTTAATAGCTAAGTATCACTATTTTTCAGTACAGATGAAGTTCACAAATGGATATATATTTTTAAAGAGGAGGGGGGTTGGTTATGACCAATAATAAGAAATAATGCTGGGGAGTTTCTCCCAGGGTAAATTTCAAGGTCATTTCTTCTAAACAATATAGAACTACTAGGCAAATTAGGCAGTCACCTAGGGTAGCAACCTCTGGAGGGCAGCAAAAAGTAGGGCATTCGAAGCTAAACAATATATTTTGACAGCCAAGGTGAGGAGTAAGGCTTGAGGTCTGCATAGGGCACCAACACCATGAACCAACTCTGGGGCCTGCCCTTGTAATGGGGATTTGAGTCTTGTGCACAAATAAATGATTTGGACCTTCTGAACAGACTCCTGGTATTATTGGGTTGTTTGCGCTCTGCCGCTACACCCTGAGAGCATTCACTGTTTTTTTTGTGGCGTTTTTGGTCTTTATGTGGGATTTATATTGTTGTATACAAATATGGTAAATTGGCAAGGATTTGTGAGATGGTTAACTGAGTTAAAAAGTATATGTAGATTAATGTTTACAATATTTGCCCTATTTTATTTTTATAATGAATTCATTTGGAAGTAATATTCAAAGTTCTTTCCACGGATAGAACAGTGTTTTACATGTGGAAACTGTGGCTTTCAACAGTGTACACTCTTTTTCCTGATTACTGCAGAAGTAGTCTGGTAGTAGAGTAAGGGAGGGGCAAAGACAGATCAAGGGAGGTGTAAGGGTATGGCAAGAAAAGGGGCAGGCGATGGACATTTCTTGTTCAAAAAGTTGGCAATCCTATTCACGCCACAACAAGAAATAACAGTTTATCCAATATGGTTTGCAGTAAACAAAAAAAACGTATGCATTGCTGTTAAACCTACTCATTATCCACAACATCAGTCCTTCCTTGCCTGACTATATTGTAGATTAGATTACATCACTACTACTACTACTACTACTACTGAACATTTGTATAACGCTACAAGACGTATGCAGCGCTGCACAGACACATGTAAAAGACAGTCCCTGCTCAGCAGAGCTTACAGTCTATTCAAGACAGACAACACAGTGGCTGTAGACAAGGGATACATCCAGGGGGAATGGTAAGGAAATAGAAAGAGATCAGGTGAGTCAAGATCCGAAAGTAGCAGCAAAGAGGTGAGTTTTCAGCCTAGATTTGACAAGGGTTAGAGAAGGCGCTTGACATACAGACACAGGCAGTTTATTCCAGGCATAAGGAGCAGCAAGGTGAAAGAAGCAAAATCTGGAGTTAGCAAAAGAAGAGAAGGGCACAGATAGAAGCGATTTGCCGCAACAGCGGAGTTCCCAAGGAGGGGTGTAGGGAGAGAACATCACTCCTCTCTCCACTCTTGAAAACATTTATTTTACAACTGAGTTTTTCAAACTTTAAGCAAGAAGTCCTAGCCTTAATTGCATACCTTGGTAATACCATATTATTTTTTCAGCCAAATAAGGTGGCCTTATTCCCACAAAGCACTGAATGTTATAATAAATATTTTAAATTGTAGACAGGACAGAATAGGCAGACAATTCAAGGTTTTCAACACTGGGTAATTCTTTCATCTCATGGTACCTTGCTGAACCCATCAAAGCCACAGTCAGAGTCACTGGCGTACTGAGCACATAAGTTCAGTCTAGCAAACCTGGCCAAAGTTGCCCATTAGTTCCTGTCCTGCCAGCCAACATGACCAGCAAATAGATTCTGTCATTAGCAGGAGATATCGTGAGTCTACAGCATTCATGACAAGCATCGGACTTAGTAGAAAAACTGCTGCTTCTAAAGACAAACCACCCTCGGCTTGGTTTCCCTCAATGTCTATGTGATTGGGAAGAGAACTGGACGCACAGCCCCACTAATGCAATGCATGCCTATGCTCTTTGCCTTGGTGCTTTGCTCTGATTTTGCCATTTGCCACCCCAGTCACTGCTGCATGGTCTTTTTTTTCTTCAGTGGGTTCTTTTACCATACCAGAACAGAAGGAGAGAACGACCTCCTCTTTATTTGCCCCTCTCTGCTTCTGCTGTTGCTACAGCCTGGGTCACTGCCTGCCCCTGTCTGCTTTAGGTCCTTACACAGTTTGACTTGCTCCCTTGGTTCATTGCTACTGTCCTGCTGCATTCTTGCTAGTCCTACTCTAGCTATATCGCCTGGCATGATCAGTTGTCCCACAACTCATAACACATAAGAAGGCAGAGCAATGAATCAATAATCATATAAAGATACCTAGTCCATGTCTTGCACAATATATTGTACATAGTCATAACATGTTAACTGTATATAGTTTAAGGTTATTTGTACATAGTTTCAAAGTTTAATGTAAAATTTGCTGTGATGTTCCATGTAAACCGCCCTTGATCTCTTGAAGGGGCGGTATATAAAAGCTTGTTAAATAAATTAAATAAATAAATAAATACTCTCTTGTTTTCACTAGGGTGTTTTGTCCTTAAAGAGCAAAAACAAAATATAGAAAAAAACTCACTAAGAAAAACATAACAAATAAAAGCAAATTCCCCTTCAAGCATTAGTGCCTTGGCCGTTTCATGCCACTATTTATGGTGCTGGGCTCCACTTTGGGTGCCTTGGCCGGCTCATGTCACTCTAGCCGCTGCTTCCTGACATGATCAGTTTCCCTGCCAATCTCTTATTTCTACTGCTGTGTTTCATTCATTATGGGAAGGGTCAGGCGCGGCCCAAGGGGGGTGTGGGCCATGTGCGGAGACTTGGTGTGGGGCCTCATTTGCATAAATATTTGCATAATGTTAACATATTCATTAAGAGGCATGTTTACTAAAAGTTAGTGTATGGATAAATAAAGACTAAAAGATTTCTACATTACTATAATCCAGTGCCAACCTCCAGGCACATTAGGAACTACTACAAACACTGCCCATTTAGAACCCATAGCAAACCCTCCGTATCCTAACAGCACTACCAGGACTCACAAAGCACCATACTCTACCTATCAAAAGGCAACACTGCAAATATTAAACCAATACATTTCAGAGAATAAGAATACATGACTTCCTGGGGAAAGAGAACAAGTGTCAATGTCAAATAGGAATTACATAAACAGAATACCTCAGCTCAGTTACACATGCAGCATATAGACCATCACCAAACAAGGAATCACAATTTAGAAACAGGAAGACAATAATTAAACTGGGAACCCCAAAAGCCAAACTTGGAATGTACAACACTGTAGAAATAAAATTATAAATTAATTTCCTCTTGTACTAAACAATGCACAGACGTTAATGATGCACATTTTCCAGAGCTGACATATTCCAGTTAATAAATTCAAAATAAAGAGATATTTTTCTACCTTTTGTGCATTTTTTTCAGTTGCATTTGCTCCAGCCACTTTCTTCTGGTTTCTTCATGTCTTCTGCTAACTCTCCATCGTCTGCTGTCCATTTGTCCTTTCTTCTCTCTTCTAGTTTTTTTTCCATTCTCTCTCTACATCTGCTTTAACATACTACTCTTTCTCCTTTTGCTCTTTCCTCCATCTGTTTCTTTATTCCTTTTTCATCCACTCAAATTTTACCCTTCCATCCTCAATCCCGATTTACTCTCCCAATACCTTGTCAATTGAAGATTTTTCTTCCCTCCCACACAAAATATTTTTCCCCTCTCCATTTCACTCTCCCAGCTCCATCCCATTCTAATCCTCCCCCAAAATCAGCTCCCTTCTAGTCCCCGCATCAGCCCATTTCCAGTCCTAGCCCCCCCCCATAAGCCCATTTTAATCCTATCCTAGCCCCACCATCAGCCCATTTCCAGTCCTATCCGAGCCCCTCCATCAGCTCATTTCCAATCTCAGCCCCTCATCAGACCATTTATTCCTTTCCTAGCCCCACCATCAGCCCATTTCCAATCCTAGCTCCCCTCCACTCAGTCCATTTCCATTCCAAGCACCCTCCCCATCAGCTATTTGCAGTTCAAGCCCCCCTCCACTCAGTCCATTTCCAGTCCTAGTAACCCCCCAACCCATTTTCAGTCCTAGCAACCCCCACAGCCCATATCCAGTCCTCGTAACCCCCATCCCATATCCAGTCCTAGTAATGCCCCAGCCCATTTTCAGCACTAGCAACCCCCCCCCCAGCCCATTTCCAGTCCTAGTAACCCCCATTCCATATCCAGTCCTAGTAACGCCCCAGCCCATTTTCAGCACTAGCAACCTCCCCACAGCCCATATCCAGTCCTAGTAACCCCATCCCATATCCAGTCCTAATAACGCCCCAGCCCATTTTCAGCACTAGCAACCCCCCCACAGCCCATTTCCAGTCCTAGTACCTGCCCCCCAGCCCATTTCCAGTACTAGCAACCCCCCACAGCCCATATCCAGTCCTAGTAACTCCCCAGCCCATTTTCAGTATTAGCAACCCCCCCAGCCCATTACCACTCCTATTGACCCCCCACAGCCCATTTCCAGTCCTAGCAACCCCCCCAGCCCATTTTCAGTCCAAGCACCCCCTTCCAAAGAGTCCCACGGCTAGCTAAGAGGGAGCCGGAGAGGCCCTGGCTCACCTCTAGAGCTGCCAAAGTGAAGTGCGCCTTTTACCTTCACTTCGGCAGCTGTACTGATGTTTAGAATGCTGCCGTGCTGAGGTCAAAGGGAAATTCCTGTTCCCCGCACTCAGCGTGCAGCATTCTAAATGTCAGTACAGCTGCCGAAGTGAAGGGAAAAGCCGCGCGTCACTTCGGCAGCTGTTAGAGGGAGCCGGGGCCTGCTGCCAGGGCCTGCCGCCGGTTTTCAGGGTGTTGTTTGTGTGGAGCCCCCTGAAACGCGGGGCCCTGTACAAACAACATTCTTGCTCAATGGATGGGCTGGCCCTGGGAAGGGTACTCTTAGGGGTATGTTTACTAAACCGCGGTAATGTTACCCGCGTTAGGTTCCACGGTAATGGGACGGATGGCCATATAAAGGAGTGGGCGGTGCATCGTTAAAGCAAGACGTGTGAGATAACGCGCATTACAAGGCGCCTTATAAGGCGCGCTAGTCTAAGATGCCTTGTAAGGCGCATTATAAGGTGCCTTATAAGTAAGGTGCCTTGTAAGGTGCCTTGTTAGGTGCCTTATGAAGTGCCTTATAAGGTGCCTTGTTAGTGCCTTATAAGGTGCCTTATAAAGTGCCTTGTTAGGTGCCTTATAAGGTGCCTTATAAGTAAGGTGCCTTATAAGGTGCCTTGTTAGGTGCCTTATGAGGTGCTTTATAAGGTGCCTTGTTAGGTGTCTCATAAAGTGCCTTGTTAGGTGCCTTATAAGGAGCCTTATAAGTAAGGTGCCTTGTAAGGTGCCTTGTTAGGTGCCTTATGAAGTGCCTTATAAGGTGCCTTGTTAGGTGCCTTATATGGTGCCTTATAAAGTGCCTTGTAAGGTGCCTTATAAGTAAGGTGCCTTATAAGGTGCCTTGTTAGGTGCCTTATGAGGTGCTTTATAAGGTGCCTTGTTAGGTGCCTCATAAAGTGCCTTGTTAGGTGCCTTATGAGGTGCCTTATAAGGAGCCTTATAAGTAAGTTGCCTTGTAAGGTGCCTTGTTAGGTACCTTATGAGGTGCCTTGTTAGGTGCCTTATAAGGTGCCGTATAAGGTGCCTTGCCAGGTGCCTTATAAGGTGCCTTGTAAGGTGCCTCATAAGGTGATTTGTAAGGCGCCCTATAGGGCTCCTTAGGCTAAGCGCCGTATTAGGCACCCCTGGACAAGGTACCTTAGAAGGCACCCTGGGTTATGGAACCATAGGTTAAGGTGGCCTAAGGTGCCCTAGGTTAGTGTGCCCTAAGGGCTGCAAGGTGCTTCAGGATGACATGCATGACCTGTGAGGCATAGAGACAGATGTAGCCCTAACACTAGATAGTGCACCGAGGAAAGGCAATGAACAGGTGAGTGAAGGAGGGAGAGCTGGGAGCTGCTGGACCTTCCATATCTGCAGGCATCCCATGTGGCTGCCATTACTGATGACAAACATGTTGGGGGCAACTGTACCACAGCACAGGATGTTGGCAATGTAAAGTACTGGAAAGACAGTGGGTGTCAGATGATGGGAATATGTGTCCCCCAGTGGAGGCGGAAGTGACAGGATAGTTACAATGATGGGTGGACAGAGGAGTGGTGGTGCCATGCAGATCAGGCACAGGTGAGGCAAGCATGAAGAGGCGCAATGCAGGAAAGGGTAGCAGTGCAGGACATGGTGTGGCAGCCTGCACAGGCAGACAGGACTCTACACAGCTGACAGACGCAGATAGACGGACCGAAGGAATGTCGGCAACTGTGGCAAGGGTATTATGGGCTGGCAGCACAGATCTGCAAAAATATGACTGTTATAGTCATGCAAACTATTTGAGTAGGACAGGCATAAAAGAAGGGAACAATGAGGAATTGAACCTATGACCACTGTTGAGAATGGCATTGTATTAAGCAGTAGGCTATACCTCCATCGTGTAGCCAGCAGCAATGGCTGGGTACAGAAGGACTGCAGGTCACCACACAAACTGTCTGCTCTGAGTGCCAGAATAGGGTAACCCCACTAGTACCCATGATGCAATGCACATGCTGAATGGCTGTCTACAGCTGATCACCAAATGCGGTTTGCACCTATCCGGTATCTCAGCTTGGAAAGACGAACTGACAGTGCCCAATACTAACACAGAGTAGCTACAGACCATGCCATTGTGCAGGTTCTGTGTTCACCCTGAGGGATAGGATGGGCGCCCAACACTAGGTCCGCAGTACATGTGATACTAGAGATAGAGCCTGTTGTACATCCCCATCACTACTAGTGTGTGACTGCTGCGCTGCGCTGCGCAGCGCAGCGCAGCCTAAGGTCATTTGGTGTCCATCTGTATTTTGCAGTCACATGTGGTCCTTTGGGATTGGACACTGCTGAGGTTAGTGCGTACCCAGTGTTAGGGTCTGGCTGTCATGGGCACCTGTTATCAGGGCAGAGAGGTTCCTACATTTGCCTGAGGTTTGTGTAGCAATGCCTTTACAGATCAAATTGGTATATGCTAAATACCCCAAAGGGCCCGCAATCACCTGTTTTGTAGATAAGGGACAGGTGCCTGAGCCACGGTGAAGCAATCTCTATTCTGCTGGTATAAGATAGCCCTCCAGGGAAGGGCCATAGCCATGCCTGTGAATGGGGCAGTAGCAGATCAGCAGTAATGCTGGGGTTAGGTCTGGAAAACCTCAACAGCCTCACAGCATGAGTCAGACTGCACCTGCAGCACCCTACAAGGTGTTCCAACCATGCACAGACTAATGGCAAACAGTCCACTAGCCAGTCCATAATGCATGCTCACAGAAGAACAATGTACACCAAGCAGGTACTTCAGTGATTAGGGCCCCAGCTCTGGGAACACACAGATATCACTTGAGGCATATAATGCAGAGCGCTATGTGGGAACCTAGACATGCCATGGTCACTGCTTGGTCAGGCAGTGATCGGGCACTACAGTGTCCCAGCCATTGCCCCACACCCTGTGGAGATGCATCCTGGCCAATCTGCCCTGTCCGGGACATACCCACAATACCCTGCTCCTCATTATGCACATATTCAGCTAATGCTGGTAAAAGTGAGACATTGTGGGCCCAGTTAGGTGTGGGCAATCACAAAACAATGGATAGACATACACACATACACACTCCTATTGCAGAATTGTGCAAAGATAGGGGTGGTTGGCAACCCTGCCCGCCACACTGGTCCTGATCACAGTGCCGTCATTGATAAACTGTGCAGGAGGTAGTAGTAGTGCTCTGGTGATAACTGCAGCTCCGTGCTGGAGCCAACAGCCCCACTCTCCATGCATCTTTGGATTGTGGAGCCTGTGTGAGTGGGTGTTTGTATCCCTGTTCTCCGCTGCTTTGGGCTTTGCACATGTTGCTGTTGTATCTTCTTTGTAGGATAAAATATAAGGACATGCTCTGCAGGATCCAAAAGCTTGGACTTGAACCTGTGACCCTCTGTTTCTGGACACACTGATTGTGTGTACTGCACCACACTGTTGCCATAGATGTACAGTAGTCCCTGGAGCTATCTGTATGTTTCCTCAGCCAGACATTTTATGTTGCACTGCACACCACGGACTGGTACAGGGCATGGCCTAGGTCCACTGCAGGCAGGTGCCACTGCTCCCTCCAGCATGGGCACACTCCCCCCTGCCATGCTGACATGACCATATGCTGTTGGTGCTGGTAGTGCGCAGTCCCAGACCATCCACTGTGTGGGTAGGCGGTCGCCTAGGGAGTGGGGTCTGTTGTGGGGAGGCATACATGGGCATCCTCACATCCCCCCCATCACCGCCTACCAATATTATGTCCCTTCCACTTGGGGGCGGGTTGGCTGGGGGGATGTCAGGTCAGTGCCCTGGCAATTGTTAGCTAGGGTGGACCAGGTAGATGTAGGTAGATTGTGTTTGGCCTTTGTCAGCTGCTGTCTTACTGATTTCTGGTTTCTATGTTCCTATGTGCCACCTAGGCGACTGCCTAGTCCACCCTGTGCCCCAGCTTCCCCACTGCATGTCTTGCCTGCAGCCTCCATGCCCCATTTGCAGCATCACTATAGTGCCCTTTCATACCTGAGCACTATGCTGTTGCTGCACATCTAGCACTACTATCACTGTTTTTGGGCTACCTGCCTATGCTGTACATTGCTGACACTGAAATGGTTTCTGTCTTCTGCAAATATGTATCTAACGCCAGGTTTTCACTTGTGGTACTTTTCAGCCCTTCATTTCCCCGCGTTAGTGTGGCAGGGGCCTCTCCCCGCCCACTCCCCACCCATTGACCCCTTCTCTCCACCCTCTCTCCACCCTCTGCGAGACTTACCGCGGTCTTTGACTGTAACGCACGTTAGGTAACGTTAACGCGCATTAACATATCATTAACGCGTGTTAACGTTACTTAACGTGCGTTAACGTAGCCACTGCTATGTTACCGCAGTTTAGCAAACATACCCCTTAGGGTGATTATTGTGATCATTCTGTTGAAATGTTCACCGAGGAATTAGGGGTTTGGAAGTTCACTGAAGGGGAAGGTTTATCTAGTGTGCCTAATTCCCTAGCATCAGCCTGGTTTATGCAGTGAATAGAAAATATTCAGGATTACTATAAAGATGTGCTGGGTCCATATAACTACAACAGACTGGTTATTTTAGATATGTATTTTCAAGATGGTCAGCATCTGATATCCAAAAAGAGGCAGACAGAATTTTTCTCTCTGTGTCATTGCTGTCTCTTCCTAACATTGCTAACACACAACCCAAGTGATCTGCCTTTCTGTTCCAATCAACCATATCATCAGTTTTCATCGTCTGTGATATCTTTGTATGTAAATGCCAGTCTTCCCCTCTGCTTGCTTTGCTCATTTCTTGGTGCTTGGCTCTTCATTTCACTATTGCTAGCACTGTTTTACCCTTTCTGCAGTAGCTTTATTGATTTAATACATTTATTAACTATCTATCAGCATTTCTAAGTAGTATTACAATAAGACATTCATAGTATTTAAAACAGCAATACAACCATCAAATAATGCTTCATAAGAAGGTCAATAAATCCAATTTTACAATTGAGGAAATACTTCTTCAAACAAATGTGTCTTTATACCTTTCTTAAAGACTAGCAAATCCTGCCCATTATGCAATACTTCTGGTAAAGCATTCTAAATCATAGGCCCTATTACATAAAATACATGAGAATGTACTACCTTACACACCCTAACTGCTATTGGAACAGGCAGAATACATTGCATACTACTAGATCCCAGTACCTGAAATGGAGTCTACAAATTAAGCAAGGTAGATAACTCTTTAGTCACAAATGAATGAAGTAATTAAAAAATGGAACATAAGCATTTAAATTGCAATTGGAATCTAATTGGTAACCACTAGAAATTATACAATATTCATGTAGTATGGTCATACTTTCTTGCCCCAACTATCATTTGAGCAGCTACATTTTGAGCAAGTTGTAACTGTTTTAACAAATAATAAGGTAAATCAGCATATAACTTGCTACAATATTCGATATGCTTCAAAAATGTATATACACTCCAAATATATCACCAGTCTTGTTTAAGATATTATAGATTCACTTCAAATTGGTGCTAAAGCAAATATCAATGCAATTATGTGTCTAAACACACAGGTCTCAGATCAAAGGGAAAAATGTGGCCAACAGTGACCAACAATACTCCCAAGATAACATCAACGACCTGACTTATATAACATAGTGCATGAATCACTTTTCTTTTGCCCACATGAAGATGATATTTAAACTACTTTTCTCAGTCCAAAAAGTAAAATCAAACAATTGTAGGTAAATCAGAATGGCTTAAGCTGTTGTATAATGCAAGCCCGCAGCTCTCACAAAAATAGCTTTACATATTATTATAGCGCCAACTTGCTTATAACCCAACGCAGTTCATAGACACTGTCATCGCGTTTCTCCTCTTGGTTCTTCAGGGGTAACGGTTCTCTAGCCAAACTCCCTCGTTAACAGCTCTTTTCTGAAACATAAGAATGCTGCCCACGTTCACAATCTCATACTTCCTCTCTTGTTTTGCAATCGAGCATAACTGGTGAAAAACGCCGCGCGGCGTTTTTCACCAGTTATGCTCGATTGCAAAACAAGAGAGGAAGTATGAGATTGTGAACGCGGGCAGCATTCTTATGTTTCAGAAAAGAGCTGTTAACGTGGGAGTTTGGCTAGAGAACCGTTACCCCTGAAGAACCAAGAGGAGAAACGCGATGACAGTGTCTATGAACTGCGTTGGGTTATAAGCAAGTTGGCGCTATAATAATATGTGAAGCTATTTTTGTGAGAGCTGCGGGCTTGCATTATACAACAGCTTAAGCCATTCTGATTTACCTACAATTGTTTGATTTTACTTTTTGGACTGAGAAAAGTAGTTTAAATATCATCTTCATGTGGGCAAAAGAAAAGTGATTCATGCACTATGTTATATAAGTCAGGTCGTTGATGTTATCTTGGGAGTATTGTTGGTCACTGTTGGCCACATTTTTCCCTTTGATCTGAGACCTGTGTGTTTAGACACATAATTGCATTGATATTTGCTTTAGCACCAATTTGAAGTGAATCTATAATATCTTAAACAAGACTGGTGATATATTTGGAGTGTATATACATTTTTGAAGCATTTTGCACACTCTAGAAAAAATACCCCTGTTATTGGTGTTGTTTAACAATATTCGATATGGCACAGAGCTAGCATCTGCATCACCATCCTAAAATCAATCACATCCAAATACACACGGAGGCGACGGACTTAGCGTAGTTTAAAAAAGATGCATTGCGCAACCCTAGCAACCTGACTGCGAAATGAAAAACAGGAATCTAGAATTATACCTCCAAGGATCACTGAAAGAATCAAATACAAATCCATATAAACAAAATTCTAAGCCACCCGTAACCTCTCTGCTGTCCACATACAATCACTGATATAAAAACAATAAACAACAGGAACAGAAGACTTAGCTCCCTCAACACCGTACACATACCCACACTAAATACTAAGACCACCTGCACTACATCAAAGAGAGCCATTTCTTTCTTTGCACCAACACTATGGAATGCGATCCCCGACAACCTTCCTGCCACAGATGACTTAATGATGTTCAGAAGGAACCTCAAGACACTCCTCTTCCTTGAACGCTTTGATGACGAAGAAACCTAACCAGCAAGTGCACTGCCTCAGTCCCCACATCCCCGTCCTACCTCCCCCTATACAGTATTTGATATGTAAATAAGTTCTTGTTGCTTTAATCATAAATATGTTGTTCTACATATCAATAGCCACCCAATTAACTTGTATACAGCTAACCTCCTCCACTCACATTCAATGTTCTATGCAAAGCCACGTTGACCTGTTGTTTTAAGTAAACTGCTCTGACTCTAAGGGGTATGTTTACTAAACTGTCTTAATGTGTGCCCGGTGATAGTGTGCAGGCTGCCATAAAAGGAGTGGGCGTTTCAGTCTTAAAGTAACAAAACTGGTTTATCGCGCAATAACGCGCGCTGCTGCACACATTATCCGGCAAAGCGCCGCTAAGCGCGTTAACATTCGGTAATCTTAATTAGGCGCCCAGACATGCGAGCATAGAAACAGAGGTGTAGCACAATGGTTAATACACTGAATGATGATACAGGGGTCATGAGTTTGATCCCCCAGTGTGCCTAATGCATAAGGCTGGCTGAGGCATCAGCTTTGACATGTAAGTATTGTTTCTTGAGGCATTTTATTTGTATTTTAATTATTGCTGCCAGCAAACACACCCTCACATGCCGTAACCTAAGGTGCCGCATAAGGCACCCTATAAGGCACTCCATAGGGCACATTATAAAGTGCATTGTCCGCCACGGCACCCTATAATGTCCCCTATAGGGCACCCTATAAGGCGCTCCACAGGACACCTTATAAGGCACCTTATATGGAATGTAACCATAAGGTGCCTCATAAGGCGCTTTATAGGGCGCCCTATAAAGCGCCTTCTGAGGCACCTTATGGTTACAGTACTCTGAGGGTGTTTTTGCTGGCAGCACTAATGTACATTAAAAATAGACAATGCATTGGACAGCCCTATCATATAACACCACTGTGGGTTTGAACCCATGACCTCTGGCTCCACAGGCAGTAAAGTAACCAGTGGGCTACAGGGGCTAACAAACCACTGACTGGCTGCAGAACGACTGCACGTCACCACACAAACAGTCTGCTGTGATCACCAGGATAGGGTTAACCCATCCGTACCCATGATGCACTGCACATGCAAATCAGCAGTCTACAGATGATCACAAGATGGGGTATGCACCCCCACAGCACCTCGGCCTGGTAGGGGGAACTGACCGTGTGTGTTACTGGCACAGGGTAGCTACACATCGTCACATTGTGCGGGTACTGTGCTCACCCTGAGGGTCAGGTGGGGCACCCAGCACCAGGTCCACAGCGCCTTCCATGGCAGAAATAGGCCATGCTGCAGTGCTAGTGTGTGAGATAGGTAGTTCTTGCAGACACACCTTGGATGCATCTGTGTTTCTCAGTCAGGTTTAGCCCTTATGTACCCCATAGGCGGATTATGTACCACCACCCAACCCACCCTCTGGGGCTGAGGGTGGGAAACAGGGTCTCTCACCAAAAGATCCACATTCTACCTCCCTGCAATGGTGGCCATAGAGGGGACCATCAACCCCAGTCCTGCTGGGGAACAGACACCCTAGATGGCAGACAATGCAGCTCTGTACACATTCATAAAGCAAAAGCCGACAGACATTAGGCCTGGAAATGCTCAGCTGTACTCCACCACTATCTGATATTTTCCTGCAGCCAGCCTGCAGCCAATGCACCCTGCAATGTGTTCCAGCAAGATGCATACTAGCTACACACAGTCTGCTAGCTAATCCATAGTGCATGGTCCTGGAGAAGAAGCATGCACCCAGAACTGGGATGTCAGCATACACACCAAGCAAATAAATCACTGATTAGGCCCCAAAAGAGAACCCATAAATATCACATGAAAAATATACAACATAGCACTATGGGGGAACCTAGCCATGCCGTGGTCACTGCTCAGTCAGGGTGAGAGTGATCTCCCAGCAGGACATGCTGTGGCCACCCTGTCTGTGCAGGTGGTGGCCGGGCACTACAATGTCCCAGCCATTGCCCTATGCCCTGTGCAGATGCATCCTGGCCAGGCCACCCTGTCCAGGCTATACCCATAGTACCTTGCTCCTCATTATGCACATTGGCAGGCCAATACTGGCAACAGTGCTGGCAGTGTGGGCTGTGGGGGTTGTTTGCAGCCACCACACACTGGATAGACAGACACACACTCCCACACCTATGCCAGCATTGTACAACTATAGAGGTGTTTGGCAGCCCTGGCCACCGCTCCAGTCCTGGGCACAGTGCAGGCATGGCTATGGTACGCAATACTGTTGGGGTCACTTCCCAGGGTGGTAAACACTGTCAGACACAAGACCTGTAGCACACTCCACAGACATCAAAAAGGTTGCCATGATGCATCTCAATCAGAAAATTGTACTTAACTTCGGAATTGCTATCTGTCAGTAATCATAGCAACCTTTTGATAGCTGTGTACCGTATTCCCAGGTTTAGGGTGGCATTGCTAAGGTATGCAAGTGCTAGTATTGGGAGATGCACGCAGGGCCCAATGTCCTGCCTCTCCAGGAGGCATTGGATAATGGAGCCTGTGGGTGCGGGTGTGTCTGCCCCTGTTTGCTGGTGCTTTACGGCAGAGGTTCCCACCTCCAGTCCTGCGGTGCCAAACACTGTTCGGGTTTTCATGCTGTCCCTCATGAATATGCATGAGATACATCTGCATACCATGGGGGCGGCGCATAGAAATGCAGCACAGGCATCTTTATTAGAGGGAGCATGGAACCTGAATGGTGTTTGGCCCTCCAGGACTGCATTTGGGAGACTCTGCTCTAGGTAATGCACCTGTTTATGGTGTGTGTGCTCTGTAGGGTAAAATGTAGGTGTTTTGGGCATGTTTACGTCATCTGCAATAAAGGTTCTGTCTGTATTAGCATGTTTTAGTAGTGGATAAAATATGGGGACTGGGTTGGTAGGAACCACAGCTGGGACTTGAACCTGTGACCTTCTGCCTCTAAACACACTGGTTGTGTGCACTGCACCACCATGTTGCCACAGGGACAGTGCATTCCCTGGTGATACCATGACTGTTCGTCCGGCAGGGCCTGTCTGTTGCAGTGCATGGCACCCACCTACACAGGGCTAGGCCATGGTCTGCTCTGGGCAGCTGCCACTGCTCCCCTCCACCTCCAGTACCCCTCTGCCACCATGCTGACATGCCCTTCTGCTGGTGGTGCTGGTGGAGCGCAGTCTCAGGCCATACAGTGTGCAGGTAGGCGACTGCCTAGGGTGCGTGTTCTGGGGTAGGGGTGCCTGCATAGACATCCACGCTTTCTCCCCAACACCGCCTGCCAATGTTCTGTGCCCTTGGAGGTACCTGCTGGGTACTATCCCCTGTGACACTGTGATAAACACACTCGTGCCCATGTTGGGCCCTCATCAGTTGCTGTCTGGCTGCTGTATAGTTTCAGCATTCCTAAGTGCCACCTAAGCATCTGCCTAGTCCGCAATGTGCCCCAGCTGCACCACAGCATGTTCCGCCTGCAGCCCTCTGTATCCAATTTTCAAGCATCTGTCCAGTTGGCCGTTCCGACATGCCAGCCCTGCTGTTGCCACACATGTGCACGCCATAGGAATCCTGTCCAATGGAGAGGAAAACCCTGCACAGCGCAATTTCACTGTGGGCTCATTCACCTTGTATGGGGACGGAGCATGGACCCTTCCAGAATTCATATCCTTTTTTTGGTGCTTTCTTGGGAGTGTTTTTTGATGTTTCCCATTGAGATCACTATTGCCCAGCTTGGTTATTTTATTTTTGCATTTTCTTCTGTTCATTTTCACTGCTTATTTGCCCATTTGTTCCGGCACATGTATCACACATAACTTTTTTGTTGGTTTCCCTGGTTTTGCTGTATATTGCTGACCAAAATGGTTTGTCTTCCCTTTAAATCAGCTCTAACGCCAGGGTTTCACTGGCGTTAGTTTTCATCCTCGGATTTCACAGCGTTAGTGTGTGGGGAGCCTCTCCCCTCCCACTCTCCATCCATTGACCCCTTCTCTCCGCCACTGGGGAGCCTTCCTCCGCCCTCCGGGAGCCTTTCTCCACCTTCAGTGCTCGTTTGCGCCGCTGCGCGCGTTATCGCGTGCTAAGGTACCTCTGCGCCCGATAAAGCGCCATTATCACGTGATAAGGTACCTTATCGCGCGATAACATACCTTATTGCATGATAACGTCACAGAGCGCACATTAAGACGGTTTAGTAAACATACCCCTTAGATTTAGCGGTATATAAGCACAGCTAAATAAATAGGTAAATAAATACCTAGATAACAGACTTATCTTTAATGGAAATTACATTTCCAGCTAATGTAATCATTGCCAGGAAAGAGAAGTTTTTATCACTGTGTATAAGCATGGCCTCAGTTTTGTAAAAATTGATTGTTAATCCGTTATTTTGAATCCACTGAATAATTTGCAAAAAAATAAGCAACCGATTTCGACAATGAAGACCTTTGAGAAATTGAAAAATGTCCAACTATCAGGATATCATCTGTGTATACTCGAAATTCCAGAAGCAATGTATGCAACAATGTGTAAAAACAAGTTAGATAAATAAATGTATATTCTGAATAAAGCCCAAACTCTCCATTACCATTAGAAAGTCACAACAAACAGAAATTTCTTTCATCAGCATGTGTATTAAAATTACCCATTAAAATGATATTAATTAAATCACAATCAACTGCTACTAACCATTCAATAAATAAAAATAGATCAGTGGACATTTTAGGCCTTGTTTACTAAACATTCATGAGCACTATCTGCCACTATGCCCATAGGAATAACTTGGGCACTGCAGCAGACAGTGCATTATATGTTTAGCAAACATGGCCCTTTGTGAGGTGGAATATCTAATAAGCATATTCACCATGTCCCATTAAAGACCAATAGAGTATTTGAGAATTTGGTACTAAAAGAAGAAATTTTTGAAAATCTTAGACCTGAGCGTGTCATATTCAGAACATCCCTTTCCCAATGTTTTTGGTGAGTTAGCTGGAAGACGTCATAGCCTGAAACTCTAATTAATTTAAATACATATCATCAGCTGCCATTAACCAAGGGGTATGTTTACTAAACCGTCTTAATGTTACCGGCGCTAGTTGCACCTTTATCTTTAATGTGAAGAATGCGATATAAGGTAGTGGGCGTTCCGACGGCAAGGTTGCAAGAATCTGTATCGCGCAATAGTGGGCGCCGTGGCAAGTTAACACACGTTAACCCTAAGTTCATGCCAGAGCAGTGTTAGATGCTATAAAGATGTAGCCCAGTGGTTACTGCAATGACTGCGGAGGCAGAGGTCATGGGTTTGATCCTGCAGTGGTGTTATGTAAGAAGGCTGTCTGAAGCATTTCCTCTTAATTTAAATCAGTGCTGCCAACAAAAACACCCTCACAGTGCCGTAACCTAAGGTGCCACATAAGGTGCCCTATAATGCACTCCATAGGACAAATTATAAAGTGCCCTGTCTGGCAAGGCACCTTATAATGTGCCCTATAGGGCGCCTTATGAGACATCTTAGGTTACGGCACTGTGAGGGAGTTTTTGCTGGCAGCACTGATCTAAATTGAAAGGAAAAGCCCCAGAGAGCCTTATTGTCTGTAAGACAACATTTTGGTGGTGGTGGAGAATCAAGGAGGAATGTGACACATTCTATCTACCCACCCTTTTGATGTCTAGGACATCTGTATCTTGCCCACTCACAATCTTAAATCACAGAGGTGTAAGGCAGGGTCTCCAAATCCAGCCCTGGAGGGCCACACACCAGTCAGGTTGGCAGGATATCTCTAATGCATATATATCTCATGCATATTCATTAGGGATATCCCGAAAACCTGACTGGTTTACGGACCTCCAGGACTGGATTTGAGTAGCTCTGTTCTAGGGCAGAGGTTCCCAACTCCGGTCCTGGTGGGCCAAGCACGATTCAGGTTTTCAGGCTGTCCCTAATGAATATGCATGAGATACATTTGCATACAATGGGGGCACTGCATACCAATGCATCCCATGTCTATTTATTAGGGACAGCGTGAAATCCTGAAGGGTGTTTGGCCCTCCAGGACTGCAGTTGGGAGCCTCTGCTCTAGGGAGTGCACATGTTTATGGTGTATGCACTCTGTAGGGTAAAATGTAGGGACATGATCTGCAGGAGCCACAGCTGGGGCTTGAACCTGTGACCTTCTACCCCTGAACACACTGGCTGTGTGTACTGAACCAAACTGTTGCCACAGAGGCAGGTCATTCCCTGGGGATACCATTACTGTTCAGCCCTTGTATGTTGCACTGCATGCCACCCACCTGAACAGGGCTTGGCCTTGGTGTGCTCTGGGCAGATGCCACTGCCCCCTCCACCACCAGCACCCCTCTGTCACTATGCTGATATGCCCTTATGCCGGTGGTGCTGGTTGTGCGCAGTACCAGGCCATCCAGTATGCCTGTAGGTGGCTGCCTATGGTGTGGGATCTAGGGTAGGGGTGCCTACATAGACATCCGCGCTTCCCCCCGGCACCGCCTGTCACTGTTATGTGCCCTTTGGGGTATCTGCTGGGTGATGTCCCCTGGGACACTGTGGGACACACACTCGTGGGCATGTTTGACCTTGGTCAGTTGCTGGCTTGCTGATTTGCAGTTTATGGGTTCCTATGTGCCACATAGGCATCTGCCTAGTCCACCCTGTGCCCCAGCTGGCCCACTGCATGTGCCGCCTGCAGCCCCCTGTACTCCATTTCCACCATCACTATTGTGCCCTTTCCTACGTGGCCACTCTGCTGTTGCACATGTGAAAGTCACATAAGCAAGCTGCCCAATATACATCACAGCAAACCCTCATCAACACTATCAATGTTGGCACATTCACTTTGTAAGGGGAATCAGAATTGACCCTTCCAAAAGTGGCATCTTCCTATTTATTCTTTATGGTTAGTGTTATCATTTATCATTGTTTTTTCTATTGGCTAGTTCGGTGTTTTGTATTTCTATTTTGATTCTGGTCATTATCTCTCTGGTTTTTGCATGTTTTGTTACTGCACATGTATCACTACTATCACTTATCTGGTTCTCCCATGCCTTTGCTGTACATTGCTGACTGAACTGGTTTCTCTCTCCTGAAAATGTGCCTCTAACGCGAGATTTTCACTGGTGTTAATTTTCAGACCCTGATTTCACAGCGTTAGTGTGCCTGGAGCCTCTCTCCGCCCACTCTCCGCCCACTGACCCCTTATCTCCGCCCTCTGGGGAGCCTTACTCCACCCTCTGTGCACCTTAATGCCGCCGGAGATGTTATTACGCGATTCGTGATGTTCTCGCATGGTAATGCACCATTATCGCGTGATAAATTCACTTATCGCACAATAACGTCGCCGCTGCAATGTTAGCGCTGTTTAGTAAACATACCCCCAAGTTTCAGTACATCCAGTTACTTAATACTATGACTGATCTAATGTTAGCACATGTTAATGATATGAATGGCTCAACTAATGAGGGGGTAGAACCCCAGTGGCCAACGCATTGAGATATTGAAGGAAATAATTACTATATCTTCTAGCCCCCAATTATCAAGTGACCTCCAGGATAACATTTCCTAAGCTAACAAATTTCATGCAGGAGACCTTGAGTACTGATGGCACTTAAAATACTGAACTTTCCACTGAACCTAGGGTTTGAACATCCTGCAGATATGGTTTGTAGGGGTTGCATCCCCAGTTTATAAAAAAGAAAAAAAAAGAATGTTCATGCTACGAGAAGATGGTATATCTTCAAGGCATTTGTTCCGACAAAAATCCTTGGGTTTAAACTATATATCTCTTTGGAATTGGGACTATTGTTTGTGTGGGGTATTTTTGGGGTTTAGTAGGGTTAATAATCAAATTCTCTCAGGCAAGCTTGTCTGTGGAGACACTCAGATACACCTTTATGCATGCATCCCTCAAATGAATTGAATTTCCAACAACACTCTGGCCCTGGCTCAGCCCTCTTGGTGTTTCTTTGCCCCATATCCAGAGAATTTGGGGTCTTCATACTGGTGCAGCTTAATCCCTTTCCTAGTGCCTTTGGATCTCTATGCCAATGTTAATGCTATTTTGCCTCTCCCCTGTGCTTTGGGGTCTTTATTTTGCTGCATCTCGGTGGCTTGGAATCTTTGAGGTATGTTTGCTAAACTCCGGTAATGTTACCTGCGTTAAGTTCCCCGGTAATGTTACGGATGCCCATATAAAAGAGTGGGCAGTGCATCAGAAAAGCAAGCTGTGTCAGGTAACGCACATTACAAGGTGTGTAACACACATTACAGTGTGCCATGGACCCACTGCGCTTGAACACCACAGCCGATGGTAAGCAGCAGCGCGTTCAAAGGGGTTGCAATCTAAGGCACGCTGACAGTAGAAGACGCACTGAGGGATGTGCAGACATGGTGCCACATGAGAAATGGAGCCGTAGATGTAAGGCCATAGACCACAGGCAGCTGATATCACAGTCTGTAATGGGGACTTGAGCCACAATTAACACATGCACACACACCAGGAAATGGTGTGCAGTGAACCCAGCATGCAGAGGAGTAAACAACGGTAACAGAAAGGATGCCAGGGGTCGGTCTGAAGGGCCAGCTGTGTGGATGGTATGTGTATAAGGGCAAAATGGGCAGGGAATCCAAAAAGGAGTAAGAGAGAATTGAACCAGTACACTGAAGATCCTAACAACAGGTCACCAACACCAATACCAAACCACTGAGCTACCTGCCCACCCAGACAACCCCAAGAAAGGGAGCATATGTAACAGCTAGCATGTGATGGATAGGCTGCATGGCGGGGGCACTGCAGTGTACGGTGAAGAGAGGGAAGAGTGTGTGGAGAAGGGACAAAGCCGGAGCCATTCTATGGTAAGGAGAGCAGAACAAACGAAAAGAGAGGAAAAGGACCCTAACCCACAACCTATGTTGGCTCCACGTATGTCTGCAACCACTATCCCAAACAAGCACAGTGCAAATATGTTTTACCAAGTGGCCATTGCGTCTGCTAGATTATCACGCAGTAGTGCATCCTACACCCTACATGCATTGCGTCATACGTGCTTTGTGGAGAACATGCGTAGCAGGGCGTCTGACATGCAGCGTGCACAATAACGCGTGTGATGTTACAGAGCTTTTTACGTGCCTTATGAGATATGTCTAGGCACCTTAGCATATGTGGTCAGATTATGGCGCATAACAGTGTACGACCCAAACAGACGTCATGCACGTGCACCGTAATGCACATAAGATGCATCACACATACTCCACCCTACAGGAGACTACCTGGGCATTGCCTTTCCCCTGTGCTCCCACCAGTTCTAGAACTACAGCTGTACCCCAGCCCCCAACCCCAACCCCCAACCCCAAACCATGGTCTGACATTCAACAACAGCAGGCACGGTCAGACTGTACCTGCTACACCACACCTTGTTTCCCGGCCATGCACGAACTAACCGCGGACACTCCGCTAGCCAGTCTATCCTGCACTTTCACAGTAGAACTATGCACATACAGACCTGGGTTGTATGGCACAGACACTTGGCAGGTGCCCCAGTGAGTGTCCCTCAAGAACAGGGGGTACACATATATCACTTGAAACAGATATTATGTAGCACTATGTGGGAACCTAGCCATGCCATGGTCACTGTTGGGTCAACGTGAAAGTGCCCCAACAGCAAGACGTGCTGTGGCCACCTTGTCCATGCAGGTGGTGGTTAGGCACTACAATGTCCCAGCCATTGCCCCACACCCTCTGCTGATGCATCCTGCCCAGTCTGCCCTGCCCTACCCACAATACCTTGTTTCTCGTTATGCACATTTGCAGGCTAACGTTGGTAATAGTGGGACATTGTGGGCCCAGTGAGGTGTAGGCAGCCACAAAACAATGGATAGACATACACACATACACACAGACACAGACACACACACACATACACACACACACACTCCTATTACAGCATTGCACAAAGATAGGGGTGGTTGGCAGCCCTGTCCGCCACACTGGTCCTGATCACAGTGCCGGCATTGCCATACTGTGCAGGAGGTAGTAGTAGTCCTCTGGTGGTAACTGTTGCTCCATGCTAGGGCCAACAGCCTGACTCTGGATGGAGCTTTGAATAGTGGAGCCTGTGTGAGTGGGTGTTTGTACTCCTGTTGGCCGCTGCTTTGGGAATTGCACATGTTGATGTTGTACCTGCATTGTAGGGTAAAATATAGGGATATGGTCTGAAGGATCCACAGCTGGGACCTGAATCTCTGACCCTCTGCTTCAGGCCATACTGGTTGTGTGTACTGCACCACACTGTTGTCACAGAAACACAGCAGTCCATGGGGCTACCTTTACTCCTCCTCACCCAGACCTCTTCTGTTGGACTGCACACCACATACTGGTACATCATGGTCTGGGTGCACTGCACGCAGGTGCCTCTGCCCCCTCCAGCACCAACACCCCCCCCCCTGCCATGCTGCCTGGCCATATGCTGTTGGTGCTGGTAGTGCACAGTCCCAGGCCAACCACTGTGCAAGTAGGTGGTCGCCTAAGGAGCGGGGTCTGGGGTGGGGAGCCATACATGGACATCCACACATCCCCCCCATCATCGCCTACCAATATTATGTCCCTTCCACATGGGGGTGAGATGGCTGGGGGGATGTTAGGTCAGTGCCCTAGCAACTATTGGCTAGGGTGGACCAGGTAGATGTAGGTGGATTGTGTTTGGCCATGGTCAGCTGCTGTCCTGCTGATTTCCAGTTTCTCCATTCCTATGTGACACCTAGGCAACAGCCTAGTCCACCCTGTGCCCCAGCTGCCCCCACTACATGTCCTGTCTGAAGCCCTCTATGGCCCATTTGCACCATCGTCATAGTGGCCATTCATACTTGGGCACTATGCTGCTGCTGCATATGGATCATTACTATCACTTTTCTTGGCTCCCTGCCTATGTTGTACATTGCTGATGCTTAAATGGTTTCACCCTCCTGCAATTGTCCATCTAACGACAGGTTTTTAGTCCTGGTAATGTTCAGCCCTTCAGTATCCCGCGTTAGTGCTGCGGGAGCTTCTCCCCGCCCACTCCCCGCCCACTGACCCCTTCTCTCCGCCCCCTGTGGGATTTACCGCAGACAGTGACATTAATGCGGTTTAGTAAACATACCCCTTTATGTCATTGTTATTGTCCTTTATTTCTCTTTTGGTAATTTTTATTAAAGTGAAATCACCGCTATTTTAGGTACAAGTCAATCATAGTGGTTTACAAAAATCATTAAAATATTTACGTACTAACAAGATTGCTTCACTCAAACTGTAAAATATTGGATAGCCAGACCATGCCAAAAACCACAATAAATAACACATTTAGGCCGTACATCTAATATGGCTAAGATACCAACTATCTTAACTAAATGGAAAAAGCAACATTTTAATTTGCTTTCTAAATGTCAAGAGATTCTTCACCATTCTAAATCCTTGGGGCTGCTATTGAGAATGTTCTATCTCTCTATTTCACCCTTGTCCGGACTTTATCCCAGCTTTGGGATGGGCCCCAGAAAATACAGTGAGGCTGCAATCAGCAGCCATGGCTCCTTTTATTTTATCTTTTCTTTTTGGTTACATTCGTCCTGACCATTTAAAATGCCTACCATGTCATTTACCCAAATTTTAATATTTTTTCTCAACCAGTCTTGTTTTCCTTACTAGATCTGGAAATTCTGCTGTAAATAATTTGGTATTTTCCCTTTATTTGTTTGAGTAGATTTTCGAACTCCTTGTGAACTGTGTGCTTGCTCCTGTATTCTCTCTTTATCAGCTCCCTTTTCTTCAACAAGACATTCATTAATAGTAGATTCAGGAAATCTAGTTTCCACTTACAAAGATAACTATACATCTTGGGTATTTACCTCCTCATTTGAGGTATTTACCAATTGAGTTTCCAATTCCATCTCACTTACCTCACCCTTCTCCCTATGCTTTTCTGGTATATTTGGGTCACCTTCCCAAGGAACCCTCTTTAATTGATCATAATGTAGTACCTTAATAAGCCTTTCCTTATTTTGGATCTTATATACATTTTTACAAAAATCCACAATCTCAGTAATTCGGTACAGTTCTTTTTCCCAAATTCAATTCAATTGATGCCTCTGTTTAAACCCATGTCTTCGTATGAGTATCCATGTTCCCACTTCAAAGGGTGAACCGTGTGCTTGATGGTCGAAGGCACTTTTCACTTTTAAACCCACAGAGGCCAAAGCATCCACAGTTGCTTTTTGAATAGCTTGCAGCTCAATTAAATATTGTTGTAACTACTCTTCCATATCTGGCTTCTCTTGTGTTTCACCATCTACAGGAAATCAAGCTGGCAATAAGGTAGCCTCCTTAAAAACAAATATGCAAGTGAGTACCCAGTAGCAGAATGTATGGAACTATTTTAAATTTGAGTTACATTCTTTGAGAACTCAGACCAGCAAGTTTTCTTATTTTCCCCAAAGGTTTTAAGAATTCGATGAAGGATCCTGTTAAAGTGTTCACAACAGTTGTTGCCTTGGAGATGATATGGGGTTGTACAACTTTTTTCAATCCCATAACATTGGCATAGCTCACAGATTATCGCTGATTCAAAATTCCGACCTTGATCGGAGTGTGATCTTTTCAGGACACCGTACATCCCAAACCAGCTCTTCACTAGCATCAGCAAATCTAGTGAACATATCAGTTATAATTAGTACATTTTCATATCCAATTCTTCTCAAGAAGGGCGTAATCCATTGCTACCACTTTGAGAGGTTCATTCACCTCAAAGCATGCCATTTCAGCTTTTTCTCTTGGCACCAACTCCTTTGCCATTGTACAGTTTTCACATTTTTGGATCCACATTCAATATCTTTCTCTTCTTATATTTTTATCGGTGATCTCTGCCGCATAATGCCCTCTATTATCATGAAATTGTCTCAATATACTTTCCTGAAGATCTTTAGGCGCTACAATTTGCTCAGTCTTCCTTCCATCTCACAGGCTTTCAACTTTCCATCTTTTATACTTAATCTCTCTTTTTTTCCATAATTTCTTTACTCTTTTGGAGCTATTGGCTATATCCAACATCCAACGAGTTTCCAGAACAGCCAAACTTATCCCCAAGTCAGCATCTTCCCTTTGGGCTCTCTTCCACTCTTCTTTTTCCTGATTTTCACTTACCCAACAACATTGTTGTACAGACATCTGACCTCGTAACACTCTTGGGCTTTTCTTTATTTTCAAACTAGCCCATATTTCAGCGCTTGATACTGTTAAGAAGTTTTTTTCATTGTCTTCTACCTCTGGCTCAAATTCTTCTCTACTTGGCAGGCAAGAAAGAACATCCACATTTTTATTTTGTCGTCCCAGCTTATATAACATCTCGAAGTCTAGTTCTGAAAGCGGTGCTAGCCAACATTGCTCAACCATTTGCAAATTGGTGGACTTCAGATATCTTAAAGGGTTGTGGTCAGTGCATACCAGGAATTTCCTATAAATCAAATACCCCTGGAACTTTTCTGTGGCTGCCCATTTTAAAGCTAGCAACTCAAGCTTGAACACATTGTAGTGTTTATCATTGTGCTCTGACTTTTTCAAACCTCTATTTGCATATGCAATTACATGCTCTCTTCCATTCTGCACTTAACCGAGGACAGCCACCAATCCTTGTAGACTCGCATCTATGGTTAATACTAAAGATGTGTTGAAATCTGGGTATGCCAGCACTGGTTGTGTCATTAATCTCTCTATGAGACTCTCAAAAGTGCTTTGGCACTTCTCAGTCCAAGTAAAAGAGAGTTATTTACCATGCTTCTTTGGTGTTTCTGTAGGATGGTGTAATGGGGCAGCTATCTGTGCAAACTTGGGGACAAAACTAGCAAACTGCAAAAGCTTCTAGTCTGAGTGACATTAATAGGAGCTTTCTAGTCTTGAAGCACTTTAATTTTTTCCAGATCAACACCGATCCCTTCCTCTGAAAAAATATATCTGAGGAACTTCAACTGATGGCATAGTAATTTGCACTTAGCTGGTTTCAATTTTAATCCTGCTTCTCCCACCTTGCCAAACACCAGTTCCAACCTCTCAAGATGTTTCTCAAATGTGGGAGCAGAAATCAAGATGTCATCTACGTACAACAAAAGTATTTCCATGACATATTCTCCCAGGACTGACTTCATAATGTGAGAAAAACTGGCTGGGGCATTGCACAGTCCAAAGGGCATTCGGATCTATTCAAATAACCCAAATGGTGTTGTCACTGCCTTCTTTCTGATATCATCCTTGCTCATCCCCATTTGAAAATATCCTGCAGTGAGATCCAAAGAGGAGAACCAAGCTGCTCATCCTAACACATCAATGCATGGTAAGGGATATGCATACTTAACTGTTACTGAATTCAATTTCCCTTAATCACAACAGAAGTGTAACTTTCCATCCGGCTTCCTAAGGACCACGACTGGGGAAGCCCAGGGACTATGGCTTCTTCTTAATATCCCATGGTTAACCAGTTCCCTCACATATTTTTTGAAGTCCTCAAACAAATGTGGTGACACCCAGTGATATAGCTGCTTAATAGGTGGTACACTACCAGTGTTAATGGAATGTGCAACTAATGACGAGAAGCCAATGCCAGTGTTATTTGTGGAAAATACGCCTCTCTTTTGAGAGCCTCTGCCTGCTCCTTAGTCAGTTCCTCTCAATTAACTTTAATAAATGGTAGATCACATTTCTCTATATCACCAGGGAAAGTGAAATATTCTAGGACACTCCAAAAAAGCATTGCTTTTCATCTTCCTGCAGTGTTACTTCAGGACAGACTATCTCTCTTTTGGGTTTGAATACTTCTGCTATGGGTGATCTAGATGGTAGCAGCACCTCTTTTTTCCCCAAATTCACAAGTCTGCCAGGAATAAATCCTTCATCTGGTTTGGTTAATACTTGGGCCACCATCCGTTTTTCTGGGATGTTGATGACCTTTGTAGTTGTTACAAGCAAATTGAAAGCTTCCATTCCCTTTACACTGTGACATTATGCATTGATAATTTTTTCAGAAAAGGAAGGGATTTTATGTTTTCCAATTCCCACTATTTTTGCAAGTCCCAATAAGTCTTGTGCTTCCAGCTGGATATATTTTTGTTGTTGGGTGGTGTGGTTTAGGATTCTGCCTACACAGCCATTTTTACTCTGTGAAAGCTCCTTTAGGTCTCGAAATAGACCTTCCAAATGTTGAAGGGCATTCATCCCAAAAACAATGCCCATGATACGGTCTCCCTCTTCTCCCATTGAATGAATGTTATCTTTTACAATGAAGATGCATCGCTGAGGAATTCTTTCTCCCAGGCATTGAACTTCAGCTTCTATATATCCAATGACAAATAAGTTCGCCCCATTTGCCCCTGTCAGTTTTACCCAGCTTGCATCCTTTAATTGTTCCGGCTTCTCAAAATTTCTATAAAAGTGGCTGGCTATCATTATTGACACCTCTGAGCCTGTGTCAATGATACAGCGGGCTTCAACCCCTGCTATGCTAAATACTAGTACTGGACTTTGTCCAATGGCCTTTTCATGTAGAAAATCCCAATCATGTCCATTTCCTTCTTCCAGGGATTGGGCTCTCTCCTGCGGGCGCATCATTTCTATGGAGGGTCCCGGCTTTGTCTCCACAGGCCCTTTTGGTCTCACATCCAGGGCCGTACCAAGCATGAATCGCACCATGTGTGACTTGCACTCAGGCGTGCGCCCCGCCCCACCCCGCACCTCCATCCAGCCACTTTCTGAACGGCAGCAGGAGAGAAGAGGTGCGCCCAATGTGCAAGTCTCTGGCATGCTAAGCAGATCTGTCCCTCCCTGCTCTGATGCCACGTCAGAGGAGGGAGGGATCAGACCTGCTTAGCATGCCGCGAGAAGGCTTAAGGGGCATATTTCAGCTATCTGCCGTTGCCTGCCGCCACTGAGAGAAGAAAAAGTGGCAGCGGCAGGCAACGGCAGACAGCTGAAATGCGCCCCATAAGCCTTTGCGCCCTGTTTGGCCGCACCACTCGCACAGGGCTAGGTACGGTCCTGCTCACATCTATACTGATGCTAGGCAGAGCATCTTTCATTCCTTCAAAGGCCTCATTCCTTCTCCTCGCCTCACTCACTGGGGTTTTCTCACTCTGGCAGCTTCTGGCCATGTGACCTGGCTCACCACACCTAGAGCAGAGTATTTCTTCAGTGGCAGTCCTCAAAGGGGGTGTTTTTTTCCTTATAAGCTTCATTTCTTTGCATGTAAATGTATCGCTGGTCTGTATTGCCAAAGAGCTCGTTTGATTTCATCTGTCCACAGAGCATTTTCCCTGAAGGATTTTGGTTTCTCAAAGTAGGTATGGGCAAAGATCAGGCATGCTTTTTATGTCTGTCTTTGAGAAGTGGGGTCCTTCTTGACCTTCGCCCTTGAAGACTTTCTTTGTTTAGTGTGTAGCGTATGGTGTGGGTTGAAACCACCACTCCAAATTGCTCCAGGTCAGTCTTAAACTCTTTGGAAGTTGTATGTGGTGTTTTTCCAACAGTCTGCACTAACCTTTGAAGACTTCTTTGATTAATTTTCCTTTTCCCACCACATCCTGGGAGGTTCTTGACAGTTCTGTGAACAGCAGACTACTTAATAACATTGCAAACTGTAGATACAGGATTCCCAAGGTCTTTGGAGATAGCCTTGTACCCCTTGAAGTTTTATGTTTGGTGATAATGACTTTTCTGATGGTCTTTGGCAGCTCTCTTGTCTTCACCATTGTGAAAATAGAACATGAAATGAATGTGGCCATTTTAAACATTAGAGTCATCATTCAATGGTTGATTCAAGTCATGTGAATACTGCCAATTGATAATAGGTATGTCTAATTTTACTGCAATGGGAATGTGGTTCTTCTATTCAAACTGATGTGAATTGTTTAGAAGGGTGCCAATAATATGCCCTGGCAATCTTCCAGTTTTTATACTATTTCTTACTATTTTCTTTTTAAATTGGTTTTGTAAATTTTGATTCTTTTGTGTGTCAAATAAGTGTGCATATATAGTTGAAAGCCATTTCACTAGCCACTTTTTTAAAGGAGATATTGGACATTAAGTGCCTGATTCCGTCCTAAACGTCGATCCCCTTTGTATGTCCGGTCTGAATCAGACGTATAGAGGGGATCACGATTCTGATCCTGTGGGGCACGTCTAGCCCCACAGGATCAGAATCACAAACAGTCCTGCATGTGCAGGCCGGGACTGCGATTCCAGTCCGGCCTGCACATGCAGGACTGTCCCCAGCTAACTCAGTCAAGGCTCTTCAGTAGAGCCACGGCGCCATGGCGTCCTGTTGCCATGGCACCGTGGCTCCATTGAAGAGCTGCGATACCGGCTGTCGAACTGCAGCACCTCATTCCTCACAGCCTGGACAGGATCAGGCTGCAGGGACTGCCTTCAGGCCCCTCTGCCCACTGCAAGCCCCAGGCCCACCGCACAATGACATACGGGGACGTTATTTCACCTCGGAGGTAGAATAACTTCCCCATAGATGTCACTGGCCCTCGACGTACCGGGCTGACATTAGAATCAACCCTGCATGTCCAGGGCCAGCGACCACCCAGACAACGCCCCAAGCCGCCCCTTCCCCACTCCCATCTAACTTCCCTGCACAACCGGCGGGGAAGTTAGTGGCGGCCAAGTGAAGGCATGAATAGCGGGGATAGACATCCCACTGGGCTATCCATCCTCACTATTCATGGCACAGAATAACCCCCTAAGGGGTTGAACTACAAGGGTGCCAATAATGTTGGCTACAACTGTTTTTGGTTGCACAAACCTTGACAGTGATGATAGCCTCCAAACATTTCTTGTTAGCATCTATAAGTTTTGTACATCTGTCTGCTGGTAGTTTCTCCCACTCTTTAACTGTGATTTTTTCCAGCTCATGAATGTTTCCAGGATTCCTTTTACCAATGGCAAATTTCAGCTCTTTCCAAAGGTTCTCAATTGGATTGAGATCAGAACTCATTGCTGGCCAGTTTAAAACAGTCCATTTTTTTTCCTTTTTAACCATTCTTTTGTACTTTCCTATGACCTTTGACCCAGATCTAGCTTTCTGACATTAGGTAGCACATTTTGCTCCAAAATACCTTCGTAGTCCTATGACTTCATGATTCCTGTAATACATTCCAGGCCTCCAATTCATGAGGCAACAAAACAGCTTCACAAAATTATAGAACTCCACCATATTCAACTGTAGGAAGGGTGTTTTTTTTCCCTTATAAGCTTAATTTCTTCGCCTGTAAATGTATTGCTGGTCTGCATTGCCAAAGAGTTCAAGTCTGGTTTCATCTGTCCACAGAACATTTTCCCAGAAGGATTGTGGTTTCTCAAAGTGGGATTGGGCAAAGATCAGGCATACCTTTTTATGATTGTCTTCGAGCAATGGGTCCTCCTTGTCCTTCGCTCATGAAGTCTTTTTTGTTTAGTGTGCGGTATATGGTGCAGTTTGAAACTACCACTCCAGATTGCTCCAAGTCAGTCTTAAGCTGTTTTGATGTTATACGTGGTGTTTTTCCAACAGTTTGCGTTAACCTTCAAAGATTTTTTGGATTAATTTTCTTCTTCCCACCATGTCCTGAGAAGTTCTTGACATTTCCATGAGCAGAAACCTTCTCAATAACATTGTGGATTGTAGACACAGGGATCCCAAAATCTTTGGAGATGGCCTTGTAACCTTTGAAGTTTGATGTTTGGCGATAATGGCTTTTTTGACTGTGTCAGGCAGCTCTCTTGTCTTCACCATTGTAAAAATGGAACATGGAGTGAATGTGTCCATTTTAAACATTAGAGCCATCATTCAGTGGTTGATTCAAGTCATGTGAGTACTGACAATTGATAATAGGCACATCTAATTTTACTGCATTGGGAATGTGGTTCTTCTATTCAAACTGATTTGAATTGTTTATAAAGTTGCCAATAGTCATGTCCTAAAAAAGAAACCTTTGCAAAAAGAGAAGCTCTCACTATACTATTCTTATGTTGGAGTGCTTTTCATGAAGCTGTTAGGCCTCTCATGAAAAGTTCTCTTTTTTAATCTTTTATCAAGTGCCCCAAGACACCTCTAATGTGTTAAAATGCTCAGCGACATCGTTTTAGTAGGCTGAGTTCCATTTATATTTATTGTCTACGACCAACAATTGGTGCTCAGTGTGATCATTTTGTGCCGCTGAGTTCCATTTATATTTATTGTCTGTGATTAAGAATTGCTGATCTACCAGCGATAAAGAACTTTGTACGAAGAACTGCAAGTTTGGCTCTTAATTGCAAGTTTATCTAGGAGTTTTAAGTGTTTTCACAGTGGGTTGTGTTTTCACGATAAAAGATTAAAAGGAGAACTTTTCACGATTAAAAGGAGAACTTTTCACTTCATGAAATGCACTCCAACATAAGAATGGTATAGTGAGAGCCTCTCTTTTTGCAAAGGTTTCTTTTTCAGTGATTCTATTTAAGTAGCCTGTTAGTGAGTCTTTATCAAGTAGGAATTGCATTTCATTAGGGACTCAATTGATTGACAATGGCGGCGGATCACATTGGTGAGGAACAGCAAATCCAACCTAATCAGGCAGTATATGCCTTTACAGTGGATCAGATCAAGGAACTAATTACGAGACCATCTTTGTTTGATAAAGGGGTAGGATCTACACAATTGCTATCATTTTCTGAATTACAAAATTTAAATAAAAAAGTGATACGGGTTCAGTTACATGCAGCTACAATGATTCAGTATTTAAAAACTAAAATGTGTCCACGGGGATTACGTATAATTAAACCTCCTAAAATGTTCACTGAGGATTAGGTATTTTATGTGAAATGGAACAGCATATTAAATACATGTAGTTTAGATCTAATTGCATTACTGGGTGAATGCTCATTGGCAGAGGTAGAAACTGTGAAACAGCAGGTGATGGTGATGGAGGATAAACTCAGGGTGGAGGTTTCTTCTGAGTAGTTTAAAACTCAAAACTCAAATGGATGAATTGAATTTACAATTAAGCCAATTCCATGATTATCTGAGGAGTTTGAAATTAAAAAATTCAATAGAGACAAACAAGATTATGAAATGGATCAAGTTTATACTTGGAAACAGAGGGATAATCAAAAAACAAAGAAACAGGTCACGTTTGACAGTTCATCGGATAAAACGGAGGTGTGCATCTCCTCATATCATTCTTATCATAAGTCATCTATGAAACCTCCACATGATTTTACAGATAAAGAACAGGTTTTTCAAAAAAGACATGGTCAGAGTCAGGGCCAACATCGGAATTATGTAGCCGACCCATGGAGAGGTCATACAAGGCGTGCCCAGACAAAACAGCAGTTGTGAATTTATCTTCTGTTAGACTGATATCTATCCAGGAGAAAGTATTAAATTTTGGGTTGTCTTTCATTCCGATGGTTTAATATCAGCACTTTAAAATGTGTCAAGCACAGCCGGGCAACCAGCATAATGGCCTCGGGTTGCTACTCCCATCCCTCCCTCCTCCCCCCTTTTATTTTATTTATTTAACAATCACTTATATACCGCACTTTCCCAAGGATCAGGTGCGGTTTAGATAGACCATTGAACATCCCTAAAACTAGGTACAGGGGCCTGAGCCTTAGTAACCATAACCTTAGTAACCATTTTCCCTCCCCCCGAACATATTAGCTGTACTCCGCTAGATTTCAACCAAAACATCATTATTTATTTGACAACATTGGAAATAACAGTAAAAAACTGTTGGCCACAGCATAATCAGCATAATTATAAAACATTAGAGTATAATTTTCATAGCACACATAACAACGATCAATACATTGCCATTTCTTTGTAGCGCTATCCTATTCTATATTGCCCATCCTCCCCTCTTAAGAGGCACAGTCCGTCCTAATCCAATGACGCCCAGCAGGGATGTTTGGAAAAGTTGCCGTCCCAAGCCTTTTCCCCACTGCCCGCAGTCCTGATTACCATACATTAGGTAGGGGGCGCCTGCTGTTCAAACAGGCCTTTAATGCTCCCCTCCTATTCGCAGCAGTGTCCCGATCAGCCTCTGCCCACGGCTCGTCGAAAGGTCAGCAGCAGGGCTCCGTTACTGATTTCCATGTTCGTCCCTCCCCTCCCCCTCCTGCCGTGAAAGCGTAGGGAGGCCCTCTACACACTGTTCCTGCTTCAACTCTGCGTACCATTGGGGGACAAGTCAGCTCCTATACGACCACTCCCCCCTTTTCATGTCTGGGCTGTGCACTCTCTCCTAGGGGGCCCTAGCTCTCCTGCCAACCCCTCATGGCAGCGACCCGTCGCTTGTTGTGTGGGCCCCCACCCTTCCCTGCCGCTGTGGCCAACACCTGTTTGTGCCATAATTGTTTGAGCGTGTCTTGTATGGCACACAGGAACACATTCATCCCAATTTCTGACAGAAGTATCCCATCAGCACGATACAGCCCGGAGCAGTTTTCATTTATGAGGTCATGCATGATGCTGTACTATCCGATGGACTCCATGAAATGGGCCATCCACCTGTTCACTTTTTGCCTCGTCCTCTCGACCACTTTGTGTTACCATTCACCCCTCCAGACCCATCGCGGTATGATGTGCGACCAGACAAGCAATGCCCCTGGGAAGGTACCTGCCAGTGTCAGCATGTCCCTCTGCATCTTCTTCGTGAGCTCGACACTGCGTGTACCCGTCAGGTCATTACCTCCCAGATGGATCACTATGGTCCATGGCTTTCCCCCTGTTCTCTTCCTTTGCAGGAGGAGTGGCAGCAGCTGGTCCCACACCAAACCTTGACGGCCCATCCATGTAACCGACACTCTTGCTTTTGGCAAGCCCAGGTTGAGCCCTTGCGGTCTGATCCTTGTCCTCTTTTCTGCCCAGTGAACAAACGAATGGCCATATATCCATGCTTCTTGAGGGGGATTGGCACCTATGTCACATTATTGGCAAAAATTACATTGTTATCAGAGCCTCTTGACAAAAGATTACATTGTTATGATGCAGCATTGTATGACATATACACATTGTCAGGCTGCTCGTTGGTGACTCATGGCTAAAAAATTTTTTTTTTTTAAATATAATCTCATACTACCTTCCCCATTATGACAACTTCCCTTTTACAAAATCAACCTTGATTCCAGTAACCCACGCAAAATAACAGCTTCATAAGCCGGTGCCAACCGGGCACACGGCTTCAACTGGGCGCACGGCATCAAACCAAATGTACATATAGCCTATACCTGTCTGAGCGCCATCTTCCAATGTTCATAATCTGTTCTCTTGTCATACCTATGCTGGCCGCCGTTGAAGCAGCCCCGATGCGGAAGGAATGAGTGCCGTAAAAGCACGCCTCCAAACCTGCTGACTCCAAGCTTAGCTTAAGCACTCTAGCAAATTGAAAACATGAGGGGGGGGGGCACTGTTCACATGCACTAACCATTGCTCACCCCCTTGTGGGTAGAGTTGTTTGTATTCTGTGAAGGTTTTCACTGGACAGGATGGGTCCCCTGGTAGCGGGGCTAACACGACCTGTGCACCTTTTCCTTCGGTATCCGTCTTGGACTTCCGGTGGTATAGTACTAAAGTCCCGCTCTGAAGGCTAACATTCCTTTTCTTAATGCCCCCTCGGCTGGCTTGCAGCTCACCGCAGCCACCAACTCCCCAATTCTGAACGCTCCGAAGAATGCCCAGGAAAAGGCACATCTGAACAGCCGAGTCTCAAATCTATCGAAACATATCTGGCATGCGGCCGTCACGAGTTTCTTTAATATTTGGTGTGTTATGGGACGTCGTCTGTCCTTCTCACAGCCCTTCATTACCCTTATGATAACGAAGTCCGTTCTCGGGCTGTTCTTACCCATTGCTCTAGCAAAGAATGTAATTGCCGCCAATTGCGTCTGCACAGCCGATGTCCTAACTCCGCTACTTTTAGAATGCAGGATCCACTGCAGTATTGAGTCCATCATGGGACTGTCTGCGTCCCCGATCCCGCTACTTCTGCAGAAATTTTGAAACTTCTCCCCGCCTCGCCCGCTCAGCTAGTGAACTCAGCAAAAGCTCCCAAACCTCGGTGGACCAAGGTCCCATACCTGTTCTGGGATAGCTGTCTTGACTGCATTGGCCTTGGGTGCGAGTGCTCGAAAGAGCGGGATCTTGGAACGAGAAAGAGCATCGGCAAGGTTATTATGCTGACCCGGAATATGCTCTGCCCTAATAGTTAAATTATGTGTAAGGCACAACATCACTATATGTCTCAACAATGCCACCACCCCTGGTGTATGGGCACACATTCCATTCACTGCATGTACCACCGCTAAGTTGTCCGTGTGGAACGTGATTGCTTTGTTGACTAGCCGTGGGGCCCATAAGTACAAGGCTACCATAATGGGAAAGAGCTCCAGGAACGTAATGTCCTTTGTGGTTCCCCCGGAGTGCCACTCACTAGGCCATTTCTCGGAACACCACGCTCCCTTGAAATAAATTCTGAAGCCGATCGCCCCAGCGGCATCAGTGAATAATTCAATGTCCTTGTTCGGCACTGGATGATCTTGCCAGAACGCAAGTCTATTAAATGACTGCAGGAACTGTTCTCACATACGTAGATCTTCCCGTATGTTTCTGGTGACCCTGATTTTATGGTGTTTCTTCTTGATCCCTTTTGTTGCCAGCGCCAGGCGCTGGCAGAAGACTCGCCCCATCGGCATAATCCTACAAGTAAAACTCAGCAAGCCCAGCAACGATTGGAACTGCTCCAATGTTGCTTTCCGTTGCCCCTGCATGCTCTGAATAGCGCTCCTCAGCTTCTCTATTTTGTCGTCCGGCAAACGTGACAATTGTGCTGTCACGTCCAGTTCTATGACGAGGAACGTGATCGCCCACCCGGGCCCACAGGTCTTTTCTTTTGCTAGGGGAATCCCGAAACGCTGAGCAACCAGCTCAAAAACATTGAGGATCCTCTTGCAGTCTTCACCATCAGTTCCAATGAATAGGAAGTCGTCCAGGTAGTGCACCACTGTATTGCGGCCCGCGATGTCCTCCACAACCCAATATATGAATGTGCTAAACTGCTCAAAATACGCACATGAGATTGAGCAGCCCATGGGCAGACATTTGTCGTAGAAATATTCCCCATTGAAGGTGAACCCTAATAGTGAAAAGGGCTCCGGGTGCACCGGGAGCAGTCAAAAGGCTGATTCGATATCCGCATTTGCCAATTGCGCCTGCTGTCCCAACTTCCGTATGATTGTCACTGCCTGATCGATCGTCGCATATCTCACCGAGCATAGTGATGGATCAATGTGGTCGTTAACTGAACCCCCTTCTGGGTATGATAAGTTGTGAATCAAATGGAATTTTCCTGGCTCCTTTTTTTGGCACTATTCCTAAGGGGGACAGCACCAGATTCGGAGCGGGTGGGCTCTTGAACGGCCCGGCTACCCTTCCCAGGCCAATTTCTTTTGCCAGCTTCTGTTGCACTACCAAGTTGAATTTTTTGACTGAGGGAACGTTACGGATTACGTGCTCCCGCGTTGGAACTGATGATGGAATCGGGAAACCATGTGCGAAGCCGCTCTCAATGCTGAGAGCTTTGTCTTGCAGCGGGTAGGCCCACAGCCATGAATGCATGTGTTCAAGCTTGATGGGGGTTGGGGCCATGGCCTTCATTTCCCCGCTGCTGTGATGGGCGGAATGGTTTCGTCTCTCTTCCTGACCGTCACGTGGAAGCTGGGTGACTTCCCCCGCAGCTCGAACATGCGTGTCGGAATTTGCATGGTTGCCATGTACTGCTCCCCGTATTGTACTGGCGGCATGCTCGGCGGCCGGCCACTTGGTAAGCCTGCCTCCATTGTGGTGCCTGAAAGGACTGCGGTAGCCTTTCCTGACTCCATAGCGTGTTGGGGGCCATTTCCTCCAGCCACAGATCCAAGATTCTTTGCTGCCATGTCATGGTTGGGTCCTCCACCATGCTTTTCCTGAACTTGACATCGTAATTCAACCAGGCCCACCCTCCTAATCGCTTGTGCGCCCAGGTAATGGTGTCCAGGTACTTAATTAGGTATGGACTCGATTCCGGCTCCCGCTCGATGACCACACTCATGAATATATGGAAAGCCGATACCCAATTATTTATGGATTTTACAATTCTCGGCTTCTTTTCCCAGATTTTGTTCCTATCCTTGCTCTCTTTCGTCTCACCTTCCTGGTCCCTAAGCAGCAAACAGAATATATCAATAGATTCTCTTCACCAAATGCACTTCTTCAACTTCCTAGGCACTGCGCTGGCTAGTGAGCTCACACCACAACGCAGATCACCCCCTACCGCAGATAGGGTTGCCGGTGCCACTGTCACCGGTGTCACTGGTCCGGTTATGCCGGCCTATTGGTTTGCTGTTCTCTGTGTGGATAGCTCACTGCGCGCTGCCCATACTCTTGCTAGAGGGTTCTTCTTTTTTGATTTATTTTTTTGAAAGTTTTTAAGACACTCTTTATTACATTTGCGAAAGACATCTCCCCATCTGTGTCAGGAGTAGATTCCCTGGATGATGAAGACGACAATTCAAGTGCCCCCTTTCACCCCCTAACTTACCAATTGCCGTTCGCAATTCTTCCGACCTTGTATTGGATGATTCCAGTCGTTGCCTGAAAGTGCTCAGGCTGTGTTGGTTCACCTGTTCACGAATGACCCGCAACAGTTCATCCAACTCCTGGCTGGACGTAGACGGTGTGGGTGGCTGTGTTTGCTGCTGCGGTGGTGCCTGCTTACTCTGCCACGTTGCTGTTTTGGTCGCTTTCCGTTTGCGTGATGCATCCCCACTCTTTGTCTTCCTCTTTGCTACTGCTGTGGGTGCCCTCTTTGTTGAACCACGTGTTGTCCTGCCTGCTGCGCTCTCTGCATTCTCGCTCCTCTCGCTTGTCCCGTCGCCGCTAGCCCGCTGGGGGGGAAAGAGGGCAAGCCGGGGCCCATTCGGTGCTTCTATAGCCGACCGCCGCTCCCCCACCCCCCCACCCCCAGTCCCCGCCCCCCGTCAAGGTTAACAATTGGCCTGCTGCTGCCCACCTGTGCCCGGCCGCGTTAATTTGTTGCCGGGTCTTTGTTTCGATTTTTTCGTAAATTACAGGTCAGGCATTATTTTTCATTGGTAGCATCTATCCCAGACAATTTGATAATGAAAAATCCTTCTAAATGGATTCCTCCAACTGCTCCAGATCCTGTGGTAGCTACTTATCAGCATCTAGTCTTGGCAGATCTTGCACAGTTAGAACACACTAAGATGGCAAATTTTTGTAATATTACCAGGCAGGAACGCCTTGCTCTCAAAGAGCTCAAAGAACAAACTGATATAGGGGTATGTTTACTAAAATGCGTTAACATAGCAGTGGCTACCTTAACGCGCGTTATGTAATATTAACGCGCGTGAAGGGTACCTAATGCGCGTTAATGTCACCTTCTGCGGTAAATCCTGCAGAGGGCAGAGAGAAGGGGGTCAATGGGCAGGTGAGTTGGTGGGGAGAAGCTCCCGCAACACTAATGTGGGGAACTGAAGGGCTGAACATTACCGGGACTGAAAACCTGTTGTTAGATGCAGATATGCAGGAGAGTGAAACTATTTTAGCGTCAGCAATGTACAACATAGGTAGGGAGCCCAAGAACAGTGATAGTAGTGATCCATATGCAGCAACAGCATAGTGCCCAAGTATGAAAGGCCACTATGGCGATGGTACAAATGGGGCATAGGGGACTGCAGGCGGGACATATAGTGGGGGCAGCTTTGGCACAGAGTGGACTAGGCTGTCGCCTAGGTGGCACATAGGAACATAGAAACTGGAAATCAGCAAGACAGCAGCTGACCAAGACCAAACACAATCCACCTACATCTACATGGTCCACCCTAGCCAATATTTGCTTGAGCACTGACCTGACATCCCCCCAGCCATCCCTCCCCCATGTGGAAGGACATAATATTGGTAGGCAGTGATGGGGGGAATGTGAGGATGTCCATGTATGCCTCCCCACCCCAGACGCCGCTCCCTAGGTGATCGCCTACCTGCACAGTGGCTGGCCTGGGACTGTGCACTACCAGCACCAACAGCATATGACCAGGTAGCATGGCAGGGGGGAGGGGTGTTGGTGCTGGAGGGGGCAGAGGCACCTGCGTGCAGTGCACCCAGGCCATGCCCTTTACCAGTATGTGGCCAATGGCCACTAGAGGCCATTGTGCTTCTTCATGTAGGCTTTCTGCTAATCTTTGAAAAAACAAAGGATCATCGCTGTTTGGAGCATAAATATTAAATATTACTAATTTTGAACTGCCAATAGTTAGTCTTACCTTAGCCCATCTCCCTTCCGTGTCATTACTGGCAAGTTTGACCTTTGCCCCCATTGAACTGCGGGCTAGTATAGCAACCCCATTTTTCTTATGGACTGTTGGGGCATGCCCGATTAATTCGTAGTAACCCCCTCCCAATTTCTTAGTTTCTAGGGTGTTCAAGTCTGTTTCCTGTATTAAAAAAAACAACTGCTTGCTGTTTCCTGCCATATGCTAGAATTTTTTCCTCTTTATAGGGTTCTGCATACCCTTGACATTCAAAGATATTAACTTAATTCCCTTTGTTCGTGCCACCATTCTTCATCTTGAATTGGAACAAGACCGCTGCCCACATCCCATTCCTAGTAACAGACATTCCTCTTGTTCTCGCCCATCCCATAAAGAGCCATACCCGACCCCAACCCAGGTAACAACACACACACAGGTAGGACAGCGAGGAGCTAGAGGCCCCCAATAGACCTTTTCCTTGTAGTTATATTAATATAGCCTCTAACTTTATTAAGTGTTCAGCCTCTCCTGGTTGAAGAATGAAGCTCCTCTGTTAATACGAGTACATTTACAAGGAGAGACCCATCCCTTGCCTTCTCCTATTACTTTTATCTCACCATCCACTGGAAGACATGCTTTAATTATACATTGAGCAATTTAACAGTACCGTTAACCATAACACTATTTGCAGGAATAAAACAAGCTCTGTGATAAGTTATTGCATGGATTAAATGAAAAAGTGTTACCACCAACACATAGCCAACTTTACAACCAAAACTCAAAAGATGTTCTTCACGGAGCTGTCAAAGACTCACAGACCAGCGCAGAGACCTTGAGCTGTTCAGCGCTTTAGGAGTGATTCCTGATCGTCAATGAACGCCGCTAATAAGTTCAGGTCCTCAAATGACTTGGTTATATTGTTCAGGGTTACCTTAAAGCACGCCGGGTAAAATAACCCGTACCAGGCTTGCAATTTCTGGAGTCTGGGACGTAGCGCCAGGAATTGCTTCCTCTTTTCCACGGTGCTTTTACTGAAATCTGGGTACAATAATATCTTGTGCCCTTCAAATTGCAGGAAAGGCGATGCTCTAGCCGCCGCCATTAGCTGGGTTACCTGCTGAAAATGAATTGCGCAGAGAATCATAGGCTGAGGCCTTCCAGCTTGTGAGTCACTCTGTGAGGGAACTCTATGAGCTCTTTCCAGTTCAAAAGGTCTCTTGAAGTCCACTTTAAGCAATTTTGGGAGCCATGCTTCCAGGAATGTTGTTGGATCAGACCCCTCCATTCCTTCAGGTACGCCCATGATATGGATATTGTTTCTGCGGGCTCTGTTGTTCATATCCTCTAAGTTGCGTTTGAGCCACTCAATCCGCTTAGAGGATTTCAGAGTGTGCATCACTCTCTCCTCTTATGCAGTCAACCTCTTTTCTACTGAGTTGATATTTATTTATTTACATTCTCTTATATACCATGCTATTCTGCATCAGTGCAATTTACATTGAACAAACTGAAATTACATTGAACAGGGCATTATAACTTGGAGATAACTATTTTACAGGGAACATGGGCTATGGAGGGTTAAGTGGCTTGTCCAAGACCACAAGGAATACCTGTGGGACTAGAAACCCCAGTCTTTCCAGCCCAAAGTTGCTGTCCTTTAGTGGGATTTGAACCCCTGACCTTCTGGCCTGAAGTACCTTGCCCCAACCACTAGGCCACTCCTCCACTCTGATGTGAAAAGTGAGAGATTCCAATGTGCATCAAACTTCTTTCAGGTCCGTTTGAACCATATTTAGAGCCTCTCCATTGTTTTCCACTAAGGCCCGTACCAATCTCAGAAGCTCAGAAGCTTGTGGAATCCCTCCGGGGGCTCCCTCTGCGCTACCATTTTGTGTGGAGATAAAGGATCTGATTTTGATCTCTTCGAACCTGCTCCCGGCGCTCCTGCGAAGTCTAATCGTGTCTGTTTGCTGCTAGTCATAATTATTCCCACTTACTATATGCTGGGATGACTCCCGCTCTCCTACAGCTGCCCTTTGTAGGCGGTATATAGGGCTTTTAATTTGGGTCTGCAGGAGAAGCGCTTTCACGCAGCCAACTTGGACTTCTGCTGGCTCCGCCTCCCCACTCAAATAACTTCTAACCACAAGTCCACATTACCCATTCCTTATTTTCTTCTCCTTTCCAGCCATTTTGTCTTCAACCCTGTCATCTGCTCTTGAGTTTCAACATTTTCTTCTTCTCATTCAGCCATCTCCATTCTCTTTGAGAGCATGTTACACTTGTCACATTAAGCCTCCCCTTCTCTCTCTCACACATTCCTTCTGCTCCTTCTCCTTCTGTCAGATCCAATCCTGGCCCTCCAAGGCATCCCTCACTCCACCTATGCAGATGAAACCACAACACCTTGAATCCCATTTGCATCCTTCTCTGCCCTCTATTCTCTCCCTTTCTCATTTGCCCTGTGGAATGTCTGCTCTGTCTCCAACAATCTCACCATCATTCATGGTCACTTTATCTCTTATAGTCTGCATCTTCTTGCTCTAAATGAGACTTGGCTTTCCCTGAAGACTCTGCATCAGTCACTGCCCTATGTAATAGAGGCTACCTTTTCTCCATTATACAGTACCTTGCCTGGCTGACAGCAGTGGTAGTGCTGGGTTGCTACTTACTCCTTCCTGTAGGCTTCAATCCCTTCCACCCCAGTCTCACTTTTTTTTCTTCCTTCAAAGTTCACTCTATCTGCCTATTTACTCCATTGCTTGTCTGGGCAGCTGTCATTTATTGGCTGTCTGACAAGCCCCCTGTTTCTTTCTCACTGCATTTGATTCCTGACTTTTCTTCTTTCTTGAACAATCTTCTTCTTCCCCATTCTTTGGAATTTTGACATTCATTTTAATGACTTCTCTGACTTTTATGCCTCAAGGCTCCTGGCTTTAACTTCTTCATTCAAACTCCAGCTGTGTTCCACCACCCCTACTCTTCAGCATGGCTACTGCCTTTACTTTGGGGTATGTTTACTAAACTACGGTAACGGTACGTAACGCGCGTAATGTAACGTTAACGATCGTTTGCGCATCATAAAGCGCGTAATGACGTGCGAACGATCGTTAACGTTACATAACGCGCGTTAACCGTAGTTAACAATCGTAAACTCCCGTGGCGCGGTAAACACCGCAGAAGGTGGAGAGAGGGCGGAGAGAAGGGGTCAATGGGCAGAGAGTGGGCGGGGAGAGGCTCCCTTCATACTAACGCGCTGATCTGAAGAGCTCAATTCCAACGCGAATGAAAACCTGCCGTTAAATGCACATTACAGGGGAGAGAAACCATTTCAGTGTCAGCAATGTACAGCCCAGCCAGGAAACCTAAAAAACGTGATAAGTGTGATACATGTGCACAGAACAAAAGGGCACATAAACACTGAAAATGACCCCAACAAACTGGAAAAAACCATAACCAAGCTGGCCAATAGTGGTATCAATGAGAAACATCAACTTCTCCCCCCCCCCCAAAGTAAGCTCCATAGAAAAGATATAAATCGTGGAAGGGTCTATACTCCGTCCCCATACAAGGTGAATGAGCCCACAGTGAAATAGCGCTGCTCAGGGTTTTCCCCACCATCAGACAGGGTTCCTATGGCGTGCACATGTCCCGCAACAACAGGGCGGGCATGTTGGAACGGCAACTGGACAGAAGCCAGAGAAGGGGATACAGTGGGCCGCAGGCGGCACATGCTGTGGTGGAGCTGGGCCACAGTGTGGACTAGGGTGATGCCTAGGTGGCCCATACGAATGCTGAAACAGCAGAGCAGCCAGACAGCAACTGCTGAAGACCAACATGGGCACGAGTGTGTTTCCCACAGTGTCACAGGGGATAGTACCAAACAGCCACCCCCAATGGCATGGAACATTGGCAGGCGGGGCTGGGGGAAGCGTCGACGTCTATGCAGGCACCCCTACCCCAGAATCCGCACCATAGGCAGCCACCTACCTGCACACTGGATGGCCTGAGACTGCGCACCACCAGCACCACCAGCAGAAGAGCATGTCAGCATGGCGGCTGAGGGATACTGGTGGTGGAGGGGGCAATGGCAGCTGCCCAGAGCAGACCATGGCCTAGCCCTGTGTAGGTGGGTGCCGTGTACTGCAACAGACGGGCCCTGTCTGATGAACAGTCATGGTATCACCAAGGAATGTACTGACTCTGTGACAACAAGGTGGTGCAATGCACAAAACCAGTATATTCAGAAGCAGAGGGTCACAGGTTTAAGTCCCAGCTGTGGTTCCTGCCAACCCAGTCCCCATATTTTACCCACTACTACAACTTGCTAATACAGACAGCACCTTTATTGCAGATGACGTAAACATGCCCAAAACACCTACATTCTACCCTACAGAGCACAGACACCATAAACATGCAAATTACCTAGAGCAGAATCTCCCAAATGCAGTTCTGGAGGGCCAAACACCATTCCAGATCCATGCTGCCTCTGATAAAGATACCTGTGCTGCATTTCTATGTGCCACCCCCATGGTATGCAGATGTATCTCATGCATATTCATGAGGGACAGCATGAAAACCCGAACAGTGTTTGGCACACCAGGACTGGAGTTGGGAACCTCTGCCGTAAAGCAGCAGCCAACAGGGGCAGACACACCCGCACCCACAGGTCCCATTATACAAAGCCTCCTGGAGAGGCAGGACTTTGGGCTCTGCGTGCATCTCCCAATACTAGTACTTGCATACCTTAGTAATGCCACCCTAAACCGGGGAATATGGTACACATCTATCAAAAGGTTGCTATGATTACTGACAGATAGCAATTCCTAGGTTAAATACAATTTTCTGAGTGAGCTGCATCATAGCAACCTTTCTGATGTCTGTGGAGTGTGCTACAGGTCTTGTGTCTGACAGTGTTTACCAATCTGGGGAGTGACTCCTACAGTATTGCGTTCCATAGCCATGCCTGCACTGTGCCCAGGACTGGTGTGGTGGCCTGGTCTGCCCAAAAGCTCTATAGTTGCACAATGCTGGCATAGGTGTGGGGAGTGTGTGTCTGTCTATCCAGTGTGTGGTGGCTGCCAACACCCTCCACAGCCCTCACTGCTCGCACTGTTGCCAGTATTGGCCTGCCAATGTGCATAATGAGGAGCAAGGTACTGTGGGAATAGCCTGGATAGGGTGGCCTGGGCAGGATGCATCTTTACAGGGCATAGGGCAATGGCTCTGACATTGTAGTGCCTGGCCACCACCTGCACAGACAGGGTGGCCATAGCATGTCCTGCTGGGAGGTCACTCTTACCCTGACTGAGCAGTGACCATTGCATGGCTAGGTTCCCCCATAGTGCTATATAGCATTTCTCTCATGTGATATTTATGGGTTCTCTTTTGGGGCCCAATCACTGACTTATCTGCTTGGTGTGTATGCTGACATCTCTGTTCTGGGTGCATGCATCTCCCCCAGGACCATGCACTAAGGAATAGCTGGCGGACTGTCTGCAGCTAGTATGTGTCTTGCTGGAACACCTTGCAGGGTGCAGCGGCTGGAGGCTTGCTGCTGGAGAATGTCAGATAATGGTGGGGGGCAGCTGAGCATTTCTAGGCCTGCTGTCTGTCTGCCATTGCGGTATGGATGTGTAGCGCTCTGTCTGTTCCCCAGCAGGACTGGGGTTGATGGTCCCCTCTACTGCTACCATTGCAGGGAGGTAGACTGTGGATCTATTGGTGGGTGATCCTGTTTCCCACCCTGAGCCCCAGAGGGTGGATTGTGTGGTGGTACATAATCTTCCTATGGGTCCATAAACCCCCTCCCTCCCTCCCTCCCTTCCCCCTTCCCTTAAAGCAGTAACCATGGCACCAACACAGGATATGCACTATTCTGGGTGCATCATCGCCCATAGGGACTAGACATGACTGAGACATACAGCAGGACACAGATGTATCCTAGGTGTGTCTAATGGAACTACCTATCACACACTGATGAGGACCTGCAGCATGGCGTATTTCAGCCTTGAAAGGTGCTGTGGACCTGGTGCTGGGTGCCCCACCTCAACCTCAGGGTGGGCACAGTACCCGCACAATGTGACTGTCTGTGGCTACTCTGTGGCAGTGCCACACACGGTCTGTTCCCCCTACCATGCCGAGGTGCTGTGGGGCTGCACATGGTCTGGACCCCCCACCAGTCCTAGGTGATGGGGGGGGCACACCTCAACATATGACCATCTGTACACGGCTGATCTGCATGTGCAGTGCACCATGGGTATGGGTGCGTTGACCCAGATCCTGGCCAACACAGCAGGTGGTTTGGGTGGTGGCCTGACGCCCTTCAGTAGGCAGCCAGGGGGTTGTTAGCAGCTATGGGGCTGTAGCCCAGTGGTTCCTTCACTACCTGTGGGGCCAGTGGTCATGGGTTGTCTGCAGCATTGTCTATTTTTAATGTACATTAGTGCTGCCAGCGACAACTCCTCAGCATACTGTAACCTTACAGTGCCTCATAAGGCGCGCCATGCGGTACCTTATATGGCGCCCTCTAAGGTGCCTTATAGGGTGTTCTATAGGGGACATTATGGGGTGCCTCAGCGGACAGTGCACTTTATAATGTAGCCTATGGAGTGCGTTATGGGGTGCCTTATGCGGCACCTTAGGTTACGCCACTGTGAGGGTGTGTTTGCTGGCAACACTACTGAAAATAAATGTAAAATGCCTCCTCATTCACTACTTAAATGTACAGGGTGATGCCTCAGCCAGCCTTATGCATTAGGCACACTGGGGAATTGAACCCATGACGCCTGTATTATCAGTCAGTGCAGAAACCATTGTGCTACAGCTCTGTTTCAGTGTTTTGTGTCTGTGCGCCTTCTTAAGTTTAACGCGCGGTAACGCGCCACGGTGCCCTCTAACGCTTGTTAATTTCTGTAACGCGCGTTATCGGTAACGATGTACCGCCCATGTCCTTATTTGGGATTTTTGGCTCTACCGCGGCTCCTAACGCAAATCAAACTAACGCAGTTTAGTAAACATACCCCTTTGTCTTTTACATCAACTGCTTACTCTAAAACTTCTCCACTTCATTCTTCCCCTGTCTTTCCATCAGCTGTTAACTTTCACACTTAACTACGCCCCCCATACTCTCATCCAGTTATCACCGACATGTTTAGAAATCTTTGAACTATTGATCCTTGCACTTTCTCCTCCTTTGTCTCATTTCCTTTCTCATCCACTATGTTATTTGTGTCTGTTGATGAGGCAGACTCTTCCTATAACATCATACTGTTCTGCTTTGGACAGTCTCACTCCTCCCATCCCATGTCTTGTAAGGTGTACCATACCTCAGCCTTGACTGACCTCCAGAATCTTTTACCTATGCTCCTGTGCCTGCTCTGCTGAGCGCCTTTGGATAAAATCCTGAGCCCATGCTTACTTTATACATTTCAAATTCTCCTTCCAGTATGCTATTACACTTGCCAAACAAGAGTACTATGTCCATCTGACAAACTCTCTTGCCTCTGACCCTCTGACCCTCGCTGTCTCTTTGCCATGCTCAACTCTCTCCTCAAAGTGAACTATGGCTAATTACTTCCATAACAAGATCACAAAATTAATCTTGAGTTCTCTACTAGGTTACCTACATTTCTCTTTCCTGATTTTCATTCTCATATCCTCCCTTCAACCTCTGCTACTACCCTTTCTTCTTTTTCTAAAAACCATAGAAAAGGAAATTTCACATTTTCTCTCCTCCTCCCCCAAACTCACTGCCTGTTCCTCTGATCTCATTCCCACCCAATTACTCTGCTCTGTTTCCTCGGTTGTCATCCCTCCCATTTGTCATATCAACAACCTATCAGTTTCCATTGCAACTGTTCCTGCTGCCTTCAAACATGTTGTGGCTCCTCAAAAAGCCTTCAATGGACCCTTGCTACCCTTCCAATTAACATCCCATCTCTCTCCTTCCTCCCTCCCTTCACATCCAATCTATTTGAATGTGCTATTCACTGCCACTTTTTTAAACTTTCCTTCATCTCTAGCCATTCTGGATCCACTGCAATCTGGCTTTTGTCCTCTACACTCTACAGATACAGCCCTTGCAAGGTTTCCAGTGACCTGTTCTTGGACAGATACAAAGCCCTTTACTTGATCCTCATTCTTCTTGACCTATCTGCTGCTTTTCACATGATTGATCACCATATTCTCCTTAATATGCTGCTCTTGCTTGGATTTCAGGGCTCTGTTCTGTCTTGGAATCCTTCTTATGTCTCCCATTGCACTTTTAATGTATGTTCTGGAGGATCTTCCTCCACTGCTTCCTCACTGTCAGTTCGTGTACCTGAGGGCTCTATCTTGGGTCATCTGTCTGTTGCTATACTGATTCCCTTGGTGCCCTGATCTCCTTCCATGCTTTCCAGTACCACCTTTATTGACTCCCAGACTTACCTCTCTGTACCAGTAATCTCTCCAGAAATCCAGACCCAAATCTCAGCCTGCTTGTCTGACATTGCTGCCTGGATGTCCCACCACCATCTGAAATTGAACATGAACCAAGACAGGGCTTTTCATCTTTACTCCTAAATCCCATTCCCTCCTCTCTCCTTTCTCTATTTCTGTGGATAATGCTGTCATCCTCCCTGTCTCTTTGGCTAGTAACCATGGGCTCTTCTTTGACTCCTCTCTCTCCGCTGCAAATACCCAACAGATGGCTAAAAGCTGTTATTTCTTTCTTGATAACATTAGCAAGATTCATCCCTTTCTCAGCATGCTACCAAAACCCTTATCTACATGCTCATCATCTCCCACTTAGGCTATTGCAACATGCTCGTTGCGGATCTCCCACTTAACCATCTCTTGCCCCATCAGTCTATTAAAAATTCAGCAGCACTTCATTGGCTCCCTATCCATTTGCTCATATAGTTCAAACTTTTTGCTTACCTATAAGCACATTCATTCTACAGTACCTCATTATCTCTCCCTACATCCCTCCTTGGGAACTCCACATATCAACTTTAAATTACTTGTATCTGTTTCTTTTACCTCCACTGCCAACTCCAGACTCTGTTTATGCTACCTTTCTGTGCCGTATGCCTAGAATAGTCTTCCCAAGTCAGTACGTCAGACTCCGTCTCTGGTCCTATTTAAAGAAGGCTAAAAGCCCATCTTCTTGAGGCTGCTTTTATATCCTTACCCCTATTCTGCTGTTTAATAGCTACTGCATGTGTTTTTAATCATTCCCTGTAATGAAATTCTCTTATCCTTTATTTGCTCTGTTTGTCTCTCTTGAATAGATTGAAAGCTCCGTGGAGCAGAAACTGTCTCTTACATGTATATGTACGGTGCCACATACATGGAGGAGCAACATAGAAATGATTAGTAATAGCAGTAGTAGGAGTAGTACCATGTAATATTGATAGAATCAACTGTGAAGACTAAACAAAATCCTGATTCTGTTGCCGTCAATAAAAATCTTTCTTCCACCTCTGCTTGTCATATTGTTAACACTCTTACAGCTATCTATAATCTCCAGTACAATTACAAGTTTACTTTACAGTAACATTCCTTTTAGTTTATCTTATATTTCATCTCCTTTTTGGAATCAACAATGAAAATGATATGTTCATCGGGATAATTGTAAAACGTGATCCCAGTCAAAGATGAAAGCCATTCTATTTCTTATGCATTCAAAATAAATGTGATTCTATGAAGATCTTCAGCAGTATAATTAATTATACTGGCATTAGAGTCTATGAATAAACCAGAGGAGGAAGCCGTTCTTCTTGTTGTGGAAAGAGCTGATCCTATTCTTACCCGGTTTTGTCATTATCCGTGACTCACACTACAGCTGTTTCATAGGTATATGCAGTAACTAGAGCGATAGCTGTCTGTTTATAATTATTTCTACCTGTTGATAAAGAAGTAAAATTAAATTTGGTTTTGGAATTAATAATAAGAAGCTTAAAAATACTGAAGTGCAACTAAAGGATCAACTCACTAAGCTATTTTAGGGATATGTTTACTAAGCCAGGCTATTTGTAACTAAGGGGTATGTTTACTAAACCGTCTTAACGTACCCTCTGCGACGTTATCACGCGATAAGGTACCTTATTGTGCGATGATGGTGATTTTTAAGGCACACAGGTACCATAGCACGCAATAACGCGCGCTGCGGCGCAAACGAGCGCTGAAGGCGGGGAAAGGCTCCCGGAGGGCGGAGGAAGGTTCCCCAGGGGCGGAGAGAAGGGGTCAATGGGTGGAGGGTGGGAGGGGAGAGGCTCCCTGCACACCAACGCTGTGAAATCCGAGGCCAAAACTAATGCCAGTGAAACCCTGGCGTTAGAGCTGATTTAAAGGGAAAAGAAACCATTTCCGTCAGCAATGTACAGCAAAACCAGGGAAACCTACAAAAAGTGATAAGTGTGATACATGTGCATGGAGCAAAAGGGCAAAGAAACAGTGAAAATGAACAGAAGTAAATGTAAAAAAAAGCATAACCAAGCTGGGCAATAGTGATAGCAATGGGAAACATAAAAAAACATTCCCAAGAAAGCCCCAAAACAAAGATATGAAGTTTAGAAGGGTCTACGCTCCGTCCCCATACAAGGTGAATGATCCCACAGTGAAATAGCACTGATCAGGGTTTCCCTCTCCATTGGACAGGTTACCTATGGCATGCACATGTTCCACAACAGCAGGGCAGGCATGTCAGAATGGGCAACTGGACAGATGCTGGGAAAGGGGATACAGAGGGCTGCAGGCGGCACATGCCTGTGGTGCAGCCGGGGCACAGTGCGGACTAGGCAGATGCCTAGGTGGCACTTAGGAATGCTGAAACTGAACAGCAGCCAGACAGCAACTGATGAGGGCCCAACATGGGCACGAGAGTGTTTATCACAGTGTCACAGGGGATAGTACCCAGCAGGTACCTCCAAGGGCACAGAACATTGGCAGGCGGTGTTGGGGGGAAGCGTGGATGCCTATGCAGGCACCCCTACCCCAGAACCCACACCATAGGCAGCCGCCTACCTGCACACTGGATGGCTTGAGACTGCACACCACCAGCAGCAGGGTATGTCAGCATGGTGGCAGAGGGGTACTGGTGGTGGAGGGGGGCAGTGGCAGCTGCCCAGCGCAGACCATGGCCTAGCCCTGTGTAGGTGGGTGCCATGCACTGCAACAGACAGGCCATGCCGGACAAACAGTCATGGTATCACCAGGGAATGCACTGTCTCTGTGGCAACATGGTGGTGCAGTGCACACAACCAGTGTGTTTGGCAGCAGAAGGTCACAGGTTCAAGTCCCAGCTATGGTGCCTGCCAACCCAGTCCCCATATTTTACCCACTACTACAACATGCTACTACAGACAGAACCTTTATTGCAGATGACGTAAACATGCCCAAAACACCTACATTTTACCCTACAGAACACAGACTCCAGAAACAGGTGCATTACCTACAGCAGAGTCTCCCAAATGCAGTCCTGGAGGGCCAAACACCATTCAGGTTCCATGCTGCCTCTAATAAAGATGCCTGTGCTGCATATCTATGCACCACCCCCATGGTATGCAGATGTATCTCATGCATATTCATGAGGGACAGCATGAAAACCCGAACAGTGTTTGGCACACCAGGACTGGAGTTGGGAACCTCTGCCGTAAAGCAGCAGCCAACAGGGGCAGACACACCCACACCCACAGGCTCCATTAGCCAATGCCTCCTGGAGAGGCAGGACATTGGGCCCTGCGTGCATCTCCCAATACTAGCACTTGCATACCTTAGCAATGCCACCCTACACCTGGGAATACGGTACACAGCTATCAAATAAGTAACTTCACATTAATTCACATCTGCATTTCATGCTAAACGCAGTCGTCATGATAATGCGTCAATTGACACACTTTGGGGTTTCTAGGTAAAATTCCTTTTGGGGCTTCTAGTGTTAATTTAGATCAGTGCTGCCAGCAAAAACACCCTCATGGTGCCGTAACCTAAGGTGCCTTATAAGGCGCCCTATAGAGTGCCCTATAGGGCACATTATAAAGTGTTGGCAGACAGGGCACTTTATAATATGCCCTATGGAGTGCCTTATAGGGCGCCTTATGTGGCACCTTAGGCTACGGCACTGTGAGAGTGTTTTTGCTGGCAGCACTGATTTAAATTTAAAAGAGGAAATGCCTCAGACAGCCTTCTTACATAACACCAGTACAGAATTGAACCCATGACCTCTGTCTCCACAGTCATTGCAGTAACCAGTGGACTACATCTTTATTGCTTTTAACATTGAGCTGGTATGAACTTAGGGTTAACGCGCGTTAACGTGCAATGGCGCCCACTATCGCGCGATACAGATTCTTGCTACCTTGCCGCCGGAACGCCCACTCCTTATATGGCATTCTTCACATTATCGCTGCAACTAGCGCCGGTAACATTAAGACGGTTTAGTAAACATACCCCAAAGTTTCTAGATGAAATAAATTACTGCTTCTTGGAGCAGTGGGTTCATAAACTGACAAGAGTTGAAGCTGTTTTGGGGCTAGTCCTTAGTGGAACACAGGGTCAAGTGAAAGAGATAAGCATACTGGGGCCACTTGGCAATAGCGAATATAACATAATTGCATGTGATTAAATAAATGGAGGAAGAATGACAAGGAAATCCACAGAACTACTCTTTAATTTTCAAAAGGGAGAATATGATCATATGAGGAAAACAGTTAAGAAAAACTAAAAGGAGCAGCTGCAAAGGTTAAAGATTTACATCAAGCATGGGCATTGTTTAAAAGTACAATCTTGGAAGTCCAGACTAGATGTATTCGATACTTTAGGAAAAGTGGAAGGAAGGCCAAGCTGCCAGCATGGTTTAAAGATGAGGTCAGAGAGGCTGTTGTCAAAAAAGCATACGTCAGGAAATGGAAAAAGGAGCCAAATGACAAAACCAGGACAACATAAGCACTGGCAAGTTAGATGCAAGGCATTGATAAAGGAGGCAAAGAGAGAATTTGAAAAAAAAAGTTTGACATGGGAGCAAACACGCATAATAGAAACTTTTTAAAGTACGTTCTTAGCAAAAACCTGTGAGACAGTTGTTTGGACCATTAGATGATAGGTAAAAGAGGTGCTAAGAGGACAAGGCCATAGTGGAGAGACTGAATGAATTCTTTGCTTAAGTCTGTACTGAAGAAGATATAGGGATGTTAACCGTAACTGAAATGGTATTTAAAGGTGATATATCAGAAGACTTGAAAGAAATATTGATAAACTGGGAAGATGTGTTACAACTATTTATTAAACTGAATTTTCAGAAAGCCTTTGACAAGGTCTCTCAGGAGAGACTCTTGGCAAAATTAAAAAATCATGGGATAGGAGGTAATGTACCATTATGGATCAGGAACTGGTTACAAGACAGAAAGCAGAGAGTAGGCCTAAATGACCAGTTTTCCTAATGGAGAAAGGTGAATAATGGAGTACCCCAGGGTTCTGTGCTCGGTCTGCTGCTTTTTAACATATTCATAAATAACCTGGAAATCGGAATAATGAGTGAAATGATAACATTTGCAGATGACACAAAATTATTCAAAGTTGTTAAAACACTAGAGGATTGTGAAAAATTGCAAGAGGACCTTGATAAATTGGAAGACTGGACGTCCAAATGGCAGATGAAATTCAGGGGTATGTTTACTAAAGTTTCTTAACGTGCACGCCGCATTAGTCTGCAGGATGCCATATAAGGAGTGGGCGGTCCGGTCAAAAATAGCAAAATGGGATTAGCGAGCGCGCTCTTGTGCGCCGCATGCTCTTGTGCGCCGTGCACATTAGCGCATGAGTAACGCGCGCGGGAAGCATAAGCAGGCACGCTGATGTGCAAACAGATGAACAGGGCTGCAGTACAATGGTGAAGACACTGACAGATGGTACAGGGGTCATGAGTTCAATCCCCACTGTGTCCAATGAATAAGGCTGGCTGAGGCACTACCATTTATGTGTAATAATGCATTATGAGGCTTTTTAATTACTGCTGCTAGCAAACACACTCTCTCAAAGCACTGTAACATAAGGCACTGCATAAGGTACCCCAGAGGGCACATTTTAAAGTGCACTGTCCGCCACGGCACCCTACAATGTTGCTGAAAGGGTGGCGTATAGGGCGCCATATAGGGTGCCCTATGAGGCACAGCAAGGTCATAGCACTGTTTTTGATGGCAGCACTGTGCATTTAAACGCATGGAAATCTTAAGTAGGTGCGCTGACATGCAAAGAGGAACAGCAGTGTAGCACAATGGTTAAGGCACTGACTGATGATACAGGGGTCATGAGTTCAATCCCCAGTGTGCCTAATGCATAAGGCTGGCTGAGGCATCAGCTTGGACATGTAAGTATTGTTTCCTGCAGTACTTTATTTGTATTTTATTAATTGCTGCCAGCAAAAACACCCTCATGTGCCGTAACCTAATGTGCCACATAAGGCACCCTATAAGGCACTCCATAGGGCACATTATAAAGTGCACTATCCGCCACGGCACCATATAATGTCCCCTATAGGGCACCCTATCAGTCGCTCCATAGGATACTGTATAGTGCACCTTATATGGACGGTAACCATAAGGTGCCCTATAAAGCGCCCTCTGAGGCACCTTATGGGTACAGTACGCTGAGAAGTTTTTGCTGGCAGCACTAATGTACATTAAACATAGATAATGCTTTGGACAGCCCTATCAAATAACCCCACTGTGGGTTTGAACCCATGACCTCTAGCTCCACTGGTAGTGAAGTAACCAGTGGGCTACAGCTCTATAGCTGCTAGCAAACCCCTGGCTGGCTGCAGAAGGACTGCAAGTCACCACACAAACAGTCTGCTGTGGTCACCAGGATAGGGTTAACCCACCCATACCCATGATGCACTGCACATGCAAATCAGCAGTCTACAGATGATCACAAGATGGGGGATGCACCCCCACAGCACCTCGGCCTGGTAGGGGGAACTGACCTTGTGTGGTACTGGCACAGAGTAGCTACACACCATCATATTATGCAGGTACTGCACTCACCCTGAGGGTGAGGTGGGGCGCCCAGCACCAGGTCCACAACAGAGATAGGAAACACAGAGTGCAAGAGTGGTGATGATATAATGGCTTTATTGGTATTCCCCAATGCTTTTTGGCGGGACGCCTTCCTCAGGGGGTTAAAATCACTTACAAACAAATATTAAAAACATGTGTTAAAACATATATTAAAAACATATGCCAAAAACATTTAAAAGAATATAACATAAACAATCAAAAGAAACATTTTAAAGCTACCCGGGCATGATGTACAAAGAAAAGTGTATCTGCATCTTATATCACTCAAAACAAATAAATAAAAAAATAATTAAATGCATATATAATAAAAGAATTTACAAGATATTACATAGCAATATCATATATATTTGTGAATTATCTGTATATGAATTGAATGAATCGACTGAACTGCCAGCATAACATAAAAAAACAGAACAGAAAAAATCATGTACAACAATATAAAAAAACAATAATACACGAGCATAACCGGGTAGCCAGACCCGGCGCTCACCCTTACCTTATACCTTGCTTCCCCCCACCTCCATCTCTTGCCCCAACAATCAATAGCATTTCTCTTTCTTTCCCACAAATTACTCAAACAGCCAAGTATGGTAACAACTGGTCGCAGCTTTATTTCCCAAAACAACAATACCATAACAGGAACAATGCACTTCCAACCCCCCCCCCCCCAGCGGAGCGATGCATCACCAGCCATGCGACTAGCAAAGCGACCTCGCCTCCGCTGCAACCATGGTCCGACCACCGACAACATTCCGACCACCCCTATCCGACTTCGCCATATTACTAGCAAAAGTCTTCCAGGGGTAGTCCGGGTCGAGGGCACCCCGCCCCGTCCCGAGTCGCCTAAGGCTCCGGACCCCGGAAACCTCCGGGATCCCCGACACCCCCCCCCCCCCCAGCTGCGACACCCCAACACCAGCCCCGCAAACCGCGAAGGCTGGGTGGGTGGGTGGGCTGCCGCGCCTCCCGCCTAACAGCCTGTGCTCTGGAGAGTCACCGCCACACCAGAGCACATGGCTGCCTGCACCCTGATTGGCTCCGCTCGCCCGACTCCACGAGCGGAGCCAATCATTTTAAATAATGCTCCGCGCGCACGGCCCTGCGCGGCCTCGACCTCCTCCCCCTCTTCCCTGAGCACGAGCAGGGTCCCGCGCCGGGCAAGCACCCAGTTATGCGCAGGCGCCGGGACCCTGCCCGCGCCTTTATTTTAACCGGGTAGCCAGACCCGGCGCTCACCCTTACCTTATACCTTGCTTCCCCCACCTACTTCTCTTGCCCCAACAATCAATAGCATTTCTCTTTCTTTCCCACAAATTACTCAAACAGCCAAGTATGGTAACAACTGGTCGCAGCTTTATTTCCCAAAACAACAATACCATAACAGGAACAATGCACTTCCAACCCCCCCCTCCCCAGCGGAGCAATGCGTCACCAGCCATGCGACTAGCAAAGCGACCTCGCCTCCGCTGCAACCATGGTCCGACCACCGGCAACATTCCGACCACCCCTATCCGACTTCGCCATATTACTAGCAAAAGTCTTCCAGGGGTAGTCCGGGTCGAGGGCACCCGCCCCGTCCCGAGTCGCCTAAGGCTCCGGACCCCGGAAACCTCCGGGATCCCGCCACCGGCACAGCGAAAATTTAGCTGTGTCGCCCCCCCAAGCTGCGACCAGTGCTGCCACCCTGAACAACACGTTCCAATACCTCCTGCCAGTCGTTCAAGAGCAAATCCATCCCCACTGGTGAAAGATGAACACCATCCGCCCTATACAACCCTGTACAGGCTACATCAACCCACCCATGTTGCACCTGAAACCCCCCTCTTTCACACACCCATCTCCCAATCTGACGATTTATCTTGGTAAGTCCGCGGGACCATTTCCGCTGGCCCCAGGAAGCCGGACGCGGAATGATGTCCGACCAAATCAAGACGACTCTGTCCAGCAAACGTAGCAGAGTCGAAAAGTCCTTCTTCGCTGCCCGTATAAGCTGCTTGCAGGACCACTCCAACAAATCGTTGCCTCCAAGATGGACCAGCACGACCGCTGGTCGTCCTCGAACCCGCAGGTGATGACGAAGCAAGGGCAACAATTGGGTCCACCACAGCCCCCGCTCGCCCAGCCATGAAAGCGTCAATGCAGCAGGGTCGAGGCCAAGATTAATCCCGATGGGCCATACCGCCGCTCTCTGACCAGCCCAGAAGACAAACGAGTGTCCAAGCAGCCAACAGCCCCTCTCCATAAGACCCCCACCTGGAAAAGAAAATAACAGCATTAGTAAACCCCCCCCAACCCTAACAGGACTCCTCAGAGCCTCACATAACCACGAAAGGCCTTAGAGCGCCAGCGGCCAATGCCCTGGATCTGAGCCCCCGACATACCCGCCGCAGCCGCACTAGTGGCCGCGCCAATGCGAAAAGAGTGCGACGAAAACAACGCCGGATCCCTGCTGATCCTACGCAAAGCCAGTCGTAACACCGCTGTCACTTGATACCTAGTCAAATACGAAGAGTCCCTATGCACGAACAACGCTTCACCACCACCCGGGCGTACCCGCAAGTAGTCTTCAAGGGCCGATACCGGGCAAGTGAGGCCACCAATACTCCCAAGCACCACCCACAAACCTTTTCCCCGCTGATCCGTTTTTTGACTTAGCTAAAAGTACGCGCACCCGACCCGGCTCCTTCCACACATGCTGTAACCACAAACAATTACCTAAAGCCAACTTCCCCGAATCAGCCGCCAACTCGCCAACCCGAAAAGCCCCAAAAAACGCTAAACAAAACACCGCCCGAATTAAAACACCCTCGTAAGGCGATGATGCCACCTCCGACAACACAGAACACAAACTCTGCAACAAATCATGGGTAATCGGGAGCCGGCGATCCCACCGGAACGGCAGCGCCCGTTCCCACCTTTGCAGTAAACGCCGAGCCAGACGCCCCCGCCCTACGCCCGGCCACCCGACCGCCCGGGCAAAAAATTCAAACCCCGCCAGATGGCCCCGAACTGCCGATCTCGGGAACCCGCGTTCTTTCGCCCACCCCACATAGCTCCCAAGCAGACACTCAGACACCTCACTCCCATCACTCCCCGCCACATGCAGATACTCCCACATTCGCGCACAGCCTCGCTGATAAGATTCCCACGTGCGCTCAGCTACTGAATTCTTTAACAGGTTCTTCATCTCGGTAGGCCACAGCTCCACAAGTTCCAAGGGACCCCGAGCCCCTTCACATCTGCCTCCGGCGCCAACTGCCGAAACCGCTCCCACTGCAAACGAGAAAGAGCATCAGCGATGGCATTAGTACGACCAGGAATATGTCGAGCCTTTAAGTCGACGTTCAAACGCAAACAAGCTAGAACGACTTGGGGCATCAAAGCCACCACCGTACTGCAGCGTGGAGTATAACGATTCACAACGGCCACCACCGCCTCGTTATCACACCACCACACCACCCTACGGTTGGACAAGCGCTCCGGCCATAATGCAAGCGCCACCAAGATTGGAAACAACTCAAGAAAGGTAATATTCCGCAGCAGCCCGGCATCCTCCCATTCCTGCGGCCACCGCTCAGCACACCAGGCCCCGCCGAAATATATGCCCAGCCCAACCCCGCCCGCAGCATCCGAATACAGCTGCAAATCCTCACTGGAGATCTCGGCATCCCGCAACACCGACGTGCCATTAAAGTCACTCAAAAAGAGCGCCCAGATCCTCAAATCCTCTCGCATAACCTTAGACACCCGGATACGATGGTGAGGCTTCCGAGCCCCCGCAGTCGCTGCCGCCAAGCGCCGAAGGAAGACCCTACCCATGGGAATGACCTTACACGCAAAGTTAAGGGACCCTATTAAAGCCTGTAGCTCCCGCAGAGTCAATCTGGAAGATGCCAAGGCATTCGCCACCAGCACTCTCAATCTCTCCACCTTATCTGAGGGCAATCGGGCCTCCAAACTTTGCGAATCTAACTCCACACCTAAGAAGGTCAACCGTGTTGTCAGACCTACTGTCTTACCCTCAGCCAACGGCACCCCCAACTCACAAGCCAGACTACCAAAACCAGTCAACAGCTCACTGCACCCGAAAGACTCTGCTGAACCTACGAAGAAAAAATCATCCAAATAGTGGACAACCTCCCTTCTGCCCACGCGCTGCACCAAACACCAGTGCAAAAAAGAGCTGAACATTTCAAAATACGCGCAAGACACCGCACACCCCATGGGCATGCACTTGTCAAAATAGAAGGCATCCTCAAACCGAAACCCCAACAACCTGAAGGAAGACGGATGAACCGGCAACAAACGAAAAGCCGACTCGATATCCACTTTCGCCATCAATGCCCCCCTTTCTGCTCCCCTGACCAACTCCATGGCCATGTCGAAAGACTGATAACGCACGGTGCACAAATCCCGTGGAATCAAATCGTTCACGGACGACCCCGCTGGGGAAGAGAGATTGTGAATTAGCCGAAACTTCCCCGGCTCCTTCTTGGGAATAATACCTAACGGTGAGACAACAAAATCACGGAACGGCGGCTGCTGAAAAGGCCCCGCTATCCTCCCTAACCGTAATTCTTCCTCGATCTTCCCCCGCGCGATCGCCCCCCACCGCCGGACACTAGGGGAATTGCACGGCGACGCAACCGCGACCACGCCCTGCACTGGAACAACAAAACCCGAAGTAAAGCCCAACTGTAAGACTAACCTATCCCGCCTCCGCGGATAAGAACACAACAAAGAACATAAACACGGAACCCGAATAGGCGAAGGGGCCAGATCAAAAAGCCCCCTTTCATTTGAGGACTGATGGCGGCTGAGGACCTGACGCTTTTTTAACACATTTTGCTGCTGGATGCAGACCTCCACAGCTTGAGCAGGCATGCCGGAATTTACAATCCGGAAAGGGACACATCGATCGATTAAACCGCCAGCACACATCGCTCCCGCTTCCAGGGGTCGGGCGAGCCTGACCTGTGGCGACTGCCCCCGAAAGGAACGAGCCGCCCCCGAACAACAACCGCCCCAATCTTCCCCCCGCTACCCCCGAGCCCTCCTCCCTTAACCGACATCTGTGTTAGCCACAGGTTGATGTCTTGGGTGCCCCAGGTTAAAAATTTATTCTCCTTCCTCCATTTTATCCCTGAATTTCTCGTCGTAGTTAAGCCCCGACCAGCCTTCATGCATTTGAGACGCTTCAAGAATCGAGTCGGCATAGGATAACAACATCCCAGACTGCTGAGGAAAATGATGCCCCCATACGCTCGCCAACCGCAAGAAAGATCGCACCCAATTAATGACATTGAGCGACACCTTCCTTAACCGACCCGCCTTTTCGTCTTCCTTCCTCTTCTTCTTGCTGTCCCCCGAACGTTTCCTCCCTTCTAACAATCGAAAAATATCGATATATTTGCGCTTCCTAATCTTTCGCCGCAGCTTCCTGGGGACACCTTCCCATAACTCCGACAAAGGAACCAAAGATGCCACAGCCCCACCAGCCGAACTCGCTGCGACCCCCCCACTCATGGTTGCCCCTGCCCCGCCACCCGCAGCCACCGAGGCGCGAGACGAATCCGAAGACGATGAGGAGGAGGAAGAAGAAGAGGTACGTCGATAACGACACCCCCTCTTCCGCTTTCCGCGCGCCTTGCCCGGCCGATCGGACCGCTCCGGCAATGCGCCACTATCAACCGCTGTCGACTCACCTGGGGTGCCATCGCTGCCACGAGTCCTGGATGAAAGCAGGTCATCGCCCCTCGGCTCCGCCAACCGCTGAAGATCCGCCGCTCCTGCCACCTGGCCGCCACTTCCAGCTGCACCCACTTCCACACCGCCGGACACCATCGCAGATGTGGCAGGTCCCGTCGCCGCCATATGGGGCACCTGTGAAGACAAAAAAGGAAAACCCAACGAAGACAAGCCCAGCGCACCTCTCGAAGGCCAAGCTCCAGACCAATCCGCCCTTGAGGAACCTTGACCCCCCCTAACCAATGCTCCCATCCCGACCGCTGCCCTGACGATCCGGACCAACCTGTAGGCGAGAAACCCACTGCAGGAGGAACAAAACCCCACCCCCACGCATCCCCCCCAAGTACTTGCCCGGGTCCCCCCCCCGCCCCCCATTGGCCCAAGGGGTTACTTCCCCACCCCTGCCCCAGCTCCCCAACCATCCCACGGTGCCCACCCCCTACGCCCTCCACCTGCCCCCCCATGGGACCGGATGCCCTATCCGGGGTCTCATGATTGCCAGCCGCAGGGGAAGAGGACGACTGCGGAGGCCCACTACATTCAGCCTGCCCCGCGGACCTTCCTCGAAGCCCCGATCGTGTCCTTGTCCCCGTACGCCCTCTAACCAAACCCCCAGCCCCCCTTGTCCCTTTATCCCGCACCCCGCGCTCCGGAGCACTCTCGGACCGTGACCCCGCCGCATTTGCCACCCCTTTTGTTTTCTGCCCTCTGTTTTGCCTACCCCGGGCTGCCTGCCCCCCCCCTTTTCCACCCCCCCCGCCGGCCCGCTTCTGCCCTGCCATTCCAAATTGTTGGCAGTCACCTTCTTTAATGGAAGCTCTTTAAGGAGCAATTTATTTTTAAGTTAGTGAGTGTGAAAGCAGGCAAACACAGCAGACACCCACACAGCCTCAAGGCACACACAGCAGGCACCCACACAGCCTCAAATGCACAGCGCAGCAGTCCCCGTGACAGCCCCCCCACCCCCGATGCAGAACGCTGCCCCCAAGGCCCACCTCGCCACTGCCAGACAGCCGTGACAGGCAGACGCGAGTCCACCCTGCCAAGAAGGAGCTTGCCTGCAGGTCAGTTGCTCTCCGAACCTTATCGCCGCCACCGGGAACCGCTCCTCGCACTTTTACCAAGACCCGACTTCCTCCGCCGCTGAACGCCGCGCTGCCCCGACCGACCAAAATTCGCTGACGTCCTGCCGCGCCTCCCGCCTAACAGCCTGTGCTCTGGAGAGTCACCGCCACACCAGAGCACATGGCTGCCTGCACCCTGATTGGCTCCGTTCGCCCGACTCCACGAGCGGAGCCAATCATTTTTTTTTTTTTTGAAACTTTTATTTTCATTTTGCAACAAACAAAGAAACAACACACCGAAAGAGACAAAACAAGTATACAATAAGGAAAAGTAAACCCATTACCCCCCACCCCGGTGCTTCTTCTCTACCCGTTTGTATCAGCATGTGAGCGCTTCAAATAACAGTGATTATACATCAAACGATCAAAAAGTATCCACAATACAGCATGATCATGAGACAGAGATATATACAAAGTTAGACAGTCAGATGAGAGCATTTAGCAAAATGTACATATTCATTGAACATCTTCCATTAAGACCAATAAGAAGGAATCTGAGCGGAGGAAGCGCACAGACGAGGTATTTGTTCATATTTACTGTAGAGACAGGCATGATTCCACCATTCATTGAGGCTCAGATGGGAACTAATTTCCCAGTATTACTTAATGAGGGAAACAGCAATGCCAAGCATAAAGTTCAAAAGGAGATAAGCCATTTCGTGGGAGAGAGGGGATCCCCGCAACTGGGCGAAGTCCCACTATCCTCCGAGAAAGGGACTCCTGAGAGTGCAATATAGACTAAATACGACCCCAGACCCGACGCCAGTTATACTGTAGTGCGGGATATTCATGCATAACATGAAATGAAGTAATAAACCAATGGCCCCAGGACGTGTCCAGCGACCATTACCCTGAGTAGTGTTCCATTTGTCTAAACTGTGAGGAGTGTAAAAACACCGGTGGGCTAGAAAGAAGAGGGTCTGAGTGAGTGAGGCGGGTCAGAAACCCGTGTCCCTCTGCTCCAGATAAGGCTCCATTGCTCCGAGGTTAAAGTCACGTGCAATTCTCTCTCCCATACTTTCTGCGCTATAGAGGTATCTCTAGTGATAGCATTACATAAGGTTTAGTAAAATTGGATGCTACACCCGGTAAACTACCGAGAGATCGGAAGTTTCCAATCAACCTTATGCAGAGAGTGCCGATGGCGGGAGTACTCTAGTGCTCCGAATGCAATGCTGAAGTAACACTGACCAGAGTCGGGAGTCGAAGGTTGCATAGGAATATTAAAGGCACCTAAAGTGTCGAAAAACATTGGTGGATAGTGGGAGTCTAATGGGAGAGTCATACCAGGGAGTAAAGTAAGAGGAATCGGTGAGCAAAGGCCCGCTACTATATCTAGCCACACAGGTCTGCTCGGTACTGGAGCTTCCAACCAACAAGCACCTTGTTTGAGAAGAAAAGATTGAGGGAACACTTGAGTAAGATCGCCACCAAGTATTAATGGAGCATTGGCGGAGGCCGAGGCCAACTGCGCAAAACTTGCATAGTGAGCAGGGTTGTCCACATTCGGGACATGGTGCAAATACACGTGAATTCACTATCTCCAACCTCAAGGTGTATACGGGCCCATCTACCCTCCATGTCAGCGCTAATATCAGGTACAGTAGCGTGCAAAAACTTCTTGACCAGAATGACTATCCCGTACCATTTGGAAACGGTGGGAGAGTAGGCAGCTACCATGTGAGGCCTAGCATTGAGTTTCAGTGTTTCAGCAGAGTGTAATGCGTTTCCTAAAGAAACACCTAATCAACGTGCTCGTGGCTAAGATAGCTAAGGATTTTCTTTCTGCTGAGTGGACCAGCAATGCCTTGTACGATGAATAATAAGATTTTACATGAGGCCATTCAGAAAAGTTAAAATTCTGAGCTTGATAGCACACATAATTTCACTATGTCCCTCAAACTGACTGTATCGGCTGTACACATGACATAGGAAAATAAGCTAATATAATACAATGAAGCGCCCCACATTAACAAAGATAACCGCAGTACGGTAGAGGAGAAGCAAAACCCCAAAATTACTGGCGACCATGTGTCTGCGGGGAGAAACCCCAGAGAAGGCCGAAATTGAAAAAAAAAAACATATAACCTGTAGGACTGTGCATGCTCCGAATCCGACCGAGGCACACATCATGAAGGGATAGGAGACCAAAGACAAAAGTCATACAGAGAAAGAAAGAAAGTCCAGGCTATTTCTGTGCTGGGCTATGACCGCCGCATCGGGCCCTTCAAAATGGCGGACAGAGCCGGCAGATAAGAGTCCAAGATTTGGGATTAGCGCATCTGTTCTGCTTCTTTGGAGTCCAAAAATGTTGATAGTAGATCAGGATCCTCGAACGTCCTGGTCTGGTTGTGGAGAGTCACTCGGAGCTTCGCTGGATACAACAGGCCAAAGCGAGCCTGTAGCTGTTGAAGTCGAGGGCGAAGAGCAAGGAGTTTCTTCCGACGGTCAACGGTAGGCTTTGCCAAATCAGGAAAGAAGGAGACCTTACGACCTTCATATTCCAAATGATGATTCGCTCGGGCAGCATGTAAAATTTGTTCCACTTGTTGATATCGTAGCAAGCTAAAGATAATAGGCCGGGGGGTCGTGCGGTTGAGCGCCATGCGGGCAGGAACACGGTGTGCTCGATCGATTTCCAGTTCTCTGTGAAAAGTGATCTTCAGCAAGGAGGGAAGAGTTTTGAGCAAGAATTCTCTTATATCTCCTGCTTCCACCCCCTCCGGCATTCCGAGGAGCCTCACATTGTTGCGACGGGCGCGATTATTGCTATCTTCCAACTCCTTTTGAAGATTCTGTATCTGGCGCTCAGCCTCGTCCAGTTTGCCCAAGCGCACCTCGTGCGAGTCGAGGACCCCCGCCATATTGTCCTGCTGTAATGAAAGACCTTCAAGTCGGTCTTGGAGCACTCCAAAGTCTTCTCGCATGGCTCGAAGCGCTTCTCCATTAGACTGCACCAATTCCTTCACGCCGCGTATTTCCTCCAAAATCTCCAGGTGCATTGCGGGGTTTTCACGAAATGGAACCATCTTCTGCGGGGAGGATACCTCCGTTTTGGAGCGTTTTCCGTGAGAAGAAGAAGGAGACCCGAAGTCCAAGCGCGCTGGTTTGTGGGCCGCCATCCCCCCCGAGGTGCCCCGGTCAGCTCGGAGCAAAATAGTAAATTTATATAGGTATTAAGTCAGGATTCTGAGTAGGCCTCTCGGGAGCTTCAACGCAAAGCGTCCTACCCGCTGGACATCAGGCTCCGCCCCCCCGGAGCCAATCATTTTAAATAATGCTCCGCGCGCACGGCCCTGCGCGGCCCCGACCTCCTCCCCCTCTTCCCTGAGCACGAGCAGGGTCCCGCGCCGGGCAAGCACCCGGTTATGCGCAGGCGCCGGGACCCTGCCCGCGCCTTTATTTTTAGAGAAGCATTAGATGCAGGGCAGAAAGAGGACTTGAAAATAAAATGTATTCCTCAAGAGGTTAAAAACAATAATAAATAAATAAAACTCAAAACTAAACCATGTATAAAACCATAAAAATCAATATAAGTAATCGGTACTCACTAAGCAGGTACCATAGGCAAGTTCCCATATACTAAGGATAAAATGGCAAATAGCCAAAGCTTCAATTGTAGAGGAGTCTGATGGAAATATATAAAAAAAGCTATCAAGAGGAGTAACACATCTCAATACAAAACGGTTGTTAAATAGATAAGGGCACAGTGGGTGTTTAACCTATGCAGGAGTTAATGCAGTAAGAAAATTACGCAGACCCATCAATGCGATACTAACAAATACACGAGATAAAATTGTCGAGATAAAATTGTCTTGTCTAAAACCTGATAATTACAAAGTTAAATTTGGTCCAAGAGTGCTGATGGCTCCACATGATAACCCATCCGAAGGGGATGTGACTTACTAAAACAAGGAGGATCTCCAGATGTAGACGCGATCCTCTAGCGGGAATTATAACGCTGTATTAGATGAGCAAACTATCTGAAGGAGGAATATATATTCTATTAGCTAAAAAATATATAAATTATATATAAATACTAACTGCTGGAGCAAACACCTAGAGAAAAGAAGCCAGTCAGAGAAACAGACCTGTGAGGCATACCGCTAGAACTGAAAGTAAAAAGAATTAGATTGCTGAACCTCGGCAGAGCCAGACAGATATGCGATAGATCAACATTCTTCAAAATCGCAGGTAAAGGGAATTACTTGCTGAACTTCTGCAAACCGAATCATGAACTCACGACTATATTAAAACAACCTATGACTAAAAATCTTTGGCCGAATGCCAAGGAATGTGTTCTAAAAACCAACCAAGTTAAATGTGAGTTTTTTAGGGAATATGTGTCTGGAAAATATAATTCAAAACCACCAAATTCAAAACCCGACTAAGTAAAAAGCTGTTATTAAAAGAGAAAGTACTAATGAATCTCGATATTACCTAGCATACCACACGTAGTGAAGCACGAACTCTGATGCAGTTTGTAAAGGCTTTACTAATGATGAAGCTCGAGATATGTAGATGCTGAAAAGCGCGCCAAAAGGAGGGGGTGTGGTTAGGATCAAATTGCAAGGCAGTGAAGAATTCTAAGGGGCATCATTGATAAATTGGAAGAGATCCTAGCACTATCTATGGAGGCTTAAACCAATTGTCATGATGTTGGAGGTTGTCACATAAACACCTATTTTGTTTACCTTAGAAAACAATGTTGTTTTTTTTAAAAAGGGGGGGAAAGGGGAAACAAAGAGTAATAAACCAAACTTATTATATCACTCTGTTTAAAAAACTCCAAAGAGCGGCAGAGTATTCTAATTAAATATGCACGGGGGTCAGGGGCGGCCCAAGGGGGGTGCGGGGCCATGTGCGGAAACTCGGTGCGGGGCCTCATTTGCATAAGGGTCCTCATTTGCATAAATATTTGCATAATGTTACCATACACGAACTTTTAGTAAACATGCCTCTTAATGAGTGTATGAATAAAGAAAGACTAAAAGACTTCTACATTACTATAATCCAGTGCCAACCGCCAGACACATTAGGAACTACTACAACACTGCCCATTTAGAACCCATAGCAAACCCGCCGTATCCTAACAGCACTACCAGGACTCATAAAGCACCATACCCTAACTATCAAAAGGAAACGCTGCAAATATTAAACCAATACATTTCAGAGAACAACAATACATGACCTACTGGGGAAAGAGAACAAGTGGCAATGTCAAATAGGAATTACATAAACAGAATACCTCAGCTCAGTTACACATGAACAGAACATAAACCATCACCAAACAAGGAATCACAATTTAGAAACAGGAAGACAATAATTAAACTGGGAATCCCAAAAGCCAAACTTGGAATGTACAACACTGTAGAAATAAAACTATACATTAATGTGCTCTTGTACTAAACAAAGCGCAGACGTTAATGATGCACATTTCCCAGAGCTGACATATTCCAATTAATAAATTCAAAATAAAGAGATATTTTTCTACCTTTTGTGCATTTTTTTTTCAGCTGCAATTGCTCCAGCCACTTTCTTCTGGTTTCTTCGTGTCTTCCGCTAATTCTTCATCGTCTGCTGTCCATTTGTCTTTTCTTCTCTCTTCTAGTTTTTTTCCATTCTCTCTCTACATCTGCTTTAACATACTAATCTTTCTCCTTTTCCTCTTTCCTCATTCCTATTTCATCCACTCAAATTTTACCCCTCCATCCTCAATCCCCACTTACTCTCCCAATATCCGGACAATTGTAGATTTGTCTTCCCTCCCACACAAAATATTTTTCCCCTCTCCATTTCACTCTCCCAGCTCCATCCCATTCTAATCCTCCCCCAACATCAGCTCCATTCTAGTTCCAGTCCCACCCAGCATCCGCTCCCTTCTAGTCCCCGCATCAGCCCATTTCCAGTCCTAGCCCCCCATAAGCCCATTTCCAGTCCTAGCTCCCCCATCTATTTGCAGTCCCATCCAAGTCCCTCCATCAGCTCATTTCCAATCCCAGCCCCCCATGAGCCCATTTCTAGTCCTTTCCTAGCCCCACCATCAGCCCATGTCAAATCCTAGCTCCCCTCCACTCAGCCCATTTCCAATCCAAGCCCCCCATGAGCCTACTTCCAGTTCTAGCCCCTTCATGAGTCCATTTCAATCCAAACCCCCACCACAGCCCATTTCCAATCTTAGCACCCCCCAACAGCCAATTTCCAGTCCTATTCTAGCCCCTCCATCAGCCCATTTCCTGTCCTAGCCCCCCCCTCACCCATTTCCAGTCCTAGCTCCCTCCCCCTCACAACCCATTTCCATTCCAAGCCCCCGTCCCCATCAGCTATTTGCAGTTCAAGCCCTCCTTCCACTCAGCCCATTTCCAGTCCTAGCCTCCTCATAGCCCATTACTAGTCCTAACCCCCCATCAGCCCATTACGTCCTAACCCCCCATCACCCTATTTCCAGTCCTAGCCCCCCATCAGCCTATTTCCAGTCTTAGCCCCCCTCCCATAGCCAATTACCAGTCCTACCCCCCCATCAGCCCATTTCCAGTCTTAGCCCCCCATAGCCCATTACCAGTCCTAACCCCCCCATCACCCTATTTCCAGTCCTAGCCCCCCATCAGCCTATTTCCAGTCTTAGCCCCCCCCATAGCCAATTACCAGTCCTACCCCCCCCATCAGCCAACTTCCAGTCTTAGCCTCCCCCCCATGGCCCATTACCAGTCCTAACCCCCCCCCCATGGCCCATTACCAGTCTTAACCCTCCCCCCCATCAGCCCATTACCAGTCCTAACCCCCCCCCCCGGCCCATTACCAGTCCTAACCCCCCCCATGGCCCATTACCAGTCCTAACCACCCCCCCCATCAGCCCACTTCCAGTCTTAGCCCCCCCCATAGCCCATTACCAGTCCTAACCCCCCCATCAGCCCATTTCCAGTCCTACCCCCCCCATGGCCCATTACCAGTCCTAACCACCCCCCCCATCAGCCCACTTCCAGTCTTAGCCCCCCCCTAGCCCATTACCAGTCCTAACCCCCCCCATCAGCCCATTTCAAGTCCTACCCCCCACTTCCACCCTTAGCCCCCTCCCCATAGTCAATTACCAGTCCTACCCCCCCATCAGCCCATTTCCAGTCTTAGCCCCCCCCATCAGCCCACTTAGCCCCCTCCCCATAGCCCATTACCAGTCCTAACCCCCCCCCATCAGCCCACTTAGCCCCCCCATAGCCCATTACCAGTCCTAACCCCCCCCCATCAGCCCATTACCAGTCCTAACCCCCCCCCAGCCCACTTAGCCCCCCCCCATGGCCCATTACCAGTCCTAGCCTCCACCACCCATGGCCCATTACCAGTCCTAACCCCCCCCATCAGCCCACTTAGCCCCCCCCATAGCCCATTACCAGTCCTAACCCCCCCCATAGCCCATTAACAGTCCTAACCCCCCCCCCCTCAGCCCTTTTCCTGTCCTTTCCTCCCCCCCCCCTTGCCCCTTACCAGTCCTAACCCCCCCAGCCCACTTAGCCCCCCCCCATGGCCCATTACCAGTCCTAGCCTCCACCCCCATGGCCCATTACCAGTCCTAACCCCCCCATCAGCCCACTTAGCCCCCCCCCCCATAGCCCATTACCAGTCCTAACCCCCCCCCCCATCAGCCCACTTCCAGTCTTAGCCTCCCCCCCATGGCCCATTACCAGTCCTAACCACCACCCCCCCCCCCGGCCCATTACCAGTCCTAACCAGCCCCCCCCCCCCCGGCCCATTACCAGGCCTCACCCCCCCCCCCCATCAGCCCACTTCCAGTTTAGCCTCCCCACCCATCGCCCCTTACCCGTCCTACCCCCCCCCCCCCTCTCATTCCAAATTAAAATAAAACAAACACCAAACCGGCTGCTTCTGCCGCGGCAGCATCAAGAGCACTGCCGCGGGGCCCCCCCCTGCCCGGCAGAGCCTCCGTGCATCCACAGCAGCTTTCTTCATGTCCAAAACGCGGGCTTCTTTCAGAGCCGCGAGAGTTTCTTTTCTCGCGGCTCTCTTAATCCCGCGGGGCTGATGGGAAATCCCATCACCCTCGGCGGGATTAACAGAGCCGCGAGAAAGGAAACTCTCGCGGCTCTGAAAGAAGCCCGCGTTTTGGACATGAAGAAAGCTGCTGAGGATGCACGGAGGCTCTGCCGGGCAGGGGGGGGCCCCGCGGCAGAGCTCTTGATGCTGCCGCGGCAGAGCTCTTGCTGCTGCCGCGGCAGAAGCAGCCGGTTTGGTTTTTTTTTTTTTAAAACTTGGGATGCTGAAGAATGTTTTTTGCGCGGGGCCCCCTGAAACGCGGGGCCCTGTGCAAAAAACATTCTTGCTCAATGGACGGGCCGGCCCTGACGGGGGTAACCTAGCAATGTAAATATGATCACAAAAACACTGATAAATCTATTTCTTGGTTCAATCCTTTGGGTTCTAGACTGTTCAATTCATATATATACCGTTGTTCTAATTTCAATAGTAGTTTGTTGACATCCCCTCCTCTCCAGTTTGGCGTTACTGTCCTCAAGACTAAATATTTCAAATCATTAATGGTGTGATTCTTTTCTTGCCAGTGAGCTACAAGTGGCTTGTCTGAGATTCCTCTCTGTATACAGCTCCTGTGCTCTATTATCCTAGTACGAACCTTTTTGTCTTACCTACATAAACTAATTTACATGGACACAATATCAAGTAAATCACGTGTTATGTTTTACAGTTAGAGAAATTATGTATATAAACCTTATAGTGTGAAACAGGGTGGACAAAGACCTCCTTAGTTGTGATCACGTGAGTGCAAACGGAACAATTACCGCACTTGGTTTGCAGTACGAAAGGGCAGATGTCACCAATATATTATGCACATTGGCAGGCCAATACTGGCAACAGTGCTGGCAGTGTGGGCTGTGGAGGGTGTTTGCAGCCACCACACACTGGATAGACAGACACACACTCCCACACCTATGCCAGCATTGTGCTACTATAGAGGAGTTTAGCAGCCCTGGCCACCACACCAGTCCTGGGCACAGTGCAGGCATGGATATGGTACGCAATACTGTTGGGGGTCACTCCCCAGGGTGGTAAACACTGTCAGAGACCAGACCTGAAGCACACTCCACAGACATCAGTGATTAATAATTGACCTCCTATTTGGGACGTTTGTTCCTTTTTTTCTTTATTTCGTTATTTTCATTTTGAATGTTGTTCAGCATGGTTCCATGATGTGGACTGTATCGTGTTTGTTTCTTTTTCTTGTAAATTTGCTGTAAGAGGTAGTTTATCTCTTGCTTTTGTATTCTGATTGACCTTCACTTATTTGGTTATTGTAATTGACTAAAATCTCAATTAAAAAAAAAAAAAAAAAAGGTTGCTATGATGGAGCTCAATCAGCAAACTGTGCTTAACGTAGGAATTGCTATCTGCCAGTAATCATAGCAAACTTTTGATAGCTGTGTACCGTATTCCCAGGTGTAGGGTGGCATTGCTAAGCTATGCAAGTGCTAGTATTGGGAGATGCACGCAGGGCCCAATGTCCTGCCTCTCCAGGAGGCACTGGCTAATGGAGCCTGTGGGTGTGGGTGTGTCTGCCCCTGTTGGCTGCTGCTTTACGGCAGAGGTTCCCAACTCCAGTCCTGGTGTGCCAAACACTGTTCGGGTTTTAATGCTGTCCCTCATGAATATGCATGAGATACATCTGCATACCATGGGGGTGGTGCATAGATATGCAGCACAGGCATCTTTATTAGAGGCAGCATGTAACATGAATGGTGTTTGGCCCTCCAGGACTGCATTTGGGAGACTCTGCTCTAGGTAATGCGCCTGTTTATGGTGTCTTTGCTCTGTAGGGTAAAATGTAGGTGTTTTGGGCATGTTTACGTCATCTGCAATAAACATTCTGTCTGTATTAGCACGTTGTAGTAGTGGGTAAAATATGGGGACTGGGTTGGCAGGCACCATAGCTGGGACTTGAACCTGTGACCTTCTGCCTCCAAACACACTGGTTGTGTGCACTGCCCCACTGTGTTGCCACAGAGACAGTGCATTCCCTGGTGATACCATGACTGTTTGTCCGGCAGGGCCTGTCTGTTGCAGTGCATGGCACCCACCTACACAGGGCTAGGCCATGGTCTGCTCTGGGCAGCTACCACTGCCCCCCTCCGCCACCAGTACCCCTCTGCCACCATGCGGACATGGCCTTATATTGGAGACAGCATAAAACCTGAATGATTTGTGGCCCTCCAGGACAGCATTTGGTGGACTCTGCTCTAGGTAATGCGCATGTTTCTGGTGTCTGTGCTTGGTGGGGTAAAATATAGGCGTTTGAACCATGCGTATGTTCTCTGCAATAAAGGTTTGTCCTTACTATCACGGTTTAGTAGCGGGTAAAATATGGGGACTGGATTGGCAGTAGCCCCAGCTGGGACTTGAACTTGTGACCTTCTGCTCCTGAACACACTGGCTGTGTTCACCGCACCACACTGTGCTCATAGAGACAGTGCAGTCCCTGGAGATACCATGGTTATTTGTCAGACAGAGCCTGTCTGTTGCAGTGCATGGCACCCACCTACACAGGGCTAGGCCATGGTCGGCTCTGGGAAGCTGCCACTGCCCCCCTCCACCACCAGTACCCCTCTGCCACCATGCTGACATGCCCTTCTGCTGGTGGTGCTGGTGGTGTGCAGTCTCAAGCCATCCAGTGTGCAGGTAGGCGGCTGCCTATGGTGAGTGTTCTGGGGTAGGGGTGCCTGCCTAGGCATCCACGCTTCCCCCCAACACCGCCTGCCAATGTTCTGTGCCCTTGGGGGTACCTGCTGGGTACTATCCCTTGTGACACTGTGATAAACACTCTCATGCCCATGTTGGGCCCTCATCAGTTGCTGTCTGGCTGCTGTTCAGTTTCAGCATTCCTAAGTGCCACCTAGGCATCTGCCTAGTCCGCACTGTGCCCCAGCTGCACCACGGCATGTGCCGCCTGCAGCCCTCTGAATCCCCTTTCCCAGCATCTGTCCAGTTGCCCATTCCGACATGCCCGCCCTGCTGTTGTGGAACATGTGCATGCCATAGGTAACCTGTCCAATGGAGAGGGAAACCCTGATCAGTGCTATTTCACTGTGGGATCATTCACCTTGTATGGGGACGGAGTGTAGACCCTTCCAAAATTCATATTTATTTTTTGGGGCTTTCTTGGGAGTGTTCTGTGATGTTTCCCATTACTATCACTATTGCCCAGCTTGATTATGATTTTTTTTAATTTTTTTGGGGTCCTTTTCAATGTTTATTTGTACTTTTGTTCTGTGCACATGTATCACACTTATCACTTTTTTGTAGGTTTCCCTGGTTTTGCTGTATATTGCTGACAGATATGTTTTTTCTTCCCTTTAAATCGTCTCTAACGCGAGGTTTTCACTTGCATTATTTTTGGCCTCGAATTTCACCTCGCTAGTGTGCGGGGAGCCTCTCCCCTCCCACTCTCCACCCATTGACCCCTTCTCTCCGCCCCTGGGGAGCCTTCCTCCTCCTTCCGGGAGCCTTTCCCCGCCTTCAGCGCTCGTGTGCGCCGCTGCGCGCATGAGCGCACACTAAAGCACATTTTTGCCCTGTAAAGCGTCATTAGCATGCACTAAGGTACCTTAGCGCGCGCTCATGCGCGCCGCACACGTTAAGAAGGTTTAGTAAACATACCCCTTAATGTGGATGAGTGCAAAGTTATGCACCTAGGAAGGAACAACCCAAACTACCACCTTAGAAACCACCACCCAGGAAAAAGATCTAGGTGTCATCATGGATAGTACGTTGAAACCCTCCGCTCAGTGTGCAGCAGTGGCTAAGAAAGCAAATAGAATGCTAGAAATCATAAGGCAAGGAATGGAGAATAAAACCTAGGATATTATAATGCCTCTGTATCGTTCCATGGTGGAACTGCACCTTGAATATTGTGTGCAATTCTGGTCACCGTATCTTAAAATAAGTATATAGTGGAATTAGAAAAGGTACAGAGAAGAGCCGCCAAAATGATAAAGTGGATGGAAGGATAGCCCTTATGAGGAAACGCTTAAAAGGTTAGGGTCCTTCAACTTGGAAAAGAGACAGTTGAGGGGAGATATGATAGAGGTCTATAAATTAATGAATGGAGTGAAATGAGTAAATGTAGATTGGTTGTTTACACCATTAAAAAGTAGAAAGATTAGGGACACGCAATGAAGCTACAGTGTAACCCATTTAAGACTAATAAGAAAAAATATTTTTTCATTCAACATGTAATCAAACTCTGGAATTCATTCCAGGAGGATGTAGTAGAAGCTGTTAATGTAGCTGGATTTAAAAAAGGTTTGAACAAGATCCTGGAGGAAAAGTTCATAAACCATTATTAAAGAGGACCTGGGAAATCCACTGCTTGCTCCAGGACAAGCATTGTGGAACCTCTGTCTTTTGGCAAACTGCCAGGTACTTATGACCTGCATTGACTACTGTTGGAAACAGGATACTGGGCTTGATGGACCTTGTTATGACCCAGTATGGCATTCAAATGATCTTATTTAGGGCTCAGGTTTGTCTCAGTCATGATTCATCTTAATTTAGATTTGTCAATAAATTTAAATAGGATTTACGTACATTTAAAAATTCCTAACATTTTCTGCTATTCTGAACTCACATCACTACTATCTGATCATAACCTTCCCATCTATAGTGCTATACAGTACGTTGTAAGGAAATGCTTGTTGTGCTGTGAGATGTAATCTATTCTGTTCATATTGAAAGTATCACAATTATAAAGCCTTGCAATATATAATTAGCAGACATCAAAAGATCCTTTAGCAATGGTTGTCTGCACTTATGTTGATATGCAAAATCAAGCTAGCCATTTTCACATGTTCAGCTGTTTGGAAGGCTACAGGCAGTAAAATTTCTCCGCAACTTGAAAAAAATAGTGTTTACTGATTTTCAAGTTTCATAATAGAACAATGAATCAAAGACTTCTACTTTTATTTGACCTGACTCAGGCTGCTCATCTTCATTTTAAATGGATACATTAGAGTTCCGGAATAGTTGGGCATTAAATAGAAAAGAAACAGAACTCAAGCCACAATTTAAAGAAACAGTTTCTGGTTTCTTATTTACACAAAGATGTATTTTTTGTATAAGAATGATGAATCTAAGAACCATTTTTACTAAATTGTATTACAGTTTGCAGTAAGAGTGCATTAATATCCAAAATTAACAGAGTAATTGTGAAGCCTCTGTATTAACTCTTGGAGGCAGAAATGTTTATGAAATATTCCCGAGCATATATACCACACCACTGTCACAACATACTCATTAGCATGCCATGAAATCCTCATTTTAAAGAAAGAGACCTCAGCAAGGGGTACACTGTACAAAATCAAGTAGTTTTTTGCGCCCTTCAGTTTCTTTCATCAGTCTCTTTCCGTATTTTTTTAATATAATACTAAAACCAAGTCCCAATCTAATATAATCTAGGGGTATGTTTACTAAACAGTCTTAATGTTATCAGCGCTAGTTGCAGTGAAAATGTGAAGAATGCCATATAAGGAGTGGGCGTTCTGGCGGCAAGGTAGCAAGAATCTGTATCGCGTGATAGTGGGCGCCGTGGCACGGTAACACACGTTAACCCTAAGTTCATGCCAGCGCAGTGTTAGAAGCTATAAAGATGTAGCCCACTGGTAGCTGCAATGACTGCGGAGGCAGAGGTCATGGGTTTGATCCCACAGTGGTGTTATTTAAGAAGGCTGTCTGAGGCATTTCCTTTTAATTTAAATCAGTTCTGCCAGCAAAAACACCCTCACAGTGCCGTAACCTACGACGCCCTATAAGGCGCCCCATAAGTCACAATATAAAGTGCCCTGTCTGCCAAGACACCCTATAATGTGCCCTATAGGGCGCTTTATAGGGTTCCCTATAGGGCACCTATGAGGCACCTTAGGCTACGGCACTGTGAGGGTGTTTCTGCTGGCAGCACTGATTTAAAGTAAAAGGAAATGCCTCAGACAGCACTCCTGAAAAACACCACTGCGGGATTAAACCCATGACCTCTGCCTTCACAGTCATTGAAGGAACCATTGGGCTACATCTCTATAGCATTGAACACAATGCTGGCTGGCTACAGAAAGACTGCAGGTCACCACATAAACTGTCTGCTGTGGTTACCAGGATAAGGTAAACCCACCCGTACCCATGATGCACTGCACATGCAGATCAGCAGCTTACATCTGAACACAAGATGGGGTATGTGCCTCTATAGCACCCCGATCTGGTAGGGAGAACTGACTGTGTGTGTTACTGGCACAGAGTAGCTATAGATCGTGACATCGTGAGGTTCCTGTGCTCACCCTAAGGGTGAGGTGGGGGGCCCAGCACCAGGTCCGCAGCACCAGGTCCGCAGCACCTGGTTTGGCTGTGATAGACTGTGCTGCAGGTCCCCATCAGTGCCAGTGTGTGATGGGTAGTCCCTGCAGACACAACTAGAATAAACCTGTGTTCATCTGTATTTCCCAGTCATCTGTGGACTATGATGCACCCAGAAGAGTGCATGTCCTGTGTGGGTGCCATATGTTATAAGTGAAGGATGGTGTTTGGACCCCAAAGCGGATTATGTAGCACCACCCAACCCACCCTCTGTGGGACAGGATCTCCCACCAACAGATCCACATTCTACATCTCTGCAATGGTGGCAGTAGAGGGGACCATCAACCCCAGTCCTGCTGGGGAATGGGCACCCTACAGGGCAGTCAATGCATATCTGTATGCATCACATAAGGCAGTAGGCCTGGAAAGGTTCAGCTGCCCCCTCACCCCTATCTGACATTCACCAGCAGAGGGCACAGTCAGTCTTCACCCTGCAAGGTGTTCCAGCCATACACATGCTAACTGCAGACAGTCTGTTAGCTAGTACATAGTGCATGTTCCTTGAGAAACTGTGTGTACCCAAAAATGGGATGTGAGCACACACACCAAGCAGGAACATTAGTGATTGGGGCCCAGAAAAGGGAACCCATAAATTGAGAAAAACAGTACTATGTGGGAACCTAGCCATGCTGTGGTCACTGCTCAGTCAGGGTGAGAGTGACCTCTCAGCATGACATGCTGTGGCCACCCTGCCCGTGCAGGTGGTGGCCGGGCACTACAATGTCCCAGCCATTGCCCTATGCCCTGTGCAGATGCATCCTGCTCAGGCCGCCCTGTCCGTGCCATACCCACAGTACCTTGCTCCTCATTATGCACATTGGCAGGCTAACACTGGAAACAGTGCAAGCATTGTGGGCTCAGTAAGGTGTAGGCAGCCACATAACACTGGATAGACATACGCACACTCCCACACCTATTTCAGCATTGTGCAAATATGGAGGCAGTTGGCAGCCCTGGCTGCCACACCAGTTCTTGGCACAGTGAAGGCATTGCTGTGGTACTCAATACTGTTAGGGTCACTCCCTGGGGTTTTAAACACTGTCAGAAACAAAACCTGAAACACAATCCACAGATGTCAGAAAGGTTGCTATGATGAATCTCTGTCAACAAATTGTATTTAACTTAGGGTTTGTTATCTGACATTATTCATAGCAACCTTTTGATATATGTGGAATGTGTTTCCATGTTTAAGACGGCATTGCTAAGGTATGCAGGTGCTAGTATTGGTAGATGCTGCTCCGCGCAGGGCCCAACAGCCTGACCCTCCATGAGCCGCTGGATAGTGGAGCCTGTGGGTGTGGGTGTTTGTGCCCCTGTTGGCCGCTGCTCTAGGGCAGAGGTTCCCAACGCCAGTCCTGGTGGGCCAAACACGGTTCAAGTTTTCATGCTGTCCCTAATGAATATGCATGGATACATTTGCTTACAATGGGGGCGGTGCATATAAATGCATCTCATGCATATTTATTATGGACATCCTGACAACCTGAATATTGTTTTGCCCTCCAGGACTAGAGTTGGGATACCCTGCTCTAGGGATTGAACATGTTTATGGTGTAGGGGTTCTGTAGGGTACAATGTAGGCATTTATGGCGTGTTTCTCTTATCAGAAATAAAGATTCCATCTTTATTACCACGGATTAGTACTGGGTAAAATGTGGGGACCTGGTCTGCAGGGGCCACAGCTGGGACTTGAACCTGTGGCCTTCTGCCCCTGAAAATACTGGCTGTGTGTACTGCACCAAACTGTTGTCACAGAGGAACAGCATTCCCTGGGGATACCATGATGGTTCGTCAGACAGACCTTGTCTGTTGCAGTGCACGGCACCCACCGGAACAGGGCTTGGCCTTGGTGTGTTGTGGGCAGATGCCACTGCCCCCTCCACCACCAGCACCCCTCCACCAACATGCTGACATGCCCTTATGCCGGTTATGCTGGTGGTGCGCAATCCCAGGCCATCCAGTGTGCCGGTAGTCGGCTTCCTATGGTGTGGGATCTGGGGTAGGGGTGCCTTTGAGGTACCTGCTGGGTGATGTCCCATGGGACACTGTGGGACACACATTCGTGGGCATGTTTGACCTTGGTCAGTTGCTGTCTTGCTGATTTGCAGTCTCTGTGATCCTATGCACCACCTAGACATCTGCCTAGTCCACCCTGTGCCCCAGCTGCCCCACTGCATGTCCTGCCTTCATCCCCCTGTACCCCATTTATTTATTTATTTAACAATCATTTATATCCCGCATCTTCCAAAGTTCAGTTGCGGTTTACAATAAAACAACAATCCACAAAGCAAAAGCTTGTTTTACATCGAACATCTTGTAACATTAAACAATATAATAGATAACAGCATGAGCTAATACATGACAGCACAAAACTGGTTTGCAGCCTCACCGTTGTGCCCTTTGTACTTGGCCACTATGCTGCTGCTGCACATGTATCACTACTATTACTTTTCTTGGTCTCCCTGGCTTTGCTGTTCATTGCTGACTGAAATGGTTTCTCTCTCCTGCAAATGTGCCTCTAGCGCGAGGTTTTCACTGGTGCTAATTTTCAGAGCTTCATTTCACGGCGTTAGTGTGCATGGAGTCTCTCCCCGCCCACTCTCTGCCCATTGACCCCTTATCTCCGCCTCTGGGGAGCCTTACTCCACCCTCTGGGGAGCCTTACTTCACCCTCTGCACACCTTTATGCCGCTGGAGACGTTATCGCGCGATATGTGATGTTCTCGCACAGTAATGCGCCATTATCACGTGATAATGTCACATATAGCGATACTGTCACAGCTACGACGTTAGCACCGTTTAGTAAACATACCCCCTAGTCTTCTGTTCACCTCTTATGTGTTTCCTTACTATTACCCTAGATATATCCTAGTCCCCACTTGTATTGTCCGTCTTGACTAGACTGTAAGCTCTTATGAGCAGGAAATGAATCTTACATCTCTGTACAGTGCTCTGTATGCCTTGTAGTGCTAAGGACCCAGTAAGAAATGTGGAATGCGACGAAAAGACGTGAAGTAAAAAACTTTTTATTTCTTTATTCCACTCCAGCCACCGGCCCGACACTGGCCGTGTTTCGTAAAAACCTTCCTCAGGGGCAAATAATGGCTAAAAAATACATAAAATATACATATAAAAACAAAATTACTATGCATCAAACTATTCTAAGAGGAAAAAGGAGAATAGGACCAAGACATATGAATAAAACACCTCCAATATAAACATATAAAACAGAAAGACAAAACAAAGTACAGCCAATAATAGGAGCATAGAAAAGAGTAGTAAATTGGAAAACACCAGCTAAAAATCAAAAATTAACAATGAAATAACAATAAAAATACAAAGCATTCTCAATTAATAAGTTGTGTGAACACTATGACTGAGCCATAAAAATATACATATTGTGGTGAGGAGGAGGCAGCCCAGCATGAAAATAAAGGAGAAAGAAGAACTTTTTCTTCTTCTCGGGGGATGGGTTCAGTAGAACACATGCATCACAGCAGAATCCCTGAGAGAAACCAAGAGGGTAGTGCTAGGCTTAAGCCACTCCCAGACCTCATGACAACCTCAGGCAAGAGTAGGAGGTACAAGTGGGTGGAGTCAGGAAGGGAGTTGCCCTGCTCAGCGTTTAAGTTTGAGGGAACAAACAAAGTGAGCAGAAGGGCCAGAGAGGCAAGGAACTCCAGAAAGGCCTGGAAAGCCAGAAAGGCCAGGAACTCCAGAGGGGCCAAGGAAGCCAGAAAGGCCAGGAACTGCAGAGATGCAGGAGAAAGCAAACACAGCAAAACCAGCAACCATGAAAGAAGCAGATACAAAGTGAGTAGCAGCAGAGACAAGAGCAGCCAGCACTGCAGCCCAGGAAGCTACAGGGAAGGTTCCAGGCAAAGGACCAAACAGACTGGCTACAGGGAGAAAGAGAAAGAGAAAAGGTTGGCTTTAAGGAAGTTAAGGCAAGAGTGCTTAGACTCACCGGAGGAAGGGTCTATCTGCAGGCAGCAGAAACCCCAGGAAGGGAAGTGGAGAGCTTACCCTGAGTCACTGTCTAGCTCAGAGACAGAGGGAGTGCCAAGCCGGAGAAGCCTCAGCAAGGAAGGAGCTGCAGCCAGACTCCAAGGTAGGAGAGTTAAAGCCATAAAGCCTAAACCCTGTGTCTCAGAAGAAAGGTTAAAGCCTAGGAAAACCCGGAATAGGAGTAAGGGTTTTGCCAGGGACACTGAACAGGAAAAGCCCAGTGAAGTCTTACCACAAGGAGAAAGGGTCATTCAGTGGCATAGGCTATTTAATCTGCTAAAGAATATTAAGGATAAACTGCCAGAACGCTTACAAGCATTGCCAAGTTACAGCTCAGTTGAAAGCATGGAAGTATCAGGCCCAGAAAGTGACCTAACTTCAGTTTGTTCTGAGATGGACTGTAATGTGTGCATGAAGGCTGAGTAATGGAAGCCTGAGAAAGGAAAGAAGTGAAGCTTGTGTAAATATCTTTATTGCAACACTGGTTACAAGTGTTACCTTGAGAGGAGAAGAATAATCCTGTATTTTGCTTTGACCTGAATGTGTACATTTGCTTTGAAGATTTTGTCAACCATTGTGACACGGATGCTAATAAAATTCCTGTGTGCTTTAAAACAACCACTCGGTTCATAATCTCCTTGGCACAACTACAATCCTTGGGAAAGAGGAATTGAGATGGCTTCCCGTCCCTACTAGGCAACCGCCTGGTAGGGGCGCGACCGCCACAATATAAAAAATATAAATATCATAAATAATTAAATAAATAAGGTATTAAGATTACTACAATTAAATACAATGATTACTAAAATAATAAATTATATAAACCTTACTACAATTAAACACTAGCTGTTCTAAAGAAATAATAATAAAAAAACAATAAATTATATAAAAACCATAAAAAATACTATGGCTGAGCCAAACAAGTGCACATATAAATAAATAAAGTATGTAAAGTATTAAAATAACTAAAAAGAAAACATGCCACGAATATAAAATTATTGTTAAATACATAAATATAACAAATCTGCAAAAAGAAACGAAATTGGGTGCTTCAAAGGATGTGACCATTCATAAAACCATAACATACCTGTATGTCGTGTGTTTCTACTACTGTAAATTGCTCTTCCTTTAAAACCATAGGAGAGCCTGAGATGTTAAAAACATAAATAAATAATATCAATAAACTCAATAACATACAAAAGAAAGAGGAGGATCAGAAGGAGAGTCAAAGAGGAGGGATGAGAACGAATAGCTAATCATATGGGCAGGGCCGGATTTACCTATACGCCAACTACGCCGTGGCATAGGGCCCACAGCTGGCAAGGGCCCACAAAAATTGAAAAAATTGTTAGCTTTTTAAAAATTAAATTAAAAAAACAAACGCTGGCTGCTGCCGCGGCAGCATGGACTGTCCCGCGGGGCCCCCTCTGCCCGGCTGAGCCCCTCTGTGCCGGCTTTGAGAGGCGCGAAGGGAGAGTGTCTGCCCGGCTCAGCCCCTGCGGGCTTAACAGAGACGCGAGGGAGACACTCTCCCTTCGCGCCTCTCAAAGCTGGCACGGAGGGGCTCAGCCGGGCAGAGGGGGCCCTCCCATCAGCCCCTGCGGGCTTAACAGAGACGCGAGGGAGACACTCTCCCTTCGTGCCTCTCAAAGCTGGCACGGAGGGGCTCAGCCGGGCAGAGGGGGCCCCGTGGGACAGTCCATGCTGCTGCGGCGGCAGCGGCAGCGGCCAGTGTTTTATTTTTTTTTTAATTAAAGTTTACTTGAGCCGATAGGGGGGGGCTGGGACTGGAAATGGGCTGGGGGGGTTAAGACTGGAGTTGGGCTGACACGAAGAAACCAGAAGAAAGTGGCTGGAGCAATTGCAGCTGAAAAAAAAAATGCACAAAAGGTAGAAAAATATCTCTTTATTTTGAATTTATTAATTGGAATATGTCAGCTCTGGTAAATGTGCATCATTAACGTCCGCACTTTGTTTAGTACAAGAGCAAATTAATGTATAGTTTTATTTCTACAGTGTTGTACATTCCAAGTTTGGCTTTTGGGATTCCCAGTTTAATTATGACGTCAGGGCCAACAGCGCGCAGCTGATCCGGCGTGCTCGTTTTTATCTTTTCTGGGGGCCCACAATTTTTGTTGGCGTAGGGCCTCACTCAAGGTAAATCCAGCCCTGCATATGGGAAAAACAAACCAAGCCGATCAGAATATATGAGGTAAAATAATGAATTTGCCTGTATAATAATTGACACCCAAAACCAGTGTGTTCCTATAATGCCACAGTGCTAATCCTATGAAATAAACATGATATGAATTTAGTGTTGTGAACTGCATCATGAAAGTCAGTCATAACCAAAAGGGGTACTTGCCCCTCTTTTTTAAAACAGAACTATAAATAAATCAAATATTAAGCTAAAACTTGAAAACAATAATATCTAATCAAGCGTACGTGACCGCCATAAAAATGCATTAAAAGCAAAAGATAACCCTGAATGTGAAAAACAAAACTTCGCAACCCACTAAACGTTAAATAGCTCACCCAGGTGAGAAACATGATCAGGGGCCACTAACATCTGAAAAATAAAATCTGAATCAGTAAAACATTAAAACCAAAAGAAAATATAAGGCCCTTATGACATGCCTATGTAGTGCAAAATCAGAAAGTGGCCATTATCTCCAAGTTTGAATCAAAACAAAAAATAGGACAAATGCTGTGGCACCCATAAAGCCTTCCTGGGAAAAAGGAGAAAGAAGAAACAAAAAATTAAGAAATAAAAAACCTTACAAATAGCCAGTGTAGGATAAAATGATTAGTCACAAAAGCGGCTAGTATATCATAAAAACAGACCATCTGATGCAGGTCTTAGAAAAGAAGCAAAATCGCCACTGAAGAGCACAGTTATATAAGAAACCCACCAACACCAAAAGGACACTGAAATCATTTAAAATCAAATGTGACAAGTCGGATAATCAGCTTATAAGAAACCAAGGCAGAAAGGATGAACTAACCTACAATAGAAAGCTTTAAAAGCCCACTGTGCCTTAAGAAATTCAAACACACTAAGGATTTAAAAACATGAAAAACTAAGACCGGCAAAATGAAATAAAGAAACCAATGTCTCGCGACACCCTATTGGTAACTTAAGCTTAGGGCATTGTGATAATGAATATAAAAATAAAAAGAGAAGTAAACACACAAAAGTTAAATATACAGGAGAACGCTCTGCTGAAACTACATAAAGGCGGATTCGCCGCACACGAGGTTAAAATTGAACTTAGGACATTGTGATAATAAATATAAAAATATATAAAAATAAATCTAAACTCACAGGTTAAATGTGCAGGAGAACGCTCTGCTGAACTACATAAAAGCGGCATCGCCACGCGAAGTTGAAAGTATGAAAGACGCCGGCGTCTGCGCACTGAGCTTCTTTAGAGAGGAGGGGATCAGTGACATCATAATGAAGGGACTGCAATGCATGTTTAATCGAAAACTATATCTGCACACCACCATGAACAGATAGATTAATTCTTTTAACTGTTGTTAGACTGTTAAAATAGTATCCAAAAAACTATGAAACAAAGAGAAATCATGAAAAATCAAAAATCAAAAAGGCGATGGAATCCGGAGAGGCCACCCTAAGCAAAAGGGGCAACCTAAAAAAGCCCCATATAAGGAGAACATTATAACATGCCAACGAATCAAAAAAATGTATAAGATAGCAACATTACTTCCTCAATAAAGGACCACAAGCAAACGGGAATCACTACCCGGATGTCCAAAAATACAAAAAACGGGGAAAAACATCATGCACAGAGGAAAACCAACTCAGACTAATTCTATATCATCTTTATTAACACATTGTGATATCTGTTAGAAAAACAAAAGAAACTAAAGAAACACAGAAAGGTCTCTATCCATATTTAAGCCGTCTGGGTACAAACTGTTCAAATTATGAATATAACGTTGTTCAAGACGCAAGAGGGTATCATCAATATTACCCCCTCGCCAATTTAATTTAACTTTTTTTATAACAAAATATTTTAAGTCTGATAACTTATGTCCTGCTGTCTGCCAATGGGATACAAGTGGTTTATCTGCTACTATTCTCTTGAGGCAACTCCTGTGTTCGATGATTCGAATACGTACAGGACGTGCGGTTTTCCAACATATAATTTCTTGCATGGACATATGATGACATATATCACGTTGCTAGTAGCACAATTGGAGAAATCATCAAGGTAAAATTTACGATTAACTCCTGGATATGAAAAATAATTCCTAATAGTTAACGTATGCGTGCAAACCGAACATGAACCGCATTGAAAATGCCCCTTATGTTTAGAAAGGAACCTCCGTTCCGTAAAGGCTGATGGTACCAATAAATTTTGAAGGTTAATATTTCGCTTATGGGCCACAGTGAGAGAGACTTTTTCAAAACCAGGAATGGCTTGTATCAGATGCCAATACTTACGAAGGCACTTACCAATAGTATGGGAGTGATGAGAATAGAGTAGAGAACAAACCATCCCCACATCTGATGACTTAAGCTTATTCTGGAGTAGTTCTGTGCGTGAGGAATCGCGGGCTCTGCCATAAGCTTTATCTATTTGCCGGCGGGGGTACCCTCTCTCCATGAACCTGTCCTTCATAATGGATGCCTGTCTCTCAAAGTCCTGATTGGTGGTACAAACTCTCTTGGTGCGCAAAAACTGTCCAACTGGAAGATTGTTTTTAAGCGCCATATTGTGGAAACTGGAATAATGTAACAACTTGTTTCTATCCGTCGGTTTTCGATATAAATCAGTATGCAGTCTATCCTCTGATTTTATAATCAAGAGATCCAAAAACGGAATCTGAGAAAAGTCATACGTGAGTTGAAAACGTAAATTTTGATCACACTTATTTAACCAAATATTGAATTGTCCTAACTGATCAACAGACACACGCCAAAGTATAAAAATATCATCAATATACCTGATCCACCGGACAATATGATCACTATACAGATTATTATTCCTAATAAACTTGTCCTCAAAATCAGATACGTAAAGATTGGCCACATCCGGGGCCATGGATGAGCCCATTGCAACGCCCTTAATTTGTTCATAAAATAAACCCCGAAAACAAAAATAATTATGACACAAAGCAAATTGGGCTAGATGGACCAAAAATATAGTGGGAATGCGCCTATGTGCTTTCCTCTGAAACAAAAATTGTTCAATGATGTGTAGTGCTTCGGCCTGTGGTATGTTGGTGTACAAAGACTCAACATCTAACGTCACCAAAACAACATCAGTCTCAAGATTCTCAATAGATGCCAAAATATGAATGACGTGAGAGGAGTCACGAACGTACGACCACATCTGTTCAACAAAGGGTCTAAGTAGGACATCCAAAAACTGAGAGATGGGTTCGAGAAGTGATCCAATGGCGGATACAATAGGTCTTCCTGGGGGATTGTGCAGAGATTTGTGGATTTTGGGAATCACGTCATAGATAGTAGGTACGATAGGAAAATCCACAATCAAAAAATTATTTTCTTTAACAGTAAGATACCCAGCTTCAAATCCACTTGACACTAAACTATCTATAGATTTTTTTCAATGATGGTGTAGGATCATCAGTCAAACGGAAGTAAAAGGTCGTGTCCCGAAGTTGCCTTTTATTTATTTATTTATTTTATTTATTAACAATTCTTATATACCGCACTATTAGACATCAGCGCGGTTTACATTGAACAGAAAACATCCGACAGTTTACATATGTCTGGTCAGTTACATTTAACAGGAAGTATAACTTGGCGAAATAGGGGAAACTGAATACAATGGAGGGTTATCTGATAAGGGATATCATGGTTAACTATATACAAAGGTGGTACAATAGTACTTGGAACTGCTTGTTATTTCATTGAGAAGTTGGCCTGTTATGAGGGTCTATTTGTTTGACCACTCAAGCTATTCGCCTGGGGGTTATGTTCGGAGCTGTCATTGAGATATTTAAGGAAGAGGAAATGTTTTAGTGCCTTTCTGAACTGACTCAAGTTGGGTACTGCTCTGATTTGTGCTGGTAAGTTGTTCCATAAAGTCGGGGCGCAGAGTCGGAAGGCTCTGTTGGCTGTTGATCTAGTGCATCTTGTGGTGTCATTTGGGATAACTAGTGTGTTTAATTCTGCTGTTCTTCGTGGCCTGTTTGGTGCAAGTGGTTGTATGAGGTTGGAGAGAGAGGAAGAGGTGAGCCCCTTAGCCGCTTTGAATGTTAGCAGTAAGGTCTTGAAACTGATCCTTGCTTGAATGGGGAGCCAGTGTAGCTGTTTTAGAAGGGGTGTTAGGTGATCTCTCCTGGATGCCCCGAGGAGTACCCTCGCTGCACTATTCATGGCTAATTGCAGGGGGTTCAGGGTGGACCGGGGGAGTCCTTGTAGTATGGAGTTTGAGAAGTCGAAATGGGGGAGTATAAGGGCTTGATAAATGGTACGGAAATCATCCGGTTCAAGTAGCATGCGTAGGTGTCTGAGGGATCTGATTTTAAAGTAGATTGCCTTGACTGTGTTGGCTATGTGGTTCTTCATGTCAAGGTTTTGGTCCAGCGTTACTCCCAGGTAGCGTATCGCCGGTTTAACTTGGAGTTGGGCATCCTTTACATTAATACAACTAGGAGGGGTGAAGTTGGTGTTCCTCGAGACGAACAGGACTTCTGTCTTTTTGTGTTGTATTCTCAGGTTTTGTGATAGGAGCCACTCTGATATGGTGTCAAAGCAGTTAGTCAGCGGGGTAAGGTTTAGGCAATCCAATGATATTGGCATATATAGTAGCACGTCATCTGCATATATCATGTAACTGACATTAAAGGATTTGATGATGTCGCAGATGGGTTGAATGTATATATTAAACATCAATGCAGATAAAGAGGATCCTTGAGGTACACCTTGACTTTGTTGGAAAGGTTCAGATGTATCCCCATCGACTCTGACATGCTGCCATCTATCGGACAGGTAAGATTTGCACCATTCGAGTGCTGTTCCACAGATGCCTTTTTCCCTTAGCCGGCAGATGAGAATTTCGTGGCATACCGAGTCAAAAGCCGCTGCTATGTCTAGAAAGACAAGAGCGAAACCCTGGCGTATGTTATCCACACCTGAGATTATGTTGTTGAGGAGAGTTGTGAGTAGCGTTTCTACTCCATGTGACTCTCTGAAACCATGTTGAGCCGGATCCAGTGGAGCTGAGGTGTCTATATGATCCTGTAATTGCCTGTGCACTATTTTCTCAATGATTTTTGCTAGCATAGGTATGCTAGATATGGGCCTATAAGATTCAACCTTTTGAGGATCCAGTTTGGTGTTCTTTAACAGCGGTCTTACAGAGGTCTGCTTGAGCGTGGTTGGGAAAGAGCCAGTGGTGAAGGAATGGTTTAAGATTTTTGTTATAATTGGAGATATGTCACATCGCAGGTCCTTTATCCAGTGTGCAGGGCAAGGGTCTGTGTGTGCAGTGGTTGTGTTTAGAGCTAGAATGGTATCTTCGATAGTTCTCTTCGAGGGAGTGAAGAAGGATGTCAGTGATACTGGGTAGTCTTGTTCATCAAGAGGGTCTGGTATTAATATTTTATTAGTCTTGCACATTTTAGATTGCATGTAAATTGCATAGTCCTGTGGGTGGATCATGCTGTGGTGCTCCGGGGTTGGTTCTTTGGCAAGCGTTTTAACTAAGTTAAACAGGTCATGAGGTTTATTCAATGACCGTTTCAGGGTGTCTGTGTGGTGTTGTCTGATTTTATCTGTGATGGCTTTACGATGCCCCGCCAGGTGTTGGATGTAAGCTGATTGGTCACTGGTGGTGCGTGACTTTCTCCATCGTTTTTCTAGCCTTCTTAAAATGGTTAGTGAGTCTTTTAATTCGGCTGTGAACCATGGGGCTGTAGATCTCTTCTTTGGGTTCTTGTTCGTTGGAGGGCGGACAGCGATTGAGCTGAGTTTTCTGTTCCAGGAAGAGATCAACTCTTCTAGGCTTAGTGAGGTGTCATCAAAGAGTGTGTCAATTTCAGTGAGGATGCGTTCTCTGTTAAATGGGTGGAAACTTCTGGTCGTTGAGTTAGCGGGCCTGCTTTTATCCGTTTTTGTCTTGTGCGAACAGTTAGTGGTAGGCATCTGAAAGGTGATGAGTTTGTGGTCGGTCCAAGGGACTGCAGTTATTGATAGCACGATGCTTTGTGGTTGATCCAAAATTAGTTGCGGTGCGAATATGAGGTCGAGGATATTGCCTTTCTCATGAGTAGGTTCTTGCACCATTTGCGTGTATCCTAGGCTATCTAGGGCGTCTAGGAATGCTGTTGCTTGAGTGTCCTGTACTGATGGTAGGTTGATATCTCCTACGATCCAATTAGGTTTATTTGGACCCTGGTTGAAGGATGCCAGATTTATTATGGTCGCTAGGTCGTCTGGGTCTCCGGACGGTGATCTATAGACTAGGTTTATGGAGCATATGTTATTTGAAATTGATACTGTTTCTAGATGGTTGTTACTGTTGGATTCGTCCATTTGAAACTGTAGGTCGGCTTTGGTGATGATAATTACTCCTCCGCCTTTTTTGTTTTGTCTGTGTCCAGTGAAGGCTGTAAAGTTAGGTGGGAGAAGCTGGTTGAGGATGATATTGTCTTCCGCTGAGAGCCATGTTTCAGTGACCATGAGAATGTCTAGCTTGTGGGCTATTATTATGTCCGTGATCACTGGCCACTTGTTTCGAAGTGAGCGGGCATTTATAAGTGCACACTTCATGGTACTAGGGTAGACATTTTTGGTTTGTCTGGTTTTCGTGTTGTGTTGTAGTGGGACATGTAGTAGGAGGTTGCGGTGCGGGAGGTTAGCCCCACGTGGGCTGTAATAGGGGTCTCCTGACCATCTTCTCTCACTAGATAGTACAATAGGAATGTGGTTTTGTGAGGTGGTGAGGGCCAGTATATTGGATGGTAGTGTTATAATAAGTAGGAGAAGGCACATTAACCTGATGATTGTGTCTTCCATTTTAACCCTGTGAGGTAGGAGGTTTTTCAGGAGGCGAATCGAGGGAATTTTGGCGCTCTAGAGCTGCTTGGCTCTTAGCTAGTATATTGTGCAACTGGCAAACAGGCTCAGTGTGTCATACAATAACCTTTCTGGCACCATTAATCTTTTAGGCATGAATTAAATGTATATGCATACACAGAGTAAAGCTTAACAGGAAAAAAGCAGATAAGACTACTCTGGCTAGTCTAACCTGGTACAACTGTCAGTATTAAATTACTTTACATGCCTTTAGATTAATTTAAATTACATCGTAGCTCAGAGATGGAAACTTTCGTGACCCATTTTGATTTTGTGGGTTCACTGTTCTGCACTGGGAGTGCTATCATTAAATGTGATATTGTCTGGCAAATTATTGGCTGAACTAGTCTAGTACACATACATGGTATTGCAATGAATAGCTAATATTTGGCTGTATGCATGCTACGATCTAGAGAAGGGGCTAGGAATGAAATATAGCACTCTGTAGGGGTACCTGAATTTAGGTTACCGGTGGTATCAGCGTTAGAAAGTACTGAACGGTGACTTCAACTTCTTGGTCTCGCCTTTACGGTCCACGCCTAAGGGCCACGCCAAAGGGCCCTCTGGCGAGGCCCTCAGGCGCGGGCCCGCCAGGCGCGGGCGTGCCCGATGGCGCTACTGTTTAAATGTCCAGGCACGGGTCCCGATTGGACCGCCGTGCAAAGATGGCTGTTCCCGCCTCCGGCAGTGATGATGGCTCGATCCCCGGGTAGGGAGAGCAGCAGGAGCTGGCCGGAGAGCGTCTCTCTTCCTGCGCCCGATGGCGCTACTGTTTAAATGTCCAGGCACGGGTCCCGATTGGACCGCCGTGCAAAGATGGCTGTTCCCGCCTCCGGCAGTGATGATGGCTCGATCCCCGGGTAGGGAGAGCAGCAGGAGCTGGCCGGAGAGCGTCTCTCTTCCTGCGCCCGATGGCGCTACTGTTTAAATGTCCAGGCACGGGTCCCGATTGGACCGCCGTGCAAAGATGGCTGTTCCCGCCTCCGGCAGTGATGATGGCTCGATCCCCGGGTAGGGAGAGCAGCAGGAGCTGGCCGGAGAGCGTCTCTCTTCCTGCGCCCGATGGCGCTACTGTTTAAATGTCCAGGCACGGGTCCCGATTGGACCGCCGTGCAAAGATGGCTGTTCCCGCCTCCGGCAGTGATGATGGCTCGATCCCCGGGTAGGGAGAGCAGCAGGAGCTGGCCGGAGAGCGTCTCTCTTCCTGCGCCCGATGGCGCTACTGTTTAAATGTCCAGGCACGGGTCCCGATTGGACCGCCGTGCAAAGATGGCTGTTCCCGCCTCCGGCAGTGATGATGGCTCGATCCCCGGGTAGGGAGAGCAGCAGGAGCTGGCCGGAGAGCGTCTCTCTTCCTGCGCCCGATGGCGCTACTGTTTAAATGTCCAGGCACGGGTCCCGATTGGACCGCCGTGCAAAGATGGCTGTTCCCGCCTCCGGCAGTGATGATGGCTCGATCCCCGGGTAGGGAGAGCAGCAGGAGCTGGCCGGAGAGCGTCTCTCTTCCTGCGCCCGATGGCGCTACTGTTTAAATGTCCAGGCATGGGTCCCGATTGGACCGCCGTGCAAAGATGGCTGTTCCCGCCTCCGGCAGTGATGATGGCTCGATCCCCGGGTAGGGAGAGCAGCAGGAGCTGGCCGGAGAGCGTCTCTCTTCCTGCGCCCGATGGCGCTACTGTTTAAATGTCCAGGCACGGGTCCCGATAGGACCGCCGTGCAAAGATGGCTGTTCCCGCCTCCGGCAGTGATGATGGCTCGATCCCCGGGTAGGGAGAGCAGCAGGAGCTGGCCGGAGAGCGTCTCTCTTCCTGCGCCCAATGGCGCTACTGTTTAAATGTCCAGGCACGGGTCCCGATTGGACCGCCGTGCAAAGATGGCTGTTCCTGCCTCCGGCAGTGATGATGGCTCGATCCCCGGGTAGGGAGAGCAGCAGGAGCTGGCCGGAGAGCGTCTCTCTTCCTGCGCCCGATGGCGCTACTGTTTAAATGTCCAGGCACGGGTCCCGATTGGACCGCCGTGCAAAGATGGCTGTTCCCGCCTCCAGCAGTGATGATGGCTCGATCCCCGGGTAGGGAGAGCAGCAGGAGCTGGCCGGAGAGCGTCTCTCTTCCTGCGCCCGATGGCGCTACTGTTTAAATGTCCAGGCACGGGTCCCGATTGGACCGCCGTGCAAAGATGGCTGTTCCCGCCTCCGGCAGTGATGATGGCTCGATCCCCGGGTAGGGAGAGCAGCAGGAGCTGGCCGGAGAGCGTCTCTCTTCCTGCGCCCGATGGCGCTACTGTTTAAATGTCCAGGCACGGGTCCCGATTGGACCGCCGTGCAAAGATGGCTGTTCCTGCCTCCGGCAGTGATGATGGCTCGATCCCCGGGTAGGGAGAGCAGCAGGAGCTGGCCGGAGAGCGTCTCTCTTCCTGCGCCCGATGGCGCTACTGTTTAAATGTCCAGGCACGGGTCCCGATTGGACCGCCGTGCAAAGATGGCTGTTCCCGCCTCCGGCAGTGATGATGGCTCGATCCCCAGGTAGGGAGAGCAGCAGGAGCTGGCCGGAGAGCGTCTCTCTTCCTGCGCCCGATGGCGCTACTGTTTAAATGTCCAGGCACGGGTCCCGATTGGACCGCCGTGCAAAGATGGCTGTTCCTGCTCCGGCAGTGATGATGGCTCGATCCCCGGGTAGGGAGAGCACCTCCACATATGAAGACTTATCCATCACCACTACTGCACCCCCTTTGTCTGCAGGTTTAATAATAATACTACTATTAGGTTGTAAGAACCTAATTGCATCTCTTTCTCCAATAGTAAGATTGTGATATGGAGTACGAAATTGACTACTTAATTTACCTACTTCCAGAAGGACCATTTTTTCAAATGACTCAACTAGAGGATCCGTACTGGATGGGGGGATCCACCTAGATTTATCCTTAATAATGGATTTATCATTATCTGCACCTGCCTGATTATTTTTAAAAAAATTTATACGTATCTTTCTAAAGAATTTGTAAAGGTCAATTTGCGTTTCAAAAGAATCATAGTTTCTCACTGGTACAAATGACAATCCTTTGTTCAATAATGATTCTTCATCAGAAGTTAATTCATAATGTGAGATATTTATAACATTATTACTCAATGGTACTAATCTCATCTCCTCTCCTGGGATCTCTCCGATCCCCTGCGGCCTTGTAGTGCTATACAAATGATAAGTAGTAGTAATAGTAGTGGTAGTACCCACAAGACTGTTAGAGTACATGTTTTGCAAGATGTGACTATTACTGCAATGTCGAGGGTCAGCCATGTCACCCCGATTGGTTTAAAATTTGATTGATTGATGCCAGATTCGTAACATTCAAAGTGAAGCTTATACATGATTTTTTTTGTTGTTAAGTGCCGTCGAGTCGGTGTCGACTCATGGCAACCCTCTTGATAGTTGTCCTAAATTGTGTTCGGTAGGTAAAAGCGGAAGCCAAGGACCACAGCCAAACACAGTAGGGGTGTTCAAAAGACTTTATTAGCAGACCCTAAATTGTGTTCGGTCTTCAGTCAGGCAGCTCATTGTTGACAGACTGGTACCTATAGCTGCTGTTATTGTATTGATTGCTCATTGCTGGCCTTCCTCTTTTGTGTTGACCTTCTTTTATCACATTACTGGCTGAAAGTGAAGATGTTTTGAAACATTTGCTTCTCACGATCAAAGAACATAGGGGTATGTTTACTAAACCATCTTAATGTTACCGGCGCTAGTTGCAGCGTTAATGTGAAGAATGCCATATAAGGTAGTGGGCGGTCTGGAGGGAAGGTTGCAAGGAATCGGTATCATGCGATAGTGAGTGGCATGGCATGTTAACGCGCGCTAACCCTAAGTTCATGCCAGCGCAGTGTTAAAAGCTATAAAGATGTAGCCCACTGGTTAGTGCAATGACTGTAGAGGCAGAGGTCATGGGTTTGATCCCAAAGGGGTGTTATTTAGTAAGGCTGTCTGAGGCATTTCCTTTTAATTTAAATCAGTGCTGCCAGCAAAAACACCCTCACAGTGCCGTAACCTAAGGTGTCGCGTAAGGCGCCCTATAAGGCACTCCATAGGGCACATTATAAAGTGCCCTGTCCGCCAAGGCACCTTATAATGTACCCTATATGGTGCTTTATAGGGCACCTTATGAGGCACCTTAGGCTACGGCACTGTAAGGGTGTTTCTGCTGGCAGCACTTATTTAAATTAAAAAGAAAAACATCAGACAGCCTTATTAAATAACACCACTGTGGGATCAAACCCATGACTTCTGTCTTCGCAGTCACTGAAGTAATCAGTGAGCTTCATCTCTATAGCATCCAGTACACTGCTGGCTGGCTACAGCAAGACTGCAGGTCACCACATAAACTGTCTGCTGTGGTTACCAGGATGGGGGGTAAACCCACCCGTTCTCATGATGCACTGCACATGCAGATCAGTAGCCTACATCTGATCACAAGATGGGGTATGCACCTCTATAGCACCCCAGCCTGGTAGGGGGAACTGACCGTGTGTGTTACTGGCACAGAATAGCTACAGACCGTGACATTATGTGGTTCCTGTGCTCACCCTGAGGGTGAGGTGGGGTGCCCAGCACCAGTTCCGCAGCACCTGGCTTGGCTGAGATAGACTGTGCTGCAAGAACCCATCAGTGCCAGTGTGTGATAGGTAGTTCTTGCAGACATACCTAGAATACACCTGTGTCCACCTGTATTTCTCAGTTACGTCTAGCCCTTGTGGACTATGATGCACCCAGAATAGTGCATATCCTGTGTAGTTGCATGGTCACATGTTATAAGAGAAGGGTGGTGTTTGGACCCAAAACCGGATTATGTAGCACCACCCAACCTGCCCTCTGTGGGTCAGGGTGGGGGACAGGATCTCCCACCAACAGATCCACATTCTACATTTCTGCAATGGTGGCAGTAGAGGGGACCATCAACCACAGTCCTGCTGGGGAATAGGCATCCTACAGGGCAGTCATTGCAGATTTGTACACATCACATAAGGCACTGGCAGACAAGCAGTAGGTCTGGAAAAGCTCAGCTGCCCCACACCACTATCTGACATTCACCAGCAGAGGTCACAGTCAGTCTCTAACAGCAGTACCATGCAAGGTGGTCCAGGCATATACATGCTAACTGCAGACAGTCTGCTAGCTAGTACATCGTGCATGTTCTTGGAAAAACTGTATGCACCCAAAAATGGAATGTGAAGACAAACACACACCAATCAGGTATGCCAGTGATGGGGCCCCAGAAAAGGAAACTCATAGATATCACTTGAGAGAAATACTGTGCAGCACCATGGGGGAACATAGCCATGCCATGGTCACTGCTCAGTCAGGGTGAGAGTGCCCCCCCCCAGCATGACATGCTGTGGCAACCCTGTCCGTGCAGGTGGTTGTCGGGCACTACACTGTCCCAGCCATTGCCCTATGCCCTGTGCAGATGCATCCTGCCCAGGCCGCCCTGTCTGGGCCATACCCATAGTACCTTGCTCCTCATTATGCACATTGGCAGGCTAACACTGGAAACAGTGCAAGCATTGTGGGTTCAGTAAGGTGTAGGCAGCCACAAAACACTGGACAGACATACACACAATCCCACACCTATTTCAGCATTGTGCAAATATAGAGGTGGTTGGCAGTCCTGGCCTCCACACCAGTCCTGAGAACAGTGCAGGCATTGCTATGATACTCAATACTGTTAGGGTCACTCCCCGGGGTGGTAAACACTGTCAGAAACAAAAACTGAAACACACTCCACAGATATCAGAAAGGTTGCTATGATGAATCTCTGTCAACAAATTGTGTTTAACTTAGGATTTTTTGGCTGACATTAATCATAGCAACCTTTTGATATATGTGGAACGTGTTTCCAAGTTTAAGACGGCATTGCTAAGGTATGCAGGTGCTAGTATTGGTATATGCTGCTCCTCACAGGGCCCAACAGCCCGACTCTCCGAGCCGTTGGATAGTGGAGCCTGTGGGTGTGGGTGTTTGTGCCCCTGTTGGTCGCTGCTCTAGGGCAGAGGTTCCCAACTCCAGTCCTGGTGGGCCAAACACGGTTCAGGTTTTCATGCTGTCCCTAATGAATATGCATGGCTACATTTGCATATAATGGGGGCGGTGCATACAAATGCATCACAGGCATATTTATTAGTGATAGCATGAAACCTGAATGGTGTTTGGCCCTCCAGGACAGCAGTTGGGAAACTCTGCGCTAGGGATTACACATGTTTATGGTGTATGTGTTCTGTAGGGTAAAATATAGGCGTTTATGGCGTGTTTATTTTATCTGCAATAAAGGTTCCATGTTTATTACCATGATTTAGTACTGAGTAAAATATAGGGACATGGTCAGCAGGAGAAAAAAAAGCTAGGACTTGAACCTGTGACTTTCTGCCTCTGAATATACTGGCTGTGTGTACTGCACCAAACTGTTGTCACAGAGGCAGATCATTCCCTGGGGATACCATGACTGTTCCTCAGACAGACCTTATCTGCTTGGCCTTGCTCTGCTGTGGGCGGCTGCCACTGCCCCCTCCGTCACCGGCACCCCTCCACCACCATGCTGACATGCCTTTATGCTGGTGGTGTACAGTCCCATGCCATCCAGTGTGCCGCTAGGTGGCTGCCTATGGTGTGAGATTTGGGGTAGGGGTGCTGACATGGACATCAGCATTTCCCCCTGGCACTGCCTGCCAATGTTCTGTGCCCTTGGGGGTACCTGCTGGGTACTGTCCCCTGGGACACTGTGGGATGCACACTCGTGGCCATGTTGGACCCTGGTCAGTTGCTGTTTTGCTGCTTTTCAATTTATGCATTCTTATGTGCTAGGTAGGCATCTGCCTAGTCCACACTGTGGCCCAGTGCATGTGCCGCCTGCAGCCCCCTGTACCCCTTTCCTACGTGGCCACTCTGCTGTTGCTGCACATGTGAAAGCCACATAAGCAAGCTGCCCAATATACACCACAGCAAACCCTCATCAACACTATCAATGTTGGAACATTCACTTTGTAGGGGGAATCAGAATTTACCCTTCCATAAGTGACATGTTCCTTTTTATTCTTTATGGGTAGTGTTGATTACCGTTTATCATTGTTTTTTCTATTGGCCAACTCGGTGTTTTGTATTTCTGTTTTGGTTCTGGTCATTATCTCTCTGGTTTTTGCATGTTTTGTTACTGCACATGTATCATCACTATCAGTTATCTGGGTCTCCCTGCCTTTGCTGTACATTGCTGACTGAACAGGTTTCTCTCTCCTGCAAATGTGCCTCTAACGCAAGGTTTTCACTGGCGTTAATTTTCAGACCCTGATTTCACAGCGTTAGTGTGCCTGGAGCCTTTCCCTGCCCACTCTCCGCCCATTGACCCCTTATCTCCGCCCTCTGGGGAGCCTTTCTCCACCCTCTGTGCATCTTAACGCCGCTGGAGACGTTATCACACGGTAATGCGCCATTATCATGCGATAACGTCACCGCTGCGACGTTAGTGCTGTTTAGTAAATATACCCCTAAGCTTTCTTTAGAAGCTCAGATGACAAGACTTTGACTTTCATACTTTATACATGATATTATCATGGATTTTCATTTGGACATGTTAGTGATTAATGAGTAGGATTTAGTGCTCTGAAATCCTTTATGCCCAGATGACTTTAGATAGCTTAATGTCCTGAAGGTAGGTCACAAGGGGGTAAGTGTTTTATTAGTTATTCGTAGGCATTTAGGTTTCATTTGTAAATCTTTGCATGTGGTTCGAGGTATGAAAAGTTGCTTAGTGATATTACCTGGTTCACCTGATTTTGGTTTATTATTAGTATATTAGGCTATCGAGATGTCAAATTTGGTAATAGATTATGCTGTGACTTCAATGTACATCCAGTCGTAGGTCTCCATTTAATGAGCAAATGTCACTGTTGGATTTAGGCAAGATGTACAACAGCCAACACATGAGGCCAGTCACGCTTTGGAATTGTTATTACAATCTGTGATGATTGCACCCTTCAAGATGCAGAGTTAGCAGCCACTAGAGTGCCTTGATCACATCTCTTCTTTGTGGGGGCCCATTCAAGAAATGTAGAACAATGAATCAGGACATAGTGGAGGAGAGATCTACATGCTCAGCTAGAACTCTAACTCTTACTGCAGAGCAGCTACTGAAAGAGTTGGGTCCATGGACAGAGGCATCAGAGCCTAGGGGGTCGAGTTTTAGTTAAGATTGGAAAGAGAAGTTAGAGTCAGCTTTTGAAGTTCCAACTCCTAGTAAATTTGCAATGGAATTTGAAGGGAAATCATCTTTTATCATTGTGTTGACAAATTTGTTAGTGCTCCTGATTTCTGTTAACATTTCACAATCTGCCTATTCATTCTGACCTGGGGGGGACAGAAGTATACACCTACTGCTATTTTCTTCCACTTCACAAATGGAATTTCTATCCTTAAAGATTCCATGGTGGATTTTGTTTCCTGCAGAACTTTTATCCTCTTTGACTCAATGCCCTCTTTCCTTAGTTGAGAAGAAGACAAAATTGAGTTTAGAAGGGTCGTTTATGTCAATCAGCTTTTGAGACTTTAAAGATGACAAGAACATGATCTGTCCAGAGTAAAGATACAGTGAGAAAGTGGGAGAGTTAAGTATTGGAAACAGGGCCTGAAAGTATTAACTTCAGAGTTTGACCAGCTGAGTAAGTGCGACCATATATACATAAGAGTAGTGACATGATGTGCATGGGTAGTAATGGGAAAGTCAAAAAAGACATTAGAGTCACCCGGTACTATGAGATGGAGATAGATCACTGTTTCAGAGAGTTTGACAGAATTGCTCTCCAGCAGATGAGTTTAAAGAAACATAGAAACATAGAAAATTATGTCAGAAAAAGACCACATGGCCTATCTAGTCTGTCCTTCCATATCAACAACTACCACAGTCCCCCTTTTACCTTTAGAGATCCTCTGTGTTTGTCCCATGCTTTTTTGAATTCAGATACTGTCCTCATCTCTACCACCTCCACTGGGAGACTATTCCATGGATCCACTACTCTTTCCGTAAAAGAAATATTTCCACATATCACTCCTGAATCTATCCCCTTTCACCCTCATCCCATGTCCCCTCATAGCAGAGCTTACTTTCGATTGAAAGAGGCTCTCCTCCTGTGCATTTATGCCACCAAGGTATTTAAATGTCTCAATCATATCACCTCTATCCCGCCTTTCCTCTAAGGTGTACATATTAAGATCCTTAAATCTGTCCTCATATGCTTTATAATGAAGACCACTAATCATTTTAGTAGCCACCCTCTGCACTGACTCCATCCTGGAGGGCAGTAGTCAAGTAGTATAAGTCAGGATTTGTCAGAATACAGACAAGTAGGGTTTTGTCACAGAAAAGGGATGCGGGACATACTTCAGTCAGAGATAGGGAGTAGGAGTAAATAATGGCCACCCCCGCCTCCCGATCTTGACACCCTTGGAATGTAAATAGCTAAAAATCCAGAGGGAAGATAGCGGTGAAGAACCACCTCCTCCTCATCCTGGGGCCAAGTTTCTCTGGAGACAGAGAATATGTACAAGATGAAGGGAGTATGAATTAAGCCTGATACAAGAGTAGTTTGTAAACAGATTGGTCTATGGTTTAGTAAAGCCATACAGAGTTCCTTTGGCTGCTTTTGGATCCTGATCCCTTTATTCTCCCATTCAGCACCTCTCTGTATCTTTACCATTCCCCTAGATTTACCCTAATCCCCAGTTGTGTTGTCTGTCTGGATTAGATTGTAAGCTCTGATAAGAAGGGACTGTCTCTTACATGTGTATGTACAGAGCTGCACACGCCTTGTACTGCCATATTATTTTTTAGACTTCTAGCATTTGTATAGAGACATTTAGAGGTATGTTTTTTTGTTGGAATTTACAACCTGTTTAGCAGTTGGCAGAGATAATTTGCAATCTTTCAACTCTTTTGCTCTTTATTGAAAGGCACCTGGACTACCTTATCCTTTACTGCAACATCTCTAAAGGGATAACCTAAATTTCATATTTTGATAGTATCCTTCAAAGACACCTTACTCTGAATCATGCACTCCCAAATGAATGCTAGCTTTTCCCAGGTTTGAGTTTAAAAGCTACTCTATCTTCTTTTTAAACATAAGTGCTAGCAGCCTGGTTCTATCCAAGTTAAGGTGGAGCCTGTCTTTTCAGAATAGGCTCCCCCTTTTCCAGAATATACCCCTGTTTCTATTCATCTAAAACCCTCTTCCTTGCATCATTATCTCATCCACATATTCAGACTCTGGAGCTCTGTCTCCATCCAGGGCCCTGTGCATGGAACAGAGAATATTTTTGAGAGTGCTTCCCTGGAGATTCTGCATTTCAGCTTTCCATCTAAAAGTCTAAATTTGGCTTTCAGAACCTCCCTCCCAGACCTTTGCAGGTCTCTTGTACGCACATGTACCAAGACAGCTGGCTCCTCGCCAGCAATGTCTGAAATCCTCTCTAGGTGACGTGAGGTCTGCCACCTTCACACCAGGCAGTCCTCATGCCCACCAGCCGCCCAGCTATATACATACTTAATGATTGAATAACCAACTAAAATGACCATCCTAAGCCTTCTCTCCTGGACTGAAGCCCTGCAGATGCATCCTCAGTGCAAGAGGATATTGCATCCAATGGGGGACAGATCCTGGCTAGAGGATCATTTCTTGCCACATCAAGGTGATACTCTCCTTCCAGGTGACTTTTCTCCTCCAAGTCAGTACAGAGACTGTATGAAGTATATAGTACTATACATATAGCAGAATATTCATATTCTTCTCTTATGGATAAGACTGCAGAATATGTTTTAAAAAAGCACAGACATTCAGGACAAATGCTGAATATTTAAACACTTTTAAAACAACATAGCGCCCTGCTTCAAATCTATAGTCAGATCCTGGGAGGCAAAGAGGAGGACACAGCCTATGGCACAGATGGTTTCCCCCTCTTTATGTGTGAATAGCATGGGGGAGAGAGGACTTGGAGAAAGGGATTTAGAGGATGGGCTTCTGATAGAGATGCTAGATGTGTGTGTGTGTGTGTGTGTGTGTGTGTGTGTGTGTGAGGGCTTCAGTGAAAGAAGGGCTGGGAAATAGGGGATGTGGTGGGGGTGGGGTATGATGGACTAAAAAAATCTGAAGAAATGGGGAGTTGTGTGACAGAGTGATTAGATAGTGTGTGTGTGTTTGTGTATGGATACCTAGGATGGAGACAGAGAAAAGGGGAAAACAGAAAAAGAGGATTGGGCTTGGAAGGAGAAAAAAGGAGTTACAGATTTGGGGTAGGAAGGAATGTGAAGGAAAACATGTCTGGACCCTCCCGCTCTCTTGAGATCCCTAAAGTACCCAGACCCTCCTTCGCTCCTCTGCATCATCTCAAGATCGGATAACCACCTTCCCCACCTCGTCTCATCCATCCATCTCCAGTCACAATGTTCCTCCTTTGTTTGCTCATCTTGAGGAGGAGTGGTCTAATTGGTAGAGCAGTGGGCCAAGAACCAAGGGAAGTCAGGGTTCAAAGCTCACTGCTGTTCCTTCTGATCTTGGGCAAGTCACTTTACTCTCCATTGCCACAGATTGCAAGTCCTCTGGGGAGAGGAAAAATACCTACTGTACATGAATGTTAATTGCTCTGAACTTCCGAGAAAAGGCATGAGCTAACTCCTTCTTTCTTCCCACATCAGTTATGTGAGTTCAAATGAAGGGCCTCCAGACAAAATTTGCTGAGGGCCCCCTATGGCATGGTGGGGGTAAAGATTTTCCCCTTTCCTTTAAATTTTAGGAGGCAAAGTGCAGCAAACATTACTTAATTTTAAGAGTTGCCAAGCTGCCTCCCACTGGCTTTCTCCATTACATTAGTCTTGTTCTCCCTGGCAGCGGCAGATGTGTATAAGCACCTCATCTCCCAGTGTCGGGCCAAAGTCTCACAATAACAGCCACATAATCTCAAGGCTGTTATCACAAAACTTCATGACTCAGTTTCCCATTCTGCGGATACTGCTTGGGTGGACTTTACACCATTGCATCCCATCCTCGGTCCTCCTTTATGATCTCCATTCTAGATCCTCCCTTCCTTCCTTGCCATGTTTCCTCCATTTATTTAATCAAATGAAATTATGCTGTGATCACTATTGCCAAGTGGCCCCAACACCCTTATCGCTTGTACTATATCTTGTGTTCCTCTAAGGACTAGGTTCAAAATAACTTCCCTTCTTGTCGGTCCAAGAAGCGGTCTTTTATTTCTTCTAGAAACTTCATCTCTCTAACATGTCCTGCTGTGACATTGACCCAGTCGATATCAAGGCAATTGAAATCACCCATTATTACTGTGTTGTAACTTTTGTTAGCTTCCCTAATTTTTTTCAGCATTTCATCATCCATCTGTTCATTCTGGCCAGGTGAATGGTAATACACCCCCACCACTATATCGCACACTGTTTTTGAAGGGTTTGCATTGAAATTTCTCACACTCTTAACTGGAAGTCATCAAAGAAGAGTTTCAGCAGCAACTGGAACATAAATGCATATCATGGATTAAATAGTTTCACATTAAAAACTAGTAGCCTGATTGCTGCAGCTATGAAGTCCTGAGAAATCTTATTATACATCCTATCACACTAGTACTGGTAAACACGGTGCCAGATTCTTATCTCGATCCTCAGCACTGAGACTAACGCAAGGCCTATATTTCAGTCAGTTCATTTTCTCTGAAATGTGGGTCATGATCACTTCATAGGCTTTCACATGTTAATCATAATCTTAGAGCTAGGATCGAAATAGCCATGGCAAAAGAAAAAATGTTCTGTCTAATTAGCAAATACCTTTCACTTAGTAACTTATACAAACAGTGTTATTGTGCTTGAAGGATCCTAAAGGGGACAAATTCTTGCTAGTAACAAAAATTTTAAGATGGATCAGATAAATTCATAGCTGAAAAGTTTATTAAACCAATCTGAAGAGATCTGTAATGGGACAAAAGCAAAGCAAATATCTTAATGCAGTGGTGACAGTAAATTCTATTTTGCCGCAATATCTTTGGATGAGTTACTACATTTTAAAAGAAGCTAACACTGTAATCCAACTTTGTCTGTGAGCAGAAAACATGTCACTCCTAAGGCTTGTGCAGTACAGATAGCTGAGGAACAATTCCATGCACCTCTTAAAATGCAAGATATCATAAAAAGGTTTTACATAAACTTGCTTTCGTAGTCGTGTGAAATTGCACTTTGTAAGAAAGTTTCACAAAACCGGTGTAACGGAACAACTGAGAGATGTGACTGCATCCAGGGTTACATTGGTGCGCACGGCAAAAACTGAGCTGAAGGATTTTATCAGAATCAAACTAGTAGCTTCCGCCTTCCTTGTAACTGCAGTACTACTGGGGCCATGCCAGCTCTTGTGAGAGCTCTGGACAATGTCAATGTATAACCGATGTGATGAGCATTAAATGTGATAAGTGTCTGGCTGAGTACTATGGATTCAGTGAAAGTGGATGTTTTCCATACCAATGTAGTAATCACTCCAGCAGTTGTGATATATTAACAGGTATTTGTTCACAGTGCCAAGGAAATAGTGTAGGAGCCAAGTTTGAACACTGCTTTTGGAAGAGTGTCAATATGGAATACAGTGGCCGAAACTAAAACATGCCTTTTCTTTCTCTATAACATTAACAAAATGTGCCCCTTCCTCTCTGAACACACTGCTAAAACACTTATCCACGCTTTAATTACTTTCTGTCTCAACTATTGCAACCTCCTTCTTGCTGGTCTCCCTCTGAGTCATCTCTCTCCCTTTCAATCTATTCAGAACTCTACTGCATGACTAATCTTTTGCCAGCCTCAGTTTACTCATAGAACCCCTCTTCTCAAGTCACTTCATTGGCTTCCCTTCCATTTCCATATCCAATTCAGATTCCTCCTTCTGACCTTTAAATGCATTCATTCTTCTGCTCCTCACCATCTCTCCTCTCTCCTTTTCCCCTACACCCTTCCTCGTGAACTCTGCTCTTCTACTGACCTGCTCCTCTCTTTGCCCTTTTCTTCCACTGCTGACTCTAGACTTCGGTCCTTTCACCTTGCTGCTTCTTATGCCTGGAACAAACTTCCTGAGTCTGTACATCAGGCTTCATTTGTGCCCCTTTTCAAATCTATGCTAATGGCTCACCTCTTTGAGGCTGCCTTTGTATCCGGATCCCTTGTTTCCTTGTATCTCTTTACCCTTCCCTATTCTATCGTTATTCCTAACTTCTATCTTATTTGTCATGAAGAGATTGTAAGCTCTGACGAGCAGGGACTGTCTCTGTGTTTGTTCAATGCTGCATATGCCTTGTAGCGCTTTATAAATGTTTAATAGTAGTAGTAGATTAACGAAAATAAAATGGTTCTTTTAGCTCTCCTACTCCTTCCAAGGATGAAAAGCCTCAAGCTAGTAGTAATACTTTTGCCAGGCTGCTGTTATAGTAGCAGATAATTTGTTTTGTTCAACACTGTGCTAATGAAAGTCCAGCACTACTAGAGATGTGAACAGCCAAAAAGCTGTCAGTTCATTTTTGGATTTTCCGAAGGTTTTCTTGATTTTCAGGTGTGTTTTTTTTTGTTCACTTCATACATTTATTTTATTTTATTTTATTTATTTTAATAAAAAAAATCCCTATGTAAATCAATTGTGCAAGTGTAGGTTCGTGGACTCCGAGCAGGTGTACTCTAGCAGTGATTATGTGGGTTTTGTGAGGCTATTTTATAAAGACACATAAAAACCCATTGTACATAGGTCGCTGAGATAGGAAAGGAGATGTCCAGGTCGGGGCAAGCACGATTTCCCCTATATTTTACAGAAGGCTCTACTGAATACATAGCCTTTCATAAAATCTCTTTATGGATGCTGGCACATACACATGTATTTGTTGACATATACAGGGACAGAAGTGATTTTATAACCCTATCTTTTCAGGTAAAGACCAAGGTCCTTCAGAGCTTTATGTGTGGGTAACCTCTCTAGCAGCCAAGACCTACTACTACTACTACTAATCATTTATAAAGGCTGCAAGGTGTACACAGCGCTGTACAAACATAGATACAGACGGTCCCTTCTCATGAGATCTTACAATCTAATTAAGACAGACAAGACAAAGGATAAGAATAAGGAGGAAAGGAGGGTAAGGAGACACAAGAAAAAAAGGGGGTCAGGATCCAAAAGCAGCTTTAAAGAGGTGAGCCTTTAAATGGGCTTATAGGCTTTCTAGACTTTGATTATATCAAGTCCCCGGTGAGCACCTTACTCTATAGTCTGTGAGTCCCGGTGAACCCACTTCTTATGGCAAGGCAAATCCATGGGGCTTCAGAGGTAGATGCGGTTCTGATCCATCTAGGCATGTCTAGCCCCTGCGGGATCAGAATTGCGTCTAGGCATGTAGCTGCCAGCTACTTTCTCCTTTCCCCGCCCCTCACCATTTTGATGGAATCTCCTGCACCCCTCACCATTTTGATCCCGGCCGTGCCTCCCGTCCCCCGACATCTAGGGGAACTTATTCCATCCCTGAGATGGAATAAGTCCCCTGTCCAATCTGCCAGTGCTGGTCATACAGGGCCGACTTCAGAATTGGCCCTGTACATCCGGGGCCACGGACCGCCCACTGCCTGCCCTAACTCCACCTCTGTACTGCCCCTTCCCACCTCCCTCTAAGCCTTCCCATACAAACTCCTTGTTCGTATGGGAAGGCTTAGTCGGGGATGGTAAAGGGGGGGGGGGGGGGGTGAATAGTGGAGATGGACGTCCCAACAGGACAGAATAGAACCCATTAGCTCTAAACTTGTCTCCCCTTCAGCTTGGCTCCAGTCCCATATCACTGAATTTGGGAGGCAGGATAACTTCCTAGGGAAAGCCTCCAGACTGTCTTAGAGTCTCCTATCAGATGAGGCTTAAGAAGCACTCCCCTTGCTCCATTTCATTTGTCTCTGGTCTAAGCCAATGAAGAAATCACACAGACTCCTGAGACATTTGGTCCCAAGTCAGCTTGTAAAAAAAGAAGCCTCCACTGGTCAAGACCTGGACAAGTGCAGACCATATACCAAGACCATGCATGGGTGAGCAAAGACCAGTTGCTTAGATCCTGTGTAAATGAGCAAAATCCTTTCCCACCAAAAGAGCCACTACCCACCCAACTTCTTTTCTTGGCTTTTCTCGTCTGTGGGAACCCAGCTAGAAGATTCCTGGGACAGACCCCTTATACTTCTTTCAAGGCCAATTAATCCCTGACAGGTCATCTCAGACAAAATGACCCTATTGCTGCAAGGGTTCAGTGATACCCAGGTTACATGTATAAGCGCTGGCAGCTGCAAATGCAGAAGCCTGTTCTGCAATCTACATTGCAGTTGCTGATGCACCACCTGGCAAGTAGCGGTAACGGTGCATACTATATAGACCAGTGCCTAGGAGAGCACTACAAGATGGAGGACATCATCAGAAAAAGGAAGAAAGCTACACAAAATGGAGTCTATGTCAGTTTGGACATACTGAGAGCCTGAGACATGAGAATGCTGACAGCCTGCACGTATACAAGATGAAACTCAGGTCCAGAGACAATGAGACAATGAAGTCATTGTACAGAGGTGAAAACATACACCATGGGTATTTGCTTCATGGGGCCTAGTAGCATAAGAACATATGATATGCCGTACGGCATCAGACATAAAGGTCCATCAAGCCCAGTATCCTGTTTCCAACAGTGGACATTCAGGTAACAAGTATCTGCCAGGTTCCCAAAAAGTAGACATATCCCTTGCTGCTTATCCCAGGGATAAGCAGTGGATTTCCCTAGTCCACTTTAATAATGATTTATGGGCTTTTCCTCCAGGAACTTGTCCAAGTCTCTTTTAAACCCAGCTACACTAACAGCTTTTACTACGTTTTCCTGCAACAAATTTCAGAGTTTAATTACATATTGAGTGAAAAAATATTTCCTCCTATTAGTCTTACATGTGCTACATTGTAGCTTCATTGCATGTCCCCTAGTCTTTTTACTTCTTGAAGGAGTAAACAACTGATCTACATTTACCCGCGCCACTCTACTCATTATTTTACAGACCTCTATCCAGGGCTGGCCCTAGAGCTGGTTCAAAGTATTGGTGCCCTAGGTGAACCTCAAGCTTTACACCCCCTCTGGTTGTCAAAATCTATTGTTTAGCTCTGAATGCCTTGCTTTTGCCACCCTCTGGAAGTTGCTGCCTAGTGGTTGGGCCAGCCCTGCCTCTATCATCTCACCTCAGCCATCTCTTTTCCAAGATGAAGAGCTCTAACTGTTTAAGCCTTTCCTCATAGGGGTATCCTTTCATCTCCTTTATCATTTTGGTCACTCTTCTCTGTACTTTTTATAATTCCGCTTTATCCTTGTGAAGATATGGCAAATAGTGCCACAGTATTCGAGGTGTGTTTGCACCATGGAGTGATACAGAAGCATTAGGATATCCTTTGCTTTATTCGTCATTCCTTTCCTTATCATTCCTAGCATTCTGTTTGGTTTCTTGTCCGCAACTGCACACTGAGCAGGGGGATTCAACATATTATCCACGATGACACCCACATCCTTTTCCTGGGTGGTGACTCCTAGTGTAGAACCTTCATCATATAATTGTAGTTTGGGTCGTTCTTCCCTAGGTGCATAATTTTGTACTTGTCCACATTAAATTTCATATGCTATTCCGATGCCCAGTCTCCCAATTTCTCAAGGTTGTCTTGCAATTTTTCACAATCCTCTTGCGTTTTAACAACTTTGAATAATTTTGTGTGATCTGAAAATTTGATCACATTACTCATTTTTACTTTTTCTTGGTAATTTAGGAATATGTCAAAAACATCGGGCCCAGCACAGATCCCTGGAGTACTCCACTATTCACCTTTCTCAATTGAGAAAATTGGCCATTTAGCTCTACTTTGTTTTCCATCTTTTAACCAGTTCCCAATCCACAATAATACACTGCCTCCTATCCCATCATTTTTTAATCTCCTTAAGAGTATCTCACGAGGGATTTTGTCAAAGGCTTTTTAAAAATTCAGATATTCTATATCAACCAACTACCTTTATCTGCTTGTTTAAGAATAAAGCAGATTAGTAAGACAAGACTTTCCTTGGCTAATGTCATGTTGGCTGTATCCCATTAAGCCATGGCTATCTGCATGTTCAGTAATTTTGTTCTTTATGATGGTTTCTACCATATTTCCCAGTACTCACATCAGGCTCACCAGTCTATAGTTTCCCAAATCACCCCTGAAACCCTTTTTAAAAATTGGCGATACAATGGCCATCCTCCAATCTTCAGGTATTACAGATGATTTTAATGATAGTTCACAGATTAGTAATAGGAGGTCTGCAATCTCATCCAGGTAATTTGCTACTCTTTAGTTTGTCAAATTGGCAGGTTATTTAGATTTGTTTTAATCCCTCTGATACATCACCTTTAAATATCATTTCTGACATGGGTAAGTTCCCCACGTCTTCTTCAGTAAGTACCAAAGCACAGAATTCATTCAGTCTCTCCACTATGGCCTTGTCCTCCCTTATCTCCTTTTTACCCCTTTATCATTTAATGCTCCAACTGACTCTCTCACAGGTTTTTTTTCCTACAAATGTACTTGAGAAAAATATGAGTTTTTCTTTCCATGGCAAGCTTTCTTTCAAATTCTCTTTATGCCAGCCTTATAAATGCCTTGCATCTAACTTGCCGTTGCTTATGTTGTTCCCTGATTTTGTCATTAGGCTCCTTTTTCCGTTTTCTGAAAGATGCTTTTTTGGCTAAAACAGCCTCTCTAATCACACATTTAAAACAATGCCGGCAGTCATTTAGCTTTCCTTCCAATATTTTTCAAGCATGGAGTACATCAGGTCTGGGCTTCCATGATGGTACTTTTAGTACAAGATCTTTTTATTACTGTATAAAACAGAAACAACCTACCACAATACTCTCTGGGGATATATAGTCACAGAACCCACAGCCAGAAAGCTTCTAATATATTCCCAGCTACCCTCGCAAAGTAGCAACTCAGCCTCCCACTCAACCCACCCTCCCTCCTATATCTAGGCATGCAAAGATTTGAGCTTAGTTCATCATCTAGGTGTCAAAAACACCAGAAACATAGAAAGAAACATGATGGCAGAAAAAAGACCATATGGCCTATCTAGTCTGCCCTTCCATATCAACTACTATAATCCCTTTTTTCCCTTTAGAGATCCTCTGTGTTTGTCTGATGCTTTCTTGAATTCAAATACTATCCTCGTCTCTACTACCTCCACTGGGAGACTATTCCACACATCTACCACTCTTTCCATAAAGAAATATTTCTGCCTATTACTGCTGAGTCTATCCCCTTTCACCCTCATCCTTTGTCCTCTCGTTGCAGAGCTTTCTTTCAATTGAAAGAGGTTATCCTCCTGTGCATTTATGCCACAGAGGTATTTAAAAGTCTCTATATCTCCTCCGTTCTACCTTTCCTCTAAAATATATGTATTGAGATCTTCAAGTTTGTCCCCATATGGTTTATAACCAAGACCATTTTGGTAGCCACCCTCTGTACCAACTCCATCCTGTTTATATCCAGACTGATACAGAGGCACTATCACCTCCTTTTTCCTGCTCGCCATGCTTCTCCTTATACTCAAGCAGTCATTAAAGATGGGGTGCCAAGTCTTCAAGAAGGCCCATTGTCTCTTCAGGCCCGACATTGTTGCAGTTACTAATGCCATATGAAGAAGAGTATGCATCTGCACATGCCACACCTCCACACTTGGAGGCTGAGCATCAATCCAAAATTGCTACTAAGCATTTTTTCTTAACAAACAGAATCTTTACCCATTCACCCAGCTCTTAATCATACCAATAATCCAGCAAACACACAACCAGATTAAGGCATAAATCAGCATTCAACATGGCAGAGAAACTGAAAAATTGCATTCCAAAACAGTATAATGTGAGAACAGAACCAAATACAGTGCACAAATGTTCCCACTTCACTTAACTTCTGCCTTACACGCTCTCTGAGGAGACATCTACAGCCAGTGTAAGAATTTAAAATGTCTCATACCACTCATAGCTCTCTACCACTTCAATCACTCCATACATATGGGTAATGCCATCAAAAACTAGAAAGACTAGGGGACATGCAATGAAGCTACAGTGTAACCCATTTAAGACTAATACGAGAAAATATTTTTTCACTCAATGTGTAATCAAACTCTGGAATACTCTATTAGTGTATCTGGGTTTAAAAAAGGTTTAGACAAGCTCCTGGAGGAAAGATCCATAAACCATTATTAACAAGGACCCTGGAAATCCACTGCTTGCCTCAATACATGCATTGTGGAACCTGTGTCTTTTTGGGAAACTGCCAGGTACTTGTGACTTGGATTGGCCACTGTTGGAAACAGGATACTGGGCTTGATGGACCTTGGTCTGAGCCAGTATAGCACTTCTTATGTTCTTGTTATGTTCTTACATTCATCCCCGAAAGCCATCCACATCAAATTCCACATTCACATCATGCACCCATCTCTGAACTACTGCAGAAAAGACATCTCTGCCAACTCCTCACAGAGTTGACAAAAGAATCAGGAGATTAGCCCCATCTTTAATGATAAGATCAAAAATCATATCCTGGAAGGTCTGAGGATATCACCCCAATCTGCTGCAACAAATAATACCGTACTTGTGGATAGTCATAAAATTCTCTAGTCTCCAGATGATTTTGCCTGCTCAAAGAATTGAAACTTCACTCCCTTCCAATAATTGCCCGATCCACCACTAGCCTCTCCATCCCAAGTGGTAAACAGAGATTGTTCGAGACCAGGCACAAAATCTTTATTTCCACACAGGAGAAAATAATCTGAAACTCTTACCTGCAGCCCCAATTTTGTCCTTACCCATCTTCAGGCCCAGCACACTGTGGTCTCTCCATGTAACGGCAAGGGACTCATGAATGCAGGGCATAGACCAAGCTATATGGCAATACTAGTAGGGCCTCCAGGATAAAATCTACCAATTCCGCCTCCCTACGTAACCAACCCCTTACATAATGCAGCAGGTAGCTCACATCATGCAAGCGCAGGTTGGGCACCCGAAAACCCCCTTCCACCACTGCTATCTGCAAAACTTTCAGACGCATATGAGGCTTCCTTCCCTTCTACAAAAATTAACTAACCACTTGTCCCAATTTATTACAATCAGCCTTCCTAAGCACCAATGACAAGTATATATATGGCCACCGGCAGAATCACCATTTTCTGCAACTAAACCCAGCCAAACAATGAAAGCAGGAGATCTCACTAGCCTTGCAACCTTTCCACCACTGCTCCCGACATTGGCCCAACATTGAGTGCCTACAGCAGCTTGAGATTCCGGGGCAGCACCAATCCCAAATACTTAAGCGATCCCTTCACCCACTGTATAGGGAACTCCCCTCTCCAATTCACTCATACACTACCAGTTACATCCAAGGCCAGGGATTTATCCCAATTAACTTATAACCACCAAGAAGATTTCAAATTCCTGGAAGATTTCAATTACTCGCAGAAACAACTCCTGAGGATCACAAAGCAACATTATCAGTAAACAAGGCAGTCTTAACTTCTTCACTCCCAACCTAGACTCCCCTCATCCCAGGGTCCTCCTTCAACTTACGAGCCAAAGGCTCAATGCACAAAGTGAACAAGCCTACAGAGAGGAGGCATTCCAGACTTGTACTGCCTTGCAAGCCAAAGCACTTTGAAACATAATCATTTACCATCACTGAGAAGACCGGTACAATGCCTGCTCCAAAGCCACTGCCTCCACACTCAAGCTAAACCTCCCTAGCACATATCACAGATAAGCCCAAGAGGAGAGGAGGGACAGGGGAGATATGATTCAGACCTTTAAATACTTAAAGAGTATTAATGGACAAACAAACCTCTTCCAAAGACGGGGAAACTATAAAACTAGAGTGTATAACATGAAGCTGCAAGGAGGTAAACTGAAAGGCAATGTAAGGAAATACTTTTTCACTGAAAAGGTGATGGATGCTTGAAATGCCCTCCCGATGGAAGTGGTGGGGGCAAATACAGTGATAGAATTCAAAATGGCATGGCACAGACACAGTGGATCCCTTTATAGCAACAGAATAAAATCAAAATAAGCATAACTATCTCTTATATCTCAGCAAATAGGGGTGACCTACACAGAGCAGTAGGTACAACCCTAAACAAGGCATGGGGAGAGGAATACACTACATACCCCAAAGGGCACACATCAGCCTTTGTAGGTAAGGGACAGGTGCCCCAGCCCCTGTGAAGCAACCTCCATCCTGCTGGTATAGGACAGCCCTCCATGATTGGTGAGCCAGAGCCATATCTGTAGCAGACCAGCAACAATGACGGGGTTAGCTCTGGAAAACCCCCACTATCTGCCAGTCACCAGCAGACAGCACTGTCAGACTGCACCTTATAGGTGTTCCAACCATACACAGTCTAATTGCAGACAGTCCACTAGCCAGTCCATAGCACATGCTCACAGAAAAACTACATACACCAAACAAACATTTCAGTGATTGCAGCCCCAGCACTGAGAACACAACAGGATCACTGGAGGTGGATAATGTAGAGCGCAATGTGGGAACCTAGACATGCCATGGTCACTGCTCAGTCAGAGTGAGTGCCCTCCCAGCATGCCATACTGTGGCCACCCTGTCCATGCAGGCGGTGGTCGGGCACTACAGTGTCCCAGCCATTGCCCCACACCCTGTGAAGTTGCATCCTGGCCAATCTGCCCTGTCCGGGCCATACCCATGACACCTTGCTCCTCATTATGCACATATTCAGGCTAACACTGGTAACAGTGGGACATTGTGGGACCGGTGAGGTGTGGGCAGCCACAAAACAATGGATAGACATACACACACACACACACACTCCTATTGCAGCATTGTGCAAAGATAGGGGTGGTTGGCAACCCTGCCCGCCACACTGGTCCTGATCACAGTGCTGACATTGCTAAACTGTACATGAGGTAGTAGTAGTGCCTTGGTAATAACTGCAGCTCAATGCTGGGGCCAACAGCCTGACTCTCCATGCATCTTTGGATTGTGGAGCCTGTGTGAGTGAGTGTTTGTACCCCTGTTCACCGCTGCTTTGGGCTTTGCACATGTTGCTGTTGTATTTGCATTGTAGGGTAAAACATAGGGACATGCTCTGCAGGAACCACAGCTGGGGCTTGAACCTGTGACCCTCTGCTTCTGGACACACTGGCTGCGTGTACTGCACCACACTGTTGCCACAGATGCATGGTGGTCCCTGGGGCTACCTGTACTTTTCCTCAGCCAGACTTTGTATGTTGCACTGCACACCACGTACTGGTACAGGGCATGGCGTAGGTCCACTGCAGGCAGATGCCACTGCCCCCTCCAGCACGGGCACCCCCCCTCCATGCTGACATGGCCATATGCTGTCGGTGCTGGTAGCGCACAGTCCCAGGCCATCCACTGTGGGGGTAGGTGGTTGCCTAGGGAGCGGGGTCTGGGGCAGGGGGCATACATGAGCATCCTCACATCCTCCCCCATCACCACCTACCAATAGTCTGTCCCTTCCGCTTGGGGGAGGGATGGCTGGGGGGATGTTAGGTCAGTGCCCTGGCAACTGTTAGCTTGGGTGGACCAGGTAGATGAAGGTGGATTGTGTTTGGCCTTTGTCAGTTGCTGTCATGCTGATGTCCGGTTTCTATCTTCCTATGTGCCACCTAGGCGCCCACCTAGTCCACCCTGTGCCCCAGCTGCCCCTGCTACATGTCCCGCCTGCAGCCCCCTATGCCCCACTTGCATCATTGCCATAGTGGCCTTTCATACTTGGGCACTATGCTGGTGCTGGAAATGGAGCACTACTATCACATTCTTGGGCTCCCTGTCTATGCTGTACATTGCTGACACTTAAATGGTTTCTCTCTGCTGCAAATGTGCATCTAACGGCAGGTTTTCATTCGCGGTAGGATTCAGACCTTCAGTTCAGCGCGTTAGTGTGGAGGGAGCCTCTCCCCACCCACTCCCCGCCCACTGACCCCTTCCCCCTGCCCTCTCTCCACCCTCTGCGGTGTTTACCGTGGCCAGGGTCGTTAACAATCGTTAAGTAACGTTAACACGCGTTGTTACCTAACGATCGTTAATGTTACATAACGCGCGGTCTGTAATGTTACCACAGTTTAGTAAACATACCCCTTTGTCTCAGTTTTGTTTTATTGGAGTCCAGTATCAATAGATGCAATATTTAGAAAGACTGTAGCTGGCATTTACATGGATTTTCTGGTGAACTTTTACTTGTTTTTCATTTGATTAAGCAAATATTAACAAGACACATTTCTTAGGTTAGCTCCTTCACAAGTAGTTGTCTGTAACTCCCTACAAATGGCAGCTAAAGAGTATAGTTAATCACTGTATATTTTCTAAATCTCTCAACAGCTCATGTAAATGCACATGTATAGAACAAGAGACTGTGCTTATCAAGAGAAAATAATATTTTTTATTTGTCCATCTGAACCAAGGTATTTAAGGGGCATAGAGGGTAATTCTATAATCTCGCATGCAGTCAAATTGTGTTGCCTCATGCATATTTGGGGCCTATTAATCTATAAAGCAAAGCAGGCCTGAGTCTAGTCGCAGAAGTTATGCCTGCTCTAGAGCACAGTGACAGGTGAAAGTCATAGTATTCTATAACTTACATGTGTAGATTTAGGCCCCACCTATGCTCAACCCAGGCTTTGTGCCGGTGCACACCTCAGCTGAATATATTATACATATGATGGGACTTACGTGAACACCTGCAGAATTGCAACCGCCCAAAACATGAAGAAGGATGAGCCAAGACTTCTCTTGGCTAAATCTTTGTTGACTCTGTCCCAAATAACCATGTCTATGTGTTCAGTAATTTTGTTACTTTAATAATATCTACCATTTGGACTCAGCAGTTTATAGTTTCCCAGATTACCCCTAGAACCATTTTTTTCAGTTGGCATTACATTGGCCACCCTCCAGTATCATAGACAATTTTTTTTTTTTTTTAAACTTTTATTTTCATTTTGCAACAAACAAAAGAAACAACACACCAAAGGAGACAAAACAAGTATACAATAAGGAAAAGTAAACCCAATTACCCCCCACCCCCATGCTTCTTCTCTAGCCGATTAGGTCAGCATGTGAGCGCTTCCAATTAACAATGATTATACATCAAAACGGTCAAAAGAGTATCTACGATACAGAATGATCATGGGACCAAAATATATACAAATTTAGACAGTCAGATAAGAGTATTTAGCAGAATGTACATAGTCATTGAGCATCTTACATTTAGACCAAAAATGAGAAGTCTGAACGGGGGAAGCAAACATACGAGGTATTTGTTCATATGTACTGTAGAGACAAACATGATTCCACCATGCATTGGGGCTCAGATGAGAGCTATTTTCCAGTATTGCTTAATTAGGGAAATAGCAATGCCAAGCATAAAGTCCAAAAGGAAGTAAGCCGTTTTTGGAAGAGAGGAGATCCCCGCAACTGGGCGAAGTCTCACCATCCTCCAAGAAAGGGGCTCCTGAAAGTGCAAAATAGACTGGATACGACCCCAGACCCGACGCCAGTAATACTGTAGTGCGGGACATTCATACATAACATGAGGTAGTGAGCCAATGGCCGCATGGGATGTCCAACAACTATTGCCCTGAGTAGTGTTCCATTTGGCTAATCTGTCAGGAGTGTAAAAACACCGGTGGGCTAGAAAGAAGGTGTCTGAGTGAGTGAGGCGGATCGGGAAACCCGTGTCACTCTACTCCAGACAAGGCTCCATTGCTCCAAGGTCAAGTCACATGCAATTCTCTCTCCCATGCTTTCTGTGCAATAGGGGTATCGCTAGTTATAGCATTACATAAGGTTTTGTAAAATTGGATGCTACACCCGGGGGACTACCGATAGATCGGATAGTCTCCGATCAACCTTGTATAGGGGATGCCGATGGCGGAAGTACCCTAGCACTCCGAAGGCAATACCGTAGTTGCTTCGACTGAAAACAGTGCCCCGCTGGGAGACCAAATTCAGTTTGCAATTCACTAAAAGTTTTCCAGCGACCATCATGGAACAACTGGCTAGGAATCCAAATGCCCCTAGTGTACCAGGGGCTCCACGCTATCGACTTATGTTGTATTCAAAATCAAGTATTGTACCAAAGCGGGAGCCTGTCGAACGGACAGAGTCAGGAGTCTAAAGAGTGCATTAGAGTATTAAAGGCACCTAAAGTGTCTAAAAGCATTGGGGGATAGTGGGAGTCTGATGGGAGAGTCATACCAGGGAGAAAAGTAAGAGGAATCGGTTTGCAAAGATCCTCTTCTATGTCTAGTCACACAGGTCTACTCGGTACTGGATCTTCCAGCCAACGAGCGCCTTGTTTGAGAAGAAAAGAGTGATGGAACACTTGATTAAAATCACCACCGAGTATTGATGGAGCATTGGCAGAGGCCTATGCCAACTGCGCAATACTTGCATAGTAAGCAGGGTCATCTACATTCGGGGCATAAATGCAAATACACATGAATTCACTATCTCCAACCTTAAGGTGTGCACGGGCCCATCCACCCTCCTTGTCAGCGCTAGTATCTATTACAGTAGCTTGCAAAGACTTCTTAACCAGAATGGCTACCCCGCACCGTTTGGAAACGGCGGGAAAATAGGCAGCCACCATGTTAGACTTAACATTGAGTTGCAGCGTTGCAGCAGAGTTTAGATGCGTTTCCTGAAGAAACACAAAATCAGCATGCTCATGGCTAAGATAGCTAAGGAGTTTCTTCCTTTTGATTGAACTATTAATGCCTTTTACGTTGAGTGATAAAATTTTACATAAGGCCATTCAGAAAGTTAAAAGTTCTGAGCATGATAGCGCACATAATTTCACAATGTCCCTCATTTTGACTGTATCTGGCTGTACATATGACATGAAAGAAAATAGGCAAGATAATACAATGGAGCGCCCCACATTAAAAAGAAAACCGCAGTGCGGTAGAGAAGAAGCAAAACCCCAGAAATTACTGGCGACCATGTGTCTGCGGGGAGAAACCCCAGAGAAGGCCAAAATTGGAAAAAAAAAAACACATGACCTGTAGGACTGTGCGTGCTCCGAATCCGACCGAGGCACACATCACGGAGGGATAGGAGACCAAAAAACAAAAGGTCATCTAGAGAAAGAAAGAAAGTCCAGGTAGTCTCTGTGCTTGGCTATGACCGCCGCATCGGGCCCTTCAAAATGGCGGACAGAGCCGACAGATAAAAGTCCAAGTTTTTGGATTAGCGCATCTGCTCTGCTTCTTTGGAGTCCAAAAATGTTGACAGTAGATCAGGATCTTCGAATGTCCTGGTTTGGTTGTGAAGAGTCACGCGGAGCTTCGCTGGATACAACAGGCCAAAGCGAGCCTGTAGCTGTTGAAGTCGAGGGCGAAAAGCAAGGAGTTTCTTCCGACGGTCAACGGTGGGCTTTGTAAAATCAGGGAAGAAGGAGACTTTGTGACCTTCAAATTCCAAATGATGATTCGCCCGGGCAGCATTTAAAATTTGTTCCACTTGTTGATATCGTAGCAAGCGAAAGATAATAGGCCGGGGGGTCGTTCGGTTGAGCGCCATGTGGGTAGGAACACGGTGCGCACGATCGATTTCCAGTTCTCTATGAAAAGTGATCTTCAGCAAGGAGGGAAGAGTTTTGAGCAGGAATTCTCTTATATCTCCGGCTTCCACCCCCTCCGGTATTCCAATGAGCCTCACATTGTTGCGACGGGCTCGATTATTGCTATCTTCTAACTCCTTTTGAAGATTCTGTATCTGGCGCTCAGCCTGGTCCAGTTTGCCCAAGCGCACCACGTGCGAGTCGAGGACCCCCGCCATATTGTCCTGCCGTAATGAGAGACTTTCCAGTCGGTCCTGGAGTACTCCAAAGTCTTCTCGCATGGCTCGAAGCGCTTCTCCATTAGACTGCACCAATTCCTTCACGCCGCGTATTTCCTCTAAAATCTCCAGGTGCATTTCGGGGTTTTCACGAAATGGAGCCATCTTCTGTGGGGAGGACACCTCTGTTTTGGAGCGTTTTCCGTGAGAAGAAGAAGGAGACCCGAAGTCCAAGCGCGCTGGTTTATGGGCCGCCATCCCCCCGATGTACCCCGGTCAGCTCGGAGCGAAATAGTAAGTTTGTATAGGTATTAAGTCAGGATTCTAAGTAGGCCTCTCGGGAGCTTCAACGCGAAGCGTCTTACCCGCTGGACATCAGGCTCCGCCCCCCCATCATAGACAATTTTAATATAGGTAGCATATTCCTAACACTAGATCCTCAATTTCATTTTTGAGTTCTTTCAGTACTTGAGGGTGTCTGCTTTCTATTCCAGGTGATTTGCTACTCTCTAGTTCATCAATTTCACCTATCATATCTTTCAGATTCACTGAGATTTGTTTCAGTTCTTCCAAATCATCACCATTAAATATCATTTCTGATCTTGCTTCTTCCTCAGTAAAGATCAAACAAAGAATGTAATTAGTTTCTCTGCTATGGCCTTGACCTCCTTGAATGGCCCTTTTATCTGATGGAAGCAAAAATGCAGGAAAAGAAGCTGTTTTTCATGAGGGAAAAGATGTGCACAAGATGCAATATCCGCACAGAACAGCTAGAGGGAGCAGGCGTGCACTCACAGAGCCTGAGTGGACACACTTAGCTAATCGAGAGCACCTGACAGTCAGCCCGGAAAGCTCAAACACAGGAGAGCTTTATAAACGGAAGACTGGAGACTGGAGAAAGCAGACCAGTGCTGGTAGCTGTGGAGCTAGAAGGCAGAGCAGCGATTGCAGGTGTGGAGCTGGAGGTAAAGCTGAAGGCTTACGAGAGAGAAGCACCACAAGCAAGGGCCAAGCAGAAAGAAGCACTTGGGAAACTAGTGCTGGACAAAGGAACAATCATCTTTGGAGGCAAAGCAGAGTGAAAGAAGGAAGCCAGAAGCTGGGCTTGGAAAGAGACCTGCTTTTACCAGAGGAACCTGTGACCAAACCGAAAGGTAACAAAAGCTTTCACAGAGGGGACTGGCACAGGGATTGTGTTCCCGAAGAACTGCTGGAAGGAGGAAATCCCAGTTCTATATGCTGCTGGAAGCCAAGGTATGCTGACTCTGTTTCTATGAAGAAAACCTTACCTTATAAAAAGCCTTTTGAAAGTAATGCTAAACCTGTGAGAAAGGAAAGCAAAGATACCTCTCATAAACCAAGTAGCCAACGCCCGAGGGTAGGCCATGCTCATTGGCAAACACTAGAGGAACTCTTTAAACATCCAGAGAACAGGACTAGGGCCTGGCCAGAAATTATAGCCAGTGAAACCACTGATACAGACAGAGATAATTCTGAGCCGATGCAAGTGGAACTTGTAGAGCCAAGCCTTTTGTCTCAGGAAGAGATGGACTGTTCTTTTTGTATTTCAGGCAGTGCAGAGTCACTGTTAAACCTATGAATGATATTTGCTATCTTCAGAATGGTATTCGTTGCTAAATGAAAGAGTGCTGAAACATTTGGTTTATTCTGGAAAGCTTAACTAAGCATTGTTACAACTGTGAAGCATAACAGTTTTTCCTTGATCCTGAGTTAATTTCATTCCTGAAGTAGAGGACTTTTTCTTTATGTTGTAACTCAGCTGAATCTTATGCGTAAAGGGAAATAAATGCCTTGTTATCCCTCTACTCTGCATTTACATTTTTTCTTAGATAGGAGTTGAACTGCTAGGACCAGGTTACACCTAGCTCTTAAAAGACCCTCCTCTGATAATAAATTAATTTTGTGTCCCACCTACCCTTACGACCACTGGCCACCAGGGTGGTGTGCAACATAAATGGCATAGTTGTTTGAATTTTGAGGTTCACAACCACAAGAAGAAGAATAAAGAAAGAAATTAACCCCAAGGTTTAAAAAAAAAAAAAAAAAAAAAAAGCAAAACCCGGAGTGGAGCGCAAAAACCTGGACTGGAAGGCCAAGAACCCGGAGTGGAAGGAGACGTGGATCAGAGTGGGAAGTATCCAGTTGCTGGCACCGAAGGCGGAGCACTGCAGGCCGGGGCAGCAACGTCTTGTCCAAAGCTGACACAACACTGGCACCAGGTAAAACATATATATACCTGACCTGTGTTGGATATAGCAGTAAGAGTTGAAAAAAAAAAGGAGAAAAAAAAAAAAGAAGCTCATTGTTAGTTGTTGGGCCACACTTGGTTTTTTCTTCTCTGTGTTTTTTTTCAGGGATCATCATGGAGCAGAAGGAGCTGTGCGCTTGGATGGCTCTGCAGTTCGACCGGCAAGGAGAACTCGCTTGCCAGATCCAGAGGCAGGCTATTCATGCCATGCAGGAGCAGCAGAAGCCTGTTCTGCAAATGATGGAGGCCTGGCTGGCACAGCAGAAAGAGTCGCTGTAGAGAGCCAACACTCAGCTAGGACAGAACTCTGGACTCAGTAATCGTCCGGTAGGACAATGGACATGTGACACCTTGTCGGTAGGAAAGTTAACTGCCACCGATGATGTCGATGATTTCATTGACTCCTTTGATAGAACTGCACGTTCGGCGAACTGGCCGAAAGAGCAATGGGCAATTCGCCTGGCAGCAGCCCTCACAGGGGAGCCGCTGTCAGCATACAGGGCGATGCCCCCTGCTCTGGCCAATAATTATGAAGAGGTGATCAAGGCGATCAGGGATCGCCTAGGCCTCACACCCTTTGTATACAATCGTATGTTTAGAGCTACTCAGCTTAAGGTAGGCGAGACGCCTAAGGCTCTAGGACATAGAATAAGCAGTTTGGCTACAAAATGGTTAAAACCTGATGAAAAAACAGTGAGTACTTTGATGGATATGATAGTATTGGAACAATACATGTCTGCAGTTCCTAAAAGCGTGCAGAACTTCCTTATTCTGCAAAATTGTCACACCACTGCTGAAGCCATTGCGCTAACAGAGCGTTATTTGGAAGCCGAATTGGTTACCCAACCGAAGGCGCAGATTCCAAAGTTGGCAGTTGGTATGGAAGCGCAGACATCAGAAAGTCTCTCACGCTGTGCATAAAAGGGTTTGAAAAATGTTACCGCTATGTTAAAGGAACCCTCTAAAAGATGTTTTTCCTGTGGAAAAAAGGTCACTTAAAGAATGAATGTTACATGCGTACTGCTCTCATTGGAGAAAACATGAAAGCAATGAAGGAAGGGTTTGTATTAAGTGTAAAAATACAAGGCATTGAGGCAAAAGCACTTTTAGACTCTGGCGCAGATCAGACCATGATCTCCCACAAATTATGGTCTTTGATCAAGGAGCATGGTGAGTCTGTACCTGAACAGCCAGAAGGAAAAGTAAAAATAAAATGCATACATGGTGCTGCTACACATTACCCAGTATACAAGCTATTGGTAAAAGGCTTGGGTATTGAAAAGGAGATGTTGATTGCTGTGATACCTAAGCTACCTCAAGAGCTAGTGCTAGGCAGAGACTGGCCTCAGTTTAAAAAGGGTCTTAAAAAGGGCTTGTCTCCACAGGAAGCTTTTGTATCCACTTGCACCCGCTCTAAGATTAGTGCAGTTCCCAGCCCACTGTTAGGAAAACCTAAAAAGGCCGAGCTTAAAATACAAGAAGAGCCTCGGAAGAAGTTTGTACTAAAAGTATTGTAAAACTTCCAGGCAAGCTCGCAGCCCCCAACGAGCGTCTGCCCAGGCCGCAGGTTACGATCTGTATAGTGCCGAGAACCAGGTTATTCCTAAGCATGGACGAGCGTTAGTCAGGACAGATATCCAGTTGGAGCTACCCCAAGGCTGCTACGGACGCATCGCACCCCGGTCTGGCCTAGCCTCCAAACACTTTATTGACGTGGGTGCTGGAGTAGTGGATCCAGATTACAGAGGCGTCCTTAAAGTCCTTTTGTTCAATTTTGCAGATAAAGACTTTAATGTCAAAGCAGGAGACCGCATTGCGCAATTAATATGCAAACATGTGGGATTCCCAACCCTAGAAGAAGTGGATATGGTAACCCCCATGAACCGGGGAAATGGAGGTTTCGGCTCAACAGGAAAGCGGATATGGAAGGCTTTGTTGCAATCGAGAATGAGCAGCCAGAGGAGGATCTGGGCCCGCGTTTGGACAAATGCAAAACCTCTCCTACCCCAAGGGTCAGTGATGAACTCTCCGTAACACAGAGGCAGGAATTGGCCCTTTTGCTAGAAGGGTTCAAAGACATCCTGACGCCTATACCAGGAGAGACAGCTTTGGTAGAGCACGAAATAATCACACCTCCTGGGAAGATTATCAGACAAAGGCCGTACCGCTTGCCAGAGGCAAAAAGACAAGAAGTTATAAACCAGGTACAGGAAATGCTGCAAATGCGCATTATTGAAGAATCGCATAGTCCTTGGTGCAGTCCAATTGTTTTGGTACCTAAACCAGACGGTACCATGCGTTTTTGCATCGACTTCCGTCAACTTAACAAAGTGTCAACCTTTGATGCGTATCTGATGCCTCGCATCGAGGAATTGTTAGACAGGCTAGGTCAAGCAAAATTCCTCATGACTTTGGATATGACCAAAGGGTACTGGCAGGTGCCCCTGACAAGAGATGCCCAACCCAAAACAGCTTTTATCACTCCCCTCGGGCTGTTCCAGTTCAGGAGGATGCCCTTCGGGTTACACGGGGCGGCTGCGACCTGCCAGCGGCTAATGGACATAGTTCTGTGTCCCCACCAAAGCTACGCCACCGCCTATATGGATGATGTGGTCATCCATAGTGCCACATGGGATCGACACCTACTACAAGTCGGAGCCGTATTGAAAGTGATGAGACGAGTGGGATTAACGCTGAACCCTGAAAAGTGCATGTTCGCCACCAAAGAGGTCAAGTATTTAGGCCACCTGGTGGGTCGGGGTACGGTATGCCCCTTAATAAACAAGGTGGAAAGCATAAGAAATTTTCGCATTCCTCAGAATAAAAAGCAGTTGAGGAGTTTTCTCGGCCTCATCGGCTATTATAGGCGGTTCATCCCCCATTTTGCAGATGAAAGCACGATATTCATGGAGATGTTAAGAAAAAACGCCCCGAATAAACTACAATGGTCCGCGGAGGCGGATGAAGCCTTCAAGAACCTAAAAGAAAGGTTGTGTCGAGCCCCGATACAACGAGGCGTGGATTTTAGCCAACCATTTCTACTGCAAACGGATGCTTCGGAAACCGGCTTAGGCGCCGTTCTCTCCCAGGTGCAAGAAGGCGCTGAGCATCCTCTCATGTTCCTGAGCAGGAAGCTGTCACCGGCCGAAAGAAAGTATTCAATGATTGAAAGGGAATGCCTGGCAATCAAGTGGGTGGTTGAGTACCTGAAATTTTATTTAACTGGAAGAAAATTTGTCCTTATTACTGACCATGCCCCTCTAAAATGGTTGAGCCATATGCGAAATAATAATAGCCGTCTAACCAGATGGTATATGGCATTACAACCATATGACTATAGAGTAGATCACAGAGCAGGAAAGCTGCATTTTAATGTGGATGCGATGTCCCGGATTACGTGCTGTAGGGAAGAAGATTCCTCAGCCCGTAATATTTTAAGAAGGGGGATATGTCATGCAGCAGAGGCAGATGGAAGCAAACATGCAGGAAAAGAAGCTGTTTTTCATGAGGGAAAAGATGTGCACAAGATGCAATATCCGCACAGAACAGCTAGAGGGAGCAGGCGTGCACTCACAGAGCCTGAGTGGACACACCTTGCTAATCGAGAGCACCTGACTGTCAGCCCAGAAAGCTCAAACACAGGAGAGCTTTATAAATGGAAGACTGGAGACTGGAGAAAGCAGACCAGTGCTGGTAGCTGTGGAGCTAGAAGGCAGAGCAGCGATTGCAGGTGTGGAGCTGGAGGTAAAGCTGAAGGCTTACGAGAGAGAAGCACCACAAGCAAGGACCAAGCAGAAAGAAGCACTTGGGAAACTAGTGCTGGACAAAGGAACAATCATCTTTGGAGGCAAAGCAGAGTGAAAGAAGGAAGCCAGAAGCTGGGCTTGGAAAGAGACCTGCTTTTACCAGAGGAACCTGTGACCAAACCGAAAGGTAACAAAAGCTTTCACAGAAGGGACTGACACAGGGATTGTGTTCCTGAAGAACTGCTGGAAGGAGGAAATCCCAGTTCTATATGCTGCTGGAAGCCAAGGTATGCTGACTCTGTTTCTATGAAGAAAACCTTACCTTATAAAAAGCCTTTTGAAAGTAATGCTAAACCTGTGAGAAAGGAAAGCAAAGATACCTCTCATAAACCAAGTAGCCAACGCCCGAGGGTAGGCCATGCTCATTGGCAAACACTAGAGGAACTCTTTAAACATCCAGAGAACAGGACTAGGGCCTGGCCAGAAATTATAGCCAGTGAAACCACTGATACAGACAGAGATAATTCTGAGCCGATGCAAGTGGAACTTGTAGAGCCAAGCCTTTTGTCTCAGGAAGAGATGGACTGTTCTTTTTGTATTTCAGGCAGTGCAGAGTCACTGTTAAACCTATGAATGATATTTGCTATCTTCAGAATGGTATTCGTTGCTAAATGAAAGAAGAGTGCTGAAACATTTGGTTTATTCTGGAAAGCTTAACTAAGCATTGTTACAACTGTGAAGCATAACAGTTTTTCCTTGATCCTGAGTTAATTTCATTCCTGAAGTAAAGGACTTTTTCTTTATGTTGTAACCCAGCTGAATCTTATGCGTAAAGGGAAATAAATGCCTTATTATCCCTCTATTCTGCATTTACATTTTTTCTTAGATAGGAGTTGAACTGCTAAGACCAGGTTACACCTGGCTCTTAAAAGACCCTCCTCTCATAATAAATTAATTTTGTGTCCCACCTACCCTTATGACCACTGGCCACCAGGGTGGTGCGCCACAATATCTAATTGTTTGATAGACTCCTTCACAGCTTCCTGCTTTGATTGTATCTAAAAAACGTTTTCATTATAAGTTTTTGCATCTATGGAAAGCTTCTTTGCAAATTCTATTTCTGCACTTTTTATTAATTCTTTGCATCTAACTTGCCAGTGCTTATGCTATTTCCTGTTTTCTTCATTTGGATAGTTTTCCATTTTTTTGAAAAACGTTATTTCAGCTTACATAGTCCCTTTAACCTCACCTTTTAACCATGCCAACTGTCATTTCAACTTCCAACTTTTTTTTAAATGTACACTTTTCAAATAAAACAGTTTGACATTATCTACATCGACAACTTACATGTCATCTCCTAGTCTCACAAGATTATAAAGCCAATATCAAAGCCTCAAAAATGATACTCCATACAATTAGAAAGAGACTTCATCAAACTTAACAATATGCAACATTTAAATCTTAGCCAACGAGTGAAAGCCTCAGCAGAAACTCACTGATAAAACACAATCAGGAGTACTCATAACATCAATGGCTAACACTCGTTCATCATATCAATCCCAATTCACAGGACCATATTCAAACAAACATTGCAGTAAGTTTTGTACAAACTATAATCACTACATCCATTAAAACTGCACTTATATCACCAGGTCCGTGGATCGAGAAGAAATTGAATGCCCCGACGCCTTTCTCAAGACATCTTACATAAGCGTTTCGCTACTGCTGTCTCAAGGGGGTTCAACTCTAAAAGATAAATAAAAACACATAGTTGCTTAATAGAATGTTGCAATATACTAAAGAAAAAGAAAAGGCTCCAAACCTAGCTTGAACAGAAAGCAGGAGCCTTACCCTGAAGCAAAAAGACTTCAAACGCTAGCCAAACAACAGCCAGCTCACTCAACAGCCATCATTCAGAGCTCGTCTCCAGCACTATGAGAACTCCCGATCACATGATTTTAAACCAAAACCAGCCACATAGGCAATCCATATCAGCTGAAACAATGAAGGTAAATCAAAACCCTAACTAACAGCTATCTCAATAGAAATCAAAAACTCAACCAACCACTTAATGACCACATAGATGTTAAACTAAACACAGGCTCCCCATTCAATACATGAATTTAAACCAGAGGGAAACACCGTATTCAAACGGAATATCCACCATTGTTCCCTATATAAAAGAAATTGGTCCCGAGACATCCCTTTAGAGCCACTCCGAACTTGTTGTATAACAAAGCATTTTAAATCATTGAAAACATGATGCAATGTCAGGCAATGCTCAACCATAGGGGCTTCTCGCCGCTGACAATGAAGCTTGCTCTTATGTTCAATTAACCGAATTCGAAATTTACGTGCTGTCTTGCCAATGTAGAGAAGCCTACACAGGCAAAAAATACCATAAATGACAAAATCAGAATTACAGGAAGTATTATCCTTCAAACTTATTAATACACCATTATAGTTAAAACTATCAATTTCCCACATCACATCACAACAAGAGCACACACCACATTTTTTATGTCCAGAACCAACAGGAGTGGCAGGCAACAAAGGTCTTAAAGAAGAAGGACTCAAAAGATCTTTCATATTCAAATTTCGCTGCCACACACAACGTAGTTGTTTAGACTCCAAACCAGGAACCATACCCAGAACTGGCTTATATTTCTGTAAAATCAATTGTATCTGCTTACTATGAGGAGAGTAACGAGAGATCAAATTTACTTGATCACTATCACTCTGTGCCCGCTGTCTAGGGGATAACAACCAAGATCGATTATTATGCAATGCCCTTTTATAGGCCCGGTTCACTATCTTAGATGGATACCCACGTTGTAAAAAATCCTGCTGCAAACTTAATGACTTTATTTTATAATCTTCAACTGAAGAACAATTACGTCTGAAACGGATAAATTGAGAAAATGGCAATCCAAGTAATAAACACCTGGGATGCATGCTAGAAAAATGTAAATAAGTGTTCTTATCTGTCATTTTACGATAGACAGTAGTACCCCAAGATTCTGATAGTCGAAATACTTTAACATCCAGAAATACAATTTCTTGGTAACTATAGCTAATAGTAAACTGAATGACTACGTTGTGTGTGGCAGCGAAATTTGAATATGAAAGATCTTTTGAGTCCTTCTTCTTTAAGACCTTTGTTGCCTGCCACTCCTGTTGGTTCTGGACATAAAAAATGTGGTGTGTGCTCTTGTTGTGATGTGATGTGGGAAATTGATAGTTTTAACTATAATGGTGTATTAATAGGTTTGAAGGATAATACTTCCTGTAATTCTGATTTTGTCATTTATGGTATTTTTTGCCTGTGTAGGCTTCTCTACATTGGCAAGACAGCACGTAAATTTCGAATTCGGTTAATTGAACATAAGAGCAAGCTTCATTGTCAGCGGCGAGAAGCCCCTATGGTTGAGCATTGCCTGACATTGCATCATGTTTTCAATGATTTAAAATGCTTTGTTATACAACAAGTTCGGAATGGCTCTAAAGGGATGTCTCGGGACCAATTTCTTTTATATAGGGAACAATGGTGGATATTCCGTTTGAATACGGTGTTTCCCTCTGGTTTAAATTCATGTATTGAATGGGGAGCCTGTGTTTAGTTTAACATCTATGTGGTCATTAAGTGGTTGGTTGAGTTTTTGATTTCTATTGAGATAGCTGTTAGTTAGGGTTTTGATTTACCTTCATTGTTTCAGCTGATATGGATTGCCTGTGTGGCTGGTTTTGCTTTAAAATCATGTGATCGGGAGTTCTCATAGTGCTGGAGACGAGCTCTGAATGATGGCTGTTGAGTGAGCTGGCTGTTGTTTGGCTAGCATTTGAAGTCTTTTTGCTTCAGGGTAAGCCTCCTGCTTTCTGTTCAAGCTAGGTTTGGAGCCTTTTCTTTTTCTTTAGTATATTGCGACATTCTATTAAGCAACTATGTGTTTTTATTTATTTTTTAGAGTTGAACCCCCTTGAGACAGCAGTAGCGAAACGCTTATGTAAGATGTCTTGAGAAAGGCGTCGGGGCATTCAATTTCTTCTCGATCCACGGACCTGGTGATATAAGTGCAGTTTTAATGGCTGTAGTGATTATAGTTTGTACAAAACTTACTGCAATGTTTGTTTGAATATGGTCCTGTGAATTGGGATTGATATGATGAACGAGTGGTAGCCATTGATGTTATGAGTACTCCTGATTGTGTTTTATCAGTGAGTTTCTGCTGAGGCTTTCACTCGTTGGCTAAGATTTAAATGTTGCATATTGTTAAGTTTGATGAAGTCTCTTTCTAATTGTATGGAATCTCCTAGTCTCATACATTATTCAATAAATCATCCCATTCCAACTTCAGTTTTCTTCTAAATCATCCCTTCCCCTTGCCCCCTCGTCCCTTCTCTCTATTCAGCATGTTATGACAGGAACAGCATGAGAACACCAACTCCCACAATCTCTCACCATTGAACATTTATTATGTTTATTATAAATATGTTCAACATACACCCCTTGCATTATCCTCCCACCCACCATCCCTTAACTCACCAACCCCCCCACAAGCATGAGTAGCACAAACCATCTCTCACAAATAAACATTTTTTAATCATTACAATACACAGTACTGTAGACAGTGCTTTAAACATTCCCCGTGCCCATAAACCATCACCTATAGCTTCTCATCCTCTCGCAACTTAATATGAATGATCCAAACACAATGAAACTGTGGCATTTTCTGTTGCTTAAGTGCTGTTATTTGGCTCATTCTGTATACTAAATTAACCTTATTTAAAATTTGTCTCATAGTCAGTAGTTTGTCACTTTTCCAACTATACGTCACAGCCATCCCTATCAGTCACCATAAACCACAGCACAAACCTTCCTATATTCCTTTCCATCCCCACTGGCAGGAATTTCAGCAGCACCAACATGGGATCCAATATCACCTGCACAATTCTGCCCAGGACTGCACCAAGCTAGAAATGTGCCCTGTGTGACTCATGAACCTGATGCCCCCTTTCCAGCAAACTGCACGCAGGAACTCTGTCTTGTGCTTTCTGGAAACCAAATGATGGCATCAGTGCCTCTTCTGTAGTTGCGCCCTATGCAGTCACACCACTCACATGGCCTTTGGTCCGGCATTGATTCTGCCCATAACCCACCACCTCTTCCCAAAAGAAGTTGGCACATTGCAAACACACAGCTGGCCTGCGGGTGCACTTACCAGCACTCTAAGAGCAGCAGAAATGCATTCCCTCCTATTCTGTCAATGGCATAGGAAAGTAACATAGTAACATAGTAAATGACGGCAGATAAAGACCAGTATGGTCCATCTAGTCTGCCCAGTAAGATGGCAAGAGTAGGTGCACCTGCCGTTCCAAAGTGTACAAAGAAATCTCTATAAACTGACAATAAATATTTTTTGTTCCTTTGTTGTCTGACCCTTTATATTTTCTAGTTAGGTTGGTCCTTGTGTACCAATTTATCTTGTTGGTTCTCTCCTAAATCCTTTTCCAGGATGTTATTTCATTTTCTATTTCTTTACTTTTCCTGTCTTTTCCTTTTCTACCCCTACACCTGTCTCTATCATTGATCCTTCTGTTTCATCTTTTATCTCCATTTCTTTAAGCTGCCTTTTTATCTGCCTATATATACATTTCTTTCCTCCTTCTCCCCCTCCAGTTTTCAGTCTCCCTCTTTTCACCTTACTTATCAGCTTTCCATTTCCTACTCCTTCTTCCGTAGTCCTCTCATTCCCCACTTCTGTTTCATTCCTTCCCCAGCTTCCAGTCTCCCCCCAACCATCTTTTACCCACTTTTTAGTCTCCCATTTCTATCCTCTGTACTCATCTCCTCATTAGTCCCAGCTACTTCCCTCACTCACCCCCTTCGCATCCGCTCACTTTTCCATTCATCCCTCATACTATTAATATATGAATTAAGGTTAAATTCATAGCCTCAGAAGTTAGTAAGGAGATTCAATGGATTAAGTGCCTTAAAAAAACAAGATGGAATCTTGATGTTAGCAATGACCTACCCTCTCATGCTTCTTTCAAAGACTTATCCCCTTCCTTTGTCCTTCATCTTGTCGATAGTCCTATATCCCTTTCACTTACTTCTCAAATCCTCTAAGTCATACATTAAGGACCTGAGATTAATTATGCTTCAGGTGAACAAAGTACATTAAACATATTAGGTATAGTTTTATTAGTATAAGTATCCCCAACAACCCTTAGTAAGTAAAGAACTTAAATACCTAAACACAACCTTAAAACTAAGATGCAGACAGCAGTCCAACAGCGAGATGGGGGTTTTACAGTCTTTTGCACTGAGTGTCACATGTATGATTTTCTCCCAGTTGATGAGGGGTCTTACGTGTGCACTAGGTCAAGGAGCTCTTTGCTCTCAGGGAATGAGTCCGATCTCTGGAGGCTAGAGTAGCAGACTTGGAGGACATAAGGAAGACAGAGAGGTCCATAGACAAGACGTACATATAATACTGAAGTCCCACCTCCAGTCTGGAAGCATCCCTGTTGCCATGGAGGAGAGAGGTCATGTGATAGGACAGCATCACCCTGATGTGACTGGAAGTGATCATGTAGCTAGGACCTGTCCTCCAGGTGATGTAAAACCATCTCACACTGAGGAGGTTTCTCCAGGGCCATGTGCCCACAAGGGAAGGGTTAGGATACCTGTTGTAATTGGTGATTCGATCATTAAGCATGTGGATAGCTGGGTGGCTGGTGGACATGAGGATTGCTTGGTAACATGCCTGCCTGGTGTGAAGGTAGCAGACCTGATGCGCCACATAGACAAGGTCTTAGATAGTGCTGGGGAAGAGTCTTCTGTCTTGGTACATGTCGGTACCAATGACATAGGAAAATGTGGTAGGGAAATTCTGGAGGCTAAATTTAGGCTTTTAGGTAGGAAGTTGAAAGCCAGAACGTCCAGGGTAGCATTCTCCGAAATGCTTCCCATTCCACACTCAGGACCCAAAAGGCAGGCAGATCTCTGGAATCTCAATGTGTGAATGAGACGATGATTCAAGGATGAGAGTTCTGGATTTATTTGGGGAACATTTTGGGGAAAGGAGGGGCTCTTCTAAAGGGATGGGCTCCACTTTAACTGGGATGGAACCAGACTGCTGGCATTAACCTTTAAAAAGGAGATAGAGCAACTTTTAAACTAGACAATAGGGGAGAGCCGACAGTCCCCCAAGTGCGCATGGTTCGGAACAATGTATCCTTGAAGGATACTACCAAAAAATGAAGTTAGGGCACATCAGCAGAGAGGTTCCAATAAAGATAAAGGTAGCCCAAATGCTCTTGAGTACAGAACAGACAGAGCTTAAAGATTCCTAATTACCCCTGCCTATCGATAACCAGATTGATATGAATAAAATACAGTCTCTAAAATGCTTGTATGCAAATGCTAGAATTCTAAAAAATAAGATCAGAGATTTAGAATATGTAGCTCTAAATGAGAAGTTACGTAGATATGATTGGTATCTCACAGACATGGTGGAAGGAAGACAACCAGTGGGACACTCTGATACCTGGGTACAAACTACATCGTAATGATAGAGCTGATCAAATTGGTGGAGGGGTTGCGCTCTATGCGCTCTTTGCCTGCCTTATCAATGCCTTGCATTTGACTTGCCAGTGCTTGTGCTGTTTCCATTTTTCGTCATTTGGCTCTTTTTTCCATTTCCTGAAAGATGCTTTTATGGCAACAACAGCCTCTCTGACCTCACCTTTAAACCATGCTGGCAGTTTTTTGGACTTCCTTCCACTTTTCTTAAAGCGTGGAATACAGCTGGACTGGGCTTCCAAGATAGTATTTTTCAACAACACCCAAGCTTGATGTAAGTCTTTAACCTTTGCAACTGCTCCTTTTAGTTTTTTCTTAGCTGTTTTCCTCATTTTATCATAGTCTCCCTTTCGAAAGTTAAAAGGTAGTACTGTGGATTTCCTTACTATCCCTCCTCCACTAATTAAATCAAAGGCGATCATGCTATGATCACTATTGCCAAGTGGCCCCAACACCCTTATCTCTTGCACTAGATCTGGTGTACCACTAAGGACTAGGTTTAATATGGCTTCCCCTCTGGTCGGTTCATGAACCAGCTGCTCCAAGAAGCAGTCATTTATTTCATCTAGGAACTTTATCTCCCTAGCATGTCCTGACGTGACACTGACCCAGTCGATACCGGGGTAATTGAAATCACCCATTATTATTACTGCGCTGTTACCTTTGTTAGCTTCCTTGATTTATTTGAGCATTTCATCATCCATTTGGTCATTCTGGCCAGGTGCTCGATAGTATACACCCACTGCCATTGCCTTCCCCCTTTTATATGGAATTTCAATCCATATAGATTCTACAGCAGATTTTGTTTCCTGCAAAACTTTAATCCTTTCTGAGTCAATGCCCTCTCTAACATAGAGCGCAACCCCTCCACCAATTTGATCAGCTCTATCATTACGATATAGTTTGTACCCAGGTATCACAGTGCCCCACTGGTTGTCCTCCTTCCACCATGTCTCTGATATTCCAATCATATCTAACCTTTCATTTAGTGCTATATATTCTAACTCTCCCATCTTATTCTTTAGACTTCTAGCATTTGCATACAAGCATTTTAGAGAATGTATTTTATTCATGTTAATTTGGCTATTGTTAGACATGGGTAAATTGGGATCTTTAAGCTCTGTCTGCTCCATACTTGAGGGCATTTGGGCTACTTTACTCTTTTGTGGAACCTCTCTGCTTTTGGTAGTATCCTTCAAGGATACATTCTTCCGGACCATCCGCTCTTGGGCGACTGTCGGCTTTCCCCTAATATCTAGTTTAAAAGATGCTCTATCTCCTTTTTAAAGGTTAATGCTAGCAGCCTGGTTCCATCCCGGTTAAGGTGAAACCCATCCCTTCGGAAGAGCCCCTCCTTTCCCCAGAATGTTCCCCAGTTCCTAACAAATCCAAAACCCTCATCTCTGCACCTTTGTCTCATCCACGCATTGAGACTCCGGAGCTCTGCCTGCCTTTTGGGTCCTGCGCGTGGAACAGGAAGCATTTCGGAGAATGCTACCATGGAAGTTCTGGATTTCAACTTCCTACCTAAAAGCCTAAATTTTGCCTCCAGAACCTCCCTATCACATTTTCCTATATCATTGGTATCGACATGTACCAAGACAGCAGACTCCTCCCCAGCACTATCTAAGACCTTATCTAGGTGGCGCGTGAGGTCCACTACCTTTGCACCAGGCAGGCATGTTACCAGGCGATCCTCATGTCCACCAGCCATCCAGCTATCTACATGCCTAATGATCGAATCACCAACTATAACGGCTGTCCTAACCCTTCCCTCATGGGCACATGGCCCTGGAGAAACTTCCTCGGTGCGAGAGGGTTTTACATTACCTGGAGGACAGGTTCTAGTTACAGGATCACTTCCTGCCACACCAGGGTGATGCTCTCCTGTCACGTGACCTCTCTCCTCCATGGCAACAGGGGCGCTGCCAGACTGGAGGTGGGACTTCAAGACTATATCCCTGTAGGTCTCGTCTATGTACCTCTCTGTCTGTCTTATGTTTTCCAAGTCTGCTACTTTAGCCTCTAGAGAACGGACTTGTTCCCTGAGAGCAAAGAGCTCCTTGCACCTAGTGCACACGTAAGACCTCTCACCAACTGGGAGAAAATCATACATGTGACACTCAATGCAAAAGACTGGAAAGCCCCCATCCCGCTGCTGGACTGCTGTCTGCATCTTAGTTTTAAGTTTGTGTCTAGATCTTTAAGTTTTTACTTACTAAGGGTTGCTATGGGTATTTATACCAATAAAACTGTACCTAATACGTTTAATATACGTTGTTCACCTGAAGCTTAATTAATCTCAGGTCCTTAGTGTATGACTGATTTGGGTAATGAGCTTCACCTGAAAGCACCTCCTGTCTTTTAAGATGTGTAAGTACCTATAAAGCTATGATTATCCCAGGGGTGGGTGGGTGTGGTGAGGGAGGGAGGGAAATAACATTTATTAAAAGAGGGCTGCTACACAGTACCCTGTCTTGTGCTGCTGAGGTAAGCTAAATTCTGATTTGATTTAAATTATAGCTCTTAGCTGCTGCTAGGCTCTAACGTCTTGTGAAATTTAAACTACAAGCTCTCTGCTGGGTTCTAAATTTAACCAGAAAGCTCTCTTCTGTGTTTTAAAACTAAAAGTACTTTTCTGGTGCTAGGCCCTGAGTGACTATTAAATGTACACTACAAGCTCTCTGCTGGGTTCCAAATGTAACCAGAAAGCTCTCTTTTGTATGTTAAATTTAAACTAAAAGTACTTTGCTGTTACTTGGCCTTGAGTGACTATTAAATTTAAACTACAAGCTCTCTGCTGGGTATGAAATGTAACCAGAAAGTTCTCCTCTGTGTTTTAAATTCAAACTTTAATTGCTGCTACTAGGCCCTAACTGATCCAACAAAAAACAGTGGGTTCACAGATTAAGTAGCTTTAATACAAAGAATTCTTTTTAGAAAATTACCAGAAGTATATACTCACAGTTGCAGATTTCTCTCCAGAAGTAACAGTCCCCCTTTCTAGTCCTTCAAGACAGAGGATCACAGAGCTCAAGTTGAGCTATTTATGCCTCTGCTGCTGACCAACTTCCTGGGTAATTAACAGTCCTTGCTTGGATAGGAGGAGTCTTTCAAAATGGCCTTTTGATCTGCCACCTGGTGTTAACACCTATTGAAAAGGTTTCACAGGTCTCTTGCCCCCTAGGTAGAAGGCTTCTTTGTAAAGGTCTCTAGAAGACTTTATTTGTTGCTCAAAGAGTACAGACCCTGTTTTGCCTTTTGTGCTAAGCTAAATTCTGGTTCACAGATTAAGTAGCTTTAATACAAAGAATTCTTTTTAGAAAATTACCAGAAGTATATATTCACAGTTGCAGATTTCTCTCCAGAAGTAACAGTCCCCCTTTCTAGTTCTTCAAGACATATTCGTAAATAACCTGGAAATGGGAATAGCGAGTGAGGTAATCAAATTTGCAGATGACACAAAATTATTTAAAGTTGTTAAAACCCATGAAGATTGTACAAAATTGCAAGAGGACCTTGATAAATTGGAAGACTGGGCATCCAAATGAAATTTAATGTGGACAAGTGCAAGGTTTTACAACTAGAAAAGAACAACCCAAACTATGGTTAAACGATGGAAGGTTCCACATTAGGAACCACCACCCAGGAAAAAGATTTAGGCGTCATTATGGATAACATGTTGAAACCTTACACCCAGTGTTCAGTGACGGCCAAGAGAGCAAACAGAATGCTAGGAATCATAAAGAAAGGAATGGAGAATAAAACAAAGGATATTATAATGCCTCTGTATCATTCCATGATGCGATCGCACCTTGAATATTGTGTGCAGTTCTGGTCGCCGTATCTTAAAAAGGATATTGCGTTATTAGAAAAGATACAGAGAAAAGCCTCCAAAATGGTAAAGGGGATGGAAGGATACTCCTATGAAGAGAGGCTAAAAGGGTTAGGGCTCTTCAACCTGGAAAAGAGATGGCTCAGGGGAGATATGATAGAAGTCTATAAATTAATGAATGGTGTGGAACGGTAAACGTAGATCAATTGTTTACGGCATCAAAATATAGAAAAACTAGGGGGCATGCAATGATGTTACAGGGTAACATATTTAAGACTAATAAGAGAAAATATTTTTTCACTCAATGCGTAATCAAAATCTGGAATTCATTACTGGAGGATGTAGTAAAAACTGTTAATGTAGATGGGTTTAAAAAAGGTTTGGACAAGTTCCTGGAAGAAAGGTCCATAAACCATTATTAAAGGGGACCCAGGATATCCACTGCTTGCCCCAATACAAGCATTGTGGAACCTGTGTCTTTTGGGGAAACTGCTAGATACTTGTGACCTAGATTGGCCACTGTTGGAAATAGGATACTAGGCTTAATTGACCTTGGTCTGACCCAGTATGGCATATCTTATGTTCTTATGTTAAAGCTCAAACAAATAATTCATAAGGCAAAAAGCTCAATCACTATGTTCATATCCGACACTTATCTTGAAGGTAGAAGAGTTTGTTTAACAATGTCTCATCTTGACATCACTCCAGCTTTGGCCTCATTTGCTTAGTTGGTGAGAAGTGGGTTCGAGCAAACAGTTTGGTGGTCACTAGTTCCAGTGCTTATCATTTGTTTTTTACTCTTTGGCAGCAGGTGAAACCTGTGAGATGACTCAGCCACATCCCACCCCCTCCTACATCAATGTCTGGCTTTGGAGGAGACGCGATGTGGAAGAGACATCTCAGTGTGCAAATGGTCTAAAAGCAGGCTCCATGACATGCTATAGCTTGATTTCCACAGTCCAATGGACTTGTTAAGAGTAGAATTAAGTTTCCAAAATGATCCTTTGTAGGAAGCAATGGTTTTTATATAAAGTAAGGGGTATATTCAGCAGCAGTGGCTAATGTGATTACAGTAGCTAGCTGTTGCTGCTGAAACCTAGATATTCAATGCCAGGGCCATATCTGGCCACAGGCATTGAATATCCTGGTTGGCCAGATTGTGCTTTGGCAATCCCGTCAGTGGTGATATTCAGCCATTGGCCAGATTGCAAAAAAAACAGTAGCACTGGCATGAGGGAGATTTCCTTCTTCCTCTTCTGGGTGGTGTGAGCCAATGCTGTATCACTGATTCTGTTTAAAAACTATAAAATGCTGAGTCATGGGAACAGGGCTGGTGTAAGGGTATGGGGTATCCTTCAACCTTATGCCCCCCTTCAATTAATTTTCAGGCTCCTAGATCCCCCCTTGAGATTTTGATAATCAACCTCACAAATCACTATTATCCCATCACTACCCTTCCTAAAACAATCTTATAAAAAAAAGATAATTGGACATCTTTGCTTTGTATATGTTTGTGTGTGTATAGTAATGGTAAAAGTCATGTATGCAGGTAAATGGATGTTCTGGGGGTTGCAATATTCAGCCACTGCCCAGTTAACATTAACAGGCTAAAATTAGGATAGCCGAATGGCTTCCCTAACTTCAGCTGGCCAGCTGCTGAAAATCACTGCTGACTGGATTGCAAAATCTCAATCCAGGCCACCTGGATATTCAATGCTTGGGCCTAGATATGGCCCCAGCATTGAACATCTAGAGTGCATTTAAAGCAGTGATGGCCAGTAGTGTGCTGGCCACCACCATTTCTGAAAATCCCCCCTAACATTTTAATCTAATAGAAGTATCTGTCGTTACTCTTTGAGATAGGCCATGGTAAGTCTATTGATATCAGTAGGACAATCCAAGAGATTTTTACTGCCACCTGTGATATTTTGTGGACAGCCATGGATATGCTTAGCTTTAGAATGGATGGCAATGTCAACAACACTTGTAGTAGGTAAAATGATAAATTTTAGATAGTAGGTGGAGAGGGGCATTCACATGTCCAAGTCAGAATGTGGAGAATTCCCATGGTATTTTGAAAGAGGCTCTGCCAAACACAATGCCTTTTGAAAAATTGCTGAAGGCCAGCATGTGTATGGCTCGCACCATTCAATGAGAGCTGGGATTTTAGAAATCTGCAGGTGGGGAAAAGAAATACATTGCATATCCTCCACATAGACGTCAGGAGCAGCTTTCTAAAATCCCTACTCCTGATATGAATGGACAGCCCAAGTCAACAGAAGCATCCTCCCCCTGATCCCCCCAGTCTCAGTTTCTGCCCCATTAACTCCCCAACCTCGATCCCTCCTCATGTTACCATATTAAACATCCAATTTACTCTCAACCTTTTACCATCAATCCCCCCAATGCTTCAGATTCTCTCTACCCCTCTTGCAGCATCCCACTGGCCTTCCCAAAGTTACTGCCCCAGCAGAAAGACCCCCTACCTGATGGCTCCAGCAATTTGTCCACCCCCTTAACATTGCCTCCACCCTCTTATGCTCCCCTACCCACCAATGGCTCTCCCTAGACTCACTAGGGGGTGCCTGGTATCTAGTGTCACTCCTGCTTTGCTGGCTGTGCATTTCAAAATGGCCAAAAGGTTACCACTAGGGGTCACTGAGATCTCAGTGGCCATTTTGACATGCGGGACCAGCCAAGCAGGAGTGACAGGGACTGCTCCTGCTCCACTAGACACTTGGGACCCTTGGTGAATCTAGGCATCAACGGGGACAGGGAGACATCAGAGAATGGGAAATGTATCAGGGATGTGAGCTTGTTGCCAGGGTCTGGTGGGTGGGGGGTCTTTCTTTTAGGGGAGTCACTTTGGGAAGGCCAGTGGGATATGGCAAGGGAAAGTAGGGGTAATCAGATGTGTTTGGGGTGTTGCTAGGGGTAGGTTGGGAGGGGATTGGATGTTTGCTATGGTAACATAGGGAATGATTGAAGTTCGGGGGTTAATGAGAGGAAATTGAAGTTGTGGTAGATCAGGGGACATCAGACATCGGCATAGACAGCTGTTCCTTCCAGCAGGCAATTATACATACCTGGGGGCAGCTATATATGCTGATGTGTAGGATTTCCCTTATAGACATGGATTCCCTATTGTCATACCCCGCCCTCTGCCTTAGGCTTGGAGGACTGGGGTAGCCATTATTTTTCTCTATTGAAGGTTAAATCAACTAATTTTCCTCTCGTGATGCATGCTGGGAAAAGTAGTTTTCCTTCTGATAGAAAACAGTCATGAAGCCAGAGTTATAGACAAAACTATAACAAAGTTTATTTCTCCCAAAAGCAAAGGTTCAAAGTAAGTTGCACCAGGATACCTCTCCAGTATTTGTTCAAAAAGGTTCTTTATACAAGTGTGCTGGCTGAGCTTTAACATTCATTCAATCCAAATGTAGCTGCTTCTCACGTATACAGAAAAAGAACAAAACATGGCAGCTTCCTTTACCAAAGAAAATATCTTCTTTTCTTTAAGTTACACTCAGCTTATACTATACAGTTTAGCAAAGGCTTTCAATACTGTCTGCAAAGCACAAAGTACAATCCATAAGTTATTCTGGCTGTAAGGAATCACTCTCCTTAGAGTCCACCTGCATTGCTTCGGGTTCTTGTGCTGCACTGCCTTGCTTTAAACTACTGGCGAATGCCTCATGGTGTTTTCTCCCTAAAACTCCCTGTGGATCTTTTAAACACAGCTCTAGTGAATAGGGATAAGCAGTACCTGAGCCTAAGGAAACTCCTTTCTGCAGCTGTGCGGCTATCTCTTGCCAGCTCTGGGGAAACAGTCCCTTGTCCCTTAGTTTAGGTTCCTCCCTGGAGCTCTGCCACGGTTCTCCATTCAAGGCTGGGCTCTGCAGACTTCTGCACTGAGTCTTAGGCACCCACCTCTGAACTCTCTGAACCTTTTCCTTCAGTGCTGGGGTTTGAAGGTTTTCCTGCTCTTTCTCTCTGAGCACTCCAGACCATCTTCGTGTCCTCTCCACTGTTCCCTCTAAGGTGTGCGCATGTGCGCGCGCAGACACCTCGCCGAGCGAGCACACATACTTTACAACAGAGCGCACAAAAATTACGGCTCTGATTCTGATAGAAAACAACACAGACATCTTAAAATTTAAAAGTTATGATTGTAATTACTAGAAATTTCCCACTTCATTTAGTAATAGTCTATTTTCATTTAATTTGATTAAAATCAATGTGGTGTACATACTGTATTCTGATGTGTAGTCAAATTTTAAAGTATATAACTCATAGGGTCGTTATGTGGTGCACAAAAATTTAACCTTCCTTCAAAAGCTGCACACAGCTGATATTTTATGCGCACACAGCCTACAGAAAATTAGAGGGAACATTGGTCCTCTCCCCTTCTGCTTTGCTTGCTTCAGTTCCTTTCCTCCACGTGGCTTCCTTCTTCCAGCTACTGTGTTTCCATGCTGCTCTCTCTCGTGCTGCGCCCCCTCGGTCTGCTCTCCAGCCCTGGTTTATATCCCTGTTTTCTGCTAAACCTCTCCTCAGCATTTGCTTCAATGTCTGGTTCAATCTCTCCACTAGTCCATTGGACTGGGGATGATAGGTGGCTGTTTTTACGTGTGGCACCCCAAAAGCATCCCATACTTGGGCCAAATATTTTGACATGACGTTGCTACCCTGGTCTGTCAGCACTTCCTGGGGGAAACCCACTTCACAAAATAGCTTTATTACCTCTAGGGCTATTGTTTTCGCAGAGATGTTCCGTAAAGGAATGGCCCACAGAAACCTGGTGGCCTGATCTACTATAACTAAAATGTACTGGAACCCTCTGTGCGTCTTCAGCAAATGTCCTACTATATCCATTGTGATTCTTCGGATGGGTTCTGAGATGATAGGAGTGGGAATCATGGGCACCCCTGGTGGTCGAATAGAGGTAACTCTCTGACACGAAGGGCATGACTCACAGAATCGGGTGGTTTCCTTGAAAACCCCCGGCCAGTAGAAATGGGCGAGAATCTGGTCTAGAGTCCCCTGTACTCCCTTGTGACCTCCTACCGGGTGGTCATTGTCCAGCCTCAAGACCAACGTCCTAAAAGCGGTGGGTACCACCATCTGCTTCCTGACTGTCCCTGCTCGGGGATCAAGACTATCCCTATACAGTACTCCCTTATCCAAGAGGAATCTTGGAAGGATATCCCTCTCAACCTGGGCATATTCAAATGCCCGTTTAAGTGTGGGATCCGCCTGCTGTTCCTTGGGAAAAGACGGGAACTTCTCCACCAATTCGGCTGGGACCCAAGGTAACCCTTGTCCGGCCTCCATCTCGGCTCTCCCCTGAGCCCTACGCTGTCTTTCCCGGCATTTCTCAGCCTTTCCCTTTTTACACCTATCTGCAGGGGAAGCTACTAGGTCGTCGGGTGCTGGTAGTTCACATAGTGACTCATCTGGGGGTTCCTCCTTTTCACCTGGGGTTGCTGACTGGGATCGAGTAGATACCAGACCCACTTTTGGATGTAGGCCCTTCTCCAATCCTCTTTTGAATTGGGGCCAATCCCTACCTAGCACTAGGTCATGGGGTAATCTCGGGACTACAGCTACCAGGACTTCCCTTTGTGTTCCTAACCCCTTTATTAGCAGCTTGTACATGGGATAGAAGGATGATGATCTGTGGATACACCTGATCCTGACCTTTCCCTCTAGTCTGCTTGGTATGGATTCACTCTGTGCTTCTATTGTCTGCCAGAGTCTCTTAGAGATCATACTCTGGTCAGCACCTGAGTCTAGTAGAGTGTTAACAGAAATGCTCTGAACATCAACATTCAGCAGGTACCCTTCTCTTATGTGGTTCATGTTAGCACTTATTAATGCATTGCGTGTACTGCATTCCTTTCTCAGGTGACCTAGCTTTCCACATTGAAAACATTTTCTCGTTATCAAATTACTTTCTTGCTTAGGCAAATAAGCTTTCATACATTCCTCCTTTTGCATTGGTCCTCTTTCTGATCTTACAAAACTAGCCTCCGCTGCCATTCTCAGAGTGCCCCCTTTTTCCTGACCAGCCAATTCTGCTTCTAGATATCTTTCGGTCAGCAGGGTTGCTTCTGTCAAGGTCTGGAAGTTTTGTAATATCAAGTAGGACTGAATTTCCTTAGGTATTGCATTCATGAACTGTTCTAATACAATTGCATCTATTACAGTTTCTATGGTTTTACCTTCTGGAGCCAACCATTTTTCAGTTAAGGCTTTGACCCTTTGGCACAGAGCCTTAGGTGTTTCACCAGCTCCTAACTTTGTAGCTCTCAACATGCAATGATAGACCATCAAAGTTAAGCCTAAACGATCTCTTATGGCCTTATTTAGTTCCCCATAATCCGTAGCAAGTGCTGCCGGCATGGCCCTGTAGGCTGCTAAGGCCTCTCCTGTAAGGGATGCGGCTTGCCGTACAGCCCACTGTTCTATTGGCCACCCCACCGTATGTGCAACTTGCTCAAAAGCTTCAATGAAATCATCCACATTATCTCCTACTGTAAGTTGTCCAAACGAGAAAGTCCCACAAGTTTGTGGTCCTACCACACAGGTATGTGTTGCTGCTTCCAGCGGCGATGTGCTTGATGTAGCTCCCACTGTCGCTTTCTGACTTGCAAGCAACGCCTCCATTAAGTCTAGCATAGGCTTCTGCTGGGCCTGCAGAGCAGCCGCAGCCTGCTCCTGCGCATGATGAGCCATCTCCCTCTGCTTCTCAAACTGGGACGCCATCTACTGCAAAACATCTTTGGGATCCATCTTGGTAGTTTTTCTCTGAGCATAGGCGTCGATTCACGCCTTGAAAAGTAGAGTATCGCTGGTCTCCAGTTGCTCTGGCCGACCTGCCAGCGATTCTTCACTCTGCCCTCCTGAGTACAGCTTAGCAGTAGGTACTTGCAGAAAACCTTTGGTGAAAATCCTGAAGTGTTTTTGTAAATCCTGATGTAACGATCATCCAACAACTACGCCACTTGTCATACCTCGCCCTCTGCCTTAGGCTTGGAGGGTTGGGGTAGCCATTATTTTTCTCTATTGAAGGTTAAATCAACTAACGTTCCTCTCGTGATGCATGCTGGGAAAAGTAGTTTTCCTTCTGATAGAAAATAGTCATGAAGCCAGAGTTATAGGCAAAACTATAACAAAGTTTATTTCTCCCAAAAGCAAAGGTTCAAAGTAAGTTGCACCAGGATACTTCACTATTTGTTCAAAAAGGTTCTTTATAGAAGTGTGCTGTCTGAGCTTTTACATTCATTCAATCCAAATGCAGCTGCTTCTCACGTATACAGAAAAAGAACAAAACATGGCAGCTTCCTTTACCAAAGAAAATATCTTCTTTTCTTTAGGTTACACTCAGCTTATACTATACAGTTTAGCAAAGGCTTTCAATACTGTCTGCAAAGCACAAAGTACAATCCATAGGTTGTTCTGGCTGTAAGGAATCACTCTCCTTAGAGTCCACCTGCATTGCTTCCGGTTCTTGTGCTGCACTGCCTTGCTTTAAACTACTGGCGAATGCCTCAGGGTGTTTTCTCCCTAAAACGTCCTGTGGGTCTTTTAAACACAGCTCTAGTGAATAGGGATAAGCAGTACCTGAGCCTGAGGAAACTCCTCTCTGCAGCTGTGCGGCTATCTCTTGCCAGCTCTGGGGAAACAGTCCCTTGTCCCTTAGCTTGGGTTCCTCCCTGGAGCTCTGCCACGGTTCTCCGTTCAAGGCTGGGCTCTGCAGACTTCTTCACTGAGTCTTAGGCATCCACCTCTGAACTCTCTGAACCTTTTCCTTCAGTGCTGGGGTTTGAAGGTTTTCCTGCTCTTTCTCTCTGAGCACTCCAGACCACCTTCGTGTCCTCTCCCCTTCTGCTTTGCTTGCTTCAGTTCCTTTCCTCCACGTGGCTTCCTGCCTCCAGCTACTGTGTTTCCTCCAACTGTGCTCCCTCTCGGGCTACTCTCTTGACTCACTCTCCAGCCCTGGTTTATATCCCTGTTTTCTGATCACCCTCCCTGACTCTCTAGACAGGTGTTTGTAATCAGTTTCCAAGCTTGTTGCTACGTCATCAGGGCTTGGGTGTGTCAGCTTAGCTTTTGAATCCCTGTGTTTGTTTTCTCCAGAGAACTGCTGGAACGTGTGCTTTGCAGGGCTGTGACCTTTCCTAAAGGTAGAATCATTCTTTTCTTCTACTTCCATGGGCTCACTAGAGTCTTCCTTATCACACTATGCGAAATGATAAATCCACATTTGCATTGTAGGCCTGGCCAAACCACTTCTTCTCCCTGCAGGTTTTTTAAACATGATATGCATCTCCGTGTTCAAAAAGCCCCTGTTCTCACGGCTGGCCTGCCCATAGGCAGACTAGGAGGCCGCCTAAGGCAGCAGATCTCTGTTGGAGGCAGGCCATGTGCTTCGACACATATGGCCTGCTGTCCCTTCCCTCCCCTCCATGTGCCAAGCCACGCCATACTACTGCCTCCCACTGCCGCTGATTCTGGCGGCAGAGAGGACGGCTAGGCTCAGTGGCAGGCCATGTACTTCGGCACACATGGCCTGCTGCTTCTGATCAGAAGCAGCAGGCCATGTGTGTCGAAGTACATGGCCTGCTGCTGAGTCGATTCGCGCTCCCCCTCTACCCTGCTGTTGGAATTGGTGATAGCACGGCTCGGCACGAGGGGGCAGCATGGCTGGGGCTTCTGCTTAGGGTGGCAGAAACCATTTGGCTGGCCCTGCCTGTTTTAAAATAGCTTTTACATGTGTCTGCCAATCTACATGTGTAAATGATGCTTTTTAGATGTGAGGATGCTTTTAAACTAACACCCAGAACATTATAGAGAAGAAGAACTCTTGTTCTCAAAGTCAAAGAGATTAATCAGAAAGAGGATGGTAGAGGTGACACTCAACTTCAAGTCAGGTAATAGAAAAGTTGAAAACATGTTAAACATTCTTGGAAGGTTTACATATTAACCTAGAGATTCAGTTCAAAAACACTAAAGTAATAACTGTAAAGTGATTTTATTTAAAACAAGATATATTTAACTATATTGTTCTACTGGGAACAATGCAGCATATTAATAACCCATTCAGTAAACTTGCACTATTAAAAGACTTCTGTTATATAAAAATAGACCTAAGACAAAAATAATTGTTTTAATTATTTTGGTTTATGTGGCACGATAATTTGCTTCCTAGCCTGCTAACAAGCATTTGTTGGGACTATTATGTTTGAAGAGAATGGGCCATTTCTTTTTACTTTATCAGCAAAGACATTTTTGTCCTGGGGAATGAAGTAAACATTCCTATTTCAATGCATCAGGCTCAATATGACTTTCAAGGAACATTACATCTGTTTGTGTGTATCTTTTGGGAGCAATTTCAGAAACAGAATGCACCAGACCAGTTCGAAAAATGCTTTTCATTTCTCAAGTGAAGTGAATAGGCGCTACGAGACACGCAGATATAGATTTTTGACACATGGATGAACATGTTATTTTAAAAAGATACCTCAGAAAAATATTTATGTATGCTGTTAAGACAAGAATGATAAATGTGTGCTATCAAATTGCATTTATTTTTCTATTTCCGAATGCGGTAATAGGTTTTAATATCCCGTTCATCTTGCATAAAGAGATTTATTTTGAGGATCGTTCTATAACATTGCTTTCAATGTATTCTTAGGGGTCAATTTGAGGTTGATGAAGGCTTATTGAGAAAATGGAGTAGCTGATAAGTTGTCATAACCTTGAGGTACCATTTAAGCAGGCTGCCAATCCAATACTGGTGGCATCAGCTTATGAATGCAGGGTAATGCCTCGAACAGGATACCAGCAGAGGTGATACTAATCAAGACCAGAGAGAATTTAAGCCTGTTTTTGTCAGACACAGGTAGCACTGATAAGCAGAAGGTGGGGCAGAGGTTGCGTAAAATAAATAGGGCAGCATGAGAAAAAAAAAGGGGAGAGGAAAAATCTGACTTTCACAGAATAACAATGTGGCTGCTTTGAACTCTCAGAGAGGAAAGGTAGGGCACCCAGTCTAGATTGTTGGACCACCCTGCTTGTGTATAATATATTTGGAGTGAATTCTGGGAACAGTAATTTTCACACTCTATAAAATTGACCCTTGAATTAGTGTGTATAATCTCTGCAGCGGTCCTTCCTGCTGTATGACAGACAGTGGTTGCACCAATCCAAGAGATTTATAGTCTTTTGTTCTCCCCTCTTGGAATTTAAATACAGGGTTCGTTTTATGGGGACCAGCATACTCGTATGTTTACTAAACTGTGGTAAGGTAACAAATGGTAATGGCAGCAATAAGGGACACTAATCCTAAAAAGGCACTGGGCAGGTAGGGGGCATTCTGGCATAAAAGGCCGTTTAGCGCATGTTAACAGGGCGCCCAGGCCATTTAATGCATGTTAACGGAACATTGCATGTCATGGTGACAAGCATGCACCTTAGGGCACATTAAGGCTGACAAACACGCTTTAAGGTGCTCTAAGGGCTTTAAGGTGCTTTAACTTAAGGTGCTGTAAGGTCTGTAAGATGCTGTAATTAAGGTGCTCTAAGGGCTGTAAGGTACTTTAACCTAAGGTGCTTTAAGGGCTGTAAGGTGCTTTAAATTGACAAGCTTGTACCTTAAGGCATGAAAATAGTTGTAACCCTAACGCTGGATAGAGCACCAAGGAAAGTCAATGTAAAGGTGATGGAAGGAAGGACAGGTGGGAGCTGATGGACCTGCCATATTGAAACATAGAAACATAGAAATATGATGACAGAAAAAGACCACATGGTCCATCTAGTTTGTCCTTCCATATCAACAACTACAATAGTCCCCTTTTTTCCTTTAGAGATCCTCTGTGTTTGTCCCATGCTTTTTTGAATTCATTTACTGTCCTCATCTCTACCACCTCCACTGGGAGACTATTCCACGGATCCACCACTCTTTCCGTAAAGAAATATTTCCACATATCACTCCTTCACCCTCATCCCATGTCCCCTCGTAGCATAACTTGCTTTCAATTGAAAGAGGCTCTCCCCCTGAACATTTATGCCACGGGGTTATTTAAACATCTCAATTATATCACCTCTATCCCGCCTTTCCTCTAAGGTGTACATATTAAGATCCTTCAGTCTGTCCTCATATGCTTTATAATGAAGACCACTAATCATTTTAGTAGCCACCCTCTGCACCGACTCCATCCTGTTCACATCCTTTTGAAGGTGCGGTCTCCAGAATTGCACACTATGCTCCAAATGTGGTCGCACCAAAGACTTATTCAGAGGCACTATCACCTCCTTTTTTCTGCTAGCCATTCCTCTCCGTATGCACCCACGCATCCTTCTAGCTTTTGCTGTCACCTTTTCTACCTGTTTAGCTACTTTAAGATCATCAGGCACAACCACACCAAGGTCCCGCTATTCTTTAGTGGACAAAAGTACTTCACTCCCTATACTATATCGCTCCCTTGGATTGACGCAGCCCAAATTCATGGCAGTACCCCTATCTGACAGCCAGTAAAGTGGATAAGCATGTGGGAGGCAGCTGTACTGATGCACAGGGTGGTGGCAATGTAAAGTGCTGCAACGTCAGTGTGTGGCATAGGATGGGGGAGACGTGTCCCCCAGTCGAGCCAGAAGCAGCAGGATGTTTGCAGTAACAGGAAGAGAGAGTGGAAGTGGTGACATGCAGATCAGGCACAGGAGAGCCCTAAAAAATGACCTGAGAAGCACATAGTCATGAAAAGAGCAAGTAGGAATCAAACCCTGTTCTGCTGCTTATAGGGAGAATGCACTAACCAGTAGGTTATACTTCTTGGTCTTGCAATGTCTGGAATTGAAGAGCCTGCAGGGCTCTGCCTAAACTGTCTACTGTGTGTGCTGGTATAGGTTACCCCTCCAGTACCCATGATGCAGTGCACATACAGAACAGCGGTCTGCAGCTGATCATCAAATGGAAAATGGACAGATCCATCACATCAACTCAGTACAGTGCACTGACAGTGTGTGCTTCAATTACATAACAGCTAAAAACCATGCTACTGCACAGTTTCAGCGGTCACCCTGAGGGTGAGAATCGCCACCCAGCACTTGGTCTCCTGGAACTGTAATACTAGCGATGGTCTCTGCTGCTTATATTGCAGATCTACATCATTGTTAGTGTATTATGTTAGTTGTATTGTTTCTTGTACAATTGTAGAATGCTTTATGTGATTTGGTTCTATTGAAATGATCCTTCTAAAACAGTTAATACCTAATGTTAAACAACTGATACCCTTATGGTGGTGGGGTTTAAACCTGCAGGGGGTTGTCACTAGAGGCCTGCTCGCTCTACAAGCACCACAAGGAGTAGGCCTGGAACACCACCTGTCCCAACCATCTAAGTCTAACAATCACTCATAGTAAGCACAGTCAGACTGTTCCTGCTGCCCATCACTGGGTTTTCTAACTGCGGACAGTACACATTGCATATGCACAGAGCTTACATGTCCACTTGGGCTTAGGATAAACAGCATGGACACCCAGCATTTGGTTCAGTGATCATGCCCCCAGAACAGAAAGTGCACCCACATCATTGCAGCCAGACACTATATAACACTATGTGCCCTCCCAGCAGGACATGCTGTGGCCACCTAGGCCATGCACGTGGCAGATGGGTACTACAATGTCTCAGCCATTGACCTTACCTCCGATGCAGACCCATCCTGGCCAATCTTCCCTGTTTCAGGTCATTCACACAATACTTTGGTCCTCATCATGCACATTTGCAGACTAATACTGGAAACAGCTTAGGCACTGCGAGGCTCAGTGAGGTGGAGAAAGCCACAAAACAATGGACACACACACACACACACACACTGATGCTCTGTGCAAAAAAGGGGATGGTTGGCATTCCTGCCTGCCACCATGGTCCCAATATCAGCTTGAGCATTGTTAGTGTGTGCTCCTTGTGCAGGAGCTAGTAGCGTGCTCTGATGTTAATACCAGCTCAGTGTGTCGGTACTATCAGCCTGACTCTCCATGCAGCTGTGGATAATGGAGCCTGTCTGTGTGGCTGATGGGTGTTTGTACCCTTGCTGGCCAATTCATTGGGGATTGCACATGTTGGTGTTATACCTTCATTGTGGGCTAAAGTTTAGTTACAGGGACATGCAAGGCATAATCCACAGCCAGGACACAAACCTGTAACACTCCACTCATATACACACCAACTGTGTGAGTGCTGCCATATGGCTACAAAACTCACTGGGGCTGACATACTTCACATCAGACAGACCTTGGGACACGTTGCAATGTGCACTGTGCACAGGACCAGGACATGGCTTTGGTCTGCTGCAGGCAGGTGCCATTGCCCCCTCCACCAACACCCCCATACCATGCTGACATGCCCATGTGCTGTCTGTGTTGGTGGTGTGCAGTCCCAGCCCATCCAACATGTGGGTTGTTGGGAGCCTGGGGTGCAAGGTCCAGATGGGTGGGTGGCAGACACATACATGGATGGCCACACAGCCCCCCTCCCCAAACATCTGCCTCTGCAGGGATCCCACCACTGTCTGCCAATGATATGTCTCAGGGGGAGAATGACAGCCCTGCTGTGGTTGTCCCCTGGGTGCCTGCATATTGCAGCTACCTGGAGGGCTATAGCTGCTGACACTATTGGCCTCTTCCCCCACAGCTGGGTTCAGTGGCAGCGGGGGAGGGGGGCAGCTGGGATCTCTGCTTGAGGTGCCAGGATCCTTGGACTGCCCCATGTGGCACATCTGCTTTCCTCAGCAGTATCATGACTGTGTGCTGCCACTGTCACTTTGAGATCATGATGGGCATCACAGATGGTAATGCAGATGGCAGAATATTCCTTTGTGGAGAGGCTAAAAAGGTTGGGGCTCCTCAACATGGGGAAGAGACAGCTGAGGGGAAATATGATATAGGTCTATAGATTACTGACCGGAGTGGAACAGGTAAACGTAGATCACTTGTTTATACCATCAGAATGTGGACAATACAATGAAAAAAAAAACAATGGTGATAAAATTCAAACCAAAAATTCACAACTACCTGAATAGTGCAGAAATCCCAAAATTGTTTTTTAAAATCATTTATGTTTCAGACAAGCCATCAGGAGAAGAGTGTTATTCAATCTCGAAGGTTGGCCATATCCGTTTTACTCATAAGTGGTTCTAAGCAATTAAACAAAATAAAAACCACATATCTTAACAATCCACAGTTTGGCAGACATCAAGCTTCTTTGCTCCAAAACAAGGAACCCACAGAATCGCAAGACGTGCATGTTTCGAGTCCATTGCAGACTCTGCTTTAAGTGCAACAGAAAAAATTCAATCAGCTCCTCCAAACAATCGAGCATAACTGCCAGCAACCATACCAGCCATAAAAGATTGGCTTTTGAGACACTGCTTGTTTAATGATAGGCTGACCAATAATGTCATCGTTTACTAGAACCACCAATGGGAAAGGGAATCACCCCACCTCAACGGGGAAACCCCTTCCCATTGGATAATCTCGAAGCAGGCTCATCCAATCAATCTCTCGGTCTAGACTGTGAAGATGTACTGAATTTAAAACATAGATCCAGCATTGTTCAAGCCATTGAAGTCTAGAAACCCTATCCCATTGCAAGGTTCATATGATATGTGATCTATAACTCTCCAACTCATGTCCTAAACGAGCAATAAATGGAGCTAGTGGTGATTCAGGCACAGGTCCCTGAAAATGTCCTGGATTCACTCCTTGCTCTGGTCTTACTGTTCACTGAAGAAATCCTGGATTTCTCCCTTCTTTAAAGCTGGTAGCTTCTGCAGATGCAGGTCTCTGGAACTGCTCTACAGTTGCTTCGAGCTCAGATCTTCCTTGACCATTGAGATGTGTTCTTCTTGGAACTTCTTCTGTTTCTTTTGTGAGTGGGTGGCTTCTAGGTCACTTACACAAACAGAACTTCACTAAAGTTGAGCCTTGGAGGTGCTGGCAGCTTTTGCAGTAATTGCCTTTTTCCCTTGCTCTCTTCTACTCTGCTCTATGCCTATAGTTCCTCCTAAAAGGACTGAGGAGTTAAGGTTTAGCCACCCTTAGCTTCCCCATCCCCCAAAGGGGCAAATACCTTACTCCAGCATGGTACAGTGGGTGTGTGCCTTTGAGTTCGGCCTTTGAGAGTGATTTAAATAGATCTTGCATTTTCCTTCCCAAAGGAGCCTCCTTCTAGCAGGATATGACTGGAAGAAGATAACCTTGCCTGTTTATTTATTTATTTTATTTATTTATTTATTTAACTGTATTTATATCCCGCTTTTCACCGGGTCAAAGCGGTGGGACATATATCAGGGGGGGGGGGGATCAAATGTGGGGGGGGGCCATCACCGGGGGCTCAACATTGATGATTTTGGGATGAACATAGAGACTGACAAGATAGCATAGTTAATGATTTGGAGTTCTTGGAGAGAAATAGGGGGGTTCATCTTCAGAGATGTTCTTGGAATAGGATGGTTTTTAGCTGCTTTTTGAATGATGGGAGATCACCGTTGTTCCTGATGTGGTTTGGTAGAGAGTTCCAGAGGGATGGGGCATAGAGTTCAAAGGCTCTGTTGCAGGTCCGTTGTGTTGCTTTGGTTCTTTTGTGGGGGATGGCAACGGAGCTGTTGGAGGATTGTCTGGTTGTTCTGCTGTGGGTTGGGTGAGGCAGTAGGGTGTGGAGTGGGGTGCCCTGTGTTTGGTGGATGGTTTTGTGGGTGAGTAGAAGAGTTTTGTACTTGATTCTTGCTTCGATGGGGAGAATATGAAGGTCTCTCAGAATTGGGGTGATGTGGTCTCGTTTCTTTGCATTGTGAATTATTCTTGCCGTGGTGTTTAGGGCAGTTCAGAGGGGATTGGTCTGTGTGGCAGGTAGTCCATGGTAGATTATGTTGCAATAGTCCAGATGAGGGAGTGTTAGAGCTTGCATTACTGTCCTGAAGTCTTGCGGTTCGAGGAGGGGTCGGAGGCATTGTACCGTTTTTGCCTTGTGGAATACAGTTCTCGTGGTCTTGTTGATTTGCTGCTTAAGGGTTAGGGCTTGGTCAATGATAATGCCGAGATATCTTATGTGTGGTTGTACTTGAATTTGCGTGGTTCCCATGGTGAGGTGAGTGGGTGGTTTGAAGTCTGGGTCTTTTGCCACTATAAGAGCTTCGGTCTTCTTTATGTTAATGGATAAGTTGTTCTCTTGTAGCCAGTTGGATACGTCGGTGAAGCAGGTTGATAGCTGGTCATTTGTTGGGTCCGTGTTTGTAATTGGGGCGTAGAGCATTATGTCGTCGGCGTATATGTGGAGGTTGACATTGTGAGTGCGTATGACTGAGCAGAGTGGACGGAGGTAGATGTTGAAAAGCATGGCTGATAGTGTGGATCCTTGAGGCACTCCTTGATGTTGCTGGAAGGGGGGTGAGGTTGAGGTTTTGGTGCGGATCAGTTGCTGTCGGTTGGTTAGATAGGACCTGAACTATTGGAGTACAGTATCTTTGATCCCAATTGTTTGTAGTCTGTGGATAAGGGTGTTATGGGCGATGGTGTCGAATGCTGCTGATATATCCAGAAAAATTAGGATGTATCCGGAGTGTTTCTCTTGGGTTCCTATGATGAGGGTGTTCATCAGCATGGTCATTAGGGTCTCGACCCCATGTAATGGTCGGAATCCATGTTGCTGTGGGTCCAGTATGTTGTTAACGTCTAAGTGTTCTTGAAGCTGATGTTGGATTATCTTCTCGATTATTTTTGCGGTGAGCGGGAGGCTTGCTACTGGTCTGTAGGAGGTGGGGTCTAGGGGATCTAGGTTGTGCTTTTTTAGGGTTGGTTGGATGATTGTGGTCTTGAGGGCGTCCTTGTTTAAAGGATTCATTTACGATGTGGGTTAGTGGTGCACTGAGGTCTTCTTTGGTTTTCTTTATCCAGTCGGCAGGGTAAGGATCCAGCGGGGAAGTGGTGGTGTTCAAGCATGAGATGGTGGAAGATATTTCTTCTTTTGAGGTTGAGTCGAATGTATTCCAGTCTCTGTTCAGGGTGGGGTATCAGTTTGTCTTGGTTGTTGTTTCAGCGTAGTGATGTGGGCTTTGTGGTTGTTGAAGCTGTTTGTATTGTCGGGCTAGAAGGTCAGGGGGGTTATCTGGCAGCTGGTCGGAGTTACTGGGTGCTTTTGTTAGATTTTTGACAATTTGGAAGAGCTCTCGAGGTTTGTTTATGGCTGTTGCGATGATTTTGGTGTGGTAGGTTTTTTTGGCATTGTCAGTTTCGGAGTGGTATGCATTGAGTTCGTAGAGGTATTTTGCTTTGTCTCTGTCGCTTTTGGTTTTTCTCCATTTCCTTTCGGTTCTTCTAAGTCTGGTTTTCAGTTTGCGGAGGCTGGGGGTGAACCATCAGGCTTTTGAGGAGATGGGTCTTGTATTGGTGTTGTTTCTAGTTGTGCTGGCTGCTGAGGAGATTGTGGTATTCCAGTTGTGGATCAGGACATCAAGGTTGTTGGAGGTTGTGTGTAATTTAGGCAGGGATTTTGCTAGGAAAACTTCCTTGCTAAATGCTTTGAATCTCCTTGCGTGGTGTTTGTTTTCTCTGTTATTTTTGAGTTGATAGGTGCCAGATACTGTTAGACTACCTGTAGTATTCTAGTAGGGACACTGGATGGTGCTGCTCCTCAAAGCAGTGGCATCCAATTAATCTGTATAATGGTATTACTAGGCATTTATGGCAGATCACCTAGCATGGGAAGCAGGTTGAATTGGCTATGTGCCCCATTTAAGGGCAAAAGTGAGGAATGATTTCCTATGAGTGGTTAAATTTGAGTGGATGAGGCCTAAGAAACCTCCTTTGCACAGTGTATGGTGGTAAGGGTGAGAAAGGGTGAAGACTAGATCAAGAACAATGTAGAGAGTCAAGTTTGTAGGGCTGACAACTGGATGACATCCTCAACTAGAGCAATATGTGCATGGTTAACCATGTGTGCTAGCATATGCTATGTTAATATGGGGGTCATTTTAAAAGCCTTAGTTGTGATTTATGACATCTGGAGATGTGGATGTCAAAATCACAGAGACGTCTCTAAAGTCATTTGTAAAATGACTTTAAAGATGTCTCCAGTTTAGGGATGTCTAAGTAGGCAAGGAGCGTGGAGGAGGTGCAATGAACTTAGATGTCCCCATTTGATTTCAGAAATATCAAAGACATCTGCAGGTCTACATTTTAGACCTGCTCCAGGCATGAACAAGCAACAGGAAAGTGCTTGATGTGGCCTTAAAACATCCAAAGGATGCAGAATTAAGTGACTAGCCTTAGATCACAAAGGCTCATGCTAGGACTTGAACCCTGGTTACACTACTCCTAACCCTTGACTTAAACCCTATGCTATTAGAAACCCCTATGCTAGAGTACTATTTCTGGGGACATCTATGTAGACGTCTCCATAAACATCCGTATCGGGCACGTCCATGTTTCTGAAATCATGCCCGAACTTGCATGTGCCTGCTTTTTTTTCAGAGGTTCTGGCTTGTCAGACGGCTGCCTAGGGTGAGAACTTACACAATCTTGACGATGCATATATTCATATGATTCTTGCAAGGTATTGTGGGTAATGTAGTTCATTCACTCCCAAACACAGCTGAAGACAATAATTGAGTTGTGAAACCAGTGGTAAGGCCAATAAAATACTTCTTTTATTGATGGGGTTTAATTCACCCAGCACAAATATGCTTGGTAGCAATATAAATGAGGTTACTTGCTTGCAGTGTTTAAATGGATAACATAAAGTCACAAAGCAAATCAGAAAACAACCTTCAACTTGTCAGGCAATTAGCTAATGTTTTCTTAGCAAATAATTACCAAAGTAAAAAGGCACAAAGAAATGAATAAACTTTGCTTGTTAGGTTAACTTCTGCTTAATTTTCCACGCAGATCCCAGCAGTGATTCTCCCTTGCTCACACACACAATCAGGTGCATCTTTAATTACTATCAATTGACCAGCTGAAACCCTTTAGCTGGTTGGCTGCTACTGTGTGAACCCAAATCCTGCTTTAAGAGCTGTTTGCAGTGGAAATAAAGAACAAAGTTAGGTTTCTTTGTGATGGCTGATGTGTTTGCTCACAGAAAGCTAGCAATAGCATTTAGATAGAGAACAGTCCATGTAATGAATAGTTTCATCTGCTGTATCTCCCCCTTCATCAATCAGCATAGGGTCACTATCATACATTGGCACAGACGAGTCTTTCAATAAGGCACTATCATGAGAATGCTTATTCCCTTGCTGCCATTCACTATTATAGATAGGGTCTGGATCAGTGTTCATACCTGAGCCTCTCCTGCTATAATTCCTCTCTGTATAGCCTGGCCAGTATGTAATCCAGTTCTGATGTCCAGCCTTCCAATCTTGATCCCTGGACACTGGATCTTTCCTCACATACCTTCTGGCATAGGTCTGAAAGTCCTTTCCACGTGCAGTCTTCTCTCTCCTAGGTAGCCACTGGTGATTCCTATCTCTGCCATTCCATTCCTCTGGCTGACTCCAGTCCAATGGACTCTGCTGGCACTTGGAATACCTCCCAGTATGGGTACTGCCTTGGACTCTCCCAAACCTGCCAATGGCCTTTCTTCTCTTCCTTCCAGAGAGTTTCCTTCTCTCTCTATCCGCTTGGCTTGGCTTCTGCTTCTCCAGGTGATGCTGGTGCTTGTAGCCGTTGCTGTAGCTGTCTCCCTTCCTGAAGCTCTTTCTGTCGCTGTTATCTGAAGAATAAGCTCTATTCTTATTCTGTTCTAATGTGTGCTCCTCCGTAACACAGCGCAGCTGTGTTGAATCAGGCCCTGCCCTTTGAGATGAGTGCTTAGGGATTACCTCATAGCTCTCTTGATTGCACACACATTTTCTCACTTCAGCCCCTCTCATGGCTGCTGGAAACCTGGTGCATTCTGGGACTGGTAGTCTTTTATGTGAAAACTCTGTTTTCTTACTTTTACCAGAACTGACAGGTTGCTTGTTCAGAGTCACATCATCTTTTCTATAGCTCCTACCTGAGCTATGATAAGCTTCCTTATCACATACCCCCCTGCTTAAGTTATTACGGACTGGTTTTACTGGTGAAACTGCTTCTCTACAGTCCGTAATACCTACGAGAGTGTTATCTTCTTGAAGCTCACTTACTTCCTGACTGGGTTCAGGGTCATTATTTACAGGCCTCTCCTTCCAAGACTTAAGTACATTAATATGGTAGGTCTGCCTACGCCCTCTTGCATTTTCTACCATATAAGACACTGGGCTTACTTGTTTAACAACCTTCCATGGCCCTTTCCACTGTACCTCAAATTTTGGAGCAGTTCCTGCTATTTGAACCAAAACCTTTTCACCAATGCTTAATTGGCGGCTTTTGGCCTTTCTATCATACCACCCTTTCTGGCGAACTTGACTGTCCTGCAGGTTCCTCTCAGCAACCTGCGACGTCCTTTTCAAACGTGCTCTCAAGTCACGTAGAAACAGTGGCACCTCCTGACTTCCTGGTTCAGGATCAATCCATTGTTCCCTCAAAATATCCAACAAACCCCGGGGAGCCCTAAAGATTTGCCCATACATCAACTCATATGGAGTTACACCTAGGGACACTTGAATTCTTTCCCTGCAGGCATATAAGGCAAAGGGTAATAACATATCCCATTCTTTTACCTCTCCTGCTAACCCCCTTCTCAACATTTGTTTGAGAGTTTGGTTGAATCTCTCCACCAAACCATTTGATTGTGGATGGTAGGCTGAGGTTTTCACGTGACGAATGCCAAAGGCATCCCAGACCTGGGCCAAATATTTGGATACAAAATTGGACCCTCGGTCAGTCAACACCTCTCTTGGGAATCCCACTTCACAAAACAATTTTACTAGCTCTAAAGCTATTGTTTTTGCAGAAACATTCCTCAATGGTATGGCCCAGGGAAACCTTGTTGCCTGATCTACCATAACTAGGATGTATTGGAAACCTCGGGGCGTTTTGACTAATGGGCCTACAATATCCATGGCAATGCGACCAATTGGGTCTGTGATGATTGGCATGGGGATCAATGGCACCACCGGTGGGTGAGCCGCTGTAACTCGCTGACATGCTGGACATGCAGCACAAAACTGGGCAGTTTCTTTGAAGATACCTGGCCAGTAAAAACGCACAAGTATTTGATCCAGCGTTCCTTGCATACCTTTATGACCTCCCACTGGATGATCATGTGCTAGTCTAAGTACTAGCCCTTTGAAAGTTGTGGGTACCACCAATTGTTTACGTATGGCACCATTTCTGGGGTCCTGACTCTCTCTATATAATATGTCATTATCTAGTCTGAATCTGGGCAATTCCTCCCTGACCTCCTGAGCATACTTAAAAGCTCGGGTGAGAGCTTGATCAGCTCGCTGCTCTTGTGGAAAGTTAGGAAACTTTGCCACCAACTCAGCTGGCACCCAGGGTAAACTTTGACCAGCTAACATCTCAGCCCTACCCTATGCTCTGCAAAGTCTCTCACGCCTCTTTTGTGCTTTCAACTTCCTTACTTTACCAGAGGATGGGGTTATTAAATCATCATGAGAGGGTAAATCTCCTAATAACTCTGCCTGTTCCCCCTCCTCCTTCTGCTGGCTCTCTAACTTAGCCTGCGAGCGGGTGGATACAAGGCCCCTCTTATTACCTATGGTTTGGCCTTCTGGAAGCTTAACCATCTTTTTAGCTAGGGACCGAGGACTTCCAAAGAAAGGCCCGGGAGCTATTTCCATTATTAAACCTTCTCCCTCCTTCTTTCCTAGCCCTTTCACTAGTTCCTGCTTAAATCTTGGCCAGTCCTTCCCTAGAACCAAATCAAAGGGTAGCCTAGGCACCACTGCTAATAGGACTTCTTCTTGTTCCCCCAGGCACTTAACCTTTAGCCTATAGGTGGGATATGATGTTGCAGCACCATGAATGCATCTGATGTGAACTTGGCTTTCAGGGGTTCTAGGCACAAATCTTTCTTGGGCCTCTATCCTCTTCCAAAGCCTTTTTGACATCATACTCTGGTCTGCCCCAGAGTCTAATAAAGCATTTGTGGTAATTCCCTGCACATCAACCATCAAAAGAAATCCTTCCTTGGGCTGTTTTAAATCCAGACCCATTAAACTAGTGTGTGTCTGGCATCTCTTCTCTAAATGTCCCAATTTCCCACACTTGAAACATCTCTTTCTATTCCACTATGTCATCTGGTTTGATACAGTACATTCATTTTCAGAAACATTCTTAATTATTCCTTTTTCTGATACAGCACATCTAGCCTCAGCATCCATCTTTAGAGGGCCACCCATTCTATGGCAAGCCTGCGTGGCTTCCAAGAATCTCTCGACTAGCATGGTTGCCTCTCCAAGATTTTGGCAATTTTGCTGTATAAGAAAAACATTCAAATCTTTAGGTACCCCAAGCATAAATTGTTCCAGCATGATAATATCTAATAACATTTCTACTGTCTTTTGCTCAGGCTCCAACCATTTTACAGCTAAACTTCTGATTCTCTGACTCAGAGCCCTGGGTGTCTCACCCACTTTCAATGTAACAGCTCTAAACATTCGCCTATACTCTGAAATAGACAACCCTAGGCAATCTCTAATAGCTGCCTTTACATCCTTATAAATCAAAGCCTGGGCTGCTGGCATTGCTCTGTAAGCTGCAAGTGCCTCTCCAGTTAATGAGGCTGCCAGCCTTACTGCCCACTGGGTCTCTGGCCATGCTAAAGCCTGTGCCACTCTTTCAAAAGACTCTAGAAAATCATCAACATTATCATCTGGAGTTAATTTCCTAAAATTAAATGCCCCAATCCCTTGATTGAGTCCCACACTGTCCACATGTGGTGTACCAGTACTAACTGCTGGTCTTGCATCTGTTCCACTTTGGCTCTGCAGCTGAACTAGAGCTTGCACCAGATCAAGCACTGGTTTCTGCTGTTCCATTAAGGCCTTCACAGCAGTGTCCTGGGCCTGCTGTGATAGCTCCTGCTGCTTACTAAATTGGGCTGCCATCCACTGAGCCATCTCCCTCAGATCCATCTTGACCCCTGCAAGAGATAAAGAAAAAAAAACCCCAAAGAGCAGCACCTTCCAACCAGGTGTGTTTTTTTCAACTTTTTTTTTTTTTTCAATTACCCCCTGTGCTTACACACATCCACCACTAGACATGCCCAGGTACATATTACCTTGTCTCAGTGATGAATCCAGCTTTGCACAGGGTCTTTTCATCTGGGACAGCTTCCTGGAACAACCACTTCTCCTCCAAAGGGCAGATGAGGGAAAAAATCTTCTTTCAGCTTCAAACTTGAATTTTATTTGTAATCCACAGCAAATAAATCCTCTTGGTGCAAAAGCAATCCGAAAAACTACGCCATTTGTCAGACGGCTGCCTAGGGTGAGAACTTACACAATCTTGACGATGCATATATTCATATGATTCTTGCAAGGTATTGTGGGTAATGTAGTTCATTCACTCCCAAACACAGCTGAAGACAATAATTGAGTTGTGAAACCAGTGGTAAGGCCAATAAAATACTTCTTTTATTGATGGGGTTTAATTCACCCAGCACAAATATGCTTGATAGCAATATAAATGAGGTTACTTGCTTGCAGTGTTTAAATGGATAACATAAAGTCACAAAGCAAATCAGAAAACAACCTTCAACTTGTCAGGCAATTAGCTAATGTTTTCTTAGCAAATAATTACCAAAGGAAAAAGGCACAAAGAAATGAATAAACTTTGCTTGTTAGGTTAACTTCTGCTTAATTTTCCACGCAGATCCCAGCAGTGATTCTCCCTTGCTCACACACACAATCAGGTGCATCTTTAATTACTATCAATTGACCAGCTGAAACCCTTTAGCTGGCTGGCTGCTACTGTGTGAACCCAAATCCTGCTTTAAGAGCTGTTTGCAGTGGAAATAAAGAACAAAGTTAGGTTTCTTTGTGATGGCTGATGTGTTTGCTCACAGAAAGCTAGCAATAGCATTTAGATAGAGAACAGTCCATGTAATGAATAGTTTCATCTGCTGTATCTCCCCCTTCATCAATTAGCATAGGGTCACTATCATACATTGGCACAGACGAGTCTTTCAATAAGGCACTATCATGAGAATGCTTATTCCCTTGCTGCCATTCACTATTATAGATAGGGTCTGGATCAGTGTTCATACCTGAGCCTCTCCTGCTATCATAATTCCTCTCTGTATAGCCTGGCCAGTATGTAATCCAGTTCTGATGTCCAGCCTTCCAATCTTGATCCCTGGACACTGGATCTTTCCTCACATACCTTCTGGCATAGGTTTGAAAGTCCTTTCCACGTGCAGTCTTCTCTCTCCTAGGTAGCCACTGGTGATTCCTATCTCTGCCATTCCATTCCTCTGGCTGACTCCAGTCCAATGGACTCTGCTGGCACTTGGAATACCTCCCAGTATGGGTACTGCCTTGGACTCTCCCAAACCTGCCAATGGCCTTTCTTCTCTTCCTTCCAGAGAGTTTCCTTCTCTCTCTATCCGCTTGGCTTGGCTTCTGCTTCTCCAGGTGATGCTGGTGCTTGTAGCCGTTGCTGTAGCTGTCTCCCTTCCTGAAGCTCTTTCTGTCGCTGTTATCTGAAGAATAAGCTCTATTCTTATTCTGTTCTAATGTGTGCTCCTCCCTAACACAGCGCAGCTGTGTTGAATCAGGCCCTGCCCTTTGAGATGAGTGCTTAGGGATTACCTCATAGCTCTCTTGATTGCACACACGTTTTCTCACTTCAGCCCCTCTCATGGCTGCTGGAAACCTGGTGCATTCTGGGACTGGTAGTCTTTTATGTGAAAACTCTGTTTTCTTACTTTTACCAGAACTGACAGGTTGCTTGTTCAGAGTCACATCATCTTTTCTATAGCTCCTACCTGAGCTATGATAAGCTTCCTTATCACAGGCTTTAACGTCCCAGATTGCACTTGGATGTCCCATTGTAAAATGGACCTTCAAGTTTCTATGTAACCCTTGAAAAATGTACCCCACTAGGCCTCTTCCTTTACCTTTGGCTCACCAAAAGTAAGATGATAGAAAATACCACAATACTGCTGTGTCTCCATATTTTTCTAAATACTTGTACTGATGATAATAAGAGAAGAGGTGCTTAGAACCAACAAGTCACCTTCTACTTAATACTGCATTGTGTAATATGCAGCATACCAGATTTTCATCACAACTACACATACCTAAAGGTAGATGATTTTTAGCTGATGCAGGCCTGCAATACAATTTTTAAAAGGAACAATTATAAAAGGGGGAGGAGGTGTTCCATGAGCAAACACCCATTTTATCAGAGTTGCCAAATTACACAGTTCCAGGGGTGAGATTTAAGCCAGTCCTGGAATTCTGATAATCTCATTCTGATGCATTATGGGACCTGCAGCACTGATTTCAATGAGTAAATCAAGGACTACAAATACCACACTGCACTGCAATGCAAATTTAAAATCAGAACTGACAAAAAATATCACTCCTGGAACTGGGTAACCTGGCAATTCTATTTTATGCACAGAAATCTCTTTGATAATTGCTCTGAAGATGTATTTGCATACATTTTGATTTAATTAGTTTCCAACAAGCATAAAGTTGTTTTCATTTTAAAGTATTAGCATATACCACATTCATTTGTGCAAAAATAATATGAAAAAGCTGTAAAATTTTGCTTCCCTCTAGAGGCTACAGAAACCACAAAGAGAATAGCAATTTATTTGTATTTTATAGTTCTAATTTTGAGTTAAATAAGAAAAGAATCATAAGCCTAAAATACAAACTCTATGATAAGATCTCATAGGCAAGAAGTCTATTGATACATAAAGAAAAATCCAGAGAGAAGAAATTAAAAAAAGAAAGAGAACAGGGTCCCAAATCAGATAGCTGAAGTAAACAGTAAGAGCTAAGGAAAAGAAAAAGAAAGGTTGCTGCTGCACATGCAGATATGAAATATGACAGTTACCAACAGAAATAACTGTTTCTACTGAATAGTCAGAATGCTTTTCAAACTTTTATCCTGTATGACCCCATTTTAACAACTGAAAATTCACGTGACCTCATTTTAACAACTGCAAATTCATAAGACCCCAGTTGACGATGAAATCAAACTGGCAGATCTCCAGCTTCCTTCCCCTCCCTCCACTCATCTAAAGCAGGAAGGAGGCAGCAGCAGCAGTCAGCACAGGGTCCCTTGTGTGAGTGTGCAGTTTGTGCTTACAGAACCCAGTATGCGGCATGGGTTCCAGCCTAACAGGAAGCTCACCCAGAAGCGGGCAACGGTCTATGAATGTTCACTCACTCACAAGCCACATGCTGACTGGTGACTTGGTCATGTTTCTGTGACCTCATCCACTAATGATGTGACCCCCAAGTTCGGGAACCACTGTTATAGAGTTTACAGGATTGCCAGTCATTGAGGGATGAACAAAAGCATCCATGGTTCTTGATATCCAATGCCAGGTAAGAATATGGGCCAGGGAAAACAAGAAGTGGTGGGCATTTTTACATGGAAAAGCCACACATGTCTTCTAAAAGGATTTCCAAAATGCTATAACTAATGATGCTGATGTTTTCAGTCATTTCAAAATGACAGTCAATCCCTATCCACTCTTGCTCTGGCTTTTTTCTTTTCTATTTTGCACAGTACATGCACACTTACATAGTGATCCCCTTTCCTTTACTATTATATCTCATTTATAATTGTCTCTGTCATTTTATATGTAAGTGCTCTGATTAAAAGTGATAAGTAAAATAATTTATGCACTCTGCATTTCCTCATGATCAGGCAGAGAGGCCAATTTAAGCTTCTCTGTCTAGTACAGTAGGTAATTTTAATCTGCTTAGATCAAAAATCAATAATTAAATGACAAAGTCAAGAAATCTGATGATGCATTGCTCCTAGCATAATGGCTATGAAGGACCTAGATAATATTTTCAAATGCAGAGATGTATCTCTGGATAGAAAGATTCAATGTGTCCAAGCCATGTTATTTCCAATAATATCAAATGGATGCAAAAGTTGGACAGTGAAGAAGAAAGACAGGAAGAAAATCGATGTCTTTGAATTACGATGCTGGCGAAGAATACTGTGTATACCATGGACTGCTTGAAGAACAAATCAACCAGTACTAGAGGAGATCAAAGCTAAACTTTTCTTAGAAGCTCAAATGACAAGACTTTGACTTTCATACAGACGCATCATGCAAAGAGAAAGATCATTAGAGAAAGACATCATACTTGTCAAGGTTGAAGGTCAACGCAAAAGAGGAAGACCGGCAATGCAAAGGATCGATACAATAAAAGCTGTTGTGTATCTCTCTCTATTAACAATTAGTCACCTGACCGAAGACTGAACACAGTTTAGGACAACTATCCACAGGGTCGCCATGAGTCACCATCGACTTGCTGCCACTTAACAACATCTTGGCCATGTCACTAAAATCATGCAGTGTTAGGTATAACTGATAGAACTGTGCAGCAAATGATTTCAGCACATTCTGTTGTATGAAATGTGTTTCTTGTATAACTACAGCTCTAAAAAAAGGAGAGCATTACCAGACTTCAAAAATATCTACACTGTACCAAGAAGGAATAGTGGCTTTGGTGTTAGTTGCAAAATGATAGAAACCATGGTAAAGAACAAAACTACTGAACATATAGATAGTCATGGTTTGAAAGTAAAAAGCCAACATGGTTTTAATCAAGGGAAGTCCCGCCTCACCAATCTGCTACATTTTTTTGAAGGTGTGAATAAACAGGTAGATAAAAGTGAGTAGGTTGGTATAGTGTATCTGAATTTTCAGAAAGTCTTTGGGGTATGTTTACTAAGGATTGTAAAGGGTGCACCATTTGCGAGTGCAAAATGGCAGCATTAAGGGCTCCAAAGTGCATTAAAGGACGGGGCGAGGAGTAGACATTCTCGTGGTAAGAGGGCTAGCGGCCAGTTATCAGTGGTAATAGAACATTGGGCAGTAAGGGTGCCAAGTGTGCACCTTAATGCCCGATAAGGCTGGTTGCCTTAATGCAGGATAAGGGATCCTAACTGCCAATCACATTTGAGATGCTGGATGGGAACAAAGGTAATAGCTGATGGACATGTCACATCCATATGTCCCTTATGTATTAGACAATGAGTGAGAGGATAATGTGGGAGGCAGTTTGACTGTATCAGTGAGGGGTGCTCATATAATATGCTGTGATGTCAGTGGTTGGCATAAAATTGGGTAAAAGTGTGCCCTGGAGGTGCCAACATGGCCACGATGTGGGCATCAATAGAATGACTGGCAGTAGTGGTGACATGCACATTAGCCATAGGAGAGATGTGAGTGATACATCCTAAAGAGTACAGTTTTACTGTGTGGGCCATGGTGTAGCAACTGGAAGGAGAATAAATGAGTAAGCATAATGGATATATGCTGATAGATGGGCTGAAGGAAGGATGGGGGTAGATGATAGTGCTGTATGGCCTTGCTGCCCCAAGGTACTCAATGTGACTTCACAAATGTAGCTAACCTCAGTTGTAATGTGGGTGAATAATTGTTGCTGTGCCACAGGGAAGGTCTATTACCATCTATTTGGGGGGCACAGCTGTCTCAGCTTCTCTAACCACCATACACTCTTCATGACACATATGCACAACTGGCCAAGTAAGGTCATGATAGAAGGACATAACAGCCACACATCTGTAGAAGCTGCATGAAAATGTATTCTTGGACGAATAAGGTCTACACTCATACCGTCTGGTGGAACAAGGTCATTCGCATGATGTTATACACCTGGCATCCATTCATGTCTCTGAACTGATGTGTCTCCCACATTGCCCATATGGACCAAGTAAGGACCTGTGATGATCTGTGCAGATGGTCATCCCAAGAGTGTGCTGTGCCTGCATGTACTGCATATATATGATGGAGCAAAAGATGTTCATTCACAGTTAACACGAAAGCTCTTGGTCATGTACAACTCATGTGTCATGTATCTACAGAGTGAAGTTGTACGACTCTTTGCAATGTGCTGCAGAAGAGTCAATAAAGTCATGCTGTCAGATGAGTATGATTGCAATGTGCATGCTTGCAGACCCAATGTGCAATCCCAACATATAAAAACAGACTAATAATAATGCCCTCAAGTCAATCCTGACTCCTGGCAATCCAGCCGTGAGACCAGATGTAGGCCTTTCTCCTGAGACAATGGAGGGAGAAGTGACTTTCCCAAGACCACAAGTGGAATTTGAATGCTGGCCTGTTTCTTACTGAACCAGTGCTCTAACCATTCGGCTACACCTCCACATCTTTCACTATAGCGCTCTCTAGAATAAAGCAGACTTAACAGGTCTGTAATAGTCTAAACCCAGGACTTGAAACAATGTTGCAGGCACATCCTGATACAGCTGTACACCACACCCAGGGCCTGCCTGAAGAGGTACACATGCAGTACGGACTGCACTAGACAGTATTGCATCTGCATAACAGACGCATAGCAGCAGTATTAATCTCCTCTCCAAAGGCCAAGCCTAGGGTTGCCAACTCTTTGAAAGAGAAAAACCTGCCACCTGTGGCCATCCATGCCTGCCTCCTGTCCTGCCCATGCCCACTGCCTTACCCTGCCTCCTGCCCCTCCCATGTCCACCCTCTACCCTGCCTCCTGCCCCTCCCATGCCCACCCCTACCCTGCCTCCTGCCCCTCTCATGCCAACCCCTGCCCCTCTCCCCAAAATTAACTGCTGAGACAGCAACGACACAGGCTTCAGCATATGGGGGGGGGGGGAAGTACAAGAAGATGAACTCTTCAGCACCTATTCAGCCACAGTCCCCTTCTCAGGTCTGCCATATGGCATTAAATACAAAAATATATATTCTGCATCCTCTAAATCCTGCCCCTGGCCCCTTCCCCAACAACCTGTGCAGAGCAGAGCTAGAACTATGGTTGCCAACCAGCTGGTTTTTAGCTGGCCTGTCCAGTTTTTACATGGTCAGGCCGGCTGCCGGCAGAAATGTAAGACCAGCCATTGAAAAGCCATTTTTTGCTTTGACCACAGGACCGGGAGCGGCCAGAGCAGAAAACCAACTTTTCATCAGCACAGCCTCACCTTCTCTTCCACTGTCAGTTTCTTCTGCCACCTCCTTCCTCTTACAGCTGCTGCTCCTGCTACTTACAAAGCAGAGGCTGCAGTAAAACTTATTTAAAAACAAAACAAAACCAAACCAGTGCAGAGCCCACTAGCTCTATGGAACCCCTGCTGCAATGAAGCAAGAGCTGCGGCTGGAAGGGGAAGGAGATGGCAGAAGCGACTGACCTGGGGGGGGGGGGGAGGTGGAGGCAGGAAGGCAGCTGAAAGAGGGGGAAAGGAGGTGGCTGGAAAAGAGCTGACATGAGGGAAGGTGGGGACTGAAAGGCAGCTGAAAAAGGAGGGAAGGAGGTGGTTGGAAGGGAACTGACATGGGGGAAAGGTGGAGGCTGGAAAGGAGCTGACAAGGGGGAGGAAGGAGGTGGCAGGAAGGGAGTTGACACCTGTGGGGGACTGGAAGGGAGCTGGCACCTGGGGGTGGGACTGGAGGGAGTTGACACTTGGGGAGGGACTGGTAGGTGGCTGGGTAATGGGGGGGTTGGAAGGGAGGGGGCACATGGGGATGGCACTAGAAGTGGGATGGACAGAGGGTAGGGTGACTGGAAGGGAGCCGACACAGGGGTGGCACTGGGAGTGGAAGTGATGATACCTGGGATGGTATTTGGACTAGAAGGGGCTAGTCAATGAGGAAGGAGGAGGACTGGAAGGGAATGGACATTACTAGAAGGCCTGGGAATGCAAAGGGGTTGACACTGGAAAGTACTGGGAGGGGAGAACTGGAAAGATGGCTGATACTGGGAGGGATACTGGGGAGGGTTACTGGAGGGGGAACTGAAAATAGGCTGATGGAAGGAAGTGAAGAAAACAAAAGAAGAGACAAGAAATGGCAGATGGACTATAGACCATAGAAAGAGAACTAGGAGAAGAGAGGAAAGCAGAAGCCTCAGATCAGGACCAGCATGATCAGAGAATAAAATGGTCAGACAACAAAGGTAGAAAAAATAATTTTATTTTCAATTTAGTGATTGGACTCTGTGCTATCTTTACATTTTACACAGTATGGGGAACTGCATCTCTTATTCATCTGATGTTGCACTGCATGTAGAGTCTGGCTTCTTGGGGTTTTGGTTTAATTTTTGTCTATTTATTTCTCTTTTCATTTTGCGCTCATTTATTGATGAAGGCCTATCTGTATTGTGTGTGTATTGCTGTATTCTGTTAGTATGGAATTTCTGGTTAAGAATGTATAGCAATCTTGCTTGTTCAGTTTGCCCATTGCCCTCACTGCAATTATATTTTGGGGATAGGGGGTGGAGCAAGGGTGGGGTAGGGGTAGGACAGGGGCGGGGAAAGGGTGGGGCAGGGGGTGAGCATGGACGAAGCATGACTAGCCACAGGTGTCAGGTTTTTCTCTTTCAAAAAGTTGGCTAGCAAGAACCTTCACCATAAAACTTACTGTACGAGAAAAAAATCCCTCTCACTACCCTCTTTGGTGAGACCTCATTTGGATTATTGTGTGCAACTCTGGAGACCAGACTTTGAAAAGGATATAAACAGGATGGAGTCCATGCAGAAAGGAGCTACCATAATAGGCATATGGGAACAGTCCAGAATATCTCTTTATATCTCTGTATCTCAATATGTATACTTTGGAGGAAAGGCATGAGAGAGGAGATAGGATAGAGACACCTAAATACCTCCATGGCATAAAAGCATAGGAGGAGAGCCTCTTTCAATTGAAAGTAAGCTCTACAATCAGGGGGCACAAGATGAAAATGAAAAGTGATAGACTCAGGAGTAATTTGCAGAAATATTTCTTTACAAAAATAATTGTAAATGCATGGAATAGTGTCTTCGTGGAGCTAGTAGAAACGACGATTGTATCTGAATTTGAGAAATCATGGGACAGATAGATCTCTAAAGGAACAAAGGGACTATAAAGATTAGTGGTAGATCTGGAAGAGCAGGCTGAATATGGATTTTATCTGCTGTTAGTTTTCTTTGCTTCTATGTCTCTCTTTATCTCTCCCTTAACAGCCCAGCATTCCCACTTCCTGTTGCAAAAAGATTCTGTCTCTGACCTCTTCCCCTCAATCTAGCATCTCCTATCTCTCCTTGTCCTCCCTCTCATTCAGTGTCAAAAAGATTATCTTTCTGTCCCCTCTCCTTCACCAGTTCAGCATTTTTCCTCCCACTGCCTCCTGAACCACTTATTTTTCAGTCTTTTCTAACTCCCTCGCATCTAACATCTTCATCCCTTCTCACCCTCCCTTCCCAGCATCTTCCACCCTTTTTCTCCCCCATCTAGTATCTTAGATTATTTCTCAACCCCCTGGATCCTCATACCAATGAGTTCTTTCCAAACTGAGGCGTCCTCCCTCTCCCTGGCACCAGTAAAGAAACAGCACAGGCGTGGGACCTTTCCAACACAATTGCATGCCTCTCAGGCCCTCCCAGGCTTGCTCCCTCTGACGTGACAAGTATGCATCAGAGGGGGTGGGATAGGAAGGGCCTGAGAGGCGGTCCTAGGTCAGAAAGGCCTAGCACCTATGCGTTTGATTACCAGCACCACAGAGGGGGAGGAGAAGGGCTCGAGTTTGAAGTGAGGCAGCCACCCCTGCTCCATTTTCCATCCGATTGGCCCAGCTATAGGGAAATCCAACTCCGAAGGAGGCGTAATTTATGTGGAGCTGTGTGCTATCGCTGCCAGGCGTCTTACTGCTGCCACTGCATATTCTCTACCTGCCTCAGCACTCTAAGCCCTTGCCACCCTGTGCACAGTGGTCCCTGGCTTTGGCAGCGAGGGAGAGGGAAGCAGAGGCTGGCGGTTGGCAGAAAACCGGCCCTATATTGGCCGAATTTACCATCCTGCCAGCCGCTGGCCTGTAGCTTGTAATACTGGCCTGGCCAGCCGAAAACTGACCAACCCTATTTATTTATTTATTTTATTTATTTATTTAACTGTATTTATATACCGCTTTTCACCGGGTCAAAGCGGTGTAACATATAACAAGGGGGGGGGGGCTCAATACTTTATAGGGTGGGGCCATCACCAGGGGAGCAACATTGATGATTTGGGATGGACATAGATATGTACACTTCTAAACATTAGTTCTTGAGGATGGGGTGGATTTTCTGTTCGGAGATGTTCACGGAATAGGACTGTTTTCAGCTGTTTCTTGAATGATGTGATGTCAGCGTTGTTCCTGATGTGGTTTGGCAGAGAGTTCCAGAGGGATGGGACATAAAGTTCGAAGGCTCTGTTGCAGGTCCGTTGTGTGGGTTTGGTTCTTTTGTGGGGGACGACGATGGAGTTATTGGAGGATTGTCTGGTTGGTCTGCTGTGGGTCGGGCGAGGCAGTAGGGTTTGGAGTGAGGTGTTCCGTGTTTGGTGGATAGTCTTGTAGGTGAGTAGGATAGCTTTGTACTTGATTCCTGCTTCAAATGGAAGGATGTGGAGGTCTCTTAGGATTGGGGTGATGTGATCCCATTTTTTTGCATTCTGAATAATCCTTGCCGTAGTATTTAAGGCAGTTCGGAGGGGATTGGTTTGTGTGGCGGGTAGTCCATGGTAGATTATGTTTCAGAAATCCAGATCGGGGAGTGTCACAGCTTGCATTACTATCCTGAAGTCTTGAGGTTCAAGGAGGGGTCGGAGGCGTTGCGCAGTTTTAGCTTTGTGGAATATCGTCCCGGTGGTCTTATTGATTTGATGTTTAAAGGTGAGAGCTTGGTCTATGATAACGCCTAGATACCGTATTTGAGGTTGGATTTGAATTTGCGTGGTTCCTATGTTGAGGTGGGTAGGTGGTTTGAAGTCTGGTTCTTATGTTACAATCAGGGCTTCGGTTTTCTTTATGTTGATGGATAGGTTGTTCTCCTGTAGCCAGTTGGACACATCGGTGAAACAGGCTGATAGCTGGCCGTTTGCTGGGTTGGTGGTTGTGATCGGTGCGTAGAGCATTATGTCGTCAGCGTATATGTGGAAGTTGATGTTGTGGGTACGTATGATTGAGCAGAGTGGATGGAGATAGATATTGAAGAGCATGGCTGATAAAGTGGATCCTTGAGGAACTCCTTGATGTTGTTGGTAGGGGGGCGAGGTTGTGGTGAGGGTGCGGATCAGTTGCTGTCTGTTGGTTAGATAGGATCTGAACCATTGGAGCACAGTGCCTTTGATTCCAATTGATTGGAGTCTGCATATGAGGATTTCATGGGAGATTGTGTCAAAGGCCGCTGATATATCTAGGAAGATCAGGATGTATCCAGATTGTTTCTCTTGGGTTCCTATGATGAGGGTGTTCATCAGAATGGTCATGAAGGTCTCGACTCCATGTAGTGGCCGGAATCCGTGTTGCTGCGGGTCTAGTATGTCGTTGATGTCCAGATGTTCTTGAAGCTGGCGTTGGACTACCTTTTCTATTATCTTGGCGGTGAGGGGTAGGCTCGCAACTGGTCTGTAGGAGGTGGGGTCCAGGGGGTCCAGGTTGTTTTTTTTCATGGTTGGTCGAATGATTGTGGTCTTGAGGGCGTCCGGCATGTATCCTTGTTTAAAGGATTCGTTTATGATGTGGTTTAATGGTGCACTCAGGTCTTCCTTGGTTTTCTTTATCCAGTCCATAGGGCAGGGGTCTAGCAGGGAGGTGGTGGTGTTCAGACAGGAGATGGTAGAAGATATCTCTTCTTTTGAGGTTGTATCGAACGCATCCCAGTCTGTGTTTACGATGATGCATGGATTTTTCTTTGTGGTTTCAGCACAGTGGTGTGATTTTTGAGGTTGTTGAAATTGTTTGTATTGTCGAGCAAGGAGATCAGGGGGGATATCTGGGAGCTGGTCGGGGGTACTGGCTGCTTTTGTCAGTTTTTTGACAATTTGGAAAAGTTCTCGAGGTTTGTTTACGGCTGTCGTGATGATTTTGGTGTGGTAGTTTCTCTTCGCGTTGTCGGTTTCTGAGTGGTATGTGGTGAGTTCATAGAGGTAATTCGTTTTGTCCTTTTCGTTTTTGGTTTTCCTCCATTTCCTTTCTGCTCTTCTAAGTTTGGTTTTTAGTTTACGGAGGCCAGGGGTAAACCAACGGGCCTTTGAGGAGATGGGTCTAGTACTGATTTTGTTTGTAGTTGTGATGGATGCTGAGGAGATTGTGGTATTCCAGTTGTGAATCAGGTCATCGAGGTTGTTGGAGTTCGTAAGTAATTTAGGCAAGGTTAGAGTTAGGAAGTCCTCTTTGCTGAATGCTTTGAATCTCCTTGTGTGTTGTATGTTTCCTCTGTTAGTGTTTGGTTGGTAGGCGTGGGATATGTTGATGATATAGTGGTCTGACCATGGTACTGGTGAGATTGTTGGACTGCTGCATGAGGAGGCTGTTTTGGAGTTTAGAAATATGAGGTCCAGTGTGTTTCCTTTTTCGTGCGTTGGATCGTTTACCATCTGTGTTAGGTCCATTGCTGTCATGGCGTTGGTGAAGGTTTCTGCTTGTGTGCCTTGGAGTGATGGGAGATTGAAGTCACCCAAGATAACTTGTTCTTTTGAGGGGTCAGCGCTTTCAGAGATGAGGTGTAGTATCCTTGGTAGGTCGGAGTTTGCGGTAGGTGTTCGGTAGACCAGGCATATTGTGAGGTGTTTGTTGGTGAGGGTGAGGATGTCTGCTTCATTGGAGGTTTCTGAGGCGTGGGTTCGTAGGTGGAGGTTATCCTTTGCAATGACGGCTATGCCTCCTCCTTTTGCGTGTGTTCGGGAACAGTGTTGATGGCTGTATCCGGTTGGTGTCAGTTGGTTCATTATTACTGTGTCGGTTTCTGTTAGCCAAGTTTCTGTTATACACAGGATGTCGATCTTCTCGAATGTGATCAGGTCATGGAGCATGTGGTATTTGTTCCTGACGGAGCGTGCGTTTATGAGTGAGATGGAGAGGTGGAGGTGGCTTTTGGGGTTGGTGGTATGGGGTGGGGTGTGGTGTATGTGTGCGTGGTTGTGTGTAGTATTGTGGATGTTTGTGGGTTGAGTTGTCGTGGTGCCTGTGCATAGGGGGTAAATGAGTGTGGTTGGGTGGGGGTAGGGTGCCTGTGTAGAGGGGGTTGTGCAGGGTAGTGTGCCTGCGTAGAGGGGGTTAATGAGTGTGGTTGGGTGGGGGTAGAGTGTTAGGATAGGAGTTAGAAGGTAGATGGGGGTTATGAAGGGTGGCATGGTGTACCGGAGTACCTGGGTTTTTGGAGAGGTGTGGTCTCTTCTCTGCAGTGCTGCTGGTGTCTTGGTTTTTCCGGTTTAGTGGTGGTTTTCCTGTTGTGCTGCTTGCCGTGGTGGTTTTTCTGAATTTGTTCCTTTGTCTTGTGGTTGCTGTGTGCCTTAGTGCCGCGCCTAAGGGCCACGCCAAAGGGCCCTCTGGCGAGGCCCTCAGGTGCGGGCTCGCCAGGCGCGGGCACGCCCGCAAGGGACGCCGCTTTTATGTAGGCGGGTGTGCTGCCTTTGCTGGCTCCCACTGCCCCGATTGGGCAGGAGCTCCGGGAGGGTGGGAAGGTCCCGGCAGCGGCTCCCTTCGGAGGCAAGGGACGCCGCTTTTATGTAGGCGGGTGTGCTGCCTTTGCTGGCTCCCACTGCCCCGATTGGGCAGGAGCTCCGGGAGGGTGGGAAGGTCCCGGCAGCGGCTCCCTTCGGAGGCAAGGGACGCCACTTTTATGTAGGCCAAGCAACATGTGAGGGGGATATGCTCACTTGCTCCTTTGTCATACAAGACATGCAGGAAATGGGCAATGCTCCAGTGATTAGGGTTACCACTATGGCTGCAATGTCGGCTATTTGTGCCGGTACTGGTTAGCCCTTTTATTTCTCAGGATGCACCTCACAATATGAGCACCTATATGCTACTTTTACCCCTATGGAGAAAGCAGCATTCCCTGACATGGGCTCTGTAATGTGCAGGCATATTATGTGCTTCATGGACATAACAATCGCCACATGTACAAATGTCCCTTTTCACTGGCCACCCTGAATGTGAGGAAAGGCACACATCACCTGGTCTCAGCCCATGCACTGCAATAAATAGTTTCTCCAGGATCTGGAGAAGGTTTGTTTCACTGTGAGGCTACTGCACCTGTTCAGTACCCTGCACAATTGCAACATATTGGAATGGTATATTTTGTCTGGCCCTTGTATCCTGCACCTGTTGGTGAGAGATTCTTGTGTAACATTTTCTGTTATTTTTTAGGGTTGGGGTAGCTGTTTCCAAGGGACCTGAATGCAGTGAGTGTTGTGTAGGCAGGAATGTGGTTTGATGATAACCTGTAGAGCCTGCCAAAATCATAGTTGGTATCATATTGCCAGCAGCACAATAAAAGCTGCTCTTCTCTCTTTCTGAGACATCTAATCAGTTAGATCAATCACAGTCATCCTACATATTCTGTGCAACAGTGGGCTGCATCAGCCACTCACATATAATCTGTGCCTGAGTCTGCTAGCCACCGCCCATTGCATGCACACATAGGTACCATAAAGATGCTGATTTCATACCAACAGCATTAGACATCCAGCAACCAAGCTAATGACTGGGCTACCATAAAAAAACAGCATCCATGTCATTGTAGTTTGACCCTGCATAGCTCTACGTGGATACATAGCATGACATGGTCCCAGCTCGGTCAGAGTGAGAGTGGCCCTCAGCATGAACAGATGAGTGCACTGCACACTCCTCACCGTCTCCTCGGTTCCATTCACTCCAATCGCATGTCACTTTCATCCCCTTCCCAGGCTCATTTAGAAATTACCCGCTCCTCAGCTTTCTACTTCCTTGGCCCGAGGCTCTGGTACCCCCCCCCCCCCCCCTTGCCCTCTGTCTGGAACCCTCCCTTCCTGTGTTTAAAGTGAGACGAAAAACACACCTTTTTTGTTTAGCCTATGACCTACCCCCTTCCATTGCCCCTCTCTCCCCCCCCCCCCACTGATGTCCACCTTGCCCTACCCTCCTTACCATCACACTCATTCTCTGTCCTGCTTAATACCCTGCTGTCCCTATGTCTTTTCTCCTTTTTCTATTCTTATCTTTCTCTCTCTATCCTGTTTAAAATATTTTAATGGTGTTGCTTTTCCTTTCTTCCTTTCTAGCAGCATTTGATTTTTATTGTAAACCGCCCAGATGCATTTGTAATGGGCGGTATATTAAGTTTTTAATAAACATAAACATAAACACTTAGGCCATGCTCATACAAGACCTACATTAAGATGACTCAGCCATTTATCTAACGTATGACTCATATACATCCTGTGCAAACTGCTCTGTTTTGGACAATAACCAGAATCCGCTGCTCTTCATTTGTGTACCCTTTTAGTTTGAACTTGGGGACAGCTAATGCAATGCACAGAGTACTGAAAAGTGACCCAGATACAGGCTATGAGTGTATGTTGGCTCACAGTGGCCTGTGTCTGTCACATACCAGAGGACTATTTCCCCCTACACAGCTTGTGATAGTGAGCATTGAACATAGTGCTGCACTCATACTCCCATATTATGTCATGTTTCTGGCCATGAACACTGCAAAAATGGCTATTTACCCCCCCCCCAAGAGGAAGCAGTCCCCCCCCCCCCCCCATCTAAGAGCATATGGAAGCATGGCAGGTTGGACATGGGATTAGATGTTCGTACAGTTGGTGGCTACACATATGCTGCTATCCCCAGCCTCTTGTACTATAACTGCTGTGATCAATGATCAGTAGACAGTGCTGAGATAGCGGATACTGTGTGCAGATGTGCCTGAGATAGACATGCCTATATGTGCATACTGTGCATGGAGCTAAGAGACTCCAGAGTTCACTCTGTGACTAAAGCTTAGGGCAAGAGCACAGATTCTTTACTGTCTCACCAAATCAGTGACTCCTTTGGACATTCACAGAGGCCAGCCCTCGATGTGAGTCTAGTTCCCAATAGGCTGCAGCTGCACCAAGGGGGCTGACAGTGTTGCCGCAGATACAGCTATTATAGCAGTTGGCATTAATCAGGCCTTTCACCTTTTCAGCCAGGTGTATCCTGAGGCCTGGAGGCTCAGTCAGAGATGAGAGTTGCTACACACACATATGTGATGGAGCTCTCCCTGGTGAGACCATGTCTCCCCAGCTCACTCCAGTCAAACCAATAGGCAATATGGGAGCTGTACTGAGGTAGGCTATGGCCTAGCATGGCCTGCTACTATGAAAGGCCTGTAAGTTAGGCCTGGATCCTAACTCCCATTATAGCTAGAAAAGAACCAACAATCTGTGAAAAATAAGAAAGCTGTTTTAAAATGCTTAATCAGAAGTTTTCATGAATTCATAAGTCTTCTATTATTCTCTTGTGTGTGAAAGAACAGAAATGTAACAGTATATGCATTCCAGAAGCTGAAGTTAACCTTGCAGTAGAAAAGTAACGAGATTCAGAACTATACCATTGTTCAAGCAATCCTAAAGGAGGGGGCTGGTTGCTAGGCTCCGGAGGGATTTCTAATTGGACCAATGAAAAGTTTGCATGTATCGAGTTGGAACCAATAGAAAGTTTTCATGTATCAAACTGAAAAAGAGGTATAAATAGTTATGTCTCTGTATAAACGTTTGCTCAGTACCTTTTGAAGCTTTGACTGACTGGGCCTGTGCACAATAAACTGACTTGGACCCTGTCAATCGACTCCTGGACTTATTCATTGATTGCACTTTGCCACAGCATATTCTTGGTGCATTGGCCGGGAAGTGCGAGTGGTAAATGGTATTCAAGTGAATAATCCACGTAATTCGCCTTGAGGTTTGGCCCGGTTGGAACCGTGTCTGTCCGACCGCTGGGGAAACCTCAGGCGCCGCCGGCCCCTTTGTGCCGGAGAGGGTTCCGCCTGCCTCGGCGGGCCATCGGGTCCAGCTGACCAACACCTCCGACCCAGGGGAGTCCAGGTTCCAACTCAGAAGCTGGTGTGGGATCGGGGACCGGATCCGGTGAGTAGACATTTTTGAAGTATTTGATAGTCAGAAAGAACAGCCTGGGACAACGTCTTGCGTGCGCAGGACTGATTTGGTATATTTGGTATAGACTAATTGGGAAATCTCGCATGAGTATGCGCGAGACAAGGGAGCCTGATCACCTCCCATAAGGGCGGTCCTAGTAAGCTCCACGTAAGATCAGCGGAAGCTGAAGCCATCGACCCTTCTTGTTTGGAACAGTCAGTTAGTCAGAACACCTGGGCACTTGAAATATTGAAATATGATATCTTGTTGAAACATGCTTGCGTGTGTGAGTGAGAGGTCTTGAAATACAGACCGAGCGAGAGCGGACTCCTAAGTAGCGTAGTTCCTGGCCGGGCGACCGCGCCCAGGTCGCGAACAGGAGGAAGCGAGTGGTGTTTGTCCCCCCCCCCCCCCAGTGTTCTGTGGGCTGTACGGACCCCTTAGCTGCAGCCATACTACCTATCCTTATTGTTCGTTGTCTTGTATGTCATTACGTGTACATAGGGACGTAGGGTACGTAACGTACGCAGGTACATTGAGTACGTAGGAAGTGTAGGTAGGTGCGTCTACGTTATGGGAGGGACGGAGTCCACGCACACTCCGTTGGCATGTATGATCAAGAATTTCCGTAAAGGATTTTCGGGCAATTATGGTATAAAAATGACTCCATCTAGATTAAAAATGTTATGTGAAAGGGAGTGGCCTGCATTAGCTGCTTCATGGCCCAGAGGGGGCACCTTTGATTTTGAGACAGTTTTATGCATCCATCAGCTCATACTGAGAGCATATCCTGACCAGTTCCCCTATATAGATTCCTGGTTAAGTATATGTGAACAGCAGCCTTCATGGATGAAGCGCTGTTATGAGGAGCACTGTAAAATATTTGTAGCTACTACTAGGGGAACCAAAAAGGCTAAGGAAGAGAAGCCGCCTGTGTATTCTGACCCAGAGTCCTCAGATATTTTGGATAGTTTACCCCGGCACCCACAGAAATTAGTCCCCACAGCCCCACAACTTGAAGTAGAGTCCGATGAGGAGCCCCAGAAAATACCGAAGCAACAGCCTAAGAAGCACCCTACCCTGAGTGGAAGTCCCAAGTCAGGCCCAAGCACAGCGGGGGGACTCGAGTCCTCTGATGAGATAGAAAGCGGAAGCTCTCCTGCCAGTTCAGGGTCACCCACCAAGGAGACTAGTGCCCGGGAGCCTTATGATTTAAGAAGCGTAACTCCCAAGAAGAAGGAGAAAGCAGGGCACCTAATGCCATTACGCCAAGTACCTGGAATTCCTGTTTTGAATGATCAGGGCCAGATGGCGCCAGGACCAACCAGCTTAGTTTATGTACCCTTTTCTACCACAAATTTATTAAACTGGAAAACGCATTATGCTTCCTACACAGCTAAGCCCCAGGAATTAACAGAATTAATGTCTAGCATTATGCAAACCCATCAGCCTACCTGCGCCGATTGTCGCCAGCTCCTGTCCACCCTCTTCACTACTGAGGAGCGAGGCCGAATCGGGCAAGCAGCACTCCGATGGTTAGAAGAGAACCCTGTAGAAAGGGGGGAAATAAATCCCCCGCAAGCAGCAGCTGCGGAATATCCCAACGAAGATCCCAGGTGGGACCCGAATGAAGAAAGGGGGGCGGCGGCCCTAACCAGATTTCGCCAGGCCTTAGTGCAGGGCCTGAAGAAGGGAGGCCAGAGGGCCATGAATATTGGGAAAGTATTGGAAGTTCTCCAGGGTCCAGATGAGAGCCAAGCGGCCTTTCATGAGCGGTTCTCTGAAGCCTATAGACCAGTGATGGCTAACCTTTTTGAGCCCGAGTGCCCAAACTGCCGCACAAAACCAAAGAATTTCCTCAAAGTGCCAGCACGTCAATTTGCATAAATATTTGCATAATGCTAACATACACTAACTTTTAGTAAAACATGTCTCTTAATGAGTGTATGGATAAAGACAGACTAAAAGATTTCTACATTACTATAATCCAGTGCCAACCGCCAGGCACATTAGGAACTACTACAAACACTGCCCATTTAGAACCAATAGCAAACCCGCCGTATCCTAACAGCACTACCAGAACTCACAAAGCACCACACCATACCTATCAAAAGGCAACACTGCAAATATTAAACCAATACATTTCAGACAATAACAATACATGACCTACTGGGGAAAGAGAACAAGTGGCAATGTCAAAAAGGAATTACATAAACAGAATACCTCAGCTCAGTTACACAGTTGCAATTGCTCCAGCCACTTTCTTCTGGTTTCTTCATGTTTTCTGCTAACTCTCCATCATCTGCTGTCCATTTGTCCTTTCTTCTCTCTTCTAGTTTTTTTTTCCATTCTCTCTACATCCGCTTTAACATACTAATCTTTCTCCTTTTGCTCTTTCCTCATTCCTATTTCATCCACTCAAATTTTACCCCTCCATCCTCAATCCCCACTTACTCTCCCAATACCCGGCCAATTGTAGATTTTTTATCCCTCCCACACAAAATATTTTTCCCCTCTCCATTTTACTCTCCCAGCCCCATCCCATTCTAATCCTCCCCCAACATCAGCTCCCTTCTAGTTCCAGCCTCACCCAGCATCCATTCCCTTCTAGTCCCTGCATCAGCCCATTTCCAGTCCTAGCCCCCCATCAGCCCATTTCCAGTCCTAGCAACCCCCCAACCCAATACCAGTCCTAGCCCCCCCCATCAACCCACTTCCAGTCCTAAACCCCCATCACCCCATTTTCAGTTTAAGCCCCCCCTATAACCCATTACCAGTCCTAACCCCCATCACCCCATTTCCAGACAGCCCCCATCAGCCCACAGCCCATTAGCAGTCCTAACCCCCCCTGCCCATTAGCAGTCCTAACCCCCCCCCTCCTGCCCATTAGCAGTCCTAACCCCCCCCGCCCGCCCATTAGCAGTCCTAACCCCGCCCTCCCGCCGGCCCGCCCATTAGAAGTCCTACCCCCCCCCCCCCTCCTGCCCATTATCAGTCCTAACCCCCCCATTTCCCATTAGCAGTCCTAACCCCCCCTGCCCATTAGAGGTCCTAACCCCCCCCCCAGCCCATTAGAAGTCCTAACCCCCCCCACCTCTGGCAAATTTAAAAAAAAAAAAAAGCAGGCTCTGGCTGCTGCCGCGGCAGATTGCAATGTCCCGCGGGGCCCCCTCCGCCCGCTAAGCCCCTCTGCAAGGGCTTTCAGATTCGCGAGGGAGAGCGTCTCCCTCGCGTCTCTGTTAAGCCCGCAGGGGCTAATGGGAAATTTCCCATCAGTCCCTCGTGTCTAAAGGGGCTGATGGGAAATTTCCCATTAGCCCCTGCGGGCTTAACAGAGACGCGAGGGAGACGCTCTCCCTCGCGAATCTGAAAGCTCTTGCAGAGGGGCTTAGCGGGCGGAGGGGGCCCCGCGGGACGCTGCATTCTGCCCTTGCCACGTCCGCGGCAGCAGTCAGAGCCAGCTTTTTCTTTTTTTGCGGACCTTCCCGCGTGCCAGCTGCAAGGCCTTCGTGTGCCACAGCTGGCACGCGTGCCATAGGTTCGCCATCACTGCTATAGACTGTATACCCCATATGATCCCGCCGCTCAGGAAAATTTACGCATGGTAAATGCGGCCTTTGTTAGTCAGTTCCAGAGAGACATAAAATGAAAATTGCAGAAATTGGATGGATTTGCGGGCATGAATACAGCTCAGTTAATGGAAGTCGCTCAGAAAGTATTTGTGAATCGTGAAAATGAACGGGACAGAGAAAGTGAACAAAAGATGAAGAAGAAGGCAGATCTTCTTGCTGCTGCTATAACCGAACGATGTGGAGGAGGTTTTCCTAATCAAAGGACCAGAGGATGTGGAAGAGGCCGCGGAAACGAAAGGCCTCAATTGGGTGCAAATCAATGCGCCTACTGCAAGGAAGAAGGACATTGGAGAAATGAGTGCCCGCATTTGGACTACGCCCCTGCAAGGGGAGGAGGGAGTCCCTGGAGGACCGGAGGAAGATTTCGAAGGAGAGGAGGAATGAATCAAACACAGTTCCAGCAGGAGAGGGAAGAAGCCATTGAGGGAGTGGCAGTAGCAACGGGCTATGACCTGGACGACATAGATGAAGACTAGGCCAGACGGGCTCCAAGTTCACCCTGGGTCCCCAGGAGCCTATGGTCAGTTTAAAGATAGGGGACCAATACATGGAATTTATGGTAGATACAGGAGCAGAACATTCAGTAGTAGCCAAGCCAGTAGCTCCACTGTCCTCACGATCTGTCACCATTATAGGAGCCACTGGAAATAAAGCCACAAAACCATTCTTGCAGAACCGCATGTGTGAACTAGGGGGACAGAAGATAACGCACCAGTTCTTGTATATGCCTGAGTGCCCTATTCCACTACTGGGCCGAGACATGCTTGCCAAGCTCCAGGCCCAAATATCCTTTGCTGAAGGGGGAGAAATGAAAATGACTGTGAACCCAAAGCCTGCTGGATTGATGGTGCTTACTGTTCCCCGAGAAGAAGAATGGTGGTTCTATAGTGCACCTTCAATAAAGTAAACCAGTCCCTGTATACCTACCAACCTTATAGCCCCACCTGAAGTATGGGTAGAAGATAATCCACCTGGCCTAGCGAAGAACATAGCCCCTGTCATTGTCACCCTCAAGCCAGGAATGGAACCAGTGCATGTGAAGCAGTATCCTCTCCCTCGACCAGCCATAGAAGGAATTCACTGCCATTTGATGAAACTGCTGAAGTACGGACTTCTCAAGGAATGCCAGTCACCCTGGAACACCCCCCTGCTCCCAGTAAAGAAGCCTGGGACAGGGGACTATCGCCCAGTACAAGATCTAAGGCGAGGAAATGATGCAGTTGAAACTATACACCCAGTAGTACCAAATCCTTATACTCTCTTGGGACTGATCCCCGCTGAGGCTACTCACTTCACCGTCCTGGACCTGAAAGGTGCCTTTTTATGTGTGCGCCTAGCACCCACCAGTCAACTTTTATTCGCCTTCGAATGGCAAGACCCCACAACAGGAAGGCGGGGTCAGCTCACCTGGACCAGATTACCCCAAGGATTCAAGAATTCACCTACTCTCTTCAGTGCTGCCCTAAATCAAGATCTCTCAAGTTACCCAGTTGACCCAGGAAAGAGGGTTCTTCTCCAGTATGTAGATGACTTGCTCATAGCCACCAACTCAGAAAGTGAATGCCTACAAGCTACTAGTGAACTTTTGTACCTTCTCAAAGATGCTGGATACAAAGTCTCAAGAGCCAAAGCACAACTATGCCAAACTGAAGTCAAGTATTTAGGATTCCAGTTGTCCAGGGGGATCCGACGTTTAGGACCAGAACACAAGGAAGCTGTATGTAATATCCCCATTCCAACCACTAGGAGGCAAGTAAGAGCCTTCCTGGGGGTCGCGGGATATTGTCGCATATGGATCCCCAACTTTGCCCTGATTGCAAAACCACTATACCAAGTCACCAGAGGAATGGAAAAATCCCCACTAGATTGGGGACCTGAACAAGATGTAGCATTCCAAACTTTGAAAAAGGCCCTGATGTCATCTCCAGCTTTAGGTTCAGAAACCTTTCCATCTTTTTGTCCATGAGTCACAAGGAAATGCATTGGGAGTATTGACCCAATCTCTTGGTTCCTGGCAACGGCCAGTAGCTTATCTGTCAAAACAATTGGATGTAGTTGCAAAAGGATGGTCCCCTTGCCTGAGAGCTGTCGCAGCAACAGCCCTCCTAGTGGGCGAAGCAGACAAACTCACACTAGGACAAACTCTTCAAGTTACCGTGCCACACTCTGTTCTGACCCTTATGGAACACAAAGGAAACATCTGGCTAACCAATGCACAAATGTTGAAGTATCAAAGCATGTTGTGTGAAAACCCTCGGATACAGTTGAAAGTTAGCCAAGCTCTGAACCCTGCTACATTGTTCCCAATTGGTCCTGGGCCACCTGATCATAATTGCTTAGAAAACATGGACACTGTATTCTCAAGTCGCCCTGATTTGACCGATGTCCCCCTAGAGGACCCAGAATGGACTTTCTTTGTAGATGGAAGCAGTCTGGTCATCAATGGACATCGTTGTGCTGGATATGCAGTGGTGACCCTTGATCTGGTAGTTGAGTCCTCAGCCCTGACCCCAGGAACTTCTGCACAGAAAGCTGAATTGATAGCCCTCACTAGAGCCTTGACATTAGGAGAAGGACTCCGCATAAATGTGTACACAGATTCCAAATATGCTTTCACTACTTTGCACGCACATGGAGCCTTGTATAAAGAATGAGGGTTAATCACCTCAGGGGGTAAAGACATTAGGTATGGGCCTGAGATATTGATGTTATTAGATGCTGTGTGGGCCCCCAAACAAGTGGCAGTCATGCACTGCCGAGGTCATCAGGCAGGAGCAGGAGAAGTTGCACGAGGGAATAGATTTGCAGATGCCACCGCCCGAAAGGCAGCCACCACAGGACAAGTCAGGACTCAAGATACTGTACTGCAGGCAGCCCTATTCCCTGTGCCCCTTAGTTCCTGGGCACCCCGATACACTACAAGAGAGTTAGACTATTATTGTGAAAAGGAGGGAGGAGTCTTAACAGAACAAGGTTGGATAGTGCTACCACCCCCAGAAGGTAGTCCACCTCCAGGTCCTACCGTCATCCCTGAAGCATTAGGCCCAGCCTTGGTCCAAGCTTTCCACCAAGCCACACATTATGGAAAAACAGCCATGGAGAAAGCCCTGAGACCACACTTCTGTATTTCATTGCTAGGATCCCTGACCGCCTCAGTGGCACAGCAATGCCTGATATGTGCCAAAAATAATGCCAAGCAAGGTCCTGTTCCACCCCCAAGAATTCAGTCAGTAGGTGTGACCCCCATGAGTGATATACAGATAGACTTTGCTGAAATGCCTCGTGCAAATGGATATCACTATATGTTAGTGTTAGTCTGCACATTTTCAGGGTGGGTAGAAGCCTACCCCACCCAAACTGAGAAAGCCTGAGAAGTCACTAGGGTATTGCTCCATGAGATCATTCCCCGATTTGGAATACCATCAACTATAGGGTCAGATAATGGTCCATCATTTGTATCCCAAGTGACTCAACAGTTAGCACAAGCTTTGCAAATAAAATGGAAGTTGCACACTTCTTACAGACCCCAGAGCTCAGGAAAAGTAGAGCGTATGAATAGAACCTTGAAAACTCAGTTATCCAAGCTCTGCCAAGAAACACACCTGAAGTGGCTCCAAGTTCTACCCATAGCCCTTCTTAGGATACGTTCAGCTTCCACCAGATCCTTAGGAGTCTCCCCTTTTGAGATTTTGTATGGGCTACCTCCACCCATAGTGCAAGGAATAAAGGGAGACATGAGACAGCTAGGATCTGAAATAACTCGACAAGAACTATTATCTTTAGATTCTGTTTTGCAGAAACTCCAAACATGGGTGCAAGACCGACTACCCATCAACCTGACCGAGCCTCTGCATCCCTTCAAGCCAGGTACATCCGTGTGGGTGAAAGAGTGGAGAAAGACCCCACTGGCGCCGCATTGGAAGGGACCCTACATCGTCATCCTGTCAACCCCCACCACAGTGAAAGTTGCAGAATTCGAACCCTGGATCCACCATAGTCGAGTGAAGCCAGAAGCTGCTCCTGATCCTGGCCAATGGACATCAGTACATGATCCCGAGACTCCATTGCGACTCACCTTGAGGAGACAGCCAACTTTATAGAGAATCTTCAGCATCCACGTACGTCACGTGAAAGTGACCATCATTACAGAAACAGAAGAAAACTCAGCACAGTTCATTATCCTCAACTTTCCAGTTAACTTCCAGAGACTGTAATCACAATGTTCTTCCACTATTGCCTTGTGGGAGTGGTGATCCTGGGAATCCTGGAACAGACTTTTGCTCTACCCCCTTGTATAGCTTGCATAACCACCACCCGAACAGGACAAAAGGTTACTCAGACTTTGCTCTATCATTCCTACTATACTTGCACTGGAACAGTCAACCGGTGTGTTTATAAGGGCACCGAACTGAACATTTGCACAAAGGGAAGAAGTAAGACTTGTTATACCCCTCGACAAAACCCATCATACTATACATTCGAGATACGATGGAATGATGAAGATGGAGCTATCCTGAATGCGACAAAACCCCTTACCGATCCCACCAAACCTATCACCTTGAACTTTGACGCTTGTGATGCCATTAACAGAAATGCTTACCACAGATGTGGGTCATGGGAGCGAGCCTACTACCATGATGATAAATACATGTGTCCAGAAGGAGCCTATGGATGGGGAAAGTGTACAGGAAAGAGTACTGCAGCCACTATTTACACCACCGCATCTAAACCTGATTACTTTTGCCCAAAATGGGAATGTGTATATTTTGCTACCTGGAAGAATGCACTGACGGGACAAGACGGCGATCATCGCAAAGGCAGCCTAACGAAGATCAGCATACCAGAACCTAAGAAATGCCAGAAAGGTGCCTGTAATCCTCTACAACTCTTCATAGCCAACCCCAGCCACTGGAAGCAAGGATACAAGTTTGGGTTGTGTATTGCAGGAGGAGGTGTAGATCCTGGGACTATTTTATATCTGCGATTAAACACCAATACCCATGTATCCTCACACTATCGTATACATCACTCCTTCTATGAAGCCATGAAATCAGAGTTTGAAATCCCTCCTGCCTCCCAGAACTTATTTCTTGAATTAGCGGGAGCAGTTGCTTCCAGTCTCCATGTTTCAGACTGTTTGTTTTGTGGAGGAACAAAAATGGGAGACCAATGGCCTTGGGAAGCACAAGAACTGAATTATTCTGTTCCATATAATCAGACTAATATACGCAATACCACAAGTGAATGGGTATTGGCCCACTCCATTGTGGGTAATTTGTGTTTTTCTCGCTATGGACCAATGTTCAATATGGAAGTGGGGCAGCTGGTCTGTCTTAATCAGAAGTTTTACAACAGTACCACTAAGACAACATCTTGGTGGTCAGGAGCCAACGCTACTGAACCCTCCAATCCTCTAGTCCAGTTTCCCAGACTTGCCAGCATCTGGACTAACCTAGCAGCATATAATTCTTGGCAAACACCACCTGGACTGTACTGGATTTGCGGAACCCGAGCATATGCCAGACTTCCTCATCACTGGGGAGGCGCATGTGTATTGGGAACCATACGACCTTCCTTTTTCCTTCTACCAACATCCCAGGGAGAACAGCTGGGAAATCCTGTGTACCGAAGTCGACAACTGAAGGAGGCCTTGAAAATAGGCCAATGGGACAAATGGGATGGTGAAGAATGGCCCCCAGAAAGAATCATCTCATACTATGGACCTGCTACTTGGGAGCAGGATGGGACTTGGGGATATCGTACTCCTGTTTATATGATTAATCGAATAATACGTTTGCAAGCTGTTGTTGAAATAATAACCAATGAAACTAGTAAAGCACTAACCCTACTAGCAAAGCAAAGTACGCAAATGCGTACAGCCATTTATCAAAATCGTTCAGCTTTAGATTATTTGTTAGCAGCTGAAGGTGGGGTATGTGGGAAATTGAATCTAAGTAATTGTTGTTTACAGATTGATAATAATGGGCAGGTAGTTGAAGATTTAGCCATCCAGATGAGGGAGCAGACATTTGTGCCTGTCCAGACTTGGCATAGTTTAAAGATGGATGGGTGGTTTGGTTCATTGTTTTCTTGGATAGGTGGTCTGAAATCCCTGATGTTTATCGTACTATTCATATTAGCTATGTGCTTGTTGCTCCCTTGTCTCCTACCCCTTTGCTTACGCATGATAACATCATCAATTGATAACACTATAGAGCGGAAGGCAGCTGTGAAAGTATTAGCTATGTGGCAATATCACCCTTTACCCCACGATGATGATGCCATTACATCAGTATAATGTGTTGATTGACTAATGAGTGATTTAATTCTCACCCTTCCTCACTTGCGGGTGAGAATAATCAAAGGGGGGGGATGAGGTAGGCTATGGCCTAGCATGGCCTGCTACTATGAAAGGCCTGTAAGTTAGGCCTGGATCCTAACTCCCATTATAGCTAGAAAAGAACCAAAAATCTGTGAAAAATAAGAAAGCTGTTTTAAAATGCTTAATCAGAAGTTTTCATGAATTCATAAGTCTTCTATTATTCTCTTGTGTGTGAAAGAACAGAAATGTAACAGTATATGCATTCCAGAAGCCGAAGTTAACCTTGCAGTAGAAAAGTAACGAGATTCAGAACTGTACCATTGTTCAAGCAATCCTAAAGGAGGGGGCCAGTTGCTAGGCTCCAGAGGGATTTCTAATTGGACAAATGAAGGGAATGTATAACCAATGAAAAGTTTGCATGTATCGAGTTGGAACCAATAGAAAGTTTTCATGTATCAAACTGAAAAAGAGGTATAAATGGTTATGTCTCTGTATAAACGTTTGCTCAGTACCTTTTGAAGCTTCACAGGTAGCTTCAAAGTTTATTGGGCCTGTGCACAATAAACTGACTTGGACCCTGTCAATCGACTCCTGGACTTATTCATTGATTGCACTTTGCCACAGCAGTACAACAGTGTCATGTTGGGAGGTAAGTATAGGGGTATGCTGTGGGGATGGGCCTTGAGGATGGTATAACTGGGAATGCATTTGCTCAGTACCTTTTGAAGCTTCACAGGTAGCTTTAAAGTTTATTGGGCCTGTGCACAATAAACTGACTTGGACCCTGTCAATCGACTCCTGGACTTATTCATTGATTGCACTTTGCCACAGCAGTACAACAGTGTCATGTTGGGAGGTAAGTATAGGGGTATGCTGTGGGGATGGGCCTTGAGGATGGTATAACTGGGAATGCATTTGGGTTTCACAGCTTTGGGGACAACATGTGTACAAGCACAGCTAGTCAGCCAGTGTCTCCCACAGCTTGCAACTATTTACTGAAAAATAACCTTCTGCCTGTAAATGGTGTCTCACACAGTTTGTGAAGTTGCTGGCCAACTGACCATGCAGCATGTCGTATGCAGAGCCATAAAGCCTGAGCATCATATGCATGAGCAGTGCATTGCTGCAGCTCACAATTCTCTAGACACAGACACACACACACAAACGCATATCACCCCACTGTCCAAAATAAGTGTCAGATGGCATTTTTACTTGACCCTTAGGCTTCCTTTAATGCTTGGACATTGTCAACACCCATGCTGTGTGTGCGCACTCTAGTAGTGCCCACACACATCCCTTGCAATGCCCGTACAGTGTGCAGACGCTAGTAGCATACTCTGACATCCAGCTGGTGTTGGTGCAGCTTCTCAGTTTTGCAGCAGTGTGAGTACTCATGCTGGACCAGATAGGGAAGGTTGCAGATGGTGATACAGCTTTGGAAATTTAGGATAAAGTTAATACCCCTGGACTTATCATTCCTGATCCACAGGCATTGATATGCTGCTGATAAAACTGACACTCATGTCTTTAATATGGGATCTGTCCTACTAGAGGGGGAGGGCATGATACATGAACACACACACACATGCAAGACCCGGGTGACCTAGCAGGGTGACCAATGTAACCATTTCATGTTGTGTGCTTGTGGGCCAGTCCTGGAATAATCACATGGTTGACAGGCCACACTGAGTAGTTTGAATTCCCGTGTGGCTCAGATGGATGTGGCACCTACTATGTATGAGTGCTTACTCATGAAAGGGTCACTTGTTTACACACAGGCTCTGGTCATCATTTGGCAACTGGAGCTTGTGATTATTTTTCCTCGGAGATGGAGTGTTATCATATTGCCTAATCTTCTGGCCTCACTGGCATATTTCTCCCCCCACATGAACATATCCACACAATATGTTTATGTGGAGGGTATCCTGAACCAATCCTCCCCTGTCAGTGCTGTAATGCTGCTGATTGCTGCAGGCTGTAGGGGTCATGGGTGGACACAGGCAACCTGTGCACCACTTTGGGACTGATGATGTAGCCAGAGGACACCACATGCACAATCAAAGCATGAAGGCAATAGCAGTAATCAGACAATACTTCCCAGTCTCTAGGTGTCACAAGAATGCATTCTCTCACACTGCAGATTACAGGTCATATACTGTTGCCTCTCATTGGGAAATGTATAGTCAGTCCTAACTCAACTGCTCATGGCTCACAGTACCCAGGCCTAGCACATCCACTCGGCAAACTAGACGGGTACCTAGGTCTACCGATCATGGTGGCAGCATGCCAGTCGATCTCTCCATCCCTGCAAGCATGGCACAGCCAATGCTTCAATGCTGTGGGTAGCCTTAAAGCAGTGGTGCATATGTGGCCAGTTACGGCATGCCACTCCTGCCTCCCTCCGATAGGGAGAGTCAGAGATGGGCAGGAGCAGCACGGCATGAGCATGTGGGCTGCTGCCTTAATCCTCACCACCATGGAAGGGAGGAACTATCATGGGCTCCACTTTACCTACCAGCGATCTGCTTGCCATGCCCCTGACTGTAGATAAAGCAGCATCGTACCTGACACACAGGGTAGGGACTAAGATATCTTCTGCGGCAGCATGTATGTGTGCCACCACTATCACAGCAGAGTTGCAACAGACATCGCGGATTACACCCTAAGCAGCCAATTGTCTGCCTAGCACACTAACTAGCTCTGGTCAATCACTCATATGGCACCATCTTTGCCACCAGCAACATAGTGCCCTTTATTGAAAGGGCACCATACTGTGACTGCCAATATACCACTGCTATCACTAATTTCAGGGCTCCATTCTGGTTGCTGCACACTGCTTACATGTGAATGGGCTACCTGTGTGGTGTTTAACAGCCAAGAATGGCTCTCTGGCTTCAAAATTAGCCCTTAACGCCAGCTTTTAGCTAGTGTTAAGGTTCCTGGTGGCTGCACCTGTAATGCACGAGGAAAAACAAATGGGAAATACATAGTGTTACTCCAGGAACCCTCTGTTGATCAAAAATGGACACATGAATGTTAAGGAGAGGTGAGCTGAAACCGAAAGATGAGAGATTGATAGTTGCAGCCCAAGACAGCAGATTACAGCGAGCATTGGAAAAACTGACAAAACAATTCTATAAGAAAGAGCTGGAAACAATGACTCACCTCATAGATGACTGTGAAATTATGATGGCAGAAAATGTCTATACAGAAAGACACATGGGATCATGGGAATTACAGAGAATGAAGCGGTTATGATCACCTGGGACATTCCCATTCCGACGGATAAGAAACTGGATGCGAGGAAAGCCAACATTTTGGTAAAGGAGAAAAACACCAGATCGGCATTGATAATAGAAATGTTGATTACAAGTGATTATTCTGTGAATCACGTGGAGAGGCAGAAGATCCTGAAGTACCAAGAAATACAGTGAGAGATCAAGAAAATGTGGAAGAAAGATACTCAAATATTTCCCATTGTACTGAGAGCCACAAGCTTGATAAAGAATTTCCAAGCACATCTTGACAAATTACCCATATATGTTACATCTTACAAACTCCAGAAGGAGGCTCTCTTTGGCATGATGCAAACACTATGCCGAGCATTAGCAGTACATTTGAGAGACTGAGATCATACTCCACATACCTTGGTTTAGAAGTGATGTTCAGGACTGCCGTGGTATGCACAAAACTAACCCATTTGGAGAAACCACCACTCAGGAAAAGGGATTAGGTGTCATCGTGGATAAGACATGGAAACTCTCCTCTCAGTGTTCAGCAATGGACAAGAAAGCAAATAAAATGCTAGGATCATAAGGAAAGGAATGGAGAATAAAACCAAGGATATTATAAATGCCTCTGTATCGTTCCATGGTGCGACCGCACCTTGAGTATTGTGTGCATTTCTGGTCACCATATCTTAAAAAGGATATAGCAGAATTAGAAAGAGTACAGAGAAGAGCCACCAAAATGGTAAAGGGGATGGAAGGGGACCCCTATGAGGAAAGGCTTAAAAGGTTAGGGCTCTTCAACTTGGAAAGAGATGGCTGAGGGGAGATATGATAGAGGTCTATAAATTAATGAATGGAGTAGAATGGGAAAACGTAGATTGGTTGTTTACTCCAGTAAAAGGTAGAAAGACTAGAGGGCACACAATGAAGCTACAATGTAACCCATTTAAGACTAATAAGAGAAAATATTTTTTCACTCAACACATAATCAAACTCTGGAATTTTTTACCGGAGGATGTAGTAAAAGCTATTAGTATAGCTGGGTTTAAAAAAAGTTTGGACAACTTCCTGGAGGAAAGATCTGTAAACCATTATTAAAGAGGACCTGGGAAATCCACTGCTTACCCCGGGACAAGCATCGTGGAACCTATGTACCTTTTTGGGAATCTGCTAGGTACTTATGACCTGCTTTGGCCACTGTTGGAAACAGGATACTGGGCTTGATGGACCTTTGTCTGACCCAGTATGGCATTTCTTATGTTCTTATGTACAAAAATGTGAAATCTTTAATAGTATGATTGAGAACCACTGGTGACAATTCACAAAGAAACATCAGCATGACAGAAGGCCCAACAAGAGCCACTATTTTGGTATTGCTTGCTTCAGGAGCATAAGAGTAAAAAACAACACACTTACATAGTCCATTTCTTGAAGGCCACCATCATGGTTATTATTTGACACTTAGATGACAAGTCCCGTTTGTATAATTTCAATATTGGAATGTTAGATTTTCTTTTGTTCATTGCTATTTAATTTTAAACATCTAAATTAAACATGCAAAATATATAATTCTGGTACTATTTTAGAAAAGGATCTGTTAGTAGGTGCAGGAGGGCTCATGTAAATACTGATAGGTGGAACCAGAGGAAACATTTTGCAAATACACACATAGGAAAAAAAACCTGGAAATATGCCATATTTCACATATTCCATGGAGTACTGGCAATTTCACAGACATGTTCACCACTTTTAAAGCCTATACATATACATGCCACCAATAAATAGATACTGTTATTGATATCTGTCCATGAAAGAAGAGCGGGACCTGGGTGTGATTGTCCCTGATGATTTTAAGGTGGATAAGGCAACGGTGAAAGTCAGAAGGATGCTTGGATGCATAGGGAGAGGAATGGCCAGCAGGAATAAATCTCTGGTGTGACCTCATTTGGAGTATTGTGTGCAATTCTGGAGACCACACCTTCAAAAGGATATAAACAGGATGAAGTCGGTGCCAAGTGTGTCTGCCAAAATGGTCAGTGGTCTTCATTATAAACCATGAGTCTGATCACTGAAGGGGCACGTCTGGGCCGTTTGGGTGCCCATGGGCAGGATGGGTCCATTAGGACCCAATTCTGCACAGTGGGAGAGCCAGATGTTCCTGTGGGTGCAGGATCGGTCCCTGAGATGGCCTGGTGTGCCTCTACATTACTGCAGGGACATCCTCCCCACTGACTGATCTGTCCACCAGAGTGCCGACCCCTGTAACCCCACTGTCCAACCCCCAGCGGGAGCAGCCAGAGCCTGGTTTGGGTGGTGCGACCCACCTCATGATGCATGTTTCTCTGGGGTGGTGGGGCTGTCGAGCTGCCAGACAGGATCGGAGGGGCGCCCAGTGCTTATTCTGCCTCAGAGGTGGAATACACAGGGTGTCCCCCTGATGATCACTGGACGTACAGGGTCATCACCAGAATCAGCCCTGTACATCCGGGGGGAGGGGGTCGATCCCGCCCACCTTCCACCCACTCTTCACCCCCTCCCCTGCCGCCCTTATGCCGCCCCATCCCCTGCAGCATGCGCAGCGGTTCTGTACATGCAGCGGGGTCAGGAGGTGGAATAGGTTGAGGGTGGATAGCTGGCTGGATGTTCCGTCGGGACGTCCAGCCCCACTATTCACCTTCCTGGATTAGGTCCCATATGGGGAGAGACTTAAAGATCTTAATATGTATACTTTGGAGGAAAGGTAGGAAAGAGGAGATATGATAGAGATGTTTAAATACCTCTGTAGCATAAATGCATAGGAGGAGAGCCTCTTTCACTTGAAAGAAAGCTTTGCAACGAGGGGGAATAGGATGAAGACGAAACGGAATAGACTCGGGAGTAATATGCAGAAATATTTCTTTATGGAAAGAGTGGTAGATGTGTGGGATAGTCTCCCAGTGGAGGTACTAGAGACCAGAACAGTATCTCAAGAATGCATGGAACAAACACAGAAGATCTCTAAAGGAAAAATAGGACTATAGTAGTTTGTATGGAAGGGCAGAATGGCTAGATGATATGGTCTTTTTTTCATCATGTTTCTACATTTCCATCTATTCTCACTTTTGAAGAGGAAATAAACAAGGGGGATGAAGGAGGATAACCCCCTTAACCTGTCCGGTAAAGGGCTGGCTGAACTGAGCACGTTATATAAACATACACATGCCAGGGAACAGGTACAAGTACTAACATCAGTTTTGGTCATACATGTGTGCTCCCTATCTGAAATGGGAAATGCATGTGTATATTTTAACTCTGCCCCTAACCACACCCCTGAAATTCCCCCTTGTGATTTCAACATAGTAAGGGTATCCACTTGAAAATGTTGCCCTTTCTAAAATCACCATTTACATGTAAATGCAGTATTTACATGCAAATCATGAATAAGGCCTCTGAAATAACCCCTTAAAGTTATATAGATGCTACTACTGAAAATACATTTAAGGGTCAGCTTTGTTAATCCACATTTAACTTTACATGTTTCGACTAAGCTTTAGCTGTTGACACTTTGATGGATAAATTGTACATGTGAAAGGGGATTTTAGAAGGACAGCCTAAGAGCAATATGGGACATCCAGAGCACCAAATCCAAAAATCCGGGAGTGGCAGCAGTGAAGGAGATGCATTTAAGTGCCTTCTGAGCTTGTTCCGCCTTTGCCCTGAAAGATGAACATCCCAGTAAGCAGGTCTGATGATGGGCTTGTACAGATAGAAAACCTTGGTGGGGCTTTACTTTCAATAAACCAGTGGCCTTCTACGCCCAAGCTTCTTGTGCTTTTTCTGGATTTCAGCTGCGAGGGCTTTTGTTTGCTCTCCTTGTGTTTCGTATTTCAGAAATATGGACATTCCCGAATTGCACTGACACAGAACCGGGTACTTGGTCGTGCCAGCTGGAGCTATGTTATGAAACATGTACATCTCAGCTGGCCATTTCAGATAAGCAGATGTGAGGTGGTGGGCAAGTAATCTATCTGGACTATAAATTAACATGCAGGTATCTTTGGCCTGGAAAAATTATCTATGGTGTTGAGAGCGCATTTCGCTCTTCCTCCTGCAAGTGTAGCAGCCATGAAATGAGCCCTTTTTTGCACCTTATTCATGGTCAGGAGCAGGTATAGGCATGGACGCGTCAACAGCCAGGACCAGACGTGCTCGTGCAGTTCTGAAGTCGCAGCATGACATGCATCTCCAATGCACTGCCCAGGCCATACCTTCACCATGTCCCCATGGTACACGGATGCGCTTGTGCCAGGGATATCCGTGTACCCAGCTTTCTGAAACAGCCTGGGGAAGTCTCTGTAATTTGCACATCTGAATGTCCATTTTCAGATGCCCAAATCACAAATAGAGCCTCTAACACAGTGGTTCCCAAACTTAGGGTCAGGACCCCAAATGGGGTCACATCATCAGTGGATGGGGTAACAGAAATATGGTCTTTTCTCCTTCTCTCTGGACTTTCAATGTGACCTATGCCAAGTAGTGGCAGTCATCAGTCAGCATGAGGTCTGTGAGCCAGTGAACACTGAGAGGCTCTTGCCCCCTCCTGGGTGAGCTTACTGTTAAACTGGAAACCCATGCTGAATACGGGGGTCTGTACGCACCCGCTGCATACTGACACAAGGGACCCTGTGCTGGTTGCTACTGCCTCCGCTGCTTTTTTAGATGAGTGGAGGGAGGGGAAGGTGGCTGGAGACCTGCTATTTTGATTTCATTATCATCTGGGGGTCACATGAATTTTCAGTTGTTAAAATGGGGTCATATGAGATAAAATTTGAAACTCACTGCTCTAAGATGACTCCCTTAGTGCTTGAATTTCAGTGTATTTTGTAACATTGGCTGTCACAGCTGGAATAAGTCCAGATATTCACCACTGGAAACCAGATAGTGGCTACAATGTGATATGTGCCTTTGAGTCAATGCTGACTCCAGGTGACCCAGCAGCTCCTGGGTTTTCTTGGCAGTGTGACCAGAAGTAGATAGCCAGGCCTTTCTTTTCAGGCAATGGAGGGTGAAGTGACGTGCCCAAGGCCTTAAGGAGTGCTAGTAGGAACTGAACTCTGGTCTCTTGGTTACTAAGGCAGTGCTTGAGTAATTAGGCTACTCCTCCACTCCAACTGGAGTGTGGCAGGTGCTGAATATTTGGATTCAGCTCTGACCACCGGTACTGTCTGCAAAGCGGTGATATTCAGCCCACTATCCAGAGAGCTAACCAGATAAAGTTAGGACATCCTTTTTGCTGTCCCAACTTTATCTGGATAGTTATCAAGGTGGCAGACTGAATAGCACAGTTAACCAGGTAACTCCAGGGGATACTCTCACTCTGCCCACTGACACCCCCCTCCCCGATGCTATCAGGATAGTATCAGAACAGCCTTCAATGATTTTCTGTGGCAGTATCCAAAAAATGTCACTGAACTGCAAGGGATGGTCCTGGATGGCAGATCCTGCTACTTGGATTACTGACTTGGAATATCGGGTCCATAACATTTTATGCTACTTCATTTACAATTGGTAATTCAATAATTACTTTTAATAATATTCAATACCGTTTAAATGTTTTCATTTTATTCACGTTGGCTGAACTTTCAGTGTTTATTTTCTCAATGATCAATACACTGTGCTATTGCATGGTAAAGGTATAAGGTGAAGAAGAGGAATTGTCATACTGGATCAGAGCAAAGGGCCATTAAGCCCAGTATCCCCTTTATTCCCTTTCCAACAGTAGCTAAGGCAGGTCTCAAGTACCTGGGAGGATCCGAACAAGAAGGGAGATGGTTTAATAATGCGCTTACTCCCAGGACAAGCAGTGACTTTCCCCAGATCTGTCTAAATAACTGCTTAAGGACTTTTCCTCCAGGAATTTGTCCAAACCTTTTTAAACCCCGCTACGCTAACTGCTTTTAGCACATCATCCAGCAATGAGTTCCAGAGCTTAGCTATGCGTTGAGTGCAATATTATTTTCTCCTGCTTGTTTTAAATGTACGACTTAGCAACTTCATTGCATGTCCTTAGTCTTTGTATTTTTTTAAGGATTAAACAATTGATTCAAGATTACCTGTTCCACTCCGCACAGGATTTTATGGTCTCTATCATATGTTGTTTCATTCATTAACATTATTCCCCACCCATCACATCATTACTGGGTAGGTTATAATAAAAACATACATAATTATTCACATATATAACAAGCTACAACAGCACTTAACACTCCGGTAAAATAAATCCATGTCTCACCTGTACTGATGCAAACAAATAAGATTTTAGCAGTTTTCTAAAGCTTAAATCATCCCGTGTCTGCCTGATACTTAATGGTATAGACTTCTACATGACAGGTCCCATTACTGAAACGCACTTGCCTGTACTTTGGCTCTCTGGACAAGAAAAGCAGATAGAACCTGCAAAGGTTCATGCTGGCTTGACTGGTGAGTCTGACTCAGAGCATAAGCAGCTATCAAAGCAGATAACTCAATATCAAAATCAGCGTAAAGGTTCTAATGTAGTAGAGGACACTTAAAAAATGTACATTGTTGTGCCCGGAGCCTGTGTAACTTATTAAACCATCTCCCCTCTGCCGTCTCTTCTCCAAGCTCAACAGCCCTAATCTCTTTAGTCTTTCCTCACATGAAGATCATTCTATTCCATTTATTAATTTGGTTGCCAGGGCCAACCTAAGGGTATTTGACACTTTCATCTGTGCAGCCACCACCAGTGGTAGGTCAAGGCCCTTCCACCCCCAGCTGCCCAGTGTCTCTCCTTCCCTCTCCCCTTGAGGTGTTCACTATCTCCTTCTTTTTCTCCCTATGTCCATCGCATCTGTAACATCTCACCCCTCGTGGCTGTCACTGCTACTGCATCAGCCCATCAAGTCAGCCCGGGCCTGTGACTCTAAAGCAGAATCTGCACAGTTGGCATGGGGTCCCGGGCATCATGCATGCCCAAGGACTGCCATATTCTGCCTCCTCCAGACTTCCTGGGCAGGAAGCAGCGGATCTGGGCTGGGTGTCAATTTGTGAGAGCTATTTTCCCATGAATGTAATGTGGGTTTCTTAAAAAACTGAAAAGGCATCAAAAATGATTTTACCAATTTTTAGTTTTTCATGGATAGGGGATGGATGTGACTCCAATAATGAAATATCTTAATAAGTGATAGTGTGGTCTTAGTATTAACTTAATAACTGGGGCTGAATTTACTGATATGCTGTGGGGATAACCACTTGCTGAGGCAGATGTAAAATGCTAATATAGAGGGTGGAATTTTCCAGCAGGTTTCCCCACTGAGGATGGTGCTGGAGAGAAATTTGATTGTCTAATGGCCTAAAAGGTATCCTTCCAGCTCCAATGTGGGTAAGGTTACCAGATGTCCCTGATTTTCAGGAATTGTCCCTGATTTCTGACCCTTGTTCCTGGCTTTCACCTCTCTGACGACCTCATGTCCTTCATTCCAGCAATGGGAACTGAGATGCAGGGGGAAATGGCAGCAGGCAGCACAATGCTATGGAGGAAAAAACAGGCATTTCAATGACCTCAGTGTGGCAGGTGGCCGAGGTCTTTTGTGCGAACTCAAAGCCTATGCTGTTCTCCCCTCCCTGACAGGAAATTTATATCAGAGGGTTAGGGATTTGGAAGGTCTTGAGCACACACATGTGCAATGGCTCATGCTATGTGCATGGATTTCTAGGGTGGCTGAGTAGAGAGGATAGAGGCACCAGCAGTACCAGCACATAAGGTGAAGTAAGAGGATGGGGTGATTGTTTCTGATGGGCCCGATATTCAGAGGCGACTAGCACAATTATAGTGCCCAGCCATCCCCGCTGAACAGTACACCGCGATATTCAATGCTGGGACCAGCTGCAGAAGCTGGAAGCTAACCGGACAGCAGCTGAATAACTTCAGCAGCAAAAGTAGGACAGCTTTTGCTGTGCCCATCTTTTGCTGCCAAGAGATAACTGGACAGCAGCTGAATATCTCCGCTGATTGGTTATCCCTGGGTACTTTCCCTGAAACGCCTCGATGCGAATTGCGTAGCTTCGGTGTGTATAGTGGCGGTATTCAAGGATATTCAGCGGCACTAACCATGTTAATGTCAATGAATATCCCACTTAGCAGCATTTACAAGGTTCCCAGATCGAATATCGGTCCTGATGATCTTAAGCTGGCTGAACAGATAGAAAAGGTGACGGCAAAAGCCAGAAGGATACTTGGATGCATAGGAAGAGGATTGGCCAAAAGGAAAAAGGAGGTGATAGTGCCCCTGTATAAGTCTTTGGTGAGACCTACAGTAATTTAGAGTATTGTGTGCAATTCAGGATATAAACAGAGTTGAGTACGTGCAGAGGATGGCTACCAAATGATCAATGGTCTTCGTCAAAAGGCATATTGGGACAGACTTGAAGATCTTAATATGTAAACTTTGGAAGAAAGACAAGAGAGAGGAAATATGATAGAGACATTTGAATACTTCTGTGGCAAAAAATGCACAGGAGGAGACCTACTTTCAATTAAAGGAAAGCTCTACAACGAGGGGGCATAGGATGAAGGTGAAAGGAAATATACTCAGGAGTAATGTGCAGAAATATTTCTTTATGGAAAGAGAGGTAGATGTGTGGAATGGTCTTCCAGTACAGGTAATAAAGACAAAAAATGCATCTGAATTCAAAAAAGCATAGGAGAAACACAAAGGATCTCTAAAGGAAAAAAGGGACTATAGAGCTTAATGGATTGTATGGAAGGGCAGACTGGATAGGCTGTATGGTCTTTACCTGCTGTCATGTTTCTATGTTTCAAAGAAATGCTTGAGACGGTGTGTGGGGAAAGAGGATTTAAGGAGATTAAGAAGAGAGACACTGGACATATGGGTATTAGGAAAGGTAAGGAGTTATGTTGTATACCTTTGAGGGGTCAAGGAAGGGAAGGAGAGAGGAGGGTGGATAATTGGGAAAGGGATTTTCTGAACACTTGTGGGGGGTGAGAGGTAAGGAAGAGAAGGGAGAAGGAGATGCTGGACACCTGGGAGGCAGGCGGAGGAGAGGAAGGGAAGGGAAAAGGAGATGCTGGGCACCTGGGAGGCAGGGGGAGGTGAAGAAGGGAGAAGGAGATGCTGGACACCTGGGAGGCAGGGGGAGGTGAGGAAGGGAAGGGAAAAGGAGATGCTGGACACCTGGGAGGCAGGGGGAGGTGAAGAAGGGAGAAGGAGATGCTGGACACCTGGGAGGCAGGGGGAGGTGAGGAAGGGAAGGGAGAAGGAGATGCTGGACTCCTGGGAGGCAGGGGGAGGTGAAGAAGGGAAGGGAGAAGGAGATGCTGGACATCTGGGAGGCAGGGGGAGGTGAAGAAGGGAAGGGAGAAGGAGATGCTGGACATCTGGGAGGCAGGGGGAGGTGAAGAAGGGAGAAGGAGATGCTGGACACCTGGGAGGCAGGGGGAGGTGAGGAAGGGAAGGGAGAAGGAGATGCTGGGCACCTGGGAGGCAGGGGGAGGTGAAGAAGGGAGAAGGAGATGCTGGACACCTGGGAGGCAGGGGGAGGTGAAGAAGGGAAGGGAGAAGGAGATGCTGGACATCTGGGAGGCAGGGGGAGGTGAAGAAGGGAAGGGAGAAGGAGATGCTGGACACCTGGGAGGCAGGGGGAGGTGAGGAAGGGAAGGGAAAAGGAGATGCTGGGCACCTGGGAGGCAGGGGGAGGTGAAGAAGGGAGAAGGAGATGCTGGACACCAGGGAGGCAGGGGGAGGTGAGGAAGGGAAGGGAGAAAGAGATGCTGGACATCTGGGAGGCAGGGGGAGGTGAAGAAGGGAAGGGAGAAGGAGATGCTGGACATCTGGGAGGCAGGGGTAGGTGAGGGAGGGAAGGGAAAAGGAGATGCTGGACTCCTGGGAGGCAGGGGGAGGTGAGGGAGGGAAGGGAAAAGGAGATGCTGGACTCCTGGGAGGCAGGGGGAGGTGAGGAAGGGAAGGGAATAGGAGATGCTGGACTCCTGGGAGGCAGGAGGAGGTGAGGGAGGGAAGGGAAAAGGAGATGCTGGACTCCTAGGAGGCAGGGGGAGGTGAGGGAGGGAAGGGAAAAGGAGATGCTGGACTCCTGGGAAGCAGGTGGAGGTGATGGAGGGAAGGGAGAAGGAGATGCTGGACATCTGGGAGGCAGGGGAAGGTGAGGAAGGGAAGGGAAAAGGAGATGCTGGACTCCTGGGAGGCAGGGGGAGGTGAGGGAGGGAAGGGAAAAGGAGATGCTGGACTCCTGGGAGGCAGGGGGAGGTGAGGGAGGGAAGGGAAAAGGAGATGCTGGACACCTGGGAGGCAGGGGGAGGAGAGGAAGGGAAGGGAAAAGGAGATGCTGGGCACCTGGGAGGCAGAGAGAGGTGAGGAAGGGAAGGGAAAAGGAGATGCTGGACACCTGGGAGGCAGGGGGAGGTCAGGAAGGCAACGAAGAACGACCTGCTGGCCATCTGGGAGGCTGGGGGAGGTGAGGAAGGGAAGGGAAAAGGAGATGCTGGACTCCTGGGAGGCAGGGGGAGGTGAGGGAGGGAAGGGAAAAGGAGATGCTGGACTCCTGGGAGGCAGGGGGAGGTGAGGGAGGGAAGGGACAAGGAGATGCTGGACTCCTTGGAGGCAGGGGGAGGTGAGGGAAGGGAAGGGAAAAGGAGATGCTGGGCACCTGGGAGGCAGGGGGAGGTGAGGAAGGGAAGGGAAAAGGAGATGCTGGACACCTGGGAGGCAGGGGGAGGTGACGAAGGGAAGGGAGAAGGAGATGCTGGACATCTGGGAGGCAGGGGGAGGTGAGGAAGGGAAGGGAAAAGGAGATGCTGGACTCCTGGGAGGCAGGGGGAGGTGAGGAAGGGAAGGGAAAAGGAGATGCTGGACTCCTGGGAGGCAGGGGGAGGTGAGGGAGGGAAGGGAAAAGGAGATGCTGGACTCCTGGGAGGCAGGGGGAGGTGAAGAAGGGAGAAGGAGATGCTGGACACCTGGGAGTCAGGGGGAGGTGAGGAAGGGAAGGGAAAAGGAGATGTTGGACACCTGGGAGGCAGGGGGAGATGAAGAAGGGAAGGGAGAAGGAGAGGCTGGACACCTGGGAGGCAGGGGGAGGTGAGGAAGGGAAGGGAGAAGGAGATGCTGGACATCTGGGAGGCAGGGGGAGGTGAAGAAGGGAAGGGAGAAGGAGATGCTGGACATCTGGGAGGCAGGGGGAGGTGAGGGAGGGAAGGGAAAAGGAGATGCTGGACTCCTGGGAGGCAGGGGGAGGTGAGGGAGGGAGGGAAGGGAAAAGGAGATGCTGGACTCCTGGGAGGCAGGGGGAGGTGAGGAAGGGAAGGGAAAAGGAGATGATGGACTCCTGGGAGGCAGGGGGAGGTGAGGGAAGGAAGGGAAAAGGAGATGCTGGACTCCTGGGAGGCAGGGGGAGGTGAGGGAGGGAAGGGAAAAGGAGATGCTGGACTCCTGGGAGGCAGGGGGAGGTGAGGGAGGGAAGGGAGAAGGAAATGCTGGACATCTGGGAGGCAGGGGGAGGTGAGGAAGGGCAGGGAAAAGGAGATGCTGGACACCTGGGAGGCTGGGGGTGGTGAGGTAGGGACGGGAAATGGAGTTGCTGGTCTCCTGGGAGGCTGGGGGTGGTGAGGGAGGGAAGGGAAAAGGAGATGCTGGACACCTGGGAGGCAGGGGGAGGTGAGGAAGGGAAGGGAAAAGGAGATGCTGGGCACCTGGGAGGCAGAGGGAGGTGAGGAAGGGAAGGGAAAAGGAGATGCTGGACACCTGGGAGGCAGGGGGAGGTGAAGAAGGGAAGGGAGAAGGAGATGCTGGACACCTGGGAGGCAGGGGGAGGTGAGGAAGGGAAGGGAAAAGGAGATGCTGGACTCCTGGGAGGCAGGGGGAGGTGAGGGAGGGAAGGGAAAAGGAGATGCTGGACTCCTGGGAGGCAGGGGGAGGTGAGGGAGGGAAGGGAAAAGGAGATGCTGGACTCCTGGGAGGCAGGGGGAGGTGAGGGAGGGAAGGGAGAAGGAGATGCTGGACATCTGGGAGGCAGGGGGAGGTGAGGAAGGGAAGGGAAAAGGAGATGCTGGACTCCTGGGAGGCAGGGGGAGGTGAGGGAGGGAAGGGAAAAGGAGATGCTGGACTCCTGGGAGGCAGGGGGAGGTGAGGGAGGGAAGGGAAAAGGAGATGCTGGACACCTGGGATGCAGGGGGAGGAGAGGAAGGGAAGGGAAAAGGAGATGCTGGGCACCTGGGAGGCAGGGGGAGGTGAAGAAGGGAAGGGAGAAGGAGATGCTGGACATCTGGGAGGCAGGGGGAGGTGAGGAGGGAAGGGAAAAGGAGATGCTGGACTCCTGGGAGGCAGGGGGAGGTGAGGGAGGGAAGGGAAAAGGAGATGCTGGACACCTGGGAGGCAGGGGGAGGTGAGGGAAGGGAAGGGCAAAGGAGATGCTGGGCACCTGGGAGGCAGGGGGAGGTGAGGAAGGGAAGGGAAAAGGAGATGCTGGACACCTGGGAGGCAGGGGGAGGTGAAGAAGGGAAGGGAGAAGGAGATGCTGGACATCTGGGAGGCAGGGGGAGGTGAGGAAGGGAAGGGAAAAGGAGATGCTGGACTCCTGGGAGGCAGGGGGAGGTGAGGAAGGGAAGGGAAAAGGCGATGCTGGACTCCTGGGAGGCAGGGGGAGGTGAGGGAGGGAAGGGAAATGGAGATGCTGGACTCCTGGGAGGCAGGGGGAGGTGAAGAAGGGAAGGGAAAAGGAGATGCTGGACACCTGGGAGGCAGGGGGAGATGAAGAAGGGAAGGGAGAAGGAGACACTGGACACCTGGGAGGCAGGGGGAGGTGAAGAAGGGAAGGGAGAAGGAGATACTGGACATCTGGGAGGCAGGGGGAGGTGAGGGATGGAAGGGAAAAGGAGATGCTGGACACCTGGGAGGCAGGGGGAGGTGAGGAAGGGAAGGGAAAAGGAGATGCTGGACACCTGGGAGGCAGGGGGAGATGAAGAAGGGAAGGGAGAAGGAGACGCTGGACACCTGGGAGGCAGGGGGAGGTGAAGAAGGGAAGGGAGAAGGAGATGCTGGACATCTGGGAGGCAGGGGGAGGTGAGGGATGGAAGGGAAAAGGAGATGCTGGACTCCTGGGAAGCAGGGGGAGGTGAGGGAGGGTGGGAAGGGAAATGCTGGACTCCTGGGAGGCAGGGGGAGGTGAGGAAGGGAAGGGAAAAGGAGATGCTGGACTCCTGGGAGGCAGGGGGAGGTGAGGGAGGGAAGGGAAAAGGAGATGCTGAACTCCTGGGAGGCAGGGGGAGGTGAGGGAGGGAAGGGAAAAGGAGATGCTGGACTCCTGGGAGGCAGGGGGAGGTGAGGAAGGGAAGGGAGAAGGAGATGCTGGACATCTGGGAGGCAGGGGGAGGTGAGGAAGGGAAGGGAAAAGGAGATGCTGGACTCCTGGGAGGCAGGGGGAGGTGAGGGAGGGAAGGGAAAAGGAGATGCCGGGCACCTGGGAGGCAGAGGGAGGTGAGGAAGGGAAGGGAGATGGAGATGCTGGACTCCTGGGAGGCAGGGGGAGGTGAGGAAGGGAAGGGAAAAGGAGATGCTGGACTCCTGGGAGGCAGGGGGAGGTGAGGGAGGGAAGGGAGAAGGAGATGCTGGACACCTGGGAGGCAGGGGGAGGTGAGGGAAGGGAAGGGAAAAGGAGATGCTGGGCACCTGGGAGGCAGGGGGAGGTGAGGAAGGGAAGGGGAAAGGAGATGCTGCACACCTGGGAGGCAGGGGGAGGTGAAGAAGGGAAGGGAAAAGGAGATGCTGGACAACTGGGAGGCAGGGGGAGGTGAGGAAGGGAAGGGAAAAGGAGATGCTGGACTCCTGGGAGGCAGGGGGAGGTGAGGAAGGGAAGGGAAAAGGAGATGCTGGACTCCTGGGAGGCAGGGGTTGGTGAGGGAGGGAAGGGAAAAGGAGATGCTGGACTCCTGGGAGGCAGGGGGAGGTGAAGAAGGGAGAATGAGATGCTGGACACCTGGGAGGCAGGGGGAGGTGAGGAAGGGAAGGGAAAAGGAGATGCTGGACACCTGGGAGGCAGGGGGAGGTGAAGAAGGGAGAATGAGATGCTGGACACCTGGGAGGCAGGGGGAGGTGAGGAAGGGAAGGGAAAAGGAGATGCTGGACACCTGGGAGGCAGGGGGAGGTGAGGAAGGGAAGGGAAAAGGAGATGCTGGACACCTGGGAGGCAGGGGGAGATGAAGAAGGGAAGGGAGAAGGAGCGGCTGGACACCTGGGAGGCAGGGGGAGGTGAGGGAGGGAAGGGAGAAGGAGATGCTGGACACCTGGGAGGCAGGGGGAGGTGAGGAAGGGAAGGGAAAAGGAGATGCTGGACACCTGGGAGGCAGGGGGAGGTGAGGAAGGGAAGGGAAAATGATATTCTGGACACCTGGGTGGGGGCATAAGGAAGAGAAGAGATGATGCTGGATACTTGTGAGATAGGGAAAGGAAGAAAGATGTTGGACACTTGGGGGGTAGCGTAGGGAGGGCAGATGCTGGATACCTCAGGGGGTGTAAGGAAGGGAAGGGAATGTTAAGGGAGATTTGAACACCTGTGGGGGGATAAGGAAGGGAAGGGGAAGGAAGATGCTGGACATCTAGTGGGGGGGGGGGTGGAGCGGTAAGTAAGATAAGATGCTGGACACCTGAGAGAGGAGAGAAGGGGTAAGGAGAGGTGCTGAACTATAGGAAGGTGGGGAAGGAAAGAAAAGGGGACATACTGGAAATGGAGAATGGAGAAGGAAAGACAGTGGGAGATACTGGACACAGGGCAGGGAGAAGGAAGATGGTGAGAATAGAGAGTGAGAGGGTCGGGAAGGAGAGAGAGAGAGAGCTGGGGAATGGAAAGGCTGAGGTGAGGGAGATGGTAAAATGTATGTAGATGCAGTAAAAAGGGGGACACTGAAGACAGAATGATGATGAGGGGCGAAGATGGAGTGGATAGAGAAGCAGAATATATAAGTGGATGAAAGTTGAATGATCAATGTCAGAGATGAGTGTAGGGGAGGAAGTGAAGAAAGGAGGAGAGAAAAAAAAAAGCAAATGAACAGGACACACTGGGAAAAGCATTAAGAGAAGATGGACAGACAAAAGCAGAAACCAGAGACTAAAAGAGAAATGCTGAAGTAAAAATGGTCAGACAGTAAAGGTAGAAAGAATAATTTTATTTTTAATTTACTGATTGGAATACGTTAGTTTTTGGAATTTACATCTTCTATTTTTATATTTTGCACAGCTCAGAGGGGGGAAATGCATAACTTGCATCACTGCATCTATTTCTTTGGTGATTTATTTATTTATTTGTAAGTCTTTTATATACCGCTACTTCCCAAGATCAGTGGCGGTTTACATCAAACAATAAGAAGTACATAGAACAGCTCAATAATAAAACTGGTACAATGAACGGTAATCAGAACTAAAAACAATAAGTATAAGCATATTTTGAACTATTTACAGATTTTTTACAATATATATATATATATCATGTTTTATCATGTGTTCAGTTATGTGAGTAGTGTCATGATTATTAGGGCAGAAGAGAGCCTTGGTGATTTATGGAGGATGGGAGGCCTTGTCTAATTTATTATCTATGTTAGAGTAATACTGAGAAAATAGATATGTTTTTAAGTCTTTTCGGAATTGCTTTAGGTCTTTTATCTCCCTTAATTGAGCAGGGAGATTATTCCACAATGAAGGGGCTACAAATGAGAATGCTGTTGCTTGTACTATGTTTTGTTTTTCTGATTGAATTGGGCACTAAAATGGTATTGAGGTTATTCCTACGTCTTATCCTGTTATCTGAGGGATTATGAATCAATGTGGATAGGTAGGATGGTGCTATCTGGTTAATTAGTTTGAATGTGATTAGTAAGATTTTGTATTGTATTCTACTTAGTATAGGTTGCCAGTGCAGGGAATAGAGTATCGGAGTGATGTGATCGGTCAATTTAGCTTTAGAAATTATCCTTGCTGTTACATTCTGTGCCATTTGCAGAATTTTTAAGTTTTTTCTAGGTACTCCTGATAGAATTCCATTACAGTAGTCAATATGTGGAGATATTAGTGCTTGCGTGATAGTTCTGAAGTCTTCATTTTCTAAGAGGGGCCTCAATTGTTGTATTGATCATAGCTTATAATAAATTGTTTTGGTTGTTTTCTTAAGGTGGTTTGTGAAATTAAGGGCCTTGTCGAGGGTGATTCCCAAGTATTTAATCTCTTCTTTTATGGAAAGGGTAAAGTTCAGAATTGTGATATCAGTTGGCGGAGTGTAGTTTATGTTTTTTGAAGTGATTAGTATCTCTGTTTTCTTAAAGTTAATTTTCAGATTATTTGAGCATAGCCATTTTTCGGCTTCCATGAGGCAGCTTGATATTATGTCATTGTTTGGGTCGTCTATATTGAATGCAGTGTACAACATAATATCATCAGCATATATGTGATAATTCACTTTGTATTTCTGGAAAATGGTACAAATTGGTTGAAGATAAATGTTGAATAAAAGGGCCGATAAAGCAGAGCCCTGAGGTATTCCTTGTTCTTGAGGAAAGGGTGGTGATGAGTCCTGATTCACTTTTACAAATTGTGTACGGTCGGATATATATGATTTAAACCAGTCTAGCGTTGTTTTCCTTAATCCTATTTGAAAGAGTCTTGATATTAGTATGTTGTGATTTACACTATCAAAGGCAGCAGATATATCTAGGAATACCAGTAGAAATGCCTGTTTTGTATTATCTAGACCTTTATTGAGAGTGTCCAATAGTGCAAGCAGGAGGGTCTCTACGCTGTGAAATGGTCGAAACCCATATTGGTGATCATCAAGAGGGGCATATGTATCTATAAAATCTGTTTGCTTGGATTCCTTGGAAGTGGTAGTGTTGCTGTTATGGGATGGATGAGGAGAAGAAATAACTCCTTTCCCTCCCCCACCTCCTGTTGTGTAATCCTGATTTGCCTGAAAAAAAAAATTGATAAACTTAAGTGTGGGGCAAAAGCTGAGTTTAGAAATCTTTTGGGGAGGCTCCATCCCCGTACTCCTATCCCTGTCCCAAACAGAAAGGCAAAGTACCTGTCCTCAGATTACCTTCTGGATCCTGACTCACCCTAAAGCTGTTAAATCCATAGGAGCCAGGAGGGAACCCACTTCTTGCTGCCCCAGTGCCACTATGTTGAAAAATTGTTTGTGGTGTCTCACTCCTAGCTGTAAGTCAGAAGATATTGCTAAGGATCAGTCTGTCAGACTGGGAGAGCTTCCTTGGGTAATTCTAAGCTCAACGTCTGCCCACATGGGGGGCGATGGGGTGCTTTTTAGGCCACTAAACCACCAGGGATTTCAGGGCCCCTCAGAAAGAGACTTTTGGCATGATTTATTTATTTAAAGTTTTTTATGTATTGTCTTTCTACAATTCAAGACGGTTTACATGGAACTCAACAACAACAGTGTAGGTACAGCTGTTGTATGTACAACAATACTTGGGTCTATTTTGAAATAACAGGGCTCCTATGTGAGAAGTAGAAAAAGGGCCAATTTTAAGCCTATTTTATAAAGGTACCATTCACAATAAGCAGTTTAAATAAGTCTAGCACGTGTATTTGTAATCCTAAAAACATTTTCAGTATAATATTGGTCCATTTCCACCAATGTCCATTTTTATAATAATATATTCACTTTAATAAGAGAGACACTGGTAAAACCATAATTTAAAATTTGATATACTTAAAAAGTTAAATAAATTGAACATTTAGTTATCTTTCCAGACTGCAACGTCCACAATATGAGGTTTCACTTCAATAGAAACTCACATTTTCAGCTCATCCAATCATCAAAACCTGCTCAATATTCTTCAGGCAGCTTCTCGACATGATATCATGTTTCAATACATTTGCATCGGGACTAACTGGTTGAAACTTTTCATCTTCCCGGCCCACTCTTCATGTTTTACGCTGTTTACTAATTAAATAAATATGGTGTCAGCATTTGTATACACTATTTGATTCATGTTTAAATCCCCCCATCATGTGATTAAATATCCAATTATTACAATTCTTTATTGTGTGTTAAATTGAACTAGTGCCTTCATTGCATGCAATTTATCTCAAGCACATTTATTGTATTTATCTTGAAAAACAGACTGGACAGGAATGGCTTAAGAAACACCATTCTAAAGTAATGTGGTTCCATTCCTCCCCTCCCCTCCCTAAAATCCACCAGCTCTTTGATATGCCCAGAGATCTCCAAATTCCCCACATCAAGCTGGCAGTAGGATTGCCTCTTTCATACTCCCAACTCAGCTTTCTGCATTGGTCTAATGCTATGCTGCTTAAAACACTGCTCAAAGTTAAGAGAGCAGGTGTAGTTAATGATGTAGTCTCTGCAGTTTTATTTAGAAAATTATGTATGTTGCTAACACTGAGGATGTAATGGGTGAGTAGCCTAGTGGTTAGAACACTAATCTTTAACCAAAAAGATCACTGTTCAAATCCCATTGGTTCGCCTTGGGTAAGTCACTCAACTCTCGGTTGCCTCCAGTATCAACATAGTTTGAAAGCATTCCTGAAACAGAGAAATATCTACTATACCTGATTGCCACTTTCCTTGACTGACAACTGGAGAGGATAATTAAACATGTTCTGATTCATGACACTTGGCAAATTACTTTTGACCATACATTTTTCTAAACCTGAATCTGGGCGAAATGAATCAGCCAAATGGTTAGTGAATGGTAAATCAGTTTTATTTTCTTATCATCTTGTTGGCATCATCTATTCCTAAAGACTATAGATATCTCAGCATTTAAAATGTCAAGGCAAAGCATAGATCATATTGCATTAATTCACTCCCCAACAGCAAGCAAATGTAACCTATTTAGAGGCTCATGAGCGATAGCCAAGCTTTATGCTTTTTGGAAGGAGCCATTCTATTTTAGTAAATGGATGATTTCAGCGGTGGGTCTTGAAAACATACTGACTCTGAAGGTGTTGTGGAAAGGTAGAGCATGTTTGTTCTTGTAATAATGACTGATGTGAAGATCCTTGAGGATAGAAGCTTGCTTAATAGCTTCTCAAAGTCAATAAGCTTATGGCTGAATGCATTTTGTGCTGTCAAACTTTTCTTAATAAATATGCAGGCCCTACATGTTTAACTTTGCCTTGCATGAAAAATTTGACATAAACACAAACTGACTGGTGATTGCTTTTCACAAAGAAAAACTTCAGTAAAACAGTTTTCTGCATAACATAGTAACACAGCAAACGATGGCAGAAGAAAGATCAAATTTGGTGCGTCCAGCCACAATTCTTCCATTGCCCTCTTGGTAGATGAGCACTCGTAAATTCCTACACACAAACCACCACTAGCTGCCATTACCTCCTTTATCTTTGACCTTCCTTATCCAGGGGCGGCCCAAGGGGGGTGCGGGGCCATGTGCGGAGACTCGGTGCGGGGCCTCATTTGCATAAGAGACCTCATTTGCATACATATTTGCATAATGTTACCCTACACTAACTTTTAGTAAACATGCCTCTTAATGAGTGTATAGATAAAGAAAGACTAAACGATTTCTACATTACTATAATCCGGTGCCAACCGCCAGGCACCTTAGGAACTACTACAAACACTGCCCATTTAGAACCCATAGCAAACCCGCCGTATCCTAACAGCACTACCCTGACGCACAAAGCACCATATCCTACCTATCAAAAGGCAACACTGCAAATATTAAACCAATACATTTCAGAGAATAACAATACATGACCTACTGGGGAAAGAGAACAAGTGGTAATGTCAAATAGGAATTACATAAACAGAATACCTCAGCTCAGTTACACATGCAGAACATAAACCATCACCAAACAAGGAATCAAAATTTAGAAACATGAAGACAATAATTAAACTGGGAATCCCAAAAGCCAAACTTGGAATGTACAACAACACTGTAGAAATATTTTATTTATTTATTTATTACAGTTTCTTTTATACCGTGCTATTTGAGATCAGTGCGGTTTACAATGAACGTTAAAACTACACATCTCAGTTTAGAGATTTGTGCTTACAATAAACAGGCATAATAACTTGGGAATACAATTAAACAAGTTTCTTAACAGGGAGAACATGATAAATATATACAGGCCACTTAATGTAACTATATAAAGGATTATATGAAAAGTAAATATATAAAAGCTATAAATTAATTTCCTCTTGTACTAAACAAAGCGCAGATGTTAATGATGCACGTTTCCCAGAGCTGACATATTCCAGTTAATAAATTCAAAATAAAGAGACATTTTTCTACCTTTTGTGCATTTTTTTTTCAGTTGCAATTGCTCCAGCCACTTTCTTCTGGTTTCTTCGTGTCTTCTGCTAACTCTCCATCGTCTGCTGTCCATTTGTCCTTTCTTCTCTCTTCTAGTTTTTTTTCCATTCTCTCTCTACATCTGCTTTAAGATACTAATCTTTCTCCTTTTGCTCTTTCCTCATTCCTATTTCATCCACTCAAATTTTACCCCTCCATCCTCAATCCCCACTTACTCTCCCAATACCCAGCCAATTGTAGATTTTTCTTCCCTCCCACACAAAATATTTTCCCCTCTCCATTTCACTCTCCCAGCCCCATCCCATTCTAATCCTCCCCCAATATCAGCCCCCTTCTAGTCCCCGCATCAGCCCATTTCCAGTCCTAGCCCACCATCAGCACATTTCCAATCCTATCCTAGCCCCACTATCAGCCCATTTCCAGTCCTAGTCCCCCCATCAGCCCATTTCCAATCCTAGCTCCCCCATCCATTTCCAGTCCTATTTGAGTCCTTCCATCAGCTCATCTCCAATCCCAGCCCCCCATCAGCCCATTTCTAGTCCTTTCCTAGCCCCAATCAGCCCATGTCAAATCCTAGCTACCCCTCCACTCAGCCCATTTCCAATCCAAGCTCCCCATGAGCCTACGTCCAGTTCTAGCCCCCTCCATGAGTCCATTTCAATCCAAGCCCCCACCACAGCCCATTTCCAAACTTAGCACCCCCCAACAGCCCATTTCCAGTCCACTCCTAGCCCCTCCATCAGCCCATTTCCTGTCCTAGATCCCCCCCATTCAGCCCATTTCCATTCCAAGCCCCCTCCCCATCAGCTATTTGCAGTTCAAGCCCGCTTCCACTCAGCCCATTTCCATTCCAAACCCCCATCCCCATCAGCTATTTGCAGTTCAAGCCCCCCTTCCACTCAGCCCATTTCCAGACCTAGCAACCCCCCCAGCCCATTACCAGTCCTAGCCCCCCATTACCAGTCCTAAGCCCCCAACAGCCCACTTCCAGTCCTAACCCTCCTATCACCCCATTTTCAGTCTTAGCCACCCCATAGCCCATTACTAGTCCTAACCCACCCATCAGCCACCTCGAGTCTTAACTCCCCCATCACCCCATTTTCAGTCTTAGCCCCCCCCCCCCATTACCAGTCCTAACCCCTCTCCCCCATCAGCCCAGGTAAATTTAAATCTAAAAAAATAACCTGGCTGCTGCTGCTGTCGCTGCTTCCGCTGCCACCGTGGCAGTGGCAGAATCAAGTGTCCCACGGCCCCGCGGCCCTGTGCCCCTGCCCGGCAGAGCCTTCCCAGCATCAGCTCCGTCAGCGGCAGCTTTCAGAGTCGCAAAGAGAGAGTTTCTCTCTCGCGGCTCTGTTACGCCCACCGGGGCTGATGGGAAACAGCCTGTGCCGGAGGGCTCTGCCGGGCAGGCGTGCGGGGCCATGGGACACTTGATTCTGCCGCTGCCACGGCGGCAACAGCAGCAGCTAGTTGTTTTTTTTAGTTTTAATGCAGAATGTTGTTTGCACGGGGCCCCCTTAAACACGGGGCCCTGTGCAAACAACATTCTTGCTCAATGGACGGGCCGGCCCTGTCCTTATCATTTCCCTCCATATCAGACCTATTCATGCCCAGAAAATGGTAGTTCTTGACTCCGCCATTGTCACAGCCACTTGTAGACCATTTCAAGCCTTGCCATTTTCCACTATGATTCCTAAAAGGCCGGCACTAAATTAATCTGCCGTTGTGAACAGCCCAATTCTCATTTTTTTAGGGCAGGTCTTACAAATTATTGATCGAGTGGAAATTTCTAGGGGGATAGGGAATTCAGAGATAAACATGTGATCCTATAAAGCTACGGTAGCTAAGACCTGTTTTTCCAGCCACACCAACTAGAAAAGTTAAAACCAATTTTTATAGAAAATGAAGTTAGAAATCCTTATCCATTTATTAATTAAAGTAAGTTGAATTATTGTAACTCTTTGTTAATAGGGTTAACTAAAAAATATGCAGAAATTGCAAAGAAGCCAAAATCCTGCAATATCTTCTATTACAGTTACAGTATGACCCTGAGACCATGTTTCCCCACCTTGAATGCCCATCACTAGCAAATAGTCAAATACCAAGGCAATAGGGGGTCCTGAAACCTGAGCAAATGGCTGTAGTGATATATCGAGATCATTTCTGCTCAGCAATAGAAACTTTTAAAAACCTTTCTTCACCAATGGAGGTAAGAAGGACAGAGACATATAGGAAAGCATTCTTACTGAGCTATTCACTACTTGTTAGAAGCATAGAGGAAGACGGCAAGGACAGAAACGACCGATGAGTGGAGGTGATAGATGCCAGTACTTTAAGAAATTCTGAGCATGCTTCATTCTGATATGAAGGGCAGTGGTAAGGATATATAATGGCTGGGGCAGCTAATATTGTTTTCACTGTAGGAATGTATATGCTCATGTACTGAAAGTGCTCCCAGTGACATATCAAGCTTGTGACTTCTCCATCTATACAGTGCCAGTAGTACTACACGTCAGATTACCTTTTTTTATAATTTGCTGACTATCTCCAAGATTTCTGGTTATTTTTACGTTGTCATTATGTAGAAAGCCAACATGGATTTAGTCAAGGAAAGCCTAGTCTCCCTAATCTGTTATATTGTTGTGAAAGTGTAAATGAGCACATGGGGGTGGAGGAGTAGCCTAGTGGTTAGCACAACTGTCCAATACCCAGAAGGTCAACAGTTCAGATCCCACTGGTACCTCTCATGACCCTAGGCAAGCCACCTCACCCCACAGTGCCCCAGAAGAAAAGACCAGCAATTTACCTCTGGCAATACATTGTCAAGAAAACACAGAAGTAGCTGAGTCACTATGAATCATAAACAAACACATAGATAAAGGTGAGTCATTTGATATAGTATATCAGAGATTTTTAGAAAACCTGTGACAAGGTCTTGAGAGATTCTTGGGGAAATTTTAAAAAATCACAGGATAGGAGGCAGTGTATAACTGTGGATTAGGAACTGGTTAAAAGACAGAAAGCAGAAGGTAGGGCTAAATGTCCTATTTTCTCAATGGAGAAAGGTAAATAGTGGAGTACCCCAGAGATCTGTGCTGGGCCCACTGCCTTTTAACATATTCATAAATGACCTGGAAATCAAAATAATGAATGAGGGGATCAAATTGTCAGATGACACAAAATTATTAAAAGTTGTTAAAACACAAGAGGATTGTGAAAAATTGCAACAAGATCTTGATGAACTTGAATACTGGACGTTCAAATGGCAGATGGAATTTACTGTGGACTAGTGCAAAGTTTTGCACTTAGGGCCCAATTCTGTTCTGGACGTGCCGGGCTTCTGTTCACTTGGCTGGAACTGGATGCTTAGAATTAGCCAGGATTCTGATCCTGCAGGCCGGGACCCCAATTCTGATCGGTCTACATGTACAGACCTTCCTCGTATAACTCAGTCAGGGCTCCTGAATGGAGCCACGGCGCCATGCCATCCAGTTGGCATGGCACCAATACTCCATTCAGGAGCCACGATCCCCTGCCGCCAGAATAAATGCTTCATTCTCCACAACCCAACCCCTGATCTGGCCTCCCAAGGTCAAGGTTGGGCTGTGGGGAATCCCCTCTGCCCCTTCCTGCCTTTTCTGTGTCCTGCGCCAGCCACCCCCCGCTGACTAGGGGAACTTATTCCACCTCAGAGGTGGAATAAGTTCTCTATTTAGGCTGCCAGCCCCGGACATCCAGGGGAATCAGACCTGTACGTCTGGGGCTGGCAACTGCCTACTGCCCGCCCTAACGCTGTCCCCTATCTTCCCCTTTTCTGCCCCATCTAACTTCCCTATTCGCGGTTTGGAATGATCCTGTTAGGGAAAAACAACCCAAACTACAGTTAAACGATGCAAGGTTACACATTAGGAATCACCACCCAGGAAAAGGATTTGGGCGTCATCGTGGGTAATATGTTGAAACCCTCTGCCCAGTGTGCAGTGGCAGCCAAGAAAGCAAATATAATGCTAGGAATCATAAGGATTGGAATGGAGAATAAAAAGAAGGAAGTTAGGCCATCCCAACAGAGAGGTTCCAATAAAGATAAAAGTAACCCAGATGGCCTTAAGTACAGCGATTCCAAATCACCAGTATCAACTGATAACCATAGAATATGAATAAAATACAAACTATAAGATGCCTGAATGCAAATGCTAGAAGTCTAAAAATAAAATGGGAGAGCTGGAATATATATAACTAAATTAAAAGTAAGATATGGTTGGCATCTCAGAGATCTGGTGGAAGGAGGACAACCAGTGTCATTCATAGGAGTGGAGGAGTGGCCTAGTGGTTGGGGCAAGGTACTTCAGGCCGGAAGGTCAGGGGTTCAAATCCCACTAGAGGACAGCAACCTTGGGCCAGAAGGACTGGGGTTTCTAGTCCCACAGGTGCTCCTTGTGGTCTTGGGCAAGCCACTTAACCCTCCATAGCCCATGTTCCCTGTAAAATAGTTATCTCCAAGTTATAATGCCCTGTTCAATGTAATTTCAGTTTGTTCAATGTAAACTGCACTGATGCAGAATAGCACAGTATATAAGAGAATGTAAATAAATAAAACAATAAGACATTGTGATACCTGGTACAAATTATATCACAATGAAAGGGTAGATCGAATTGGTGGAGGGTTGCGCTCTATGTTAAAAAGGGCATTGAGTCACATAGGATTGAAGTTCTGCAGGAAACAAAATATACTTTAGAATCTCTATGGATAGAAATCCCATGTAAAAAGGGGAAGGCAATGACAGTGACTGGCCAGAATGAAAAGATGGATGATGAAATGTTAAAAGAAATCAGGGAAGCTAACACAGTAATAATGGATAATTTCAATTACCCTGGTATCGACTGGGTCAGTGTCATGGCAGGACATGCTAGGGAGATAAAGTTTCTAGATGAAATAAATGACTGTTTCTTGGAGCAGCTGGTTCATGAACTAACCAGAGGGGAAACGGTGGAACACAATATCTGGTGCAAGAGATAAGGGTGTTGGGGCCACTAGGCAATACTGATCATAGTATGATCACACTTGATTTAATAAATGGAAGCAGGACAGCAAGGAAATCCACAGTACTACCTTTTAACTTTCGAAAGGGAGACTATGATAAACTGAGGAAAATAGTTAAGAAAAAACTATAAGGAGCAGCTGCAAAGGTTAAAGATTTACATCAAGCATTGGTGTTATTTAAACATACTATGTTGAAAGCCCAGACCACATGTATTCCATGCTTTAAGAAAAGTGGAAGGAAGACCAAAAAACTGCCAGCATGGTTTAAAGGTAAGGTCAGAGAGACTGTTGTAGCCAAAAAGCATCTTTCAGGAAATGGAAAAAGGAGCCAAATGATGAAAACAGGAAACAACATAAGCACTGGCAAGTTAGATGCAAGGCATAGATAAGGCAGGCAAGGTGAGAATTTGAGAAGAAGCTTGCTGTGGAAGAAAAAATGTGTAATAAAGACTTTTTCAAGTACATTCATAGCAAAAAACCTGTGAGAGTCAATTGGACCATTAGATAATAAAGGGGTAAATGGGGCACTAAGGGAGAACAAGGCCGTAGTTGAGAGACTGAATGAATTCTTTGATTTGATCTTTACTGAAGAAGGTGTAAGGAAGCTGTCCATGCCTGAAATGGTATTTAAAGGTGATATATCGAATGAATTAAAAGAAATATCGTTAAACCAGGAAGATGTATTACAATTATTTAATAAACTGAAGAATAGCATACATCCGAGGGTGTTGAATGAACTGAAATATGAGATTGCAGACCTATTATTAGTAATCTGTGAATTTTCATTAAAATCATCTGCAGTACCTGAAGATTGCAGATAGGCCAATGTAACATCAATTTTTTAAAAGGTTTCCAGGTGTGATCTGGGAAGCTATAGATCGGTGTGCTGACATCATTACTGGACAAAAGAGTAGAAATTATAAAAAATAAAATTACTAAACATGTAGATAGTCATGGTTTAATGGGAGAAAGCCGACATGGATTCAACCAAGGAAAGTCTTATCTTACTAATCTGTTATATATTTTTGAAGATGTGAATAAACAAATGGACAAAGGTAAGCTGGTTGATGTGTATCCCGATCCTAGAAAGGGCTCGTCTGGGCCATCTGAATGGCCCCGACCAGGATGGGCCCATTAAACCTGATTCTGCACTGCAAGAGCAAGATTATCCCATGAGTACAAAATTGGGCCCTGGGAGACCGTCAGGCTGCCCCTGCATCGCCGCAGGGACATCTTCCCCACAGCACAACTAACCTGCTGCCTGCTGAGACCCCAATTCCCTGCCACCTAACCCCCGATTGGGGCAGCCCCAACTGGGGACCCACCTTGCATGCCTCTATTGCCTTGGGGGGGGGGGCTGGCTGGCCGATCAGGGGTGGCAGCCAGCACTTATTCCTCCTCCGAGGTGGAATACTCTGGCCATCAACCTGGTGCTCCTAGGACATACAGGGCCGTGAGCGAAATCGGCCCTGTACGTCCTGGTGCCAGTCCTGCCCACACCCCTCTGACTCTCCACCCCCATGCTGCTTCCGTCTCCCACAACACACACAGCGGCTCTGTGCGTGAAGGGGGGATGGGAGGCAGAATACGGCAAAGGTGAATAGTGGGGTTACACGTCCGAGCGGGGTTGGCAGCCTCGCTATCCGCCTTCGAGAATCGGGGCCATAGTGTCTGGATTTTTAGAAAGCTTTTGACAAGGTCCCTCAGGAGAGAGAATTGGCCAAATTAAAAAGTCATGGGATTGAAGGCAGCGTACTATTGTGGATCAGGAACTGGTTAAAAGATAGAAAGCAGAGAGTAGAGCTAAATAGCCAATTTTCACAATGGAAAAAGGCGAATATTAATTAATGGAGTACCTCAGGGATCTGTGATGGGTACACTGCTTTTTAACATATTTATAAATGACCTGGAAATGGGAATAATGAATGAGGGGATCAAATTGTCAGATGACACTAAATTATTCAAAGTTGTTAAAACACAAGAGTATTGTGAAAAATTGCAAGAACATCTTGACAAATTGGAAGACTGGACATCCAAATGGCAGACAAAATTTAATGTTGACAAATGCAAAGTTCTGCAACCCAAACTATGGTTACAAGATGCAAGGTTCCACATTAGGAACCACCACCCAGGAACCCAGGAAAAAGATTTAGGTGTCATCATGGATAATATGTTGAAACTCTGCCCAGTGTACAACAGTGGCCAAGAAAGCAAATAGAATGCCAGCAGGAGCGGCTCAAGGCAATCTGCTGCCTGAGGCGAAGTATGAAATGGCCCCCCCCCACCCACCTTAGAGGGGGCGGGGCTTTTCCAGAAATCCAATCAGAGACTGAACCAAACCAAAAAGCATATGGAGGAAATGCAAGATGTTTGCACACAGGGCCATATTGAGCTGCAATTGTACCCTGTGCAACTTGCAGCTCGGGTGCACGCCCCCTCTCCCCCCATATCTCTGTCCAGCGCTGCCTGCTCTTTCCCTGCTGCTGCTGCCCTCTGTTTTTTTCATGCGGCGCCGGCAGCAAGGAAAGAGCAGGTAGCACTGGACGGAGCTATGGGGAGGAGAAGGAGGGCATGCGCCCAATCTGAAAGGCACCGGCACTTTAAGCAGATCTGTCCCTCCCTACTCTGACACTGCGTTGGAGGAAGGAGGGACCAGGCCTGCTTAAAGTGCTGTGAAAAAGCTTGGGGGCACATTTTGGCTGCCTGCTATTGTTCTGCCAGTGGCGGCAGGGCAACAGCAGACAGCCGAAATGTGCCCCCCAAGCCTTTCCGCCCTGTGCTGCTGCACTGCTTGCACAGGTCTAGGTACGGTCCCGTTTGCACATTAAGGAACTAAAAGACAGCGAGAACCAACATCACAGTTTATAAAGCTAAATTATAACTCACTTTTATTTTGTTGGAGTGGAGGAGTAGCCTGGTGGTTAGAACACTAGCTTGGTAACCAAGCAACCAGGGTTCAATTCCTACTAGCACTCCTTGTAGCCTTGGGCAAGTCACTTAACCCTCCATTGCTTCAGAAGAAAGGCCTGGCAATCTACATCCAGTGACACTGCCAAGAAAACCCAGGAGCTCCTGGGTCACCAGGAGTCAGAACTGACTCAAAGGCACACATTGCATTGTTTTTTGCATTTTATTTTGTTGTTATAAACTGCGCTATGGTTCTTGCTTTTTCTTTTTCAACATATATTTTGCATCCACAGTAGGTGCAGAGCAGAACCAGGATATTCACCCACAGAACTCAATATTTTTTAAAAAAATCTGATTCTGATCATCTCACTAACAACAAAAACAACCACCACTATTCTCTAGTACCAGGCATATTGTGAACTAATACAAAACCGTACAACAAAGAGCAAACCTACCATACCATATCAGCACAAACTTCCAAAACTCACATAAGGAGCCCATCCAAAAAATGTGTCACTGTAAATACTACAGTGGGCCCTGGAACATCCATACACCTATTTGAAAAGCTGAACAAGTCAAATTACTACAGTACAGTATAGATCTTTATGTACAAACTCCATGTTAGCAGAACACCTGACCTCAGTCACACACTCACAACATCGACCCTCAACAAGTACAGAATAAGTCACCACAGTCTAAAACAGGGGTCTCAAACACGCGGCCCGCGAGAGACCTTTGTGCGGCCCGCGATGCACAGAAAAAAAAAAAAAACCCGGCTTCTGCAGCCTCTGTCTACAGCCACCACAAGCCTGATCAGCATCGGGGAGTTGAGCAGGAAGGAAAGCTCCTCACCGACCAGATAGCGATTGATCGCGAGACCACGCTTCTCCGCGTTAGCGCTTCTTTCCTGACCCGGCTCATACAGATCAGCTGAGCAGAGAGTGGCCAGACTGGTTGGCTGAGAGTCTGTCCCCTCCCAGTGACGTCACCAGCAGACCCGGAATCCGGAAACGAGGCTGCAATCAGTGGGAGCCGCGAGCCTGAAGCCGGGAAAATGGTAGGCTTTCCTTTGCCAGCAAAACAGGTATATTTATCAGACGAGCTCCGACAGACTTATTTGGTTTTCCAAAAGCTCGTGTATTGTTATGAGAGAGGCTGTGAAATTTGTTTCTCTCTTCTTTGGGGGGAGGATGATTTGCATTTTCTGTCGCCCTTGGCTGAAAGGAGAATTACAGATGCTTTCCTAGATTAAGCTATCGCTTCCATTTGGAGCCTAACAGCCAAGAGACAAGCCGTGACTATTCTCTGAAATGTGTTGATTTAATATTTGCAGTGTTGCCTTTTGATAGTTAGGGTATGGTGCTTTGTGAGTCCTGGTAGTGCTGTTAGGACACAGCAGGTTTGCTATGGGTTCTAAATGAGCAGTGTTTCTAGTAGTTCCTAATGTGCCTGGCGGTTGGCACTGGTTTATAGTAATGTAGAAATCTTTTAGTCTTTCTTTATCCATACACTCATTAAGAGGCATGTTTACTAAAAGTTAATGTATGGTAACATTATGCAAATATTTATGCAAATGATGCCCTTATGCAAATGAGGCCTGCATCTTGTGCGGCCCCCGGGTTACTCTACAAGTCCTCATTTGGCCCTCAAAGCAATTTGAGTTTGAGACCCCTGGTCTAAAATAAAATAAAAATATGTAGACAAAATTTAAATTGAAACCCCAAGAAGCCAGAGTCCATATGCAGTGCAACATCAGATACATAAGAGATGCAGTTCCCCAATACTGTGTAAAATATAAAAATAGCACAAAGTCCAATCACTAAAATTAAATAAAATTATTTTTTCTACCTTTGTTGTCTGACCATTTTATTCTCTGATCATGCTGGTCCCAATCTGAGGCTTCTGCTTTCCTGTCTTCTCTTAGCTCTCTTTCTGTGGTCTATGGTCCATGGTCCATCTTCCATTTCTTATCTCTTCTTTTGTTTTCTTTACTTCCTTCCATCAGCTCATTTCCAGTTTCAGTTACCCTCCCCAGTATCAGCCCCTTTTCCAGTCCTCCCCTTCCAGTACCTTCCAATGTCAACCGCCTTGCATTCCCATGACTGCCACTGGTGTCCATTCCCTTCCAGTTCCCCTCCTTCCCCACTGTCCAGACCCTTCTAGTTCAAATACCATCCCAGATATCAGCTCACGTCCACTCTCAGTGCCACCCCCCCCCCCACAGTCAGCTAACTTCCAGTCGCCCTACCCTCTGTCCATCCCCCTTCCAGTGCCATTTGCATATCAGCTCCCTTCCAGCCTCCTCCCCATTACCCAACCACCTACCAATCCCATCCCCAAGAGTCAGCTCCCTTCCAGTCCCCCTTCAGTACATCCCAGGTGTCAGCTCCTTTCCAGCCCTCTCCTTCCCCTGTGTCAACTCCCTTCCTGCCCCCTCCTTCCCCTGGCAGACCCTCTCATTATCTGCTCCCTTCCAGTCCTATTCTACCATCCTCCCGCACCAGCCCATTTGTAGACCTAGCCCATAGTTTTCTTCCAGGGCCAGCAGCACTCTCCTTCCCTCCCCCATTAGCCCATTTCCAGTCCCAGCCCATTTTCAGTCCTATCCCCCTTATCAGCCCACTCTAGTCCTTGCCCCCCAATCAGCCTATTACAAGTCCTAGCTCATTTCTGGTTCTAGTCCCCCCATCTGCCTATTACCAGTCCTACCCCCCCACCCAATAAGTCCATTTCCAGTCCTAGCCCCCCCCCATCAGACCATTTCCTGTCCTAGCCCCCCTCCCGATCAGCCCATTTCCAGTTCTAACCCTCCATCAGGCCATTTCCAGTCCTAGCCACCCCCGATAGCCCATTACCAGCCCTACCCCCCCCTCCTGATCAGCCCATTTCCAGTTTTAGTCCCTCATAGCCCATTACCAGTCCTAACCCCCCCATCAGCCCACTTCCGGTCCTACCCCCCCCCCCATAGGGGGGACACAGAGAAGCAACCCTCGCAAACAAGGAGCAAACACAGAAAGCGAGTGGTGTGGTATGTCACAAGTGCTTTATTGATTAAAAAACGCCCCAACGCGTTTCAGCAAATGCCTTCATCAGGGGGCTAGGAACTGCAAGTAATTGAAAAGCAAAATAAAAACAAATAATAGTGCAAAATAATAATAATAAATAATACATACCATAAAATAAATAAAACAATAAATATATAAATAATAACAATAATGTTTAAAAATAATAATTAAAATGCACCAGCTACAAGCTGACTCTTATCTTACAAAAACCTACTTCTTCTTACGCCAAATACATTCCATATGTCCTTTTCTCTCTCCCTGTACTTTCTCGTCTTGATTATTGTAATTCCGTTCTCACAGGGATTACCCGCACTCAGCTACGTCGCCTACAACTATTACAGAATACCGCAGCCTGGATTATCACCTGTTCATCCCACAGGGATCATATCACACCACTTCTGATCCACCTGCATTGGCTTCCCATTGAGTTCCGTATTCACTTTAAAATTCTTACTTTAGTTCACCGAGCCATCTACACTCACACGCCACAGTACCTCACTGACCTCCTTCAGTTTCACCCCCCCCCCCACTCGTTCCCTCTGCTCAATAAATTTCAATTGCCTTCATCTCCCCTCACCTGCACGTGCTCACCTTCAATCTACCCGACACTCTGCTTTCTTTTTTCATGGTCCAGCCTTGTGGAACTCCCTGCCTACCCACTCTGACTTGAAACAAACTATTCCTCCTTTAAGTCACAGTTGAAAGCCCATCTCTTTAGCACAGCTTACAATCTCCCAGTCTCTCAAACATGACCTGGCTTATTTGTGTTTGTCTAAATCTTCCTATGTCCTCTCTTTACGCTCTTTATTATTTCCTCTTTTCTGTCAAAAAAAAAATTGTAGCTCTTTTCCCTTTTCTGGTCTTGTGCCTCTTTCTGATTGTTAAAAAATTGTGAACCACCCTGATATAACATAGGGTGGTATATCAAATACAACTAAACTAAACTAAACTAAAACTATATGTTCAGGGAGAGAGCCTCTTTCAATTGAAAGCAAGTTCTGCTACGAGGGGACATGGGATGAGGGTGAAGGGAGATAGATTCAGGAGTGATATGTGGAAATATTTCTTTACGGAAACAGTAGTGGATCCGTGGAATAGTCTCCCATTGGAGGTGGTAGAGATGAGGACAGTAACTGAATTCAAAAAAGCATGGGACAAACACAGAGGATCTCTGAAGGTAAAAAGGGGTCTGTTGTAGTTGTTGATATGGAAGGACAGACTAGATAGGCCATGTGGTCTTGTTCTGTCATCATATTTCTATGTTTCTATGTATAAATGACTATTAATTTGATAGAACTATAACAAGGGATGAGGAGGCACACAAACAATCCATTAAATAAGAACACATGATATGATGGCACAGTAATACTTACACTGGAGCACAGTAGTAGACAACCATATGCTGACATATGTTTAAATGGGAGCTATTTCCAAAGCACCTTCTGATAAAAAAAACTAATGCATTAAAAACAAATAGTTAATAAAAACTAAAGTTTCTAATGGACCAGCATCCACACTGGCAGTATGTGACTAAAACAGAAAATTAGGTACATTAAATCACACCATGTGCAAATAAACATTAGGAGTTAAAAGAGAAAGTAAACCAAAGAAGACCATGTAAACAAGACAAGTAAAACCAAGCCCCAGAACTAAAACAAATATATATAAAGTGATAGCAGCATTATTGTTAAAAATATCTATAAAAATGTTTAAAATAGCTATAGCTAATGAATAAAAGTTGGTTACTGTAACATAAAAAATGAGTAATAAATAGGTGAATAAAAAATATAAATAAATAAAAGAATAATAAAGAAGTGTTGTTGAGAAATAAAAAAACTATTTATAAAATAAAAAAACAATGTACAGCATCACAGAAGACAGTCAAAACTCTATAGTAGTATAAATACAAGTGAAAAACAATATTAACAAAAGGTAAAATGAGTGTATAATGGTAATAGGGGAGAGACAGAGCAGGAGTATATAAACAACAAAACTAATACGGAATGAAAACCAAGCAAAGGATTTTTTAAGAAAAGCCCCTGGAACATGTAAACAGTGACAACATAATAATATAGAATATCAGGGTGCAAAACTGAAGACATGAAATTAATTGGAGACAGCGCTGTAAGCCCAATCAAAGCGAACTTGATAATAAATAAATATGAACGTAGAGGCAGATTCAAGGGAAAACAAAAGCAACGTGACAGAGTAAACAACCTTACCAGCATCAAGGAACTATCACCAAAAGCACTGAAACCTTGAAAGACGTCAAAATTCTCGCGCCTAAAAAGGGATCATATTGAACGCACAAATTTGCATATACAAATGTGAACGAGGCTACAAATGCACAAATATACTTAAATATAAACAAATTAAAAGAACGTAATAACACATATAAAAATATATGCGATCAAATAATAAAAACGGAAGGCTAAAAAAACTCATTAAACTGTAACAATCTGACCCGCTGAACTTTAATTATGCATCTCAGATTGCTTTGCAAAAAAAAATAAGGGCAAAGTAAAGTAAAAAGAGGGGATAATGCAAGATCAAAAAGGAGAAAAGGGGAACCAGGGCAGGCGGGCTTAGCAGAGCCGCGAGAAAGGGAATCTCTCCCTTCGCGGCTCTGTAAAGCCGGCGCTGAAGAGAGAGAGGAGGGCTCTGATGGGGCGGCCGCGGGGCAATTCCTTCTGCCTCTACCGTGGCAGCTCTTCCTATCGGCATTTTTTTTTTGAAGGCCGAGTGAGGTGGGCTTTTTGGTGGCAATTCTTGCCGCCCCCAAAAAGTTGCCACCTGAGGCCACCGCCTCACTCGGCCTAATGACAGAACCGCCCCTGAATGCCAAGAATCATAAGGAATGGAATGGAGAATAAAACCAATTGTGTGCAATTCTGGTCTACCATATGGTAGAATTGTAAAAGGTACAGAGAAGAGCCACCAAAATGGTAAAGGGGATGGAAGGATACCCCTAAAGGTTAGGGCTTTTTGACTTGGAAAAGAGACGGCTGAGGGAGGATATGATAAAGGTCTATAAATTATTGAATGGAATGTAAACATAGATTGGTTGTTTACACTATCAAAAAGTAGAAAGACTAGGGGGCACGCAATGGAGATACAATGTAACTCATTTAAGAGTAATAAGAGAAAATATTTTTTCATTCAACACATAATCAAACTCTGGAATTTGTTACTGGAGGATGTAGTGAAGGCTGTTAGTGTAGCTGGGTTTAAAAAAGGTTTGGACAAATTGCTGGAGGAAAGGTCCATAAACCATTATTAAAGAAGACCCAGGAAATCTACTGCTTACCCTAGGACAAGCATTGTGGTGCCTATGTACCTTTTTGGGAATCTGCTAGGTACTTGTGACCCGAATTGGCCACAATTGGAAACAGGATATTGGGCTTGATGGACTTTGGTCTGACTCAGCATGGCATTTCTTATATTCTTATGTTTTTATGTTTTTCTTTGGAGATGATATGGCTGACTATTAATGGCCTTAGTAGGTTTCTCTGGGCAAATATTCTGAAATTTTCAACATGTCCAAGGGCAGAAGGAGAGGGTAGCACATAAGGAAGTAGTTTACAATTTAAATGTCAGGAGGATAAAACCAACCAAAAGTAAATACCAAAGACATGGCAACATCATGTAGACAAGAAAAGAAAACAGGTTAAGTGATGCTGCAAGACTTAGGGAAGGAATGGAAGGAAGGCAAGGTAGGAGTTACGTTGCTGCAGCTGGTGTCTCCTCATATGCCTTAAGGGAGTACAAGGGTTTTAACTATTTTTTGAATATGGGATAAGAGGATTTGATGTGCAGGCATCCAGATGGCGAATTCCAAGATAAGGAGCAAGATAAAAGAAGGCACTGCAGCGTATGGACTTGAGTCAAGAGTGAGAAGCATGAGGCAAGAGACAAAAATGAGGCACTGAGTCCTCCAAGAAAAGCAGGTGATAGCAAGCAAGGAGTTGGCCAGATAGACAGCGAGCCCCATATAGAAAGCTTATGTGCAGTCAGCGAGACTTTGAAAATAAAATGATATATGATAGGTAATCAGTGTTCGGTAATAAGAGGTGGGGGTTAAGATGGTCAAATTGAGATGGATTGAAAGAGCCTAACAGGAGTATTCTGAAGATTTTGCAGTCTTTTAATGTACTTACAAAGTGTCTATGATGGAGACTACTGTTGGAGAAGTCAAGAATAATATGGATTTACTGGTTAAGAACAGTGGTGACGAGTTCCTTTTTCATCCTGCATTGTATTTGTGCTGTTCGCTCCCTCCTCACTCTATCCCAGGTTAAAACTCTAGTCCTTGGCCTGGTCATCACAAAACTTGTTTACTGCATTGCTCTTTATAATGGGTTCCCTCACTACCCTATGAAACGTCTACAGTTCTTTCCATTGAAAGCAGCTAAACTCATTTTTGGAGCCCATAGTTTTGACCATACTTTCTCTCTGCTTATTTCTCTTCACTGGCTCACTATTTCTACCCATCTTAGTTATAAAATCCTCATTCTAGTCCACCACACCCTCCATGCCTCCTGCTTGCCTTACATTTCCTCTCTCAACTGCCCCTATGTACTTTACTGGAGCCTCCGTTCCTCCCAAGCATCCTGCCTTACACTCCCACCCCCTTATGCTGTTTGGTGGGAGCTCTTCAGACACTGCTCCTTTATTTAGGCTTTCACCCATGAAAATCTCTCCCCCTCAGGCTTTGCCAAGAACCCTCTTAAGATTAGTTCAAGAAGTCCCTTCAACCTGGTTTTCCCAACATGCTTTTCCTAAAACTGCCACTCCCTGATTCCTGTGATCCTTTTCTCTCTCCTTAGCATATGGTCTAAGGCATGTCCAACAGGTAGATCGCGATCTACCTGTAGATTGCGTAGGGGTCAGAGGTAGATCTTCAGCCCCACTTGGCTTCATCTCTCCAGCAGCTCGCCCCGTTGCTAGGAGAGAGCTCGTGCCAGCAGGTCGTCTGCCGAGGGCTTGCCGCCGCTGCTGATCCTTTGCCTGTCTTTTTTCCCTGTCTGCGGGAATCTTGCCTGTGGGTGTATTGGGGGTGCTTGTTGTTTTCGTGCCAATAGTTTGTGGGTACCCCAGAGGGCTGCTATCCACGCCCCGCAACGAAATGCCACAGGCCCGGCGTCATACCTGGTCTCCTGCCTCTCACCCATTCCTGCCCCCGCCCCAACAACCCTTAGAAGTGTGTTATATACCGGGCGATACCCATTCGCCCGGACTTTACCTGAATACACTTACTGTATTAGTTGTGTCATGTGCTAGTCATTGGTCGCTTTATAGTTCGCTTTCATTAAATGTTTTCGGGCAGACACAACAAAGTGTCAAAAATTTGGTGATTTTGCCGGGCCTTTCCAATTTTGTTCTAACTTGCCTATGCCTTGCCTTCGAATTGGTTCAAACCACTGTGACTTTTGCTTGCCTCTGTAATTTTATTTTGCCTAGTCTTTATGTTGATTCTACACTGCAATTTTATTTCGCCTTGCCTTTGCATTGATTCTACACTGTGTGCATAATTTATTAAATTGCGTGTGGTGGTATTTGAACTTGTTTGGCGGTATTTGATTTTATCTAGTTTGCTGGACAGGTGTTTGAGTTTTTTTGATGATTGTTTGGTGGTATTTGATTATTGGTGCCAGTATGATGAATTCTTATTTTTACTTTTGGAGTGGAGGAGTGGCCTAGTGGTTGGGGCAAGGTACTTCAGGCCAGAAGGTCAGGGTTTCAAATCCCACTAGAGGACAGCACCCTTGGGCCAGAAGAGCTGGGGTTTCTAGTCCCACAGGTGCTCCATGTGGTCTTAGGCAAGCCACTTAATCCTCCATAGCCCATGTTCCCTGTAAAATAGTTATCTCCAAGTTATAATGCCCCGTTCAATATAATTTCAGTTTGTTCAATGAACCACCTTGATATCATGAAAGGCAGTATAAACCACCTTGATATCATGAAAGGCAGTATATAAGAAATGTAAAATAAATAAATATTTTTAGAACTTCATTTGTGGTTTTGGCATCTCCAGTCCTTGTATTGCACATCATCCAGAGATCTTCAGTAACTGATGATCTTTTTTTTTTTTTTTTATCAGTTAAATGATGTTTCTTTTTTAATTCCTTTATTTAAACTTTCCAAGAAAAACACAAAAGAAAAACAAAACAGACACATAAGAACAGAAGTACAAATCCGCTGTGTACAGCCAATGAAAAGGCTGATCAAATCACACCCCCCTAACCCCATGTATCATCAGGTAATCATTTGAGGGCCGAGAAAAACAAAGGTAGCCAGAGGTCTACCATACCATAAGGACAGTAGAAGGATGATGATACCACCCCAGTACCTAAGAAATACAAAGGTTGATTGCAAGCCCATTATTATACTACAACTTATAATTGGCGTGCCCAATCAGTCCCTTCTGTAGAACACATAGCAAAGCACAGTCAAAATGTACATCGCACAGCGAGGCTATACCACACTAATAAAAAAAAAAAAAAAAGACAAAACTCCAACTCCCCCCCTCCCACTCCCGCCCCCCCCCCAGGTTCTCCAGGGAAATTACCATCAAGAACAGCAGTCCAAGCACCACCATAGGTCAATTTTCATTCTATCGCCACGCTGTCATTACGGCTTCAGGATAGAAAGGGTTAAAGGAAAAGGGAAAAGGAGCATACCGGGTCAGCTAATATGCTGATCCAGTAACATCCATCTCTCATAATTGAGGTCAGACCTGTGAGGACAATGGAGTTTGTTATATAATCTTTCATACTTAGAGTATTGGCGTAACAAGTTCCACCACATTCGAATAGTTAAGTTCTGAGAATTTTTCCAGTTTACCAGAATCAATTTTAAAGCTATTGCAATCATGTAGTTTAATAAAAAGGATTGCCCCTTATTCAGCCTCGGATGAAACTCCAAAGACCTCATATAAACCACCCTGTGAGAGAGCGCATCTGGAATGCCCAAGATTTCCTGGATTTTACCCCATACCCCTTTCCAAAATCTTAGCACCGAAGGGCACTCAAAAAACATATGAGTATAGGTACCAATCTCCTTTTGGCATGTCCAACACTTGCCTGTGGTTGACCCAGCCCACTTAGCGAGCCTCGCAGGCATGATATAGGCCCTATGCAGAAAGAAATACATTGACTGGGTGATTGCAGCTGATCTCGAAACTCTCGTTATAGGGCCCCACAAAACCTTCCAGGAATTAGGGTGCAAGGGGCTATTAATCTCAGATTCCCAAACCTTCGCCAAGCCGGCCGGGTTACATGACACATATTTCCTGTACATATCATATATTTTAGAGACCGAGCCTTTCTGCTCCAGCGTCTCTCGGAGTTTTTTATACAACTCTCCCTCTGCCATCAAGTCAACAGGTGCAATTTTTGACGCAGCGATACAATGTCTGAGTTGCGCCCACTGGAAAAAACAAGACTCTGGAAGGGAGAATTCTGCTTTAAGCACCTCAAATTTTTTCCATCCATCTATCCCCACCAGGTGGCCCAACGTCCACACTCCCTTCTCCTGCCATTTCCTCCAAGCCACCTTTCGCCCTCGGATTCTAAACTGAGAGTTCCACCACAGAGGGGTCATCCTTGAGGGCGGATTATCTTTACCTGCCAGTTGCGCCAGCTTCAGGTAAGCATCTTGAGTAGCCCGGATGACTCTTCCCCTATCGCCTATCTCCGGATTCAAACTCCCTAACATTTTTTATTTATTTATTTATTTATTTACATTCTCTTATATACCGCACTATTCGGCATCAGCGCGGTTCACATAGAACAAAAAGTCTCAGTACAATAACATGCATGAGTTTACAGATAACAAGGGAAGGAACTTGGATAACAAGGGAAACTATTTACAGTCTATTTACAGATATAATACTACAGCATGGCTACAAGTTATTAGGAACAGGTGCTAATAATATATTCAATAAACAAAGCGATTCGTCCTATTTCTGTTATGAATTAATGAATTAATCCATATGAATTAATGGATACAGTCCCGCTATATGTGACTCAACTTTCAGCCAGCTGGGGCTCTCTGCAAGGTATTCTCAGCTAGCCACAAGGCCCCTTGTTTTAACAAAAGAGCGTGATGATACCATTGAAAATCCGGAAAGTGGATGCCGCCTTGCTCCTTAGGGGCCTTGAGTTTCTTACTTGCTATTCTCGGCTGGGATCCGTTCCACAAAAATCTCAAGAGATTTCTCTCTAATTTCAGGTAAAAATCTACGGGTAGGGAGAGGGGAAGCATTCCAAGTATATAGTTAATTTTTGGAGCCAGCACCATTTTGATAATTTCTAGCCTTCCCCACCAAGTAAAATGCATGGGGGACCAAGCCAGGGTTTGACTACATACCAACTGAAAGATTTCCTCAATGTTTTCCTGAATGGTACGCTCCAATGAGGAGCCATAATAGGCTCCGATATATTTAATGCGTCCCGTCTCCCACCTAAAGGGGAAGGGGGCCATCATACCAGAGTTGGAACAACTGTTGAGCGGGAAAGCTACTGACTTATTCCAATTAATTTTATATCCTGAAATACTTGAATAATCTGCAATTAATGCCAGTATCTGCGGGATTTCTAAGGGCTGAGCAAACAAGAGAAGGTCATCGGCATAAGCGGAGAGCTTCACCTGTGAATCTCCCAGGGAGAAACCAGTTATATCGCGACTTTGTCTAACAGCGATAGCCAAAGGTTTCAATGCCAAATTAAAGAGCAACGGAGAAAAGGGGCAGCCTTGCCGAGTGCCTCTATGTAGGGAGATAGAGCGAGATAGAACGCCATTTGCTAACACCTTGGCACTGGCCCTCGAATATAACACCCGGATCTTATTTATAAATCTTTCTCCTAGCCCAAACCATTCCAACACTGAGAAAAGAAAAGGCCACTCCAATCTATCAAATGCCTTTTCAGCATCAAGGGAGAGAGCAATATACGGTGAATTCTCCATTGAGGCTTTAGCTAAGAGATTACACAACAATCGAGCATTATCTGTCGTTGCTCTACCAGGTATAAAACCAGTTTGGTCCGTATGCACTAACTCCCCAATGCTTGCGGCCAATCTTCTGGCTAGTACGCTCGCATAGATCTTATAGTCTGCATTTAATAAGGAAATAGGCCTATAATTCATAACGTAATTGGGATCCTTACCCGGTTTCTCGAGAACAACTATCGTGGCATCCGAGAAGCGTCCTGTGTGCCCCTGCTCTTTCTCTAGCTGCTCATAATACAGCGCCAGAAAGGGGGTCAATTCTTTACTAAATACTTTATATAACTCCGACGGCAACCCGTCCGGATCTGCTGCCTTTCCCGCCGCCATTGAATTAATCGCCTCCCTAAGTTCTTTAGTAGTAAATGGTTCTCCCAGTCTCTTGGCTTGCTCCGTCGCCAACTTGGGCTGGTCTAATTTACCTAGGAAACTGGCAACATCTGTTGGGGCTGCACTCACCTCAGTAGAGTACAATACTTCATAGAATTTGGAAAACTCATCTAAAATTTGTTGATCATTCACAAGCCTGGTCTGATTCTCGTAAAGAATGGAAACAATTCTCAACTTTTCTCGCTTACCTCTCAGGGTACTGGCTAAAGGTTTACTGGCCCTGTTTTGCTCAACATGAAAACGAGCTGCCTGTTTCATCATGAGGCATTCTACTTCAGAACTTAGCATCTCATTATATTCGAGCCTCAATCTTTGTAATCTCCGTAAAATGTCTGCAGAAGGGTTTTTAATCCACAACCTTTCCCCAGCTTTAATTTGATTCTCCAACGCTAATAATTGGGCCTTCCTCTGCTTATTTTCTTTTATCTTATAGCTAGTGATGGTAACCCGCAACGTGGCTTTAAAAGCTTCCCACCAAGCCCAGCCCATCGTGTCACCTAATTTATTTTCACTAAAATAAAGATTAATGGTAGAGCGTAATTCCTCCTGGAAGGCAGGCTCTGCTAACCAAGCTCTATTGAAAGACCAAGATGGGGATTGTTTTAGCGTGCTCTGCATCGCAATCTTTAGCGTTATTGCAGCATGATCAGAAATTGTCACACTTAAAATATCTGCTGCGCAACTACTCGCTACCAGAGACTTCGAAATTAGGAAATAATCTATTCGAGAGGAGGACCCATGGACTGGGGAGAAAAAGGTAAACTCCTTATCTATCGGATGGAGTATGCGCCAAATATCGACAAGACCACAATTCTCCATGAGGTTGGAGAGGGCCGTGCCCACTCTTGTAAGCTTACTCACTCTTCCGGGGTTGCGATCTAACAGGGACTCTCTCACCATATTGAAATCGCCATCCAAAATTATGGGAGCTACATTTTCCTCTTGTAATGCACCATTCAGAGCACAGAAAAATTCAGGGTCATCCCGATTAGGGGCATACACATTCACTATGACACACTCAAAGCTCCCTAACTGTACTAGAGAGATAGACCACCTTCCACAGGCTTCAGAGCTGGCGCGCACTACCGCCCCCCCAACACTTTACGTATCAGCGTGGTAACCCCATTCCTCTTTTTTTCAGCTTGAGAACACCCAGCCAACATAAACTTCCCATCCTCTAATTTCCTAGATTCTTGCAAAGAAAGGTGGGTCTCTTGGAGTAGGACAATGTCCGCTTGTTGGCAATTACAATACGCTAATATTTTTTTCCTCTTTATTGGAGTTTTGATACCCTTAACGTTCAGTGATAAGATTTTTAACCCACTAGCCATAATTACATATAAAACAAGATTTAGGTATGACCTGTACTAGGCAGCTTTCAGTAACATCATCCGTAATTTCCCATGGAGAACCTACCCTTAACCCATAAAACAACCCGTAACAATTTGGGTGAGACAGCAAAACCATCCCAACAGAGCGTACCCCAGCCCTTGGGAGATTATCCCAAAACAGGAGCAATAACACATCTCAGCAGGAGAGCTGCATCTAATACCCACAAGTTCAGAGCCATGACCCTCTGTTACGTAGACAATCTAACACATCTCAGACTCTCCCGAAACTGCCAGTTCAACCTGGTAAGCAGCCCTTAGAGTCAAGGCTGAGATACAGGTCTACGGCTCACAGCCATCATCTACAATGGATCCATAGTCTCCAATAATGTCCTTCTTCCAGAAAGCATCGAGTACCACCACACTAGCTGGTTTGCATAAGTAATGCTTCTTGTTCCTCCAGGTATTGGGTAAGCTTTTCAGGATCGTCGAATGATTTAGTCACATTGTTCAGTGTAACTTTAAACCGGGCCGGATTAATCAGGCCAAAACGCGCCTGTAGCCGCTGAAGCCTAGGCCTCAAAGCAAGGAACTGTTTCCGTCTTTCCACCGTGGACTTGCTAAAGTCCGGGTAAAAAGCTACTTTCCGTCCTTCATACTGCAGCTGTCGACAGTCTTTTGCTGCGGCGAGGATCTAGACTGCGTGTTGGTGCCTCAGCACACACAGGATCATCGGCCGCGGATTCTGAGCGCGTGGATTCATCGATGTAGGTATGCGATGTGCCCTCTCTATCTCCAATGGGCGTGAAAACTCGATTTTCAAAAGCTTTGGAATTAGGGCTTCTAAGAAACAGATCGGGTCTCTCCCTTCCACTCCCTCTGGAAGTCCCACAATACGGATGTTATTACGTCGCGCTCTATTATACATGTCCTCATAGCCTCTTTCCAGCCACTCTACTTTGCGCGATAATTTTGGGAGTTGTGCAAATCTCTCTTCGTGCCCGGTAACAATCACCTCCATCTTATCCATTCTGTGGGTTAGCGATTGCATTTGAGCGCTAAGTTCTTTTAGATCCGATTGCACATCATTAAGAGCCTCACCATTGGCATCCACTCTATTTCGGATCGCCCGCACTTCCTTTAGAATTTCCTGCATCCCCTCCGTCGACTCATGAGGAGGCGCTATTTTGTGTGGAGACAACGGGTCCGACTTTGATCTTTTAGTGCCGGCCGCTGCCGAATTCGCAAACTCTAAGCGGGTCTGCTTACTCCCTGACATTTCCACAGTTCACTGTTCAAATATATATCAAATCACTCTGCAGCGCCCGCTGAGACGGCAGGATTCTCTGGCTGGGCTCGGGAAAGAGACTCTCACGCCGCCATGCTGGAGTCGTGCAGGCTCCGCCCCTCCGTTAAATGTTCCTGTTGATCTTTAATACTTTGGGACAGTGACAGTTTTGGACCAGATTCAGCCAGTGTTTATACGAACTTAGCAGATTTGGCCTTCTTACATCCAGCCACCCCAGTATAATGAAGATGAGTGATCCAAAGAAGAGCAAAACCTACCACTTTCATGATGAATGGGAAATGGACTACTTCTTCATCATGATGAAAGACAAGTAGTGTTGTCTAATTTGTCACGCCCCAGTATCCTTGCCCAAAAAGGGTAATCTGGAACGTCATCATAAGGCTCTGCATAGCAATAAGTTTGATGCTGATTTTCCACCCAAAAGTGAAATTCGTAAACTGAAGCTCAAAGAACTTAAATCGAAATTGGCTACTCAGCAACAGTTGATGGTGAAGCCAAGGTCACATTCGGTCAATGCAACCATAGCATCCTTCAAGGTCAGCAATCTGATTGCAAAGAAATGTAAACCTTTCACTGAAGGGGAATTTGTAAAAGATTGTTTTCTTTAAGCAGCTGACAATCTTTTTGAAGGATTTAAAAATAAGAAAGAGATCATTGCTGCTATTCAAGATGTACAATTGTCAAGAAACACCGTCGTGCGGGGGGGGCGGAGCCTGATGTCCAGCGGGTAGGACGCTTTGCGTTGAAGCTCCCGAGAGGCCTACTTAGAATCCTGACTTAATACCTATACAAATTTACTATTTCGCTCCGAGCTGACCGGGGCACCTCGGGGGGAATGGCGGCCCATAAACCAGCGCGCTTGGACTTCGGGTCTCCTTCTTCTTCTCACGGAAAATGCTCCAAAACAGAGGTGTCCTCCCCACAGAAGATGGTTCCATTTCGTGAAAACCCCGAGATGCACCTGGAGATTTTGGAAGAAATACGCGGCGTGAAGGAATTGGTGCAGTCCAATGGAGAAGCGCTTCGAGCCATGCGAGAAGACTTTGGAGTGCTCCAAGACCGACTTGAAAGTCTTTCATTACGGCAGGACAACATGGCGGGGGTCCTCGACTCGCACGAGGTGCGCTTGGGCAAACTGGACGAGGCTGAGCGTCAGATACAGAATCTTCAAAAGGAGTTAGAAGATAGCAATAATCGAGCCCGTCGCAACAATGTGAGGCTCCTCGGAGTGCCGGAGGGGGTGGAAGCAGGAGATATAAGAGAATTCTTGCTCAAAACTCTTCCCTCCTTGCTGAAGATCACCTTTCATAAAGAACTGGAAATCGATCGTGCACACCGTGTTCCTGCCCACATGGCGCTCAACCGCACGATCCCCCGGCCTATTGTCTTTAGCTTGCTACGATATCAACAAGTGGAACAAATTTTACATGCTGCCCGAGCGAATCATCATTTGGAATTTGAAGGTCGTAAGGTCTCCTTCTTTCCTGATTTGGCAAAGCCTACCGTTGACCGTCGGAAGAAACTCCTTGCTTTTCGCCCTCGACTTCAACAGCTACAGGCTCGCTTTGGCCTGTTGTATCCAGCGAAGCTCCGAGTGACTCTCCATAACCAAACCAGGAAGTTCGAAGATCCTGATCTACTATCAACATTTTTAGACTCCAAAGAAGCAGAGCAGATGCGCTAATCCCAAAGTTTGGACTCTTATTTGCCGGCTCTATCCGCCATTTTGAAGGGCCCGATGCGGCGGTCATAGCCAAGCACAGAAATAGCCTGGACTTTCTTTCTTTCTCTATATGACTTTTGTTTTTTGGTCTCCTATCCCTTCATGATGTGTGCCTCGGTCGGATTCGGAGCACGCACAGTCCTACAGGTTATGTGTTTTTTCAATTTCGGCCTTCTCTGGGGTTTCTCCCCGCAGACACATGGTCGCCAGTAATTTTGGGGTTTTGCTTCTCCTCTACCGTACTGCGGTTTTCTTTGTTAATGTGGGGCGCTTCATTGTATTATATTAGTTTATTTTTCCTATGTCATGTGTACAGCCAGATACAGTCAGTTTGAGGGACATAGTGAAATTATGTGTGCTATCATGCTCAGAATTTTTAACTTTTCTGTATGGCCTTATGTAAAATCTTATCATTCACCGTCAAAGGCATTAATGGTCCACTCAAAGGAAAGAAAATCCTTAGCTATCTTAGCCATGAGCATGTTGATTTAGTGTTTCTTCAGGAAACGCATTTAAACTCTGCTGAAACACTGAAACTCAATGCTAAGCCTCACATGGTAGCTGCCTATTCTCCCACCGTTTTCAAATGGTACGGGATAGCCACTTTGGTTAAGAAGTCTTAGCACGCTACTGTACCTGATATTAGCGCTGACAAGAAGGGTAGATGGGCCCGTGTACATCTTGAGGTTGGAGATAGTGAATTCACGTGTATTTGCATTATGCCCCGAATGTGGACAACCCTGCTTACTATGCAAGTATTGCGCAGTTGGCCTCGGCCTCTGCCAATGCTCCATTAATACTTGGTGGCGATTTTACTCAAGTGTTCCCTCAATCTTTTCTTCTCAAACAAGGTGCTCGTTGGTTGGAAGAGCCAGTACCGAGTAGACCTGTGTGGCTAGATACAGAAGTGGGCCTTTGCGAACCGATTCCTCTTACCTTTCTCCCTGGTATGACTCTCCCATCAGACTCCCACTATCCACCAATGCTTTTAGACACTTTAGGTGCCTTTAATACTCTTATGCAATCTTTAGACTCCCGACTCTGGTCAGTGCAACTTCAGCATCGCCTTTGATCCACTAGAGTACTCCCGCCATCGGCATTCTCTATATAAGGTTGATTGGAGACTTTCCGATCTCTCGGTAATTCACCGGGTGTAGCATCCAATTTTACTAAACCTTCTGTAATGCTATACCTAGAGATACCCCTATAGCGCAGAAAGTATGGGAGAGAGAATTGCATGTGACTTTGATCTCGGAGCAATAGAGCCTTATCAGGAGTAGAGGGACACGGGTTCCCGATCCGCCTCACTCATTCAGACCCTCTTCTTTCTAGCCCACCGGTGTTTTTACACTTCTCACAGATTAGACAAATGGAACACTACTCAGGGCAATGGTTGCTGGACACGTCCTGCGGCCATTGGTTCATTGCCTCATGTTATGCATGAATATCCCGCACTACAGTATTACTGGCGTCGGGTCTGGGGTCGTATTTAGTCTATCTCGCACTCTCAGGAGCCCCTTTCTTGGAGGATAGTGGGACTTCGCCCAGTTGCGGGGATCCCCTCTCTCCCAAAAATGGCTTATCTCCTTTCGAACTTTATGCTTGGCATTGCTATTTCCCTAATTAAGTAATACTGGAAACTTAGCTCCCATTTGAGCCCCAATGAATGGTGGAATCATGCCTGTCTTCACAGTAAATATGAACAAATACCTCGTCTGTTCGCTTCCTCCGTTCAGACTCCTTCTCATTGGTCTCAATGGAAGCTGCTCAATGACTATGTACATTTTGCTAAATGCTCTCATTTGACTGTCTAACTTTGTTTATATCTTTGTCCCATGATCATGCTGTATTGTAGATACTCTTTTGATCGTTTGATGTATAATCACTGTTAATTGGAAGCGCTCACATGCTGATATAATCGGGTAGAGAAGAAGCATCGGGGTGGGGGGTAATGGGTTTACTTTTCCTTATTGTATACTTGTTTTGTCTCTTTTGGTGTGTTGTTTCTTTTGTTTGTTGCAAAATGAAAATAAAAGCTTAAAAAAAAAAGAAACACCGTCGTGCGGAGAATAGAAAAGATGTGTGGAGACACAACTGAACAATTGTTGGAGGATGTTTCAAATTGTGTTGCTTTCTCACTCCAACTGGATGAATCAACAGACATAAGAGACATAGCCCAGTTACTGGTCTTTATCCGGATGGTTTTTGAAGACTTCAGTGTTAAAGAAGAACTACTTGGAATGATTTCTTTAAAAGGGAGAACTACCGGTCAGGAAATATTCAGTTCTTTCTATTCTTTTGTGACAAAGTGTAATCTTCCATTGCATAGACTTGTTTCCATCACTACTAATGGAGCAAGAGCAATGACAGGTGAGGTTAATGGTTTCATAGCCCTCTGTAGACAGCATAACGACTTCCCAGATTTCCTTTCTTACCACTGCATCATTCACCACCAAGTTTTGGCAAGCAAGATACTCAATACAAAGACTGTCATGGACATCACTTTCAAAACTGTAAATTCAGTTTGTGGAAGATCACTTTTTATTTACACTCTCTTATATACCGTGCTATTCTGCATCAGTGCAGTTTACATTGAACAAACTGAAATTACATTGAACAGGGCATTATAACTTGGAGATAACTATTTTACAAGGAACATGGGCTATGGAGGGTTAAGTGGCTTGCCCAAGACCACAAGGAGCACCTGTGGGACTAGAAACCCCAGTCCTTCTGGCACAAGGTTGCCGTTCTCTAGTGGGATTTGAACCTCCAACCTTCTGGCCTGAAGTACCTTGCCCCAACCACTAGGCCACACCTCCACACCACTTCAAAGATGGCTTTTCAATCTTACTCTTGATGAAGGGGCAGTGGAAATCATTTTGCACACAGATATAAGGTGGCTAAGTAGGCACAAATTTCTGCAAAGATTTTGTGATTTGCTGAATGAAATAAGAAGTTTTTTGAAGGAGAGGTGAGATGACCAAGCAGAGTTGGAAGATGAGGAGTGGTTATGTGATCTGGCATTTCTCGCTGACTTTACAGGTGAACTAAGTGATATGAACCTTGAACTACAAGGTAAAAACAAATGCATTGGCGAGATGATGAGTACAGTTTCATCCTACAAGAGCAAATTTGAACTAATGATGACTGACCTTGCAAAAACACTTTTGATCATTTTCCTAATACGTAGGACCATATCAGACAATATCCAAATTTTGTTTTTCAGAACAAGAAGTATGTGACAGAAATCTGTTTTGTTATCCAGGAATTCGAAAATAGATTCCGTGACTTCCAAAAAATTGGAACAGTTGTGGAGTACTTGTCATACCCATTCAAAGTAGATGTGGACATTAAAGAAACTGCAGCTGCTATCAGTAAAAATTACTCATTGAACAAGCCATCTCTTGAAAACGAAATATTAACCCTTAAAAATGACATCTTTCTCAAGACCCATGCTGAGCAAGAATCGTTTTGGAAGCTAGTGCCTAGAGACAAATTTCCCAACTTGAGAAGATGCAGTGAAGCTGTACACCCCTGTTTCAGTTCAACTTATTTGTGTGAATCTGTGCTTTCCCATCTGAAAATGACAAAGAGTACACAACGTTCCAACATGACAGATGAACATCTTCAGGATTCCCAGAGACTGGCCCTCACACAATAATCACCCAACTTCAAAAAGCTGGTGGATGAAATGCAGGCTCAGATGTCTCACTATTGAGCAAGAGCAAAATATTAAAGATTGTGCAAGATCAGCCTGGATCAATACTCGACCTAAATTTAACACAAATTACTCAATAAAAGTTAAAGAAAGTTATTAAAACAATTAAAGAAAGTTATTACTCAATAAAACTTTAAGAAAAAATGTACTTTCCATTTCCCCTCGCAGTCCTTACTGGATCTTCATCTCTCTGTTTCGTTTTTGCTTAATTTGCTTAACAGCTGATCACATCCAAGTAAATGACAGAAGGTTCATTAAAAGTGGGGGGGGGGAGGGGGAATCCTCCAACTTTATTGGGTTAAAATTTAATTTGAAACTAATTTCAAACTTAATTTTCATGGTGGTAGATCACCGGCACTTATGGTCGTAAAATGTAGATCACATCCTGTTCAAAGTTGGACATGCCTGATCTATGGTATCTGTCTCCTATTCTCCCCTTCTAGTTATACTGATTGTATTCCTCCCTTCTGTTTTCTTTTCTTATAATTTCCTTTCCTACTTTTATTTTTTATGTAAACCTTTGCAATAGGTCACAAGCCTGTTGGTGGTATATCAGACACCGGGAAATAAATAAAGAATAATATTCTTATGCATGTGAAATTGCAAAATGTTGGAGAACATTGCAAGATGGAAGAATATAGGTGTGATTAATTTTCCTAAATCTGATAGATTTTCTCCCAAGGAGGTTTTAAAAAATACTTGGTGGATATATTAAAAAGTCCTTCTATCTTTATGAAGGTCATACTATTTGACAACTCCCAGAAGAGAACATCATCATAATGTATAAATTCTCGGAAAAATGCATGTGAGTCCTCTACCTGCTCTGCTGCTGGTGGGGGGAGGACCTACGCTATTGCATTTTCAGTCATAAAAAGTAGGCAGAGAGGAATGGTTCATCTTCTCCAATACAAGAGGATCCACTATGGCTAGCTTAACTGCTGTATGTTTTCCTTTCTCTCATATTTTTTCCTAGGTTTTGGGTCTGCCCTGCCCCTCATTATCTGTGGACTTTATATTGGACTAGTTTTGACAGGATTTTCTTTCTTTTTTTTCTGATTCTTTTTTTGTATTTTTCATCATAGCAGTGTTCATATTTCTATAAAAATGTTGATCTTGATGATATATTATAACTTTTAAAAATATATAATTTAGAGAAATAAAACAATCACAGTGCTGCTGCATGCCACAAAGGAATATTGCTACTCCCCAACCACAATCATCACCAAATTTTTGTCGGGCATAAACCACAAGGCGAAGAGGAAACCCCTCTACATCTCACGCAGTACATGCCCCTTTTTCAATTTATTTTCCTTTGTTCTTTATCCAACAAGTATTTATTCTGAAACTTTAAACTTAAAACAAGTCCACACTTATCTTGCTCAATTACACGACGTGCACGTTTCGAAGCGACAAGCTTCTGCTTCAAGTGTCCTCAATGAGAAAATAGTGTGTCTGTCTGTTCCAATAACCCAAAAAACGCCGAGTCCTCGGCGGATGACGTCAGGGAAATCAAGTCACCGATAGGCCAATTATAGGACCGCCCATAAAAAGCAGAACCAATCACACAAAAAGGGAAACCCCACATCACAGTGGAATCCCTAAGATGATTGGTTAGCATTTAAAGATTCAGCCATTCAATGTCCCTGTTTAAACCAGTGGGAGCAATAGACCTCAAAGTAAAAATCCATCGCTGTTCCAAATTCCGCAAGCGGGACGTTCGATCTCCTCCCCTAGGGTCTATCGGTACATAGTCAATCACTGTCCACTGAAGTTGCTCGAACTGGTGATGACAATCCAGACAATGCTGCACCATTGGGGCTGTCAGGATAGATTGGCATAAACGAGACGCATGTTCACCCAATCTAACGCATATAACACGGGTCGTACTCCCCACATAACGCTGCGAACAAGGGCAAACCAGAAAATAAACTACATAATTGGATTCACATGTAGTGCGCCACCGACGATAAAATATCCTACCAGTCGACCTGTCCATCCAGGCAGATCCTGTTATAGTGGAAGCACAATATCTGCAATTCACGCAAGCTTCATGAGATCCCGATCTGCTGTCAGGCACCACTGGTCGATCGCATGATATGACAGATCTCACCAGTCTATCTCTCAAATTCCGCCCCCTTGAGTAAGCAATTTGTAAAGGTTTATTCAAACTCGAGCACAATGAAAGTACAGACCAGTGCTTCCTCAAGATAGATGCCACTGTCCCAGAGTGGCTCATATAAGGTAATACACTAGTCACTTTAGCAGGAGGGTCACCAGCAGATGGAGAAGAAGCCGGAGTAGTATCAAGATACCATTCAGGATGAGAGTATAAAGCTCTCCGATATGCTCTAGAAATCACTGACTTAGGATAACCTTTGAGAGACAGGAGCTGCCACAAATCCATTGCATGAAACTTATATTGAGATACAGAAGAACACAAACGGCGAATCCTCAGGAATTGTCCAAAAGGGAGCCCACGGCGGAGAGGTTCCGGATGAAAACTGCCATAATTCAATAAACAGTTTCTCTGCACCGGTTTCCTATATAATGTGGTCAACAGTGTGGATCCTTCTCGATATACCAACATGTCCAAAAACCCAAGCTTATCCAAAGCCATATGAGCTGTGTATTTCAAATGAGGCTTAATAGTATCCAACCAACGGATGAATTCCTGCAATGAAGCCAAGTCAGATAACCAAATGAAAAAGATGTCATCGAGAAACTGCTTCCATATAGCCACATTAGCAGACCCCGCAGAGGGAAAGATATATCGCTCCTCTATCTCCGCCATATAGAGCGTTGCAAGTGATGGAGCCACCGTGGCCCCCATCGCAATCCCAAAAATTTGTTGAAAAAATGCTCCCTCAAATAATAAATAATTCCGAGTAAGCACATAAGATGTCAATGTCACCAAAAGGTCCTTAGGCAGACGGGAGGGAGCCTGCAAAAACTTCGACTGCAGAAGATGCAAAACTTCCATCTGATCCACATTTGTATATAGTGCCACCACATCCAGCGTGACAAGATACCATTCAGTAGACGGCAAACGCAATTCATGTAGAGAGCTCAAAAAATGGGTAGAATCCCGAAGGTAAGAACGCACCTGAGATGCCTCATCTTTAAGAAAAACATCACAGAATTTTGAGAGCGGCTCAAGGACCGAGCCTCGACAGGAAACAATTGGCCTACCGGGAGGATCAGACATCGATTTGTGAATCTTGGGAACAAAATAGATCACCGGAACTTTTGGATGAGAAGTAGAAAGAAAACGTAATTCCCGAGAAGTAATCCATCCTTTTGAAAAGGCGTCCATAAGGAACTCACGAATTTCCACCTTCAATGACTCAGTGGGGTCAGCATCCAATTTTCTATAAGTGTGGGGATCCAATACATGTGCTCGTAACTTTGATAAATATGTGTCAGTATCCCACAACACAATTGCTCCCCCTTTGTCCGCACTGCGAATAGTAATGGTAGAATCCTGAGCCAGCTCATCCAGACAGGTCCAATCAGATCGAGTAATGTTTGATCGCCATTTCCCAAAAGTCGGTTCACATATCTCAAGGTCCCGTAGCACCAATGCCTGAAAGGTCACAATTGCCGGATCCGGAACCCCCGGAGGCATCCACTTAGAAGCTGCTGTTACCAGAGAGGGATCTATTATGTCTGCCCGTCTCTCCTCAAAATAGCGCAAAACATGCAACCGGCGAAAAAACTTATGTAATGCCACATGCATGGCAAATGGATCATAAGTTACTGTAGGTATGAAGGAAAGCCCCAAATTAAGCAAATGTTCACACGAAGAGTTCAGAGGTCGACCTGTCAAGTTTACCACCAGAGATTGTGGTTTCAGACCCGCTATCGAATGGTCCGATGATCCAAAAGTCAATACAGATCTCACCCTCTCCGTGGTCGATTCAGCCACTAAGGATTGTGGAACTGCCGTGCCCGCTGTCGAGTTATCGGGGGGTCCACATCCCCCTCTCCACGGTCGATGGCCTCGTGTGCTGTTCCCGCGAAAACATGGAGGAGGAATCTACAGGAGCCAAACCTAAACAAAACCGGCAGGTTTTTCGCGGGAACAGCGCACGAGGCCATCGACCGCGCATATTGCATATTGCCTGCTATACCATGTCTGCTCTCCCAAAGGAATAAAATACCATCTATGCCAGTAATTTTTCTGTCCTTTCCTATTTTGTAATTGGTGTTCTTTTTCCTTTCTTGTACTTTTTTGTAGCATTTTTAATTTTGTAGACCGCTCAGATGTCCCAGTGTTGGGCGGTATATCAAACATTGCAATAAAGACAAAGATAAAGTTCAAAAGCTGTGTCAGTTAATGTACTGTTTGTCAAGAACCAAAACTCTTGGCAAGATGGCGGCAGGGACTGGAGCCGGTGCAGCAGCTCCATTCTGATCGGGTCCTAAGCCTGTTTGTGGGATCTCCGTGCTAGTTCTGAGATGGGGAGGAGGAAAAGGAAGCAGGCTGACCTACCCTTGGGTGCGGCGTTGCTTCCCACTGCTGGCCAGAAGACCTTGGATCTTTCCGGGTTTGTTCCTGCTGGCTCTGGAGCGGCGTCTTCAATGGCATTGCCGGAGGATGTCTTGGCATTGCTGGGTGCATTGGGGGTATTTCTGTCCCTGGAGCAGTGGGCCCCCCCCCCCCCCCGTCTCAACCCAGACCTTTTTCAAAATCTGAAGTAGTGCTTCCCCCTGGCTTGCCGAGGAGTACGCCGGTGAAGGGAAGTGAAGAGGGCTCTTCGGTTTTTCCAGCTTTGCTTTCCGGTTCCCTGCAGTAGCCGGTTGGGGCTCCTGCAACTGTTTTAACTTTTCCCGCAGCTGAGCAGCTGCTGGCGGGGACTGATAGAGTGAATCTTCCGAATATTCTGGGTTTGGCTAAACCCACTGTTATTACTTTGGATGTGCTATGGGACGCCATTGCAGCTTTGACTTCTTCCTTAACTGCTGTTGTGGGTACAGTGAGTACTGAACTTTCAAGTTTGAAAATGAGTATTTCTGAAGTTTCCAGGATTTGGGAGCAGCAGGCGGGTTCTATTTCTCAATTTAAAGATGACTTTGGTCACCTTTGAGAGGCTCATGTGGCCCTAATTAAGGACAGGACTTTGCTGGCCAGGAAGATGGAACATCTGGAAAAATCAAGCTCGGAGGAATAACCTGCAGTTATTGAACTTTCCAAAATCCCCTGTCTTGTCTCCTCTGGAAATGGTGAGGAAATGCTTCTTTGAGGTGCTTAAGATCCCACAGGAGCATTTGCCTTCCCTGATTATGCTTCAATACCTGTCCTTGGGTGTTGGTGATCTCGCCAGAGGACCAGGCCTGTCGAATTTGTCCTTAGGGCGTGGGGACTTAACTTGGTTTCTGGAAAGTTCCCTGAAAGTGATTACTGAAAGAACTACCCTGCTTGTTACTCTTGCACTGGAATCAGTGGAGGAAAGTGTTCCTGGCCTACAGGTCCAGGACCTCAACCTTGGGGGGGCTACTTTTCTGTTAAAATTTCCCTCTCATTGTTATATTTCCTATCAAGGTAAAAACTGTATTTTCTTCGAGCCCAAGCAACTCCTGGAATTCCTTGTTGCTAGGGAAGATACTGAAATTGCTGTGACTTTCCATATGTATAAGTCTCTACCTGCCTTTTGTTTAAAGTTTTTTGTTCCTATTGATTGCAAGGACCTGATTAGGTTTGTAAGTGGAGATCTGGCTTTAGTTAGTTTTCTTGGAGCCTCCTCGTCTTTACCTCTTTATGTGTGTCCTTATGTCATTTATTTATTTATTTAGCTGCATTTATATCCCGCTTTTCACCGGGTCAAAGCAGTTGGGGGATACATTTAACACGAGGGGATATGAGACACATACACTAATACTTACAGGGAACATGGGCAATGGAGGGTTAAGTGGCTTGCCCAAGACCACAAGGAGCACCTGCGGGACTAGAAACCCCAGTCCTTCCAGCCCAAGGTTGCTGTCCTCTAGTGGGATTTCAACCACTGACCTTCCGGCCTGTAGTACCTTGCCCCAAACACTAGGCCACTCCTCCCTCATGGTATATATTTTTCCTTTAAGATATTCTTGATTGCTGTTCTATTCCATGTTTTTCCTTGGTTCATTCATTTGAATGCTTGGGTATTCATTTATAAATACAAACAAAAATAAAATTGAAAAAAAAAGAACCAAAACTCTTTGGTATATGATATAATTATAATTGAGAATCTTGATGTTTTGGGATAAAGTGTGGAAATATCATACAAGGAAAGAAGGGAGGGCAAGTAAGACCAATTAAAGCACAAGTGTGAAGGATGAGACAGGTCATTCCAAGGGCATACTAGATAGACCATCATCTTTCTATGTTTCTGTATTTCAATTTGTCACCAAATCTTATCTGTTTGCTTTGCCATCCATTATTCCATGCACTCAACGAGGCCTGAGTTTCACTAGTTCCACTTCATCAGAAGCTCATCAAATGGTAGTATGGCTTAGAATGCAATCTGCAGCAAAATCAGTACTACATCTCACTAGGAGTACTGATCTTTCTGCAGATTGCATTCTTAGCCACACTACCATTTGATGCAATTCTGATAAAGTGGAACTAGTGAAACCCAGGCCTCGTCAGGTGCATCGTATAATGGCTGGCAAAGCAAACAGATACGATTTTATGAAAAATAGAAACATAGAAAGATGACGGCAGAAAAAGACCGCATGGCTTATCTCGTCTGCCCTTCCATCAACTATAATAGTGCCCTTTTTTCCTTTAGAGATCCTCTGTGTTTTTTCCACAGAGGATCTCTAAAGGACAGCAAAACAAACAGATAAATATTTGTGAAAAATAATATAAAATGAAATGAAATGAAAAATAATATGTATTAAAGTAATGAGGATTTTTTTCTTGATCTATAACAAATGGTTCCTGTAGCCAGTTATTAGTTCCTCGAGAAGCAATCTATGGCTAGAAACAATTGATGAATGTGGTCCGAGATCTTTTTCCCCACTCTCATTATTGAATTTATTTCTTGTAATTAGAACAGAATACAATGAGACGAAAAAAGTAGCAGTGATTATTTGTATGATGCACAAAATTAATCCATTTGAAGAAATTGCCCCTGTAGAGAGAAGCTGAAACGCCGTCTCACCAACAGTGACATGCAGCATCAGCTGCGCAAACAGCACTCTTTCTAGCTCGGTAAGAAGCAGGGCACTGATCTTAGGATGGGGACTCAATCTGGCAGTGAAAATAATAGCGGTGGGAAAGCTACAGAAAAAAAGGAAACCTGTTTTCCAAGTGGAACACATGGCCTCTTCCTCCAGTGAGATGACATGCCAACGGTCCTGACAGACCTCAAGACAAGTCACCATGGAGAAGATGAGATAGTGTTCAGCAGCACTGTCACAGAGAAAATGGCAGGCAGCATCCAAGGTGGTGACATTATTCTTCAGAGAAATGATTGCCCTGGATGACCAGACCCTGCAGATGGTTGAGAACACGGGATTCAAGAAACTGCTGCATCTCTTACCTCCCAATTACCAACTGCCCTTCAGAACAAAATTTGTTAACAGATGATAACAAATCTGTAGAATCATTTGTTTGCCAAGCTGCAGGCAGAGCTGGCAAAGACAGAGGGTAATAGCATGTCTTAACTAGTCATAGCGCTACACATGCCAATCTTTCTCCAATAGCACACTGATAGCAACTGGATGAGATATTAAGGAGGTGCACCATGATGAGAGAATAGGCTGTGCTTCACACCCAGGTGACGGATGATATCCATGTCAGGGCCCACATCATCGAAGAAATAAATGGAATGCTGCAGGACTTGCAAATACTAGGCTACAGTCAGAGCATTGAACAAGGAGAAAAATTTGAAGTCCAGGTAGAGGGGGTCAGGCCAATTACAACTCACACAGTTGGATGGAACCTCCTCACCAATGAAGTCATCACTAGGCAGACAGGATGGACCATATCAGTCTTTATCTGTCGCCATGCATTATGTCACTATGTTTGCCTGATCAAGAGGAAAAGGAGTTGAAACCTCTTATAAAGGAGGATGCTTATTTGCTGACTACTGTCTGTGACCCATGGTAAAAAGGAACTATTGCCCTTCAGTGCAACATACTAACTTACAGGAAGGAGAAGCTGATGATTCAGGTGAAAGAAAGAGAGCATGAGAGGCAGAAGGGCAGCAGTGATGCAGAGAGGGACATAGGGACACTGGCAAGCAGTTGTGGTAGCATGAGCACCATCCTCTCAGTTACCACCCTCCTCCTCCCATACTTCATGGACTATTGTTCACAGTGGTAAGCAGCAGAGACAAGTCTTCTGCCGTATGTCAGACTTCTGCATAAATTTCAGTTACATGCCTCCTTGGAAAGTACATTGAGACCATGCACATAGATTCCTTGGTATTCCAGGCACATGAGTTGGCAGTCTGGCCTTAGTTGACCAAGGCTGCTGAGCACTTCCTGTTCTTCCATCAAACCAGCATGACCAGTGAGCATATATTATCCATGGCAGAGGATATATTGGCTCCACATCATTCACAGCTACTGTAGCAGTAGAGTTGGTGGACAAGTAGTGTTTCTAAAGTTAAATCTCTTCTAACTTGATTTTCCTCAGGCTTTATGCGACTGAGAGGACAAGTGATTGTAGACGTTTACTAGAGCGCAGCTGCCCATACTCTGCCATCAGTGTCTTGCTGTGTTTTTGCCAGTTTGCACTTCACTCTTCAGGCTGCTGCTTATATCCAGTGTTATATCTATATATCAAAAAAACCCTTCAAGGGGCCTACATATAAACTAAAAACTAAAAAGTAACAACCCCAACCAAACACAAAAGAAAAAGAAAAATCACAAAATAAAAAATAAAAGAGAAGAAAGAAAAAAAAGGGGAAAAAAACAAGAAAAACATATGCATGAGATGAACAAAAAATGAACCCCAACGCTGCAAATAAAAACCCACCATGAAAGGAGGAAAAAAGACCTCAGCAAACTCCAATGCAAAAACAATAGGAGTCGAGTCTGTCAAGAAGACGAAAATAACGTCTAAACCAAATGATGTGATCTGTAGTCTGATCTTTGGTTTAGACGTTATATCCACCAGCCCCAAGTCTCAGCCACTGCTGGAGCTGTGGACCAATGGCTGCTCGTGAAAGGAGAGGGTTTGTAGTTCTGTCCGATTGTTGAAGCAGTAGTCTTGGCTTCACCTCCTCCAAGCTCTCCTCCAATCCGGAGCATGTTTTGCACTTCTACCCACTCTGGAACAACTGTTGCAGCTCTCCCTTGAGCTGATATGCTTCTGGACCCCCCCTGGGTCTCGTCTCTCCTAGTCTGGAATGGATTCTCTGCCACTGCAGCTCTCTATGGAACTGATTCTGCTGCCACAGATCCCCTGGAGCTGATCTGATCCACCAATCTAGCTCCCTCTGGAGCCAATTCCCACTGCAGCTCCCCCTGGAGCTAATCCACCACTGTCACTCCCTCTGGAGCTGATTCTCTGCTACAGCTCCCCAATGAGCCAATCTGCTGCTGGGCCCTGTGGCTCCTGGATTCTCTGCTGCTACAGCTGTCTCTTAAGCTGATCCGCCGCTGGATTCCAAAGCCTGGATTAGGCTCTCCAGAGTCTTTCTGCTATCATCTCTACTCCATGGGTTGGAAGGAGACTGTCTGCCGCCATCTTCACTTCTACACCCGACTGTAAGAGGCTCTCTGCTGGCATCTTCACTTCAAACCTGTCTAGGATCCCAGATGACTTTCTAGCACCATCTTAGGAGGAGGAACTATAGAGCAGGAGTTCCCTCCTCCTCTCTCAGAGAAGGGTCAAACTCTTTTAGATAAGGAGACCTGATGCCTCTAAATCCCAGGTAACTACTCTTCAAGCTCTTTTCTGCACAGGACTGTGGGTGCCAGTGCAAAGTAATGCCATTTCTCTTAGGATGAGCAATTTCCAATGGCCCCAATATTTACTTCTCCACCCTCTATCTGATGTGTGCATTTCATTCCCTTGCACTATTCCCTATAGATTTAAAGTTAAATCTTAATAATAGAAATAAATGTAAGTAAATATTATCCTTGCTCCTTTAGCAGAGGCAGTGATTTGCATTTCCTCGAAAAATATTTACTTTCCAGCTGTGCTAGCACAGTGACTGCTATTGCAGGCTGCTGTTTTAATGCCGCCCCTCATCTGACCTCTTCAGCAGCATACAGTGACCATTTACCTTTGATTCTCCATTATGCAGTACACTTTGAAACAGCCACCTTTAGGGGGGTTTCACTTAGGATTTTGTAGCCACTCTTCTTGCTATGTCACTGCAGTCACTGTCTCAATAGGTTGATGCAGTTTTCCTCCTTTTCCTGTTTTGAGACTTTCTTGCTAACTAGAGCCAATCATTATTGCCCTTTAAAGCTTCTCATCATGAACCTTAATTCAACCAATGCTTCTTGTGCATTTTAACTTTTCATGCATTTAAAGAGCTGATTTTATAAGGAATGTGCAAAAGGTTATGCACTACTTATATGTGTAGGTCCCTATTTTAAAAAACATATGCATGTGAATGGAATGCATGTTTTGGCAGTTATGATTCTGTAAATGTGTAAATGAGCCTTATTGTGCATTTTTTTCAGTTTGGATGTGCACAGGAGTGAAGTTTGAGCAAAGCCTCAATTTATATACGATAAGAAAAGCATCATGCCGACACCTCTCCCCCCCAACAATCTTCCCTGCTGAACTCATTGACACGAGATCTGGAACTGAGGATGACTTAAAGAAAGTGCAACCAATTGACCAACAATTTGCATAAAGGAAACTGGGATTTTTTACCTTTAATATACAAGTAATCCTCTCAACTTGCTAATGCACAAATCAAATCATGGATGTTTAAAGAAGAACCACTCTCAGATGCAAACAAACAAAAATTAATCACAGCTGTGCTGGATAGTCCCACGCATCAAATTATCGGTCATTAACAGAAGATGCTGAAACTGTAAGTAACACTAAAAAAAGCATTGATTTCAATAAACCTCAACCCAATCTACATCAATCTAGCTACACCACCACTATTATTGAAGACATGTCCCAGAGATTGACATTAATCAGCCTTTGACTAGCCGGCTCAAACCAACAAGTAATGTGTACACTCCTTCTATCCTATTGGAACTAATTGCTTTGCCTCATAATCTTCTTTACAATCCAGTAAGTAGCTCACCTACAAGGTGCACAGTCCACCATGGGAAACAAGATGAGGATTGCCATTATCTTAATAATACTAACAAACCAAACCCACTCACTCACTCATCTGACACACCCGATCCCAATAATTCCTTACCAACACTGATCTAGGGAGACCACTGTTATAAATAGATACCACACAACATTTTGCAGCATGAAGCAATGAATTATCCACATAAGACCCTATTACCAACCTTTGAATAATGGAAGCCTCAATGTTGACAACACCACCTCCCTAAAGTGGTATCTTCTAAATGAAAGATCATTGAGGAACAAGATCCCTGTAATAACTGATCTCATTCAAAGTTCTAAACCCGACATCATCTGTATCACAGAAACGTGGCTCTATGATACTGACGCAGTACTCCTCAACCAAATCAAAGCATCGAGCTACATCTTCCACTGTCCAAGACACAATAAAAAAGGAGGAGGGGTGATTATTCTCTGCAAAACCACATTACGAGCCCAATATACTTAAATTGCAAGCACAGAAGGTACTGATATGTTAACAAGAGAAACCAAGCGGCTAGCAGTCACACTGATACAGGTCCCTATCATCAGACCCCATTTCATTAGACAACATTCTAGCATCTGCATGCTCAGACACCCCAATTGGAAAGGATCACATTATACTAGGTGACTTCAATCTTTCCTCAATACCTACCACTTCAAGCAATGGAGGATTTGGTTTTTCAGCAGATTACTGATATCCCTACACACATAAAGGGAAACATGTTGGATCATATTTTCATGCCCAAAGGATGAGCAAATAGCAACCAAATGGTTCCAATAAGTACCCTTCCAGTTCCATGGTCTGACCATTACTTACTATAATTCAATATTGTACTTAACACCAACATACGCAAATCACGTAACAGTGAACAGTTCCATCACCACTTCAAAAAATTTGATAAGGAAGCTTTCCTGAAAGATGATATTCCAGCACTGAATAATGAAAGCGACAACCTGGAATCACTTCTGAAAAACTGGAATAACATACTACAAGCGTTTTTTGCCAAACCGCAAAGGAATATACCCAAGAAGCTCAGAAACTCACAGCCATGATACTCCCAGCCCCTCAGAGCAAAAAAAAAGATCCTTGAGGAAAACAGAGAGAAAATGGTGAATCACAAAATCTGACTCAGACTTGAAGACATACATGGAGACATTAAAACAATACCGAATACACATCAAGGATCTAAAAAAAAGAATTTTACTGAAAAATACTAATGAAGTCACTGAGCTGACCTAGGGAACTATTCCTCATAGTTCATGATCTAATCAAAAACCAAGCACAGACAACTCCCATGATAGTGGAATAAATGTGCAACAACTTGCAAATTACTACATTGATAAATTCAAGCACATAACAAAAGATCTCGTGATAATTCTTAATGAACCAACTAACACTACAATATGGAACTCATTTTCTCTGCCCAGCAACGATCAGATAGGTCAATATATTAAATCCATCAACACAACAATATCACAGCTTGACCCATGTCCAGTAAGCTTGATTAAAATAGCCATGACAGAGCTAACACCCTACATCCAGAAAATTGTCAGTCTATCACTATCTCAAGGTGTAATGCCAAAGAATCTAAGGAAGCTACCATTTGCCCAATCTTGAAAAATTACTCACTGGACAAGTGCAGTGCCGGCTCATACAGACTAATATCAAATCTTCCATTTCTATCTAAAGTAATAGAAAAGTCAGTGCAGAGACAACTACAGGACTTCATAGACACAAATGCCCCACTTGATCCACACCAATATGAATTCCGAGCATACCATAGAGTAGAAACCCTCCAAACCTCCCTGTTAGATAACATCATCCAAGGAATTGAAAATACAAAACAAGCTTATATATTCAAATTCCTTGAAATAACATCTGTCTTCAATTCCATACATCATGAAATTCTGATCAACTGTCTAAAGCATCTCAGAATAAGTGGCACCATAATTCAGTGGTTTAAATCCTACCTAACTAATCGCACGCCGCAAATCAAATTCAGTAATACACTCTGAATTACTATTGCATTACTCTGCATTACTATTCAACATCTATATACAATCAATCTGTGACATAGTCCACAAACACAATGTTGACTATTGAATTTATGCAGATGAAATCATGTTAATCACAACATTCAATACACTAAACTCAAACTATGAGCTAATAGTCAACTGTTTCAGTGATGTCGCGCAATGGCTCAACTCTATAAATCTCTCAATTAATCTAAAAAAACCAGAAGTCTTGATGATCTCCAGGAACAAATCATTCTCATCTCCCCAGCAACTTCAAGTAAACAGTGCCTCCCTTGAAATCAAAAAGGAAATAAAATATCTAGGTATACTACTAGATCAGAACCTTAACATGATAAAACACATCAACATGATAACGCAAACAATATATAACAAGACTCAAATGATACAAAACCTAAGACGCCTCCTATCTACAGATGACTTCTGCACAATAGCCCAAGCATTTATCTGCCCACACTTCGATTTCAGTAACATCATTCTACAAGGTCTACCCAAACAAACACTGAAACCTCTCCAAATGGCACAAAACATGGTGGCTCATACTATAATGAAAATCTCAAGAACCGAACACATAACTGCAATCCTGTACCAACTACATTGGCTGCCGGTGTCTCAAAGAATCAAATTCAATGTGATACTAACCACATCTAAGACAATAAACAACATTGCACCAACATACCTGAATTCACTAATTCAGACACAACAAGAAACAAGAAGTAGGAGAGAAAATATGAAGAATCTACTAGCCACCCCGACGGTTTTAAGAACTGCAAACCAATCAACAACAAACAGGGCCTTCTCGTTATACTCACTGATTCTATGGAACTCTCTGCTCAACAACCTATGTGAAATAAAGGACCTAACCATATTCAGAAAAGAACTCAAAACTGCACTGTTTTCTGAATCTTACCAGTCTATAATGGATAAGCAAACTTCAACTAAATAGAAAACGATCATTCCACCTTGATGTAAAGATAACCTTCAATACCTCACTCTCCATAATGTTACACCCTAACTGTACATAGTTGGCCATTTATATCATCCTGTAGACCGGAGTATGTTGTAGCAAATTTAATTATGATGTTATTGTTCTTGTTCAATATGTTCCTTGTTCACTATAAACTGCCTAGCGCAGTGTGAGTTGTGCACTCTGTAAACTGCCTTGATTATGTGATAAGGAGGTATATAAAAATAATAAATAATTGAATAAATTAAAATAAATTATCAAATATTTTGGCTTACGTACCTTTCTGAAGAATCTAGGTGTGGGCATTTACATCTGCTCTAGGGCAGCAGAACAGCTGTGACTAGACTGAGGTGCATCTTTATGCCCCTGTTTTGTAAATAAAGTAGACGTGTGGCAACATTTGTTAACTGAGTGGGACTTTATAAAATTCCCCGCTAAATGTCTCTCCTGTCTCCTAAGCTATCTATATTCAGGTATGTAAAGCACACCTCACCTCACTGTTTTTGAAGACTAAGTGCCATGTTAGTTGCCTTTCTCTGGACCATCCCTAGTCCATCTATGTTCTTGCCAGGTTACGATCATGCTGCACATTAGCTTTTCGCCAGCAGCAGGGGGACGGATGCACCTGCCTTCTGAAGTTGGCATGGGCCTCTGCTCTAGTACCAGTGCACTTTTTTTTTAGGCATGCCCCATAATGCAGTCATCAAACCTAAACTATCCGAATAGCAGATGAATGTTGCCCTCACTTTACCCCAAACCTGACCCCATAGTCAACGCTGTCCCTGGCCCTATGCGAGTGGTGCAGCCGCACAGGGTACAAAAAAATAAGGGTGCATTTAGGGTTGACTGCTGGTCTCGGCTCCCCCTCACAATGCCTGTCCTTGCCCCACCACCGCTTTTCCTGTTCTCTTGGTTGTGGTGGCAGTGGTAGTGGGGGCAGCGGACCTTTTCCAATTTAAATAAAAAAGTGTATCTTTCTGAGTCAACGCTTGCATGGCTGGTTTGATCCCTCCCTCATCTGACATGAGCATGCATCAGAGGAGTGAGGGATCCGATCAGCCATGCAAGCACAGAGTTGGAAAAACCCTTGTGCTTTTTCAAATTGGAGGTCTGCTCCGTTACCGCTGCTACCAAGGGAGCAGGAAAAGCAATGGCGAGGCAAGGGCAGGCTGCGCAAGCAGCGTAGGAGGGAGTCAGCTGGAGATGAAGAGGCGTGTGCTAAGATGGGGAGATGGTAAAGATGTGATATCGGGGGGGAGGGGGAGGGCATGCCAGGCTTGCAAGTTGCACAGAGCGCATTTATGGCTCCGGACAGTCCTACCCATACTTTAAGGGCAGTTCGATTTTTGGCCCAATAGCATCTGTAAAATTTTTAAAAATACATGATAGTGAAGTTATATGAAGTTGTAGTGAAATTATATGCATAACTTTGTTTGAATATTGGACCATTCCTTTTTTTTCACAGTTATGACGCCCTTTATGCAATGCAAAATCCTTCTAGCTCTGTCCACCAACTTGTCACTCTATTTCACTGATATGAGGTCATCAGACACTATCACCTCCCACTATATACTGCTCCCTCAGATTTTTGCACCCTAGATCCAGGTCTCTTCACTCATTCCATTTGAATCTTAACTGGCAATTATTTGATCACTCCTGAAACTGTTGTAGATCATTTCTTATTCTCCCCGCACAGTGCATTTTTCCTACCAAAAAAAGTGTTGGCACTCAAATGCAGGGTTCTTTTATTAATACATGAGGACCTTGGGTCAGTTTTGGCAGGCAGTGAAAAAGGTACCAGTACCTTCAAGTTCTACATCCTCCTAGATGTCCAGTCTTTTGCAAATCATGTTGGTGTTGACAAAAAGCCCAATTTTTACTTCTAACTCCCTCACAATATTGTGCACAAAAGAATTGAACAGAACCAGTCACTGGACTGATCACTGAGAAACTCCACTAATCTCTTTTCTCTCTTCAGAGTGAATTCTGTTTACGAGTACTGCTTTCCTCTGAGGTCTGTCATCCAAATAATTTTTTATTCAGCCCAACATCCTGAGACCCAGCCTCTAGTGGCTTAATATATCATGGAACCTCTTATGCCAGACAGTATGTTCTATCTTCTATTACATTTATAACGTGTCCTAGCAATCCCTAAAGATTGCCCATAGTGGCTCACAACAAATTAAAAATACAGCTCATAAAAGGCAATCCAATCAAAATACATTGTTAAGTTGCAACAATTTTTTATCCAAACTGCAAAAAATGATTTTAGAAAATTCTTGTCTAATAATAAGAGTGTTTTTCTCATTTGATTTCATAATAAATTTGTTTTACTACACTTGGTCTTCCAAATCATTACTTATGTGATGCAATCACTAGGAATAAAGCCAGAGTTGTTCAACTGCCAATCATCTTAAATAGAAACACATCTTAAAATGCATAGAGGCATCCTCAGAGCCATTTAAAATGTAAATTGGCAACATGCTTAGTCATTTTCCTGGTATTATATTAGCTAAATTATGAGAACATCTCATACGTATGTCCTTGAGAATCAGAAGGGCTTGATTTACCCAAAATGTTTTTAGCTTATGGGTGGCATATATTTGAAGCTATTTGTATTTTGCCCAAATTTCAGCTGTCTTTAACTCCAAAGTGCGTCAATTGACACATTATCACGACAACTGCGTTTAGAATGAAATGCAGATGTGAATTAATTTGAAGTTACTTATTTGTTAAATATGTGCAGTATGTGCGTCATTACATGACGTCATCGTGTGTTTATTGTTTTGTAATGTCGGAGTAAAACTGTAAACAGTGATTGATTTAAAACCGAAATTTATTCTGTTACACAGGTATGTACAATGTTGTGACTTTCAAACACGACCTAGAACAGGCCAACACTCCAGAACTTTTAGCATATCGCTTCCTCCCTGAAATTTTATTCATTTTTTTTCTATGATTCTATTTACAGAATGCCGAGAGCTCATAAGAAGACAGCAGTGCCTAGATGTGCTGGTGCAAAATCAGATTCAAACGTTGACCTACATGTTACAGGTTGTGCAGGCGTACGTGCTTATCCTGTTCATTCGTTAAATGACATAGACTTTGCAGTTACTTTTGAAGTTGCAGTTACTTTTACATTTAGTTAACACTGTTCTTATGTTAGTTGTTGTATAAAACTTGTGAAAACCACTCAATTTTCTTGGTTGCGCCAATTGCCGTACTTTGGGGATTCTAGGTATACAGTCATTTTCCCGCTAGGTGGCGCATCTGTCATTAATTTTCGATGCACATATTTGAACCTCTTGACCTCGCTAATAAAGTCATGGAACATAACTGACATGGTTCTAGCAGTGGCGCTGGTATACAACTTCGAAGATGCATTTGCATCAATTGATGCACTTTGGGGCTTCTAGTGTTAAACATAGAAATGCAGCTGAAAACTGCTTAGTAATTAGAAAAAAAAACAAAACAAAACAATGGAACTATATATATCAGTCTCCCATGACTGATTCACTGAAATTTGGATGCATCTTTTATACACATCCAGCAGCTTTCCAAGACATATATTTTCAGTCATGCTTCAAGCAGGAAAAATCCCACTTACACAGTCGCCACTCCTTTCATGTCATCCAACTCGCATGATAGCCACTCCTTTCATTTCCAAAGATAATATCCTATTCACACAGTTGAATGCTTCATCTATTTCTCACATTTTCTTTCTCTCTTCTACCCTTTTCTTTCCTCTTCATCAAACAATCTTTAAAAGGAAAGAGCAAACTCCTGGAAGGGCTGAGCGAGGAGATAGAAGAAAAAGAAAAACTGTACAAAGATTCACAGAGGAATATTCAGCAGCCAATATTTTCTTATCTTTTTTTGGGGGGGTGGGAGGGAGACTCCTGAGGAAATTAAAAAGTCATGGGATATGAGGCAGTGTACTAATGTGGATTAGGAACAGGTTAAAAGATAGAAAACAGAGAGTAGGGCTAAATGGCCAATTTTCTCAATGGAGAAAAGTGAATAGTGGAGTACCCCAGGGATCTGTGCTGGGCCTGCTGCTTTTTAACATATTCATGGAAATGGGAATAACGAGCGAGGCGATCAAATTTACAGGTGACACAAAATTATTCAAAGTTGCTAAAACACAAAAGGATTATGAAAAATTGCAAGAGGACCTTGATAAACTGGAAAACTGGGCATCCAAATAGCAGATTTAATGTAGACAAGTGCTAAGTTATGCACTTAGGGAAGAACAATCCAAACTACAGTTATAATACACGATGCAAAGTCCACATTAGGAATCACCATCCTGGAAAAGGATTTAGGCATCATCATGGACAATACGTTGAAAATCTCTGCCCAATGTGCAGCCACGACCAAGAAAGCAAATTGAATGCTAGGAATCATAAGGCAAGGAATGGAGAATAAAACCAAGGACATTAATATGCCTCTGTATCGTTCCATGGTACGACCACACCTTGAATATTGTGTGCAATTCTCATTGCAATATCTTAAAAAGGATTTAGTAGAATTAGAAAAGGTATAGAGAAGAGCCACCAAAACAGTAAAGGGGATGGAAGGCTACCCCTACAAAAAAAGGCTTAAAAGGTTAGAACTTTCTTGTATTTGTGTGTAAAATGCTATAAATAAAAAAAAAAAAAAGAGACGGCTGAGGGGAGATATGATAGAGGTCTAGAATGAATGGAATGAAACAGGTAAACCTAGACTGGTTGTTTACTCCTTCAAAAAGTAGAAAGACTAGGGGACACAAAAGTAGAAAGACTAGGGGACACTCAATGAAGCTAGAATGTGGCCCATTTAAGACTAATATGAGAACATATTTTTTCACTCAGCGCTTAATCAAACCCTGAAAATTTTTTTACCAGAAGATGTAATAAAAGCTGTTAGTGTAGTTGGGTTTAAGAAAGATTTACACAAGTTCCAGGAGAAAAAGTCCATAAGCAATTATTAAGAAGAACCAGAGAAATCCACTGGTTACTCTGGGATAAGCAACGTGGAATCTGTGTACCTTTTTGGGAACTTGACAGGTACTTGTAAACTGGATTTGAAGGACATTGAACTTATCCAGTATGACATTTCTTATATTCCTATGTTAGAGGAAGAGAAGAGGGCAGGGTGGCGATAGAGAAAAGTAACAAGAAAAATGAAGGAAAAAACTAGTTTTCTTCAAAAACATTAAACTGAAATGAATATAAAAAGTAATGTGACAGTGATATCCTTCCTTGAACTATGTAAAAGGTAAGTCTGGGTAAGTCTTAATGAAACCATCTAGGAGACAGAGTCAATAATGAGTTGTCTTCACATGTGGAGCTGGATGCAGGAAGTGGTATGTCCTGGCTGTCCAGACATCCCTGAACTGTGGGAACTTGATGTCCCCGCAGTTGCAGGATCAGGCATTATAATGGCCCAGTGTGCCCCAGGATCCACTGTGGGGATGTCCACCCAACAGCACGGTCAGGCCACGGCAGTGTCAACCCCCATTTCCCCACCGCCCAACCATTGGTGAGGGTAGACAGGGCCCGGATCGGGTGGCAGGGACTCACCTGCCCCTCCGCTGGCATATGTGGTGGGGCTTTGTGGGTCTCCCGCTGCTGAACCCAGGGCTTATACCACCTCTTGGTACATGTTGGTACCAATGACAAAGGAAAATGTGGTAGGGAGGTTCTGGAGGCTAAATTTAGGCTTTTAGGTAGGAAGTTGAAATCCAGAACTTCCAGGGTAGCATTCTCCGAAATGCTTCCCGTTCCATGCACAGGACCCAAAAGGCAGACAGAGCTCTGGAGTCTCAATGCAAGGATGAGACGATGGTGCAAGGATGAGTGTTTTGGATTTGTTAGGAACTGGGGAACATTCTAGGGAAAGGAGGGGCTCTTCTGAAGAGATGGGCTTCACCTTAACCAGGATGGAACCAGGCTGCTGGCATTAACCTTTAAAAAGGAGATAGAGCAGCTTTTAAACTAGATAATAGGGGAGAGCCAACAGTCACCCAAGAGCGCATGGTTCGGAACAATATATCCTTGAAAGATACTACCAAAAAAATGAAGTTAGGGCACGTCAGCAGAAAGGTTCCAATAAAGACAAAAGTAACCCAAATGTCCTTGAGCATGGAGCAGACAGAGCTTATAGATTCCAAATTACCCCTGCCTACCGATAGCGAGATCAATATGAATAAAATACAGCCTCTAAAATGCTTGTATGCAAATGTTAGAAGTCTAAAAGATAAGATGGGAGAGTTAGAATATATAGCACTAAATGAGAGGCTATATATGATTGGTATCTCAGAGACATAGTAAAAGGAGGACAACCAGTGGGTACAAACTAAATCGTAATGACAGAGCTGATCAAATTGGTGGAGAGGTTGTGCTCTGTGTTAGAGAGGGCATTGAGTCATAAAGGATTAAAGTTTTGCAGGAATGAACAAATAGGTGAAGAAAAGGTCAAAGAAATCAGGGAAGCTAACAAACGTTACAGCACAGTAATCATAATGGGTGATTTCAATTACCCCGTTATTGACTGGGTCAGTGTCATGTCAGGACATGCTAGGGAGATAAAGTTTCTAGATGAAATAAATGACTGCTTCTTAGAGCAGCAGGTTCATGAACCAACCAGAGGGGAAGACATTTTGGACCTAGTCCTTAGTGGAACACCAGATCTGGTGCAAGAGATAAGGGTGTTGGGGCCACTTGGCAATAGTGATCATAGCATGAACTCATTTGATTTAATTAATGGAGTAGGGATGGTAAGGAAATCCAAAGTACTATCTTTTATCTTTCAAAAGGGAGACTATGATAAATGAGAAAAATAGTTAAGAAAAAACTAAAAGGAGCAGTTGCAAAGGTTAAAGATTTACATTAAGCATGGGTGTTGTTTAAAAATACTATCTTGGAAGCCCACACCAGCTGTATTCCACGCTTTAAGAAACGTGGTAGGAAGCAATGTTCCCGCTAACCTGCGCTGGGTCCGCCGCCAAATTTCCTGCCCGTGAGGGGAGGTGCAGAGTGATCGATGCTCTGCCCCTCCCCTCACCGGCAGGAATGCTGGTGTAGGACCCGGCGCAGATTAAAGAGAAAATTGTGAGGGTGCTGCGGCATGCATTAGACAGCGCCTAACACACGCCGCAGCACCCTTACAATGTTCTCTTTAATCTGTGCTAAGAGAAAACAAGGACATAGCGGAGAGACTGAATGAATTCTTTGATTTGGACTTTACTGAAGAAGATGTAAGGAAGCTACTCATGCCTGAAATTATATTTAAAGGTGATATATTGGATGAATTAAAAGAAATAGAGTTAAACCTGGAAGATATGTTGCAAGTATTTGATAAACTGAAGTGTAATAAATCACCTGGACCAGATGGTATACATCCTAGGGTGCTGAAAGAACTGAAATATGAGATTGAAGACCTACTATTAGTTATCTGTGAACTATCATTAAAATCATCTGTAATACCTGAAGATTGGAGGTTGGCCAATGTAAAGACAATTTTTAAAAAGGTTTCCCGTGGTGATCCGGGAAACTACAGCCCAGTGAGCCTGATGTCAGTATGGGAAAAGAGGTAGAAACCATAATAAAGAACAAAATTACTGAACATGTAGATAGTCATGGCTTAATGGGAGAAAGCCAACATGACTTTAGACAAGGAAGATCTTGTCTTACAAATCTGTTATGTTTTTTTGACGGTGTGAGTAAACAGATAGACAATGGTGAGTCTGTTGATATAGTGTATCTGTACTTTCAGAAAGTCTTTGACAAGGTCCCTCATCAGAGACTTTTGGCAAAACGAAAAGCCCTCACCATATTACATAAGAACATAACATAAGAACATAAGATATGCAATACTGGGTCAGACCAAGGTCCATCAAGCCCAGTATCCTGTTTCCAACAGTGGCCAATCTAAGTCATACGTACCTAGCAGACAAAAAGACACAGGTTCCAAAATGCTTGTATTGGGTCAAGCATTGATATCCTGGGTCCCTTCTTAATAATGGTTTATGGACCTTTCCTCCAGGAACTTGTCCAAACCTTTTTTAAACCCAGCTACACCAACGGCCTTTACTACATCCTCCGGAAACAAATTCCAGAGTTTGATTACACATTGAGTGAAAAAATATTTTCTTTTATTAGTCTTAAAGAGTGGAGGAGTAGCCTAGTGGTTAGAACACTGGCTTGGTAACCAAGCAACCAGGATTCAATTCCCACTAGCACACCTTGGGCAAGTCACTTAACCCTCCATTGCCTCAGAAGAAAGACCTGGTTGTCTACTTCCAGTGACACTGCCAAGAAAACCCAGGGGTATCTGGGTCACCAGGAGTCAGGACTGACTCAAAGGCAAACTATTGTCTTAAATAGTTTACCCTGTAGCTTCATTGCATGTCCCCTAGTCTTTCTACATTCTGATAACGTAAACAATCAATCTACGTTTACCTATTCCACTCCGTTCATTAATTTATAGACTTTTATCATATCTCCCCTCAGCCGTCTCTTTTCCAGGTTAATGAGCCCTAACCTTTTTAGCCTTTCTTCATAGGAGTATCCTTCCATCCCCTTTACCATTTTGGTGGCTCTTCTCTGAACCTTTTCTAATAACGCTATATCCGTTTTAAGATAAGGCGACCAGAATTGCATACAGTATTCAAGGTGCAGTCTCACCATGGAACGATATAGAGGCATTATAATATCCTTTGTTTTATTTTCCATTCCTTTCCTTATGATACCTAGCATTCTATTTGCTCTCTTGGCCGCCGCTGCATACTGGGCCGAGGGTTTTAACATGTTATCCACAATGACGCTTAAATCCTTTTCCTGGGTGGTGGTTCCTAATGTGGAACCTTGCATCGTGTAACCATAGTTTGGGTTGTTCTTCCCTAGGTGCATAACTTTGCACTTGTCCACATTAAATTTCATCTTCCATTTTGATGCCCAGTCTTCCAATTTATCAAGATCCTCTTGCAATTTTCCACTATCCTCTTGGGTTTTAACAACTTTAAATAGTTTTGTGTCATCTGCAAATTTGATAACCTCACTCGTTATTCCCTTTTCCAAGTCATTTATGAATATTCTGAAAAGATGGACATTTTTGATCCTGCCCGCTTCCGCCTTATGATGCCTCCTCTGTTAAAATGTGCATTTCCTAAGATGCTCCTTTCACTGACAGTGTTGTACTGATGAAAATTACACATAACTACTGAGGATACATATTGATGTAAACTAGACTAGATATACTAGTCTGTTGCATGCCCAGAACAGTTCAAGATGATCTCAGTGCACTCAAAGGTATCATAACTGCAAGTAGAAAGTAATATGCTTGTCATGACATACCCTGCATCAACACATACATGGTAGCAGAAAAATCCTTAGTTATGCTTTCATGGCCATCTCTAAAAACAGTCTTTACATTGCTAAGTATGGACCCTTATCATCTTCACATAATATGGTACTTTTGGGCATGTTTCAGTGCTGTCTGCACTGTTGAATGCTCTTATTTTGAGGGTCTCTTATTATGGAAGGGGATATGTTTTGACATTTAACTATGGAGAACCTTTTGTGATTTTTTATGCCCTATCACACTGGCACCTGATGATGCTGTGGTCATCAGTATGATCCAGGTACTGGCCAGGCATTCATGTCCCCCCTGAATTGCAAATGAGCACACCATATACTCCCATGAAACATTCAAACCACACGCACTCTCACTTTCAGTCACAAAAAAACATAAATCTGCTGAAAAAGATGCCCTGAACCTATCAATAACAGCTGGTATAACAGAAGAGCATGGGGTCCCAGGACTAAAGTTATGATCTCTGTTGCTCACCCAAACAAGAATCCTTTCCATACTCACCCACATGCTATTCCTACAACAACAGTCCAATTTTTCAGGACACAGGAATTGTTAAGGTCCTCTAGATTAACTCCTTTAGCACAAACATCAAATGTCAACATGGCCAGAATAATTACTATTGCTCTTCTTAATATTTCTTTCAGGGTTGTTATTAATGCCTCTTTAGCTTACAAGATTCCCACACCTCTGATTTCTGTTCTTTATAAGAGAATCTTGTGGTGTTTTTCCGTACTGCAGTCCACCATTTCAGAACAGACAAGTCGCCACCTTTATATAAACACAGCAGAATATTTTCTAAGTACTGGCCTTATTCCATGTCTCCAGCAGGTATAACAGGCATGTCTGCATGGTCCTCCCAAAACGTCCATGGACCTTTTCTGAATATGCCTTATATGTCTCTATCTAGCTCTAATTAAGCCCAAATTTTTGGATCTTTTGATTTATAAGGATTTATAAGGAGGCTAAGAGGTTATATACCACGCTATATAGGAAGGTCAGGGGTTCAAATCCCACTAGAGGACAGCAAACGTGGGCCAGAAGGACTGGGGTTTCTAGTCCCACAGGTGCTCCTTGTGGTCTTGGGCAAGTCACTTAACCCGCCATTGCCCATGTTCCCTGTAAGTATTAGTGCATGTGTCTCATATCCCCTTGTGTTAAATGTATCCCCCAATTGTGTTGTGACCACTTTGTTTGAAGGATAAGGTGGTATACAAAACTGTCTAAATAAATAGGAAGGAAGTGCAACACAATGTTTTATTGCAATATTCTAGTTATCACAGTACCCTGTCCTGTGCTTCTAAGGTAATTTGTGACCAATCTCCAGGGGGTACCTCACAGCCCTTGCTTGGATAGAGGGAGTCTTGGGTTCTAAATTTAATCAGAAAGCTCTTTACTGCTACTAGGTCCTGACTGATTTAACAAATACACTGGGTTCACAGATTAATCAGCTTTAATCTAAAGAATTCCTTATTCCCCAAGATTTAGAAAAATTCCCAGAAGTAAATACTTACATTTGCAGTTCTCTCTCCAGAAGTAGCAGTCCCCTTTTGTAGTCCATCTTTTATGTTTGTCTGTGCAGCGCTGCATACACCTTGTAGCGCTATAGAAATGATCAGTTGTAGTAGTAGCAATAGTATGACTCTAGGCTATTGCATCTGATTCCCACATATATGGATACTAGCATTTCTCACAACAACGACATCTGTCCCATCGTGGCGTATGTCAGTCTCTATACATCTGCTATCTGTGGGGCAATCCTGTCTGTCTTCCTACAGTGCTTTGTGGCAATACTCCCCTTGTCAGGCCTATGTGAGCATAGGAGGGGGGATCCTTGTGCCATCATACCCAGCTAGCCAGCCTCCAGATATATCGTCACTCTTGCAGCTTGTATAGATCCTGGACTGGAGATGGATGTAGGCCTCATGGCACAATCTGGGGGATGCTAGCACAACATCAGTCATGCCTCCCAGTGCCTGGTACAGCTGATTTATGGCTGCCCTATCACACTAGCACCTAGTGACACTGTGGTCATCCATATGGTCAAGGTACCAGCCAGTCATTCATGGCTGCCCTGAATTGCAGCACACCAGATCCTCCTGTGCTACCCTCAAACCGCACACTCTCACTTGCAGTTACAAAAGACATCATTCTGCCAAATCGAACCTATTACTAGCAGCTGTTATTCCATAATGGCATGATGTCCCAGGGCTACACATATGATCTCCCTTTCCCACTCCAACATGATTTCTTTCCAGACTCACTCACACACTATTCTTACATCAATAGTTCCAGTAACCGGGGATCCATACCAGGCGCTCCCCCTCCTCCCCACAAACTCCAAGACCCCCTTACCTTGTACATTTTCCATAAAATGCACAAACACACATTGCTTGGGAAAACACCAGGTCGCAGCTTTATTGCCCAATAACAATTAACATTTTAACTACCAAAACAACTTATCCAAGAATTTTCACCCCCCCACCCCCGGCAGAGCGATACGTCACCAGCCGTACTATTAGCAAGGTGACCTCGCTTCCGCCCCTGGTCCGGTCAACCACCGGTCCAGCTCGAACCACCCCTGCTCAACTTCGCCATATCACTAGCAAAAGTAAGCTCAGGGTTCTCCGGGTCGTGGGCACCCTGCCCCCGCCCCAAGTAGCTTATGTCTCCGGACCCAGGAAACCTCTGGGATCCCGCCACCGGCATAGACACATATTTGTGGCTTTGCCGCCCCCTTAACCGGGCAAAAGCTGCGACCTGCCGGAATGGCTTCCTACCACCTTCTCCAATGCCTCCTGCCAGTCATTAAGAAGAAGGTCAAGCCCAACCGGGGATAAATGAACCCCATCCGACCTGTACAACCCTGCACAGGCCACGTCCACCCAATCATGCTGCACATGGCACCCATCTCCCAATTTGCCGGTTGATCTTAGTAAACCCCCGGGACCAGTGTCGCTTTTCCTTACACACCGGCTGCGGGATGACATCGGACCAAAGCAACACCACCCCAGCAAACATTGACAAAATGTGAGAAAAATCCCTCTTGGCAGCGTTGATCAACTGTTTGCAGGTCCAAGAGGCCAGATCATTACCCCCCCAAATGCAACAGAAGAAACCCGGGCTGTGTTCTAAGACGAGCATGGTGACGGAGCAAGGGCATCAACTGCGGCCACCTCAGTCCTCTTTCGCCCAGCCATGAAAGCGCCACCACTGCAGGCTCCAATCTCAGGTTCCGCCCGATAGGCCTCTCCTCAGCACGTCTGCCAGCCCAGAATACAAATGAATGCCCAAGCATCCAACAGCCCCGCACACATCTGCCCCGCTCTGTAAAGAAAACACAATGTTAATGATCTGCGCCCCCCCCCCATGCCCATGCATCATAACCGGACATAAGTTTGAAAAGCCCTGGATCGCCACCTGACAATCGCCTGTATTTGTGAAGCCGACAATCCAGCACCCGCTGCACTGGTCGCCGCCACGATAAGGAAAGAAGGTGCCGCAAATTGCCGGGCATCCTCCCCCATCCGCTGCAGCCCCAACCGTAAGACCGCTGTCAACTGGTAACGGGTGACCAAACGAGCATCTGCATGGACAAAGAACCCGCCCTCTGCCCGGGGGCGACCCTCCAAATACAACCGAGTCACCGCCACAGGGCAGGTAAGCCCTCCAATAGCCCGCAACACCACCCACATACCCCTGCCTTGCGGGTCTGTCTTCGACTTCCGCAACAAAACCTTCAAGAGATCCCCCTCCAGACGCACATGATGTCGCTGTAAACTCATACCCATCCCCCTTTTTTTTTTAATCCGCCACCAACTCACCCACCCGGAATGCACCAAAAAACGCCAGGCAAAATATTGCCCTGAAAAGTGTGGCCTCATATGCCGACAGAGTCACCGCAGACAGCGCATCACAAATACCGGCCAGCAAGTCATGGGTGACTGGGCGACGCGTGTCAGGCAGAGGGGGGTGCACACGTCTCCACCCCTGCATCAACTGCCGCACGAGAAACCCCCCCCGAAGGGGACCAGCCAACTGCTCTAGCGAAAAAAGAGAAGCCCGCATGGTGCAGCCGAACAGCTGCCCGAGACAGACCCATCCGCTTCGCACTAACAATATAGATACCCAAAAGTGCATCCGGAATGACCCCCCCCCCCGCCACCCCCGCCCCTGCAAGAATTCAACCACTCGCCGACAGCCCCGGCAATAAGCATTCCACGTGCTGTCCGCGAGCGAACTCCGCAGCAGCTCCATCATCTCCGCCGGCCACAACTCCATAAGCTCCACAGGACCTCCACGCCCACCGGATCCACTTCTGGTGCCAGCTGCCGGAAACGCTGCCACTGCAAACGAGACAAAGCATCAGCGATGCCGTTCCAATGACCCGGAATGTGTTGAGCTCTCAAGATCACATTCAAACGCAAGCAGGATAACACTACCTTCCGCATCAGGGCAGCAACGTCCACGCACCGAAGCGAATAATTATTGACTACACTCACCACCGCTTCATTATTGCACCACCACACCACTTTTTTGTTACACAACCTACCCGGCCACAATGCCAACGCCACCAAAATAGGGAACAACTCCAAGAAGGTGATGTTCTTCAGAAGCCCCATCAACCCCCAGGCCACCGGCCATTGACTCGCGCACCAAGACCCACCAAAGTAAACACCCAACCCCGCACCCCCGGCTGCATCAGTGTACAACTGCAAGTCCTCATTCTACAAGCAAAATTCAAGGACCCAAGAAGAGCCTGCATTTCTCTCAGAGTATACTTCGCCGAGACCACCGCATTTGCCACCAAAACCCTCAACTGTGTCACCTTCACTAACGGTAAGGGCGCCACCATTGCCACGGAGTCCATCTCGATTCCCAAAAAGGTAATTGTAGTCGCTGGTCCCTCCATCTTTTGCTCCGCCAACGGGACCCCCAATTCGCCCGCCACCACAACAAAACCGTCCAACAACTCACGACACTGAGAAGTGTGCGCCGCCCCCACAAAGAAAAAAATCGTCCAGATAATGGACCACATCAGCACAACCCACCTTTCGTTCGACGACCCACTGCAGAAAGGTGCTAAAAATCTCAAAGTAAGCACACGACACTGCACAACCCATGGGCATGCATTTGTCGAAATAATACGCGCCAGAGACCTGAAAACCAAGCAAATGAAAGGAGTAGGGGTGCACCGGGAGCAACCGAAACGCGGACTCAATGTCCACCTTCGCCATCAGTGCCCCACACCCCACCTTCCTAACTAACCGGACGGCCTTATCGAAAGAAGCATAACGTACCGTGCAGCACTCTCTGGGAATATGATCATTGACCGATGTCCCTTCAGGGTAAGACAAATTATGAATTAACCGGAACTTACCCAGCTCTTTCTTCGGGACAACCCCCAATGGAGAAACCACAAATTCATGAAACGGGGGATCCGCAAATGGGCCCGCTATCCGGCCCAACTTCAATTCCCCATCTAACTTCTCCTGCACGACCGCCGCAAAGCGCCGCACAGAAGCAGCATTCTGAGTAGCCAATGAAACCATCCCCCCACGAACCGGGATAACAAAACCGTTTGTAAACCCCCCAAGCAATACCCCTTTGTCCCGCACCCTAGGGTAATGCAGTAGCAAGTCCCGCAAGACCTCGATCCGAACTGGCGATGGGGCTAACCCAAAAGGTGCACCATCACTTGGCCGATGGCAAGGGCCCTTTTCGGATACATTTCATCGCAGCATGCCCTCCCCCGCAAACCGAACATGCATGCCGGAACTTGCAATCTGGGAAAGGGCAGGAGGACTTGTTGAACCTACAGCACACGTCCGCCCCGGCTCCAATCCCCTGCTTGCCTGGGGCCCCCGCCCCGCCCACACGAAAGGGCCGGTTCACCATCGGAAGGGCCGTCCCCCCCACTTTCACGCCGCTCCCCCCAACTCCCGCCGCACTCGACCTTACTGACATTTGGGTGAGCCACAAATTGATATCCTGCGTGCCCCAGGACATCAACTTGTTCTCCTCCATCTTGTCCCGAGACGTCTCATCATAATTAAGCCATGACCACTGATTTGCATAAATCTCAGAAAAGCCAGAGAGTGCAGTTCCAGTGTAGCTCAGCCAGAGGGCGCATGAACAGCTACACAGTGCCTGAACCCACGTGCTCAAGCTCTGAGCACCTTAATGATGAGTGTTTTCACCTGTCCTCAAACTCACAGCATGCAAGCTGGAAATCCCTTTATAAGGGAAATCAGATGAGCAGAGAGGGAGAACTGAGGGGAGAACGGGACGGAGAGTGGTACAGAGACCAAGGGATCCAGTACAGAGACCAGAAAGGGGGCTCAAGAGACCCAGGTGTGCAGCAAGGACTGCAGCAAAGAGTCCAGCACAGAGACCGGGAAGAGAGCTCAGGTACCAGCACAGGAGTGCAGCAGAGAGACCAAGGAGTCCAACAAAGAGAGGCACCCAGGAGGGTAGCCGACAGACCAACCGGAAGGGTACCAGCGAGGGTACCAGGAATAGTAACAGGAGAAGGAAGGAGAAGAACGGATACAGACAGAGGCAAGTCTCAGCCCTGGGATAAGGCCCAGAGAAGTAGCCTGCCTGCTAAAAGAAGTTCTCCAAGTAAAGACTGGAAATCCACGTCTGGTTTTCCTAGCAACCTTAATTGTGGAGCAGTGCATAGGACAGAGGATCAACAAGGAAAGCTACAGAGTAAGCTGAATCCTAGGCGTGGCACTCCACGGAAGATAAGGTATGAAAAGCCTTTTATTCTAAAAGGAACTTTCAATGAAGACAGTTTTATGCAAGTAGATAAACCTCAGCATCAGAGAAGAAGTAAAGTTAACTATTTAAAACCACTTTCCAAAAGGGTTCTGAGGAAGTTATATGATAAGCCAAGGAACTTCTGTGAGGAACTAAGTAACACTGAGGATACTCTAAACATTGAAGAGTGTAGTGAGCCCGAATCAATGGACTTGGATTACAGCTCCAGTGTTCCCATGCCTCACACAGAACCTATGGAATATAACTTTTGCTTAAGAGGTAGCTGCTTGCCATAATAATTGTACAATGAAGAAATGAGTCTGCAAATGGTGAAGCTGATAACCATTCTGTTATAATTGTTTTTCTATTGTTTGGAAAATCCCTTAACCCAGCTAAACAGTCAATTGTACAGCCTACAACATTTAACTGTTTAGTCCATGGTGGAACTTTATTATTGTTTGAGGAAAGCATTACCTCCACTTTAAGTTGTTGTCTCATTTGAACCTAGAGCATTAAGCGGGGAAATAAAGCCTTATTTACCCTCCATTTGGCGTAGTTATTCATTCCAGGAAGCACTACACTACAAGGACCACAATCCTTTGGGTCCTGCAGCTCAAATACTCCCTGATACAAATTAAATGTCAGCAGACGCCCTCACTCTACTACGCCAGTAGGGGCGCCGGCTCGACACCACCCATCATGGACCTGAGAAGCCTCGAGAATTGAGTCCGCATAGGACAAAAGCATCCCATACTGCTCCGGACAGTGCCGCCCCCAAACACTCGCTAGGCGCAAGAAAGCTCTCACCCAATTGACTACCGTCCTCGCCACCTTCCGAACCCTACCGGCCTTTTCATCCTCCTTCCTCTTCTTCTTACTTTCACCCGTGCGCTTACGACCCTCCAGAAGCTGAAAAATATCAATATACCATCTCTTCCTTATTCTCCTCCTCAACTTCCTTGGAACACCTTCCCACAATTCAGACAAAACTGTCACCGCCGACGCACCCCCACCAGCTGAGCCGCCCTCCGCAACCGTCCTGCCCCCCGCTGAGGACCCCGTGGACGAACTGGAGGAAGAGGAAGTGGACGAACCGGATCCGCGTCGCCGCCGGCACACATCCTTCTTCTTCCTGGAAGCCTTACCTAAACTCTCGGCACGCGCTCCGCCCCCAGCCCCACCAGCGTGCTCTAACCACAACTCACCCGCTGCTGATTCCACAGTCGAAAGCTGCTCCGCCCGCCGTGGCTCTCCATCGCCGCACTCCGCCGTCCCAGCTCCAGATTCTCCACAGCCAACCGACGCCGCAGCCACCGCTGCCCGATGCTGCAGCGGACCACCCCGCATAGCCGCAGGAGCCTCACCCGAAAAAACCTGCGAAGACAAAAAAGGGAAAAACGCAGGGGGAACAACTGCAGGCCATGCTGTCTGCCAAGCCCTGGACCAATCAGCCCTTGAGGGGCCCTGCCCGCCCCCCAGCCAATGCTCCCAACCCCATTGTCCCGACCCCCCCCCCGCACTCTCCGCGAAACCCACACCCCCCTGTGCCCCTGCCTGAAACCCGAAACCAGCCCACTCAGATCCCCTGCCAGCCGCATGGCCCACAGCACCCCCCCTAGGCTGCCCCCCAACACCCTGCCCTCCTGTCAACCCTTCCCCCACCTCACCTGCACTAGCACCCTGCACTTGAGCATCCCAAGCGCACTGCCCCCCCGTGACAATACAGCACCCCGAACCCTACGGCCCCGCCCCCTCCCAGGACCCCGATCAGGCAATAATAACCCCCTGGACCCCCTGACAGCAGGCCCAGCCAGGCCTTCAGCCGCTACTCCCAACATACCCCTCCCCTGACTCATCGGGCCTACCTGGCACCCCCGAGCCCCCTTACTGCCCTGCCGGCCCCCAGAACGCTGCCCGGAAGCCACCTCTCTCCTCTCCTGCCCCCCCCCCGTTTTCCCTTGCGCCCTCCCGCCATACTAAGCACCACCGCCCCTAACCTCCGGGACAATTCTGACTGTAAGTATAACGCTATTAAGCGTTCCAGCACCACCCCCCAATGAAAAGTTTGCTGCCCGGGGGAAGAGCCCGCCTACCCACCCGAGAACCTCCTTGCCTGATAAGCGGGCGCGCTCCGCCGCAGCACCGCCACACCTGAGATCCTCCAGAAGACGTTCGCCAAACTACAGGCCCTCCGCCAGGTAATCCGCCTCTCAATACCTGCAACACGCGCCGAGACCACCAACATGCTGACGGCTCCCCGCTCCTCAACCGTGTGCCCAGCGCGCGCCCATGCCACTGGAGCACATGGCCTGTCCTCTCACCTGATTGGTTGCTGGCTCGCTCCAGACGCCAGCAACCAATCAGTTTAAATAATGCCGGCCTCCTTGCCGTCCCCCCCCCCCCCCGATGCCCTCTCGAGGCCGGGACCCGCGCCCGGCTGGAACCGCCAGTTACCGGCGTCCGCCGGGACCTTGCCCGCGGCCTTCCTATTTTCAGAACCCAGGATTTGTTAGGGTCCCCTGGATTAACTCTATTAGCTCAAACAGCACATTTCAGCATACCCAGGATAAACACCATTGCTCTTCTTAATATTTCTTTAAGGGTGTTTATTAATGTTTCTTTACCTTACAACATTCCCACTTTCTGTTCTTTATAACTGCATCATGTGTTTTGCCAGACTGCAGTCACAGCAGTTCAGCACATATTTGTCACAGCCATTCTTCAATATGGGACGAATAGAAGAGCACAGCAGAATATTTTCTAAAATCCTGGACTTATTCCACATTCCAGCAGGAATAACTGGGACGTCCACGGTGATATCGCAGAATGTACATGGGCCTTTCCAGAATACGCTATGCACATCTCCGCAGCTGACCATGGCCCCGCTCCATCCCTTCTGGGCTTGTTCTGAGATCCCCATGCTAGTGCCGTAGATGTGCACGACAGCAGTGTTTCAGAATATGGTAGGATACATTTTCATCAGATAAATTTCCCCACCGCAAGTACAAACTCCTTATTCATGTTCTGGAATGACCTCCTTAGGGAAGAACAACCCAAACTATAGTTACACCATGAAAAGTTCCACAATAGGAGCCACCACCCAGGAAAAGGACCTGGGCATCATCGTGGGTAATACGTTGAAACCTTTTGCCCAATATGCAGCACCAGACAAGTAAGAAAACAGAATGCTAGGTATCATAAGGAAAGGAATGGAGAATAACGCTAAGGATATTATAATGCTTCTGTATCATTCCATGGTGTGATTGCCCCTCAAATATTGTGTGCAATTCTGGTCGCCATATTTTAAAAAGGATATAGCTGAATTAGAAAAGGTACAGAGAAGAGTCACCAAAATTATAAAGGAGATGGAAGGATTCTCCTATGAGGAAAGACTTAAAAGGTTAGGGCTCTTCAGTTAGGAAGAGATGGCTGAGATATGAATGAGGTCTATAAAATAATGAGTGGATTGAAACAAGTAAACATAGATTGGTTGTTTACTCCTTCAAGAAGCAGAAAGACTAGAGGATTTGCAATGAAGCTGCAATGTAGCACAGTTAAGACTAATTGAAGAAAATATGTTTTCACTCAACATGAAAACTCTGGGTTGCGAAAGGATGTAGCAAAAGCTGTTAGTGTATCTGGGTTTAAAAGAAGTTTGGACAAGTTCCTGGAGGAAAAGTCCATAAACCATTATTGATAATGACTAAGGAAATCCATTGCTCACCCTTGCATGGAATCTGTCTACTTTTTGGGAACCTAACAAGTACTTGTGATCTGGATTGGCCTCTTTTGGAAACAGGATACTGGGCTTGATGGACCTTTGATCTGACCCAGTATGGTATATCTTATGTTTTTATATAATGGGCAAGCCCATACCCAGCATATGTTATAATAGGCCAATGTTCAGAGCTGCATACACGGGGGATAATTTTCTAAAGGATTTTTCATGTCATATAGATTTCTTATAAAATTACCCCATGTGCATGGGTGCGTATGTGGCAATGAATAAATGCACCTTGGGGGCCATGGTGCAGTGTTGGCCATGGCTCTGTGGTTACTGTGCAGAAAGGATTGTAATGTTTGAATTGGCTTTGATATTTACTCTTTCCTGATTTATTTCAGTGATAGCCTGGGAGGCAAAACGGAGAAACATATGAGAAGGTGGCATATGGTGCCTGAGTTTTTACTATGATCCTGAAAAATCTGTGATGCTAGATGGTGTTTTAACTGAAATGTCAGTATATGATGCACATAATTTTCTTAAAGCATATGGAAATGTGACCAGATTGAAAAGCCTGAAGGAAGCAATGTCAGCAAGAAGAGTTTGTCAATATGACAAGGTAGATGATCCGTCTCTCAACAAGCCAAACCGTGACTGGCAATTTGTGGTAACTGCTGGTGTTTCCCATGTAATGAAAGCTGGGAGAGCTAGTAAGAAAATTTAATACAGTTATCAGTGGATTGAAAAGTAAGGAAGTCCTTTACGTGATCCAGTGCTATCTCAAGATTTTCATAGGCAAGCGAGGGCTATAAAAAGAAATGTAAAGCTCCAAACTATTCTAGCAGCACAACGTTAGTAATTATTATTATTATTTAACTGATTTTGGTATACCGTTTTTCTATCAGTGAAACAGTTTATTTATTTATTTATTTTATTTAGTATTTATTTAAAAGCTTTTTTATACCGCGCTCTTCAGTATCAGTGCGGTTTACAGTCAACAATTCTTGCAAGAGACAGTGAGAAATGCCTAGTGCTACATTGAACAGGATCAGGAACTTGGATCTGTAACTGGGTGAAGTATTTACACATTCAGCTAACACAACTGTAGCAGAGAAACTATTTACAAGTTCGATGTTAGGCCAAACTAAATGGTTAGGGCTGGTCTTCAGTTATTACATTCATCATTATTGTCATTCTAGGTTATTATATTAATCGTTAAAATCAGTATCTACACATGTCGAAGTACCTGATGGGATGGTTCTGTTGTTCGGTTAGTCTTATTCAGTTTGTGAAGTGTTGTGAAAGTATAGAAGGAATAGGTGGTGCTTGAGGGCTTTCCTGAATTGTGTGAGATCTCTTATTGATCTGATGCTTGGTGGGAGGTTATTCCAACACTTTGGGGCATAGAAAGCGAATGCTTTATTCCTGGTTGCTTGTGTGCACTTAGTGGACTCAATAGGGATAATCAGCGTATTGGCGGCTACTGTCCTTCTCGACCTGTTGTTGGGGGTTGGGATGAGGAGGGCTGTGAGGGATGAGGGGGATATCATGTTAAGTGCTTTGAATGTGATGAGTAGTGCCTTGTATGTGAGTCTGCAGTTTAATGGTAGCCAGTGAAGGTCCCTTAGAATGGGTGTGATGTGGGTTCTTCTGGATAGACCACAGAGCATGTGCGCGGCCGCGTTCATCGCAAGTTGTAATGGGTTGAGGGTGCTCTTGGGGAGGCCATGCAGAATGACGTTCGCATAGTCAAAATGTGGTGTTACCAATGCCTGGAAATTTGTTCTGAAGTCGTCGGGAGCTAACATGGGTCTTATGTGCCTTAAAGTCCTGATTTTGTTGTATATAATCCTGGTGGTGTTCTTTATGTGTTCTTTGAAGTCAAGGTGTTGGTCAAGCATCACACCCAAATAGCGTATCACAGGTTTGCTTGGGAGCTCTGCGTCTCTTACCTTCAAGGTAGTGGGGGGAGAGAAGTTTCTGTTCTTTGTAATGAACAGGACCTCCGTTTTCTTGAAGTTAATACGGAGGTTCTGAGCTTAAAGACAGTCGGTGATTGCATTGAAACAATCTACTAGGGCGGTAAAGTCAGATGCAGTACTTTGAATGGCGCAAACAGCAGAACATCGTCTGCATATATCAGGCTGGAGATGTTGAATGAGCAGATAATCTCGCAAATAGGCTGCATGTATACATTAAAGAGTAGCGCAGACAGAGATGAGCCTTGGGGTACTTCCTGATGTTGCTGGAATGGTTCAGATGTTGTGGATCCCATCCGTACATGTTGCCATCGGTCAGCTAGATAGGATTTACACCATTCCCAGATGAGGCCCATGATTTCCTTCTCCTGAAGTCGTGTAAGGAACTGGTCGTGGTTGACGGAATCAAATGTGGCAGCGATGTCAAGGAAGATAAGTGCAAACCCGTTTTCGATGTTGTCTATTCCTCTGCTTAAAGTGTTGGTTAGTGTGATGAGTAATGTCTCAACTCCATGGGATTCTCAAAACCCATGCTGGCAGGGATCTAGTGGGGCTGATGAGTCAATGTGTTGTTGGATTTGTCTTTGGACAACCTTCTCAATTATTTTAGCTAGTAATGGAATACTCGAGATCGGGCGGTATGAGTCAGCTTTTGTTGGATCTAGTCTGTTGTTTTTCAGGAGTGGTCGTATGGATGTTTGTTTGAGAGAGGATGGGAATATACCAGTTGAGAAGGAGAGTCTCATGATGCTGGCAAGAATTGGGCTGAGCTCAATGAGCAATGCTCTGATCCAGTACGCTGGGCATGGGTCATTTGGTGCTGTAGTGGTGTTGATGACTGCGATAAGGTCTTCGATGTTTTTCACTGTTGGAGGTGTAAACTCAGTAAGCAGTGGCTGTAGGTGGTAAATAAGGCTGGGAGTGGGTCCTGGTGCGATGTTTAATTTGAGGATTTTGGATTGGAGGTAGTCAGCATAGAGCTGGGGTTGGATTGGATCTGGCTGAGGAGGGGAAGGCTCCTTGGTTAAGGATCTTGCTATGCTGAAGAGGTCCCGGGGCTTATTTAGTGAGCGGAGGAGGCGTTTGGTGTGGTAGATTCTCATCTTGTCAGATATTGCCTCACGGTGAAGATTTAAGTGGGCAATGTATGTTGCTTGGTCCCTTGTGACAAGATGTAGACAAAAATATAGTAGTAATAGTTTACAACAAACTTTAACAGAGTAAAAAGAGACATTTATCATACCACCCTTTGGGAGTAGAGTTTAAAACATCCAGAGAAAAGTGTAAAGGGTTGAGATTTGGTAGGTGTCTACGGTGGTAGGGTAGGAGTAATGCTCTGGGCTAGGAATGGGTGCTCTTGTGATGTGTAGTTATGCCGATGTGCACCGTAGTGCTCTTGGAAGATATATGTCTTCAGGTGCTTTCTAAATTCTTGAGTTGACTGGATGTTTCACAGAGTGGGGGTAACGTTTTCCAGACAGTGGGGGCTTAGAGTGTGAATGATCTTAGGTGAGCATATTGGCTGCTCCTATAGATCTGTGGTGGCAGGCTAAGAAGGTTCAGTGTGCTCTGTCTGCGCAGACTAGTGGTACTAGGGGTGCTAAGTGATGTCTGGAGGTGCTTAGCAGTAAGGCCGTTCTGGGCTTTGTGAATGATGGTGAGGACTTTGAATTTAATTCTAGAGGGGATGGACAGCCAGTGGAGGGATTTTAGTATGGGGGTGATGTGGAAGAGTCTGGGTGCTCCAAAGATGGCACGTGCTGTGAGCTATAGCGGTAGGATGGTGTCTTTAGGTAGTCCTTGGTATATAGAGTAGCAGTAGTCAAAAAGGGAGGCGATAGTAGCTTGACATATTGCATGGAAATTGTCAGAGGAAAGGAGGGGGCATAGGTTACATAGGGGTATGTTTACCAAACCGGCCTAATGTTACCGGTGCTAGTTGTAGTGATAATGTGAAGAATGCCATATAAGGAGTGGGCATTCCGGCGGCAAGGTAGCAAGAATCTGCATCCCGTGATAGTGGGCGCCGTGGCACGTTAACGTGCGTTAACCCTAAGTTTATGCCAGCGCAGTGTTAGAAGCTATAAAGATGTAGCCCACTGGGTACTGCAATGACTGTGGAGGCAGAGGTTATGGGTTTGATCCTATAGTGGTGTTACGTAAGAAGGCTGTCTGAGGCATTTCCTTTTTTAATTTAAATCAGTGCTGTCTGAGGCAGTTCCCGTATTTCATTTAAATCAGTGCTGTCTGAGGTATGTCCTTCTCTAATTTTAATCAGTGCTGCCAGCAAAAACACCCTTACAGTGCCATAAAATGAGGTGCTGCATAAGGCACCCTATAAGGAACTCCATAGGGCACATTATAAAGCACCCTATCCGCCAAGGCACCTTCTAATGTGCCCTATAGGGCGCTTTATAGGGTGCCTTATGAGGCACCTTAAGGTTACAGCACTGTGAGGGTGCATTTTGCTGGCAGCACTGATTTAAATTAAAAGGAAAAACCTCAGACAGCTTTATTAAATAACACCACAGGGGATCAAACCCATGACCTCAGCCATTGAAGTAACCAGTGGGCTACATTGCTATAGCTACTACCACACCCCTGGCTGGCTACAGAAAGACTGCAGGTCACCACACAAACTGTCTGCTGTGGTTACCAGGATAGGGTAAACCCACCCGTACCTATGATGCACTGCACATGCAGATCAGCAGTCTATAGCTGATCACAAGATGGGGTATGCACCCCCACAGCCTAGGCCTGGTAGGGGGAACTGACCGCGTGTGTTACTGGCACAGAGTAACTACAGACCGTGACATTGTGCGGGTCCTGTGTTCACCCTGAGGGTGAGGTGGGGTGCCCAGCACCAGGTCTGCAGCACCTGGCTTGGCTGAGATAGGCTGTGCTGCAGGTCCCCATCAGTGCCAGTGTGTGCTAGGTAGTCCTTGCAGGTGCACCTAGGATACACCTGTGTCCATCTGTATTTCCCAGTCACGTCTAGCCCTTGTGGACTATGATGTACCCAGAATAGTGCATATCCTGTGTGGGTGCCATGGTCACCTGTTATAGGTGAAGGGGGGTGTTTGGACCCAAAAGCGGAATATGTAGCACCACCCAACCTGCTCTCTGTGACTCAGGGTGGGGTCAGGATCTCCCACCAGCAGATCCATATTTTCCATCGCTGCAATGCTGGCAGTAGAGGGGACCATCAACCCCAGTCCTGCTGGGGAAAGGGCACCCTACAGGGCAGTCGATGCAGATCTGTACACATCACATAAGGCACTGGCATACAGGTAGAACGCTGGAAAAGCTCAGCTGCCCCCCACCACTATCTGACATTCACCAGCAGAGGGCATAGTCAGTCTCCACACACTGCACCCTGTAAGGTGTTTCAGCTATACACATGCTAACTGCACACAGTCTGCTAGCTAGTACATAGTGCATGTTCCTGGAGGAACTGTGTTCACCCAAAAATGGGATGTGAGCACACACACAAAGCAGGTATGTCAGTGATTGGGCCCCAGAAAAGGGAACCCATAAATATCACTTAAGAGAAATACTGCATAGCACTATGGGGGAACCTAGCCATTCCGCCGCCACTGCTCAGTCAGGGTGAGAGTGACCTCCCAGCATGACATGCCATGGCCACCCTGTCCATGCAGGTGGTGGTCGGGCACTACAGTGTCCCAGCCATTGCTCTATGCCCTGTGCAGATGCCTCCTGCCCAGGCCACCCTATCCGGGCCATACCCACAGTATCTTGCCCCTCATTATGCACATTGGCAGGCTAACACTGGAAACAGTGCAAGCAGTGTGGGCTCAGTAAGGTGTAGGCAGCCACAACACACTGGATAGACATACACACACTTCCACACCTATGCCAGCTTTGTGCAACTATAGAGGTTTGTGGCAGCCCTGGCTGCCACACCAGTCCTGGGCACAGTGCAGGCATTGCCATGGTACGAAATACTGTTGGGGTCACTCCCCGGGGTGGTAAACACTGTCAGAAGCACAAACTGAAACACACTCCACAGATATCAGAAAGGTTGCTATGATGAATCTCTGTCAACAAATCGTGTTTAACCTAGGATTTGTTATCTGACATTAATCATAGCAAGCTTTTGATATATGTGGAACATGCTCCCAAGTTTAGGACAGCATTGCTAAGGTATGCAGGTGCCAGTATTGAGAGATGCTGCTCCGCGCAGGGCCCAACAGCCTGACTCTCCATGAGGCTTTGGATAGTGGGGCCTGTGGGTGTGGGTGTTTGTGCCCCTGTTGGCCACTGCTCTAGGGCAGAGGTTACCAACTCTGGTCCTGGTGGGCCAAACACTGTTCAGGTTTTCATGCTGTCCCTAATGAATATGCATGAGATACATTTTCATACAATGGTGGTGGTGCATACAAATACAGCAAAGGCATATTTATTAGGGGCAGCACGAAACCTGAATGGTGTTTGGCTCTCCAGGACTGCAGTTGGGAAACTCTGCTCTAGGGCTTGCACATGTTTATGATGTCTGTGATCTGTAGGGTAAAATATAGGAGTTTATGGTGTATTTCGTTTATCTGCACTAACGGTTCCATTGTTATTACCATGGTTTAGTACTGGGTAAAATATGGGGACATGGTTTGCAGGTGGCACATCTGGGATTTGAACTTGTGGCCTTTTGCCCTTGAACACACTGGTTCATTATGGTTATGGTTTAGGCATTTGATATACTGCCCTTTACTTATGCATCAGAGCGGTTTACACGTATATACTAACAGATACTTTTTTTATTCCCTTATCCCTGAAGGGCTCACAATCTAAGTGTACCTGAGGCAATGAAGGGTTAAGTGGCTTGCCCAAGGCCACAAGGAGCAGCCATGGGACTAGAGACCTCAGTCCCTCCAGCCTGAGGTTACTTCTCTCCATGTGGGAATTGAACCCCCAGCCCTCCGGCCTGAGGTAACCTGTCCCAACCACTGAGCCACTCCTCCCTCCCTGTGTGTACTGCACCAAACTGCTGCCACAGGGGCAGATCATTCCCTGGGGATACCATGACTGTTCGTCTGACAGACCTTGTCTGTTGCAGTGCACGGCACTCACCTAAATGGGGCTTGGCCGTGGTTTGCTGTGGGAAGATACCACTGCCCCCTCTGCCACCAGCACCCCTCCGCCACCATGCTGACATGCCCTTGTGCCGGTGGTGCTGGTGGTGCGCAGTCCCAGGCCATCCAGTGTGCTGGTAGGCGGCTGCCAATGGTGCATGATATGGGGTAGGGGTGCCTGCATAGACATCACCTCTTCCCCCGGCACTGCCTGCCAATGTTATATGCCCTTTGGGGTACTTGCTGGGTACTGTCCCCTGTGACACTGTGGGACACACACTTGTGGCCATGTTTGCCCATGGTCAGTTGCTGTCCTGCTGGTTTTCCGCTTCCACATTCCTATGTGTCACCTAGGCATCTGCCTAGCCCACCCTGTGCCACAGCTGCCCCACTGCATGTCCCGCCTGTAGCCCCCTGTACCCCATTTGCAGCCTCACCGTAGTGCCCTCTCGCACTTTGGCACTATGAAGTTGCTGCACATGTATCACTACTATCACTTTTCCTAGTTTCCCTGCCTTTGCTGCACATTGCTGAATGAAATGGTCTCTCTCCCCTGCAAATGTGCCTCTAGTGCGAGGTTTTCACTGGTGCTAATTTTCAGACCTTCATTTCACGGCGATAGTGTGGATGTGGCCTCTCCCCGCCCACTCTCCGCCCATTGACCCCTTATCTCCGTCCCTGGGGAGCCTTCCTCCGCCCTCTGGGGAGCCGTACTCCACCCTCTGCGTACCTTAAAGCTGCAGGATATGTTATCGCACGATACGTGACGTTCTCGCATGGTAATGCACCATTATCACACGATAACGTCACGTATCATGCGATAATGTCACAGCTGCGACGTTAGCGCCATTTAGTAAACATACCCCATAGGGTTCTGAACTTGCAATAGATAGCCTTGGTCGTGTTTCAGATGTGAGCTTGGAAGTTCAGCTACTGATCCAAAGTAACTCCAAGGTATCAGACTTGGGTTTTGACCTGGAGATCCGTGTTATCAATTCTGATGGTTTGTGGGTGGAGAAAAAAGGTTCAATCTACACCAAAAATTGTTGTTGTTTCACTGATATGCAAAATTAAGTGTGGAGCATGTGGTTGAAGCTCACAGTGTTAATCCTTTAAATACTGCTTCTTACAAGCTGCAAACCATAAACCTGCTAGGGAGGTTGATTTTGACTTCTGAAAATGCAGATCCAGCAGGTACTACGAATGCACACAGTGAAAAAGCAGAAACATAGCAACATGGTGGCAGAAAAAGGCCATATGGCCTATCTAGTCTGCCCTTCCATATCAACTACATTTCTTTTTTCCTTTAGAGTTCTTTTGTGTTTGTCCCATGCTTTTTTGAATTAAGATACTGTTGTTGTCTCTACTACTTCCACTGGAAGACTATTCCATGCATCTATCACTCTTTCTGTAAAGAAATATTGCTGCATATTACTCCTGACCCTTTCACTCTTATCCTATGTCCCCTCATAGCAGAGCTTGCTTTCAATTGAAAGAGGCTCTCCTCTTGTACATTTATGCCAGGGAGGTATTTAAATGTCTCTATCATATCTCTTCTATCCCGCCTTTCCACTAACGTATACATATTAACATCTTTAAGTCTGTCCCCATATACTTCATAACAAAGACCACTGACCATTTTAGTAGCCACCCACTGCACTGAATCCATTCTGTTTATATCTTTTTGAAGGTATGGTCTCCAGAATTGCTCACAGTACTCCAAAGGAGGTTGCACCCGAGACTTATAAAGAGTCACTATCACCTCCTTTTTTCTGCTGGACATTCCTCTCCCTATGCACCTAAGCATCCCTCTGCCTGTCGCTATCACCTTTTCTATCTGTTTAGCCACTTTAAGATCATCAGAAACAATCACACTGAGGTCCCACTCTTCTTTCATGGACAGAAGTACTTCACCCCCTACACTGTACCACTCCCTTGGATTTTTGCAGCCCAAATGCATGACCCTGCATTTTGTAGCAATAAATTTCAGCTGCCAAATTCTTGACCATTCTTCAAGCTTAGCTAGACATATGGAGCTGTGTTAGATACAGTTTCTCTATTCATGCAGGGCCCGATTCTGTCCCGGATGTAGATCCCCTCTGTATGTCTGGTCTGAACTAGACATACAGAGGGGAATGCGATTCTGATCCCGCATGCATGTGCAGGCTGGGACTGTGATTAGGTCTGGCCTGCACATGCAGGACAGTACCCGGCTAACTCAGTCAAAGCTCTTCATATTGCCATAGGGTGGCACCGCGGCTCCATTGAAGAGCAGCGATGCCAGCCGCCTGGAAAAAGTGTTTATTCCCCACAGCCTGACCCCCAGTCTGGCCTTCTAAGGCCAGGGTTGGGCTGCGTGGAATGTCCCTTGGCCCCCCACCCCCCACCCCATCCGCACTTCAGGCAATTAGATAAAAACGTCCAGGGAAGTCTTGTCTTGTCAATAGGAGTTATTCCTCCTCCAAAAAGTCCAGTTGTCTTCTGGCACAATTTTTGTGCAATCTTTCCTTTCTCTGAAGAGGGTAAGGTAACCCCTGGAGAGAGAGAGAAGGAAGGTATTTCTGGCTTTTCCCAGTGACAATGCTAGCTGTGTGTGCAGACTTCGAATACACATACCGCTGTGTCATATCATAAGTTAAACATAAAAGCGATGCAAATGTGTTTGTAGTGACATGTACAATTGAAACATAGAAGAATGATGACAGATAAAGACTATATGGCCTATTCAGTCTGTCCTTCCATACCAACTACTAAACTCTACAGTCCCTTTTTTTCCTTTAGAGATCTTCTGTGTTTGTCCCATGCTTTCTTGAATTCAGATACAGTTTTTGTCTCTACTACCTCCACTGGGAAACTATTCCCCACATCTACCACGCTTTCCATAATGAAATATTTCAGCAAATTATTCCTGAGTCTATCTCCATTCACCTTCACATTCACATTCACCAATGCTCCTATGTTGCACAGTTTTCTTTCAACTGAAAGTGGTTCTTCTTCTGTGCAATTATGCCAGGAGATATTTAAACATCTCTAGCATATCTCCACTCTCCCGTCTTTCTGCCATACATAATGAGATCTTTAGGTCAGTCCCCATATGCCTTATGATGAAGCCCACTGACAATTTTGGTAGCCACCCTATGAACCGACTCTATCCTGTTTATATCCTTTTGAAGATGTGGTCTCCAGAATTGCACACAATACTCTAAATTAGGTCTCACCAAAGACTTATACAGAGGCACGATCACCTCCTTCTTCCCACTGGCCATTCCTCTCCCTGTGCACCTATGCATCCTTTTGGCTTTCACTGTTACATTTTCTACTTATTTAGCTATCTTAAGATCATCAGACACAATCATCCCTAGGTCCTGCTCTTCTTTTGTGGACAGAAATACTTCACCCCCTATACTGTACCACTCCCTTGGATTTTTGCATCACAAATGCATGACCCTGCATTTTTTTAATTTTAAATCTCAGTTGCCAAATTCTCAACCATTCTTCAGGCTTCCCTAGATCCCTTCTCATCTGGTCTACACCTTCCTGAATATCTACTCTATTGCAAAGAGGCAAACCTACCCCCTAGCCCTTCAATAATATCACAAATAGTACAAAAATGTTAAAGAGAATCGGACCAAGGAACAGATCCCTGTGACACACTACTAGCAACATCCTTCTCCTCAGAGTGAGCTCCATTTACCTGTACTGTACCCTCTGTCTCCTCCCACTCATCGAATTTCTAACCCAGTCAGTCACTTTAGGATCCATCCCTAGAGCACTTAATTTATTTATATGTCGCCTATGCAGAACAGTTTCAAAGGGTTTACTGAAATTTAAATACACAACATCTGGAGCTCTCCTTTAGTCCAACTCTTGGGTCACCTAGTCAATAAAATTAATCAGATTTCTCTGACAAAACCTGCCTCTAGTGAAACCATTGTATTCCAGAAACCTCACTATTCTCTGTTTTAGCAGTGTTTCCATTAGTTTGCTCACCACAGAGATCAGACTAACTGGCCTATAGCTTCCAATCTCATCTTTATTTCACTTTTGTATAAAGGGACCACATGAGCCCTTCCCAAGTCCTCTGGGGCCACTTCTAACTCTAAAGAAGCATTGAAAAAGGTCAGACAGTGGAGCTGCTAGAACTTCCTTAAGTTCCTTCAATAGATGCATTCCATCTTGTCCCATCACTCTGCTCTTAGTTTAGCTATCTCTTTGTGAGCACAATCTTCTGAAAAGAGTTCAAGATCCCCTTCACTTCTGTCCCTATTTCTTGATGTTTTCTGAGGTCCTGCTCCTATCCCTTCATCTGTGAACACAGAACAGAAATATTAATTAAGCAACTCTGCTTTATCCTCATCAGTTTCTATGTATTCCTCCTTATCACCCTTAAGTCTGACAATACAATTTGTGCACTTCCTCCTCTAACATATCTGAAAAATATTTTGTTCCCTCATTTTATTGCATTGGTTATTTCTTTTTCCATTTGTATCTTTACTTTCCTAGTCACCAAATATCGATGCTTGTCTTCCTCTTTCTGTGATCTTTTGTATTTTATGACGGCCACCCTCTTTTTCTTCTCCTTTTCAGTTACTTCTTTTGAAAGCCATAGTGGCCATGGTTCACAGTGGTAACATGTAAATGCCATGTTCTAGCTCCACTTACACATGTCATTTTTGGCATCATCTTTTTTTTCTTTTATGCTTTTTTTTGGAGGTGAAACTACATATATTTTATAAAAGATTCTGCATACACAGAGCCTTTAATACTGTAATATCCCAGATAAATTTTGGATGTCATGACTTGAACATCCATGTTCCCATGTAGACAGCTTATACACCATTATCCTCTTCAATCTCTCCGTAAGAGTTTAATGTTTTCTTTTTTTGTGGAAAATGCTTAAAAACCCCTGACACTAATAGTACAGGATGATGCATAGAAGCAGGAACAATTGTCCTAAATACATGCATACTATAAAAGTCTTAAGAGGCTAAAATTTCAAAACCTTAGGGTTTGATAGGTAAAATATGAACTTGTGTGATGGCCAGGTGCTTCTCCTCTGCCTTTCCACTGTCCTGTCTATAATCTAGAGTTCCTTTCACTTTTTCCCCTCTGTTTTATTGAAATTTGTAAACTGTTTGTGTACCCTGAAAAGGTGATGAAGTAAATACTGAATAAATCATAAACCATAAACTTATACATTTAAGTTAGAAAGATATATCTAAGCAATTTTCAAAAGCTTTGCTTTGTGCATATAGGGTTTTTTTTTCCAAGTTTCATAGACTTTGTTAAACACCGTGAGTCCAGTGCATTACAGTGTCATATCTCCAACTACGCAGAGTGGACCACCTTTTCATCTTCCAACTTCACAATGTAGCCTTATCTTTATAAGGTTTTTGGTTTAAATGCATAAGACAAGAAACTGGAATAAAGAACAAAAACATTACAAATAGAGATTACCCAGAACTTTCTTCACCACCTTATCTTTTCAAGCTATACCCACAATAAAAGTATAATTCTTCCCCCACTCTTCCCTCCCCCAGGCCCTAACTACCCCATCAAAAATCCCATCACCCTGGAATCTCTCCCACAGCTTAGTACCCCATTGTTTACTTAATTCAGTCTAGAGAGAGATAAGAGAGGAAAGGTAGTGAGATGCTGCAGAGTGAATGCACTTATAGGTCAGCAGAAGAAGTTTGAACTGGATGCGGAAATGGATAGGAAGCAAATGAAGTGACCTGAGAAGAGGAATAACATGAGCATGACTAGTCTGGCAGAAGATTAGCCATGCAGCAGAGTGTTGAACAGATTGAAGGAGAGAGAGATGATTCAGATGGAGACCAGCAAGGAGTAGGTTACAATAGTCAAGACATGAGGTGACTAAAGAGGGATAAGTGTCTTAACAGTGTGTTCAAAAAGGGATGGGTGGATTTTGTTGAAGTTATAAAGAAAGAAATGGCAGGTTTTAACTATCAGATGGATGTGTGTGAAGAAGGAGAGAGAGGAGTCAAAGATGACCCCAAGGTTGCAAGCTGATGAAACAGGGAGGAGTAGAGAGTTATCCACAGAGACTGAGAAAGAAGGAAGGGGAGAGGAGATTTTAGGGGATAAAATAAGAAGCTCAGTTTCGGCCATGCTCAATTTTAATGTCAGAAAGGCAGGCAGAGATCCGGGTCTAGTTTTCTGGAGAGATTTCAGATGCAGAGAGGTAGATCTGGGAGTCATCAGCATAAAGATGGTACTGAAAGCCATGGGATGAGATGAGTGTACCAAGGGACTGGATATATATAGAGAAAAGGAATGGACCCAAGACAGATCCTTGGGGTTCACCAACTGAGAGCGGGATAACAATAGAGCAGGATCCACCAGAACAAACACTGAAAGAGCGATAGGAGAGATAAGAAGAGAACCAGGATAGCACAGAGCCCTTAAAACCAAGCGAGGACAAGGTATCAAGGAGAAGGTTGAGGTCAGCTGTGTCAAAAGCAGCAGAAAGGTCAAGAAGGGTGATTTTTAGTTTGCAATTTTATTGATGAATTTTATGTTGTATGAATTTATTTATTTATGTAAGATTTTTGTAATTATTTTTATGATTTTACTCATTTTTTATCTATGCTGTTACAGATTGTACCTCATACCATTCTGAATAGTTTTCATCATACTGCTTCATATACATCAGATTTGCCCCAATACAGACTTTTGGCTGAAACATGTTGGGCTTTTTATGATCTAATTATCTATGTGTATGACATTTATGAGTGGAGGAGTGGCCTACTGGTTAGAGCAACTACTTAGTACCCAGAAGATCAAGGATTCAATTACCACTGGCACTCCTTGTGACTTTGGGTAAGTTACTTTACCCTCCATTGCCTCAGAAGAAAAGGCTGGCAATCTACTTCAGGTGATATATTGCCAAGAAAACCCAGAGGTAGCTGGGTCACTATGAGTCAACACTGACTTGATGGAACTAAAAAAAATGATATTTATATTTTCTTATTATATGTTTTTATATTTTCTTATTATATATTAAATTTGTACCTATTTATCTGACTGTTTTGCTTTGATCACTACTGTTTGTGTTTGGTGCATTTAATCCCTTAATGGAGGTCATAAAGAAACACAAATAATGCCACTATCCGCCCTATCTTAAAAGGTGCAAAACTGGACCCATCCTCTCCTACCTCTTATAGACCCATCTCCAGTATCCCATTCCTGGCTAAGATAACTGAAAAGCTTGTCCAACCTCAACTTCAGAATTATATTGATGAACACTCCCCCCTCAACATATTCCAACATGGTTTCAGAAAGAACCATAGTGTAGAAACCCTTCTTACCTCCCTTCTTGATTCCTTATACCTCCATACCCAGAACCCCTCTCAAGGTTGCCTTCTCATATTCCTTGACTTATCTGCTGCCTTTGACTCCCTCCCTCACCATCAACTCATAAACAGACTCCACGAAATAGGACTGAGAGGCACAACCCTAAACTGGTTCCGTTCCTACCTAGATAACAGAACCCAACAAGTTTGCATTGGATACGATACCTCATTACCATTTACATTAAAACAAGGTGTCCCCCAAGGTTCGAGTCTTTCCTCGCTGCTATTCAATATCTTCCTCCAACCAGTCTGTAAGATCTTCCAAAACTATGGTATCCAGTATCAACTATATGCAGATGATATGATGTGCTTCACCCCTTTTAACCTTTCTAATCCTAACTTTTCTAAACTTAGTGAATGCCTAACGAGCCTACAAACTTGGCTTTCCCAGCACAACCTCTTAATCAATCAATCCAAAACGGAGGTCCTCCAGATATTTTCCAATCCTGCATACACCCCACCTCTCACCATTTCTGTTGGCAATCTCACTCTAACCATAAAAAACCAAGTGAAATATCTTGGCATCATCTTGGATCAGATCCTTTCCTTTACTGACCAAATAAAGAAAACTACTAATATAATATACTCTAAGCTCTGTATCCTCCGAAACCTTAAACCCCTCTTAAGCCCAAACTCCTTTCGTACTGTCTGCCAGGCCCTCACTATCCCTATTTTTGACTACTGTAATCATATCTACCATGACCTTCCTAAGAACACTGTTCAACCGCTTCAATTAGCTCAGAACACGATAGCTCGACTCATAACTAATAACCCTAGACGTTCCCATATCACACCTGTCCTCTACGATCTCCACTGGCTCCCCATCCAATACAGAATTAAATTTAAGGTTCTTACTCTTACACATAAAATTATTTCCAAAGAATCTGCCCCATGCCTCTCCCCCCTCCTTCTTTCATCCAATAACACAAGACCACACCGCTCTATTACCAAACACTTACTGACCATCCCTATAGACAAGAGAACCTGCAAACAATATACTAATAACAGGGCCTTCTCCCTCTATGCCCCTTCCTTATGGAATACCCTTCCTCCTGAACTTCGGAACTGTTCATCCCACTCTGAGTTCCGTAAGAAGTTAAAAACCCATCTTTTCCTGGAACATTATTCCCTCCCACCTTAGCATTTCACTTGTTACACCCCCTCCTTCTCCTCCTCCATCACTTAAACTCTATTACACTACAGATGTCCCCTCATATTTTCATATGTAAATAGTTGATCTTTGATCACTGTATTCTTGTTACTATATGTATCCAATGCTATGTTCCATGTATATAGTTATTCTTGTTACTATATGTATCCAATGTTATGTTCCATGTAAACAGTTGAAACACACTGCTATAAATTGTTCTATGTAAACCGTCTTGACTTGTAGAAAGACGGTATATAAAAATTGTTAAATAAATAGGCTGCCTGGATATGCAGGATAGACATTATTCTTGCAAAAACATCTAGACCCGTATTCTGAAATTAAGCGGCCCTGAACAGATACGGCACTAAAATGTGGATCTCAGAAAGTGGGTGGGAGGGGGAGGAATGGGAGTGTGGCAAGCCATGGACATGTATAAAGCATATTCTGGGAAGGCCCATGTATGTCCTGAGTGCATCCCACGGACTCCCATGTTATACCAGCAGCAAGATAGAATAAGGCCGGGACTTATAAGAATTCCCACTCTGATCTCCAATGTGTCCATAGAGATGAATGGCCATGACTGCTGTGTCTGCTGTCTGGGAGAACACAAGATGCAGTTGTAGAGAAAAAAATGCACAGGGGATGAACATATGTAAGGTTAAGTAGCAATAAAGAACACCCCTACAGAAAATTAAAGCACTGCAATAGCCTTTAGTCTGGCAATGCTGTCTGTTGCTGTAAGTGCTGAAGGAGCTATTCTGGGCATCCTTAGCAATTGCTAAGTGATGTAAAAAGTTATACTACTGTTCTATGTAAAATATTCTGTTCTTTGCAAACCGCCCCTGATCTTTGGAAGGGGTGGTATAAAAGAATCAAATAAGTAAATAAATAAAATGTAGGGATGGTATATGGGTTAGTATGAAGTAGTATGAAAAGAGGCTAAGAAGTTTGGGGCGCTTCAACCTGGAAAAGAGATGGCTGAGGGGAGATATGATAGAGGTCTATAAATTAACGAATGGAGCGGAATGGGTAAACATAGATCGATTACTTATGCCATCAAAATATAGAAAGACTAGGGGACATGCAATGAAGCTACAGGGTAACCTATTTAAGACTAATAAGAGAAAATATTTTTTCACTCAACGTGTAATCAAACTCTGGAATTTGTTACCAGAGGATGTAGTAAAAGCTGTTAGCATAACCGGGTTTAAAAAAGATTTGGACAAGTTCCTGGAGGAAAGAGCCATAAATCATTATTAAAGGAGACCTGGGATATCCACTGCTTGCCCCAGTACAAGCATTGTGGAACCTGTGTCTTTTAGGGAAACTGCTAGGTACTTGTGACCTAGATCGGCTACTGTTGGAAACAGGATACTGGCCTTAATGGACCTTGGTCTGACCCAGTATGGCATTTCTTATGTTCTTATGTTCTTAGAGTCGCGTTTGGCTGAGAAATGCATATCAGATGCTTTGTCCTGCGATGCCATGCTATTATGTATTACCAGCAGTTGTGTATAGGTGCAGGGCATGGTTCTGGCAGAGCTATGCTATATCTGACAAGATCGTGCAGGTCTATTCTCAGAGCAATATAATTAATCAGAAACTGTACTAATTACTCTATTATTAACAACATTAAACATGAGGAAAAACTATATTGTGGGCTATCTTCAATAGTATGGCACGGGAACGTCTCAGACAAATCGGCACGAAAACAAAGATACAATGTATCCATCAGTGCCCCGATAGCATCAATTACAGTCCACCGGCTCATGCAGTCTCTATTTTTTTGTTTTTCATATATAATTTTTTGTATCACCAGCACACCCACAGCCTTTTGCAAAGTACTTGTATACAAAGTTTACTTAACATCTTCAATAGTATGGCACGGGAACGTCTCAGACAAATCGGCACGAAAACAAAGATACAATGTATCCATCAGTGCCCAGATAGCATCAATGACAGTCCACCGGCTCATGCAGTCTCTATTTTTTTGTTTTTCATATATAATTTTTTACTAAGTTAAGTAAAATTTGTATACAAGTACTTTGCAAAAGGCTGTGGGTGTGCTGGTGATACAAAAAATTATATATGAAAAACAAAAAAATAGAGACTGCATGAGCCGGTGGACTGTCATTGATGCTATCGGGGCACTGATGGATACATTGTATCTTTGCTTTCATGCCGATTTGTCTGAGACGTTCCCGTGCCATACTATTGAAGATAGCCCACAACATAGTTTTTCCTCATGTTTAATGTTATATCTGACAGCAAGCAAGGGTGTGTATGTGTGTGTGGTGTGAGGGCTGCAGGTATGTTGATCCGCAACTCTGGGGTGCCATGTTTGCCTGGCCAGTACCTGGACTGTAGGACTGACCACAGCATGAAAAGGTGTTGGTGTACATAGGAAGCAAGTTCTGCAAAGCTGCTCTGCATCAAGAGAGTGGGGCATGTCCCTGTCAATGGTGGGGGACTCTTGGAGTGGGGGCATGCCACAGTGCAAACAGCACAAATATATAGCCAAATGCACCATCAGAGGTCTCTAATATTGTGCACATTTGTTGGGACAGTTAATGGTGAGTTTGGGCATATATTGCTGAAGTTTGCACTGTTGCATGTGCTCATCCCGATGGGTTCCTATCATTGACAGGGCTATGTGTTGACATGTAGCTGTAGAGACTCATTTCAGTGTTATAAGACCTATTGTTAGCATTGCAAATTCTGTTTACAGCGATGACCACTGCAAATATAACTAAGGTGTTCATCAAATGCCATGTATGTGTTGCTGCAGGGTCTGTCAGGGCAAATATCTCATTTTCCATATGCTTTTAGGTGCGCTTAGATAACCTTATAGTGTTATGGGCATGCAACAGACTTGTATATACTTTTATTTATTTATTTATTTACAGTCTCTTATATACCGCACTATTCAGCATCAGCGCGGTTCACATGGAACAAAATGCTCAGTACATTTAACACGTATGAGTTTACAGGTAACAGGGTATAAATAACTTGGATAACCGGGGTAACTATTTACAAAACATACTACATGGAATCATATACACAGAAGATACATAGGGAAACCAGCCCACTATGGGAATGAATATCACACTTGGTGAGTTGTTGATATACCCTAGATTTATCTGGGACTGGTATCAGTGGGTGTTATTGGGCTCTAGGTGACGCCATTGGGTTCTATAAGGTATTTGTTGAAGAGGTGGCATTTGAGGGCTTTCCTAAACTGTGTCAGGCTCCTAATAGCCCGAATATCAGGGGGTAGTGCATTCCAGCATATTGGGGCACTGAGACTGAATGCTCTGTTGGCTGTCGATTTAGTGCAAGTAGTAAGTTCCCTCGGGATTTTGAGGGAGTTTATAGCCATGGATCTCCTTGCTCTATTTGGAGATGTGCTATGGATAAGTGAGGATAAGGATGCCGATGTGAGATTATTGACAGCTTTAAAAGTAATTACCAAGGTCTTGAACACTATTCTAGCTTGAATAGGAAGCCAATGCAACTGTATCAGCAGGGGCGTAATGTGGTCGTACCTGGAGGCTCCATGGATGACTCTTGCTGCCGCGTTCATGGCTAGCTGAAGCGGGTTTAATGTAGATTGGGGAAGACCTTGTAATATGACGTTGGCATAGTCGAAATGGGGTATAACCAACGCCTGGAAGATTGTCCGGAAATCAGTTGGATCAAGCATGGAACGTAGGTGTCTAAGTGAGCGTATCTTGAAGTAAACTGATCTGACTATGTTTCCTATGTGGGCTTTCATGTCTAGGCGTTGATCCAGTGTGACTCCCAAATATCGAATTGAGGATTTAGATTGCAACTCCGCTTCTTTTACTTTAAGATATTTTGGGGGGGTAAAATTGGGATTCCTTGTTATGAAGAGTACTTCAGTTTTCTTATGTTGTATTCTGAGGTTTTGAGACAGGAGCCAGTCAGATATTGCGTTGAAGCAACTCGTTAGTGGGGAGAGGTCGAGATGCTCGGTAGAGAAGGGAATGTAAAGCAGGACATCGTCTGCATATAACATGCAGTCAACATTGAAAGACCGGATGATATTACAAATTGGCTGCATGTAAATATTGAAAAGGAGCGCAGAAAGGGAGGATCCTTGAGGTACTCCTTGGCTTTGGTGGAAAGGTTCAGACTTTATCCCTCCAGAACGGACATGCTGCCATCTCTCGGCCAGGTAGGATCTGCACCATTCAAGCGCTTTTCCATTAATGCCTTTGTCAATCAGACGTCCTAGTAGAAGCTCATGATTTACTGAGTCGAAAGCTGCAGCGATGTCCAGAAAGATGAGTGCAAATCCTTGACGGATGTCGTCAATGCCAGTGATTATTTTGCAGAAGAGGGTGGTAAGGAGGGTTTCCACTCCATGGAATTCCCTAAAACCATGTTGGCAGGGGTCTAATGGTGCAGCGGAGTCAATGTGATCCTGCAGTTGCTTTTGGGCCTCCTTTTCAATGATCTTCGCGAGTAGTGGAATGCTAGATATGGGTCTGTAGGATTCCACCTGTTGGGGGTCAAGCTTGCAGTTTTTTAACAGAGGTCTGATAGAGGTGTGTTTAAGGGCTGAAGGGAAGGAGCCAGTTGAGAAGGAGAGATTCGTTATTTTGGCCAGTACTGAGCTGAAGTGACTGCGAAGCTCCTTGATCCAGAAGGCTGGGCATGGATCAGTCTGAGCAGTACTGGTGTTAAGGGCTGCAATTGTGTCTTCAATTCCTCTCTTGGAGGGGGTAGAAAACATAGTTAGGGTTGTTTGGCAGTTTTGCTCTGTGGTAGAGGCTATAGTAGAGGTTTTGTTGGTCTGACATATCTTGGATTGTAAATAGGTTGCAAAATCTTGTGGGTGTAGCTCAAATGGAGGTCCAGAGGATGGTTCCTTGGATAAAGTCTTGACAAGGTCGAAGAGGTCATGTGGTTTATTAAGTGATCTCATTAAGGTGTCAGAGTAGTACTGTTTCATTGTGTTGGTGATTGCGTTGCGGTGTGCAGCCAGATGACAGTTGTATGCTGACAGGTCATTTAAAGAGTGAGATCGGCGCCAGCATTTCTCCAGTTTCCGTAAGTGGTTAAGTGATGCTTTAAGATCAGCTGAGTACCATGGGGCACTTACTCTTTTACCTGGAGGCCTGTTGGATGTTGTACGTAGGGCAATTGAGCTGAGGCAGTTGTTCCATTGAGAAATTAGGTTGTCAAGGTTCTGGGTGGATTCAGAGATGAGTTGCTGCGTTTCAGCAAGGATAAGATCTCTGTTGTAAGGCTTGAAAGATCGAGAGGGCGGTCTTGCGGTGTTGCTTTGGATTTTGTTGGTTTTTGTGTAGGCTTTGTAAGAGGGAATCTGAATGATGATCAGTTTGTGATCTGACCAAGGAACAGAAGTTATGGAGGTTATGGGATCCTGAGCTGGGTTAAGAGAGGTTTGCGGGGCGAATACAAGGTCCAAGATATTTCCCTTAATATGAGTAGAATCATTAACTAGTTGCTTGAAGCCAAGATTTTCCAGGGCATCCAAGAAGGCTGTTGCTTGATGATCTTGCAATGTAGGCAGATTGAAGTCGCCTAGGATCCAATTTGGGAGGCCTGGGTTATGAGTGTTGGATGCCAAATCGATGATAGCCGCGAGATCATCTGGGGAAGCTGAAGGAGCTCTGTAAAGCAGGTTGATTATGCAGCGTTTGTTGGAGATGGTGACGGTCTCAAGGTAGTTTGTATTGGTAGTGTGCACTGTTCGAAAATGGAGGTCTGTCCTGGTGAGGATGAGCACGCCACCTCCTCTTTTTTCTTGCCTATGACTTGAATGTATGGTGAAATTCTGAGGGAGGAGCTGGTTGAGTATTACGTTGTCTTCAGCAGATAACCACGTCTCCGTGACCATGAGTATATCAAGGCCGTGGCTGGCAATTAGGTCAGTGATGGCTGGCCACTTCTTCCGGATAGAACGGGCATTGATGAGGGCACATTTTAGGTTATGAGGGTAGGAGTTTTGAATTTGTTTCGGTTTCATATTGTGTTGAAGAGCAATGTGTAACAGATGGGGGTGGTGTGAGCGGGAGTCCCAAGTTATGTTGTTATGGGAAGCACTAGTCCACCTTCTCCCATGGCTCAGTAATATTGGAATCTGGTTGGATGCTGTGGTTGAGGCTAGAGAGTTGGAGAACCATCCTGAAAGGACGAAATAGCATCCTATTATGGTGGTAATGAGGGAACCCATCTTGTCAGAGCACTATGTGAATGGGAGTGGGTCAATCTGGTTAGGCTAACAGGAAGTTATTGACCAAACTCTTGGTATTTAGTGTGGTATACTGTGTGACAGCAGACACTATGATCGCAGGCAATGGTTAAAGTTAGCTAACTAGTACAATAACTTGATGACTGGAACTGGTGAAACTACTGACAACAGTAAAGTAGATTGCTGACAATAGTAGGTTATTGCTAGCACTACGATGGTGACTGGGGTTAATAGGCTACTGACAACAGTATAGAGTTTGATTTGCATGGGATATTACTGGCTACTGACAGCAGTATGGAGAATGGCTACTGACAACAGTATAGTGGTTGACTTGCAATAGAATGTTACTGACAATGGAATAGTACTGGCTACTGACAACAGTATAGAGACTGGCTACTGACAACAGTATAGTGACTGATTTGCAATGGAATGTTGCTGACAATGGAATATTACTGGCTACTGACAACAGTATAGAGACTGGCTACTGACAACAGTAAAGCGGTTGATTTGCAAAGGAACATTACTTACAACAGTGCTTTGGATACTACCAATGGCACAGTGGTGACTAACTATTAACGTTTGCTGACAACAGTATAGTAGCTAAATAACATGGACCTGATATGCAGTGGCTCTATTAATGAGGTTATACTTGCGGAAGGCAGCGTGAGCAGACATTAAGAGAGTTCAAATTGCCGGGAAGTCTTGCGTTGGTTCTGAATGACGTGTCCGTTGCGGTATCTGGGCCAACTGCAGGCGCTTTCTTTAGATTGCAGATTGTTGATTGCCCCGATTGGGCAACTTCAGCTGGAGGCAGGCCCTGTAACCCTGGCAGCTCGATCCCGGCCGGGAGAGCTGTTGGTGAGCCGGGGTGCGGGAGGGCAGAGGTGAATAAAGCCGGGGTGCAGGGGTTCAGCATACAGAAGACCAATCAATAGGCTGCTGCTTTCCTTGGAGGTCCCCGCCTAAGGGCCACGCCAAAGGGCCCTCTTGCGAGGCCCTCAGGCGCGGGTGCGCCCGATGGCGCTCCTTATTTGAAGCAGCTGGGCCGCCCGGATTGGGCAGGGAAGACCGGAGGGCGTCCTTCTCTTCGCCGCGTGCTCGATCCCTCCTGGGAGAGCTGCGGCCGGGCAGAAGATGAAGCGGGCAGCAAAAGGAGCCTGCGCCCGATGGCGCTCCTTATTTGAAGCAGCTGGGCCGCCCGGATTGGGCAGGGAAGACCGGAGGGCGTCCTTCTCTTCGCCGCGTGCTCGATCCCTCCTGGGAGAGCTGCGGCCGGGCAGAAGATGAAGCGGGCAGCAAAAGGAGCCTGCGCCCGATGGCGCTCCTTATTTGAAGCAGCTGGGCCGCCCGGATTGGGCAGGGAAGACCGGAGGGCGTCCTTCTCTTCGCCGCGTGCTCGATCCCTCCTGGGAGAGCTGCGGCCGGGCAGAAGATGAAGCGGGCAGCAAAAGGAGCCTGCGCCCGATGGCGCTCCTTATTTGAAGCAGCTGGGCCGCCCGGATTGGGCAGGGAAGACCGGAGGGCGTCCTTCTCTTCGCCGCGTGCTCGATCCCTCCTGGGAGAGCTGCGGCCGGGCAGAAGATGAAGCGGGCAGCAAAAGGAGCCTGCGCCCGATGGCGCTCCTTATTTGAAGCAGCTGGGCCACCCGGATTGGGCAGGGAAGACCGGAGGGCGTCCTTCTCTTCGCCGCGTGCTCGATCCCTCCTGGGAGAGCTGCGGCCGGGCAGAAGATGAAGCGGGCAGCAAAAGGAGCCTGCGCCCGATGGCGCTCCTTATTTGAAGCAGCTGGGCCGCCTGGATTGGGCAGGGAAGACCGGAGGGCGTCCTTCTCTTCGCCGCGTGCTCGATCCCTCCTGGGAGAGCTGCGGCCGGGCAGAAGATGAAGCGGGCAGCTGGTTTGTATGGCCATATCTGTTTCACCGGTCTTATTGTGTTGTTTGCATGAGTACAACACTGTCAGTGTGAGCACCAGTCTAGAAGATGTGCATTTTTCCAGTGGAGGCGTGGCTGCATGGAGACGGGATTCATCGGAAATGTCTATGTTTTTAGCATATGGTGCGCATGCGGACTTTTGGGCTATTTTCTGCATATACCCATGTCCCATTATAGCAGTAAGTCCGTATTTCCCTGGACGTGTTGTTCGTGCCATGCTGGAAACATATATCTTCTGATTCCAGAAACACAGATACGTCTATACCCGTGGTTTTGGAATAGGATCTATAATGTGCCCGTTTTCAATTTAGAGCCAGCTGGACGTGGATGTTATAGAATTGCGCACAATGCTTATTGTAACAATCGTAAGCATTAAAAACTATCCTCATGCACCCTATCCCCTCCAAGCACATTCCCACACATGCACATTCATGCAACTTATCCACTCCAACAAGACTGAGAGATCCCCACTCTCCAAATTAACCCCCTCTTCCTACCCCATCCTACCCCCTCCCCCAATTCAGTCATCACTCCCTTTCCCCTCCTGCCATTTTCTCATATCCCTCTGAAACCTCTCTGTGTTCATTGAACCAGCAGAACCAAGGAGGGAACCTAGTTACCCCACTAACCAACTCAAGACCCCCTTTTGCCCAGCCTGTGCCCCTTCTACCCCTCTCAATCAAAAAGAAAGGGGGACCTCATATTAAACAAACTAATGATAGAAAAGCACTCAACCAGAATAGACAAAATTGAAACAGTCTGTAATTCAGCTTTGGCTTCAGTCTAGAAGGGGAGTCTTGCAAGGTCTCTGTCCACTCATGCTGCACTCTTCTGTGAGTTTGTTGCTTGTGGCACACTCTCCTCCTTCACCAGTCCTGCCATTTGTAATACTCTCCAGGCCTCCGAAACCTCTTTGACCGAGTGCTTCTTCCCCTCCACCTCAAAGTTCATCCTGAAAGGAAAAGACCATGAGTACTTTATCTTCTCCTTAGCCAGAATCTCAACCATTGGCTTCAACTACTGTCTTCTAGTTTGTGTGAATGTAGATAGATCCTGATAGAGGGAGACCTGCACATTTCCAGAGAAGACAATTCAACACTCCTGCCCCTTCTGCAACAGCATGGCAGCATCTTGGAATTTCCAAAAATGCACAATTATATCCCTGAGTTTGTTGCCTGGTGGTTTCCCCAGAGCACGTTATACCTGTTCTATTTCAAGGGCTACTACATTCTGGCCAGAATCGTCACCTTTCAAAATCTCCGCACATATCGTCTGGACTACCACCACCATATTTTTGTCTCCAGCCCCCTCCAGAACTCCTCAAAAGTGCACATTATTGCACCTGTTTTAGTCCTCTATATCATTCAGTTTATAAAATAACTCAGTCACCTGCTGCTTTTGATGGTTTGCAGCACATTAAAGATCATTCAGTGTCTTTGCGTGCTCCTCCAATTTTGTTTCCATCTGCTCTTCCAGCTCTTTCAGGTCACCATGAAGGACATCCATTTTGCTCATCATGTCCTTCTGCATTGTGTGGAACTCCACGGCCAACTTCTCAAATCCCCAGTTCATCTCCAAAGTTATTATTGGAGTCTGCATCTGCTGACACCATGCTCATCGGAGATTCCGCGTGCAGGACCATCTTGCTCATCAGTCTCTGTGAAATCTGTGGTTTGTCTCTGGCATCCAAACTTTTTCCTTTCACTGCCTTGCAATATTAAGTGCTGTACACAGGTATGCAAAAACTCCATATCTTGTAATTACCTCTTTTAATGAGTGTTTTTTCAGTGCGGATTGTTGGAGTTGAAGCCCTAAGTTGCCATTAGCATGACTGACATCCTGTGCAAATAGATTTAGATAAGCGCTCAAACAGATGAACTACAGATATGATTTTACTTTATGGAGGTAATTTTATAACTGGATACATATGGGTATGTTTACTAATCAACGATAATAGCTTCTGTGCGATATCGGAGCCATGGCCCCATTGAATTCAATGGGTCCACAGCTTCGATATTGCACAGAAGCCACTACTGCTGATTAGTAAACATATCCCATAGATTAAGGGAGTGAAAACATGCCTATTTTAAGCTTGTTTCATAAAGAAAATCTAGTGCTTACATTTCCTTATAAAATAATAGGGCAAGTGACTGAATAAGCACCTTAATTTAAGATGCAATCACTTGAACCAGCCCTACAGCACCTAGATTTATAAAGAATGCAGGGAAAATATAAGATTTTACCCAACTCCCCTCACCCAACCCTTCTCCCCTCTATATAACAGTATTAAAATACATTTGTATGTTTGATATTATATTTATTCATATTATGTTACAAAAATTATTTATTGTTTACAGTTCTATGTAATTCACTAAGGGCCTGATTCTGTCCCACATGTCCATCCCCTTTGTATGTCCGGACTGAACCGGACGTACAGAGAGGATTACGATTCTGATCCCGCGGGGCACAACTAGCCCCGCGGGATCAGAATCATGAACAGCAATGTACGTGCAGTCCGAGACTGCGATTCAGTCCGGCCTGAATGTACATTAGTAGCCCAGCTAACTCAGTCAGGGCTTTTAAATGGAACCGCGGCACCATGGTGTCCTATTGCCATGGCACCGTGGCTCCATTTAAAAGCCGTGATGCCAACTGCCAAGAAAAAGTTTATTTCCCACAGCCCAACCACCAATCTGCCCTCCTAAGGCCAGGGTCGGATTGCGGGGAATAAACCATGGCCCCCCCCCCCCCCGCCCCATCCGTGCCCCGGGCCTTCCAAAAACAAATGTCCAGGGAAGTTATTCCACCTTGGAGGTGGAATAACATCCCTGGACATTTCGCCTGCCCCGGACATACAGGGCCGACATTAGAATCGGCCCTATACGTCAAGGGTTGGTGACTGCCCACTGCCCGCCCACTCTCCGCCCTGTGCCACCCATTCCCTGATCCCGTCTAACTTCCCCGCACAACCGGCGGTGAAATCATTCGGGGGCAGGTGAAGCCGTGAATAGCCCCTAAGTTATTACTGTTCCGTGTAAACCGCTTAGACTCGCAGATTAGAGGCATATAAACATAATTAAATAAATAAATACGTAAATTTATGCACATACTTATGTGCTCCGCCCATGATCTGCCCAAACTCTACCTATGTACATGCCTATAGTGAAAGCACTTGCCTTCAAATCTATGTACATACATAAAATGGTGCCCAGCAAAACAGTTCGTTTATATGTGTAAGTGGCCACTTAGGTGCAGAAATGACTAAAATTCCAAGATTTAGGTGTGCTCTTCCCACCTAATTCTAGGTGCTCCTTATAAAGCCACCTCCTATATTTCAGAGTTTTTATACATACAGGGCCCGAATTTCAGTTGGGCAGTACTATGTGCCACATCGGAGCACAGCTCGCCCACCTCCCGCCTAATCCGTGTAGGTGTCCTTTGAAAATCTCTGATAAGGCCTTTACACAGGTAACTAGGGAAATTACCCGTGTAAAGGCCTTCGGAAATTAGGCCTATATGATACTTTATATATAGGTGTAGGCTATATTATGGAGCTCATTATATGGGTAAAAATGATGATCAACAGAGGAAATAGAGATTTCAGTGAGTACCCAGTTTTCAGTATGGAGGAGCAGCTTAAGTGGTTAGGGCAACAATTTGGGAGTCAGCAAGACCAGGGTTCAGTTCTCACTCTTTGTGACTGTGGGCAAATCGCCGAATCTTCTCTTGTTTCAGGTGCAAACCCTCCAGACACAGGGTAAATGCCCATTGTACCTGATCTACTGCTGGAAAGGCGTGAGTGAAATATGTTCAAATTATCACCCATATGTTTATTAGTATGTCACCAGTGTATGTACCTTTACCTGAGTATATTAGGAGGCATTTCTAAATGTGGTTAGGTTGAGGGGAATGAAAAAAATGAACAAAATTTCAAAAAAGTGACATGAAAACATGTCAGTGCACTCCTCTATAAAATTCTAAATGAGTGTAAACCGCCGATCTCCCTAAGCTTCCTACCCCTCTCACACGATATCATTAGAACCAAAGTTACTTCCAGAGTTTTAAAATGTAACCTATGAAGCTCCTCACATAATCAACTCAAGATCAACTAAATAAAGCTGAAACATGAGAAGAGACCTAAATATTAGCTCTCTCGAAATTAACTCTCTGAAATGTTGCCAAATGTAAGGGGCATGATAATCAGATTGAAGCATGAAGCTTATTTGCTGTAGAATAAAATGAAGTACACTATAATAATTTAATAAAGCATTAAAAGTCAGGTGCAATTCCATGCTTCTGTCTTCTCTTGACATTTTCATTTTTCAAAATAGTCAAGGGCTTCTTAATTAAATTACATATGGACTTCAGTGCTGCTTTGCTATCACTGAAGCTTACTGAATCGTAACGTGAAATGCTCACTCTCTTCTGCCTGTACAAGATAGTTACATGATTAAGGGTATGTGACCTCTGAACTACTGTAGATTCATTTGACATATTAACAAAATCAGACTTGGAGAATATTTTCTATTTAGGTACGGTGAAGTGCTTTTCCTACAGCTCTTATGTACAACTGCTGCTGCATTGATAAACATACATGACTGGCCAAATCAACGTTACAAAGAAAACAGAAAATGATGACATTTAAAGACTATACGGCCTATCCAGTCTGCTGATCCATACCAGCAACTCTCTACTACCCCTTTCTCTCCCATGGAGCTCCTCTGTATTTATCTTCACCACCTTTGCTGAGAAACTGCTTCACACATCCACTACCCTTCCTATAAAGAAATAATTTATTATATTACTCCTGAATCTTTCCATTTTCACCTTCATCCTATGGCCCCTTATTCCAGAGCTTCCTTTCAATTGAAAGAGGCTTGCCTTTTGTGCATTTACGCCATGAAAGTATTTAAATGTTTCTATCATATCTCCCATCTCCCACCTTTCGTCCAAAGTATAGATACTGAGATCTCTCATGGGCTGTAAATAGTGGCATTTGCATGTTTAGGTTGCCTGCACATGCAAATAGTGATTTTAGAAAGTTGCTATTTATACAGAGAACTGCACCACATCTAGATTATAAGGAGGCATGGTTAAGGAGATGGAGAGGGAGTAGTTTGGGTGGGCCTGCAATATCAATAAATATTGCCCATTGTACAAAGGAAATCCACATCTACATTATGGAAAATATCTAGACATCGGCATTTATTGTTGCCCTGAAGCATGAATAAGTATCTATTTGAAGGGGCAGGTGAAAAGGTTGAAGTGCTTTTCCAGCCACTCCCCAAACATTGTTACCATCAATGTACAGGTAAGTAATACATTCCTATAGCATCCAGTATTTCATCAACTCATCAATATATTTATAATGTCAACACTTATCTGGAATATGTTCATATGATAGGAAACCTTCCTTCTTAGTAGTCCGATGAACAGGCACCTCCATTTCAATATAAAACCTGCATCAGGGAAAAGCTCTCTTCTGTTGTCTATTCATCCATCCCAATGATATCCTAGAGTAAAAAAGTGGTGTCAACATCTTTCTTTTTTTCCCAAGTTTATTTTCAAATTAAAAAGGACAATAACAATAGTATAAATGAGAGGAACACCAATGTTTTACAAAACAAAAAAAAATAAAAAAATAAAAAACCTACAGAGGTCTACTTAACAATAAAATGATAAACATTATCTATAGAAAAGGTATAGATATTAACTAAATATACATCCAGAGTTCTTCATATTCTCTCCATTTTCTCAATACAATGAAATGACACAGATGCAGTACCTTCCTTTCTCCTATTGACGCAAAACACATGCCACCAAAAGGTAACACTTAAGGAAGATGAGTCTTTCCAATTATGAAAAATATGTCGTACTGCTACAGATATCAAAATATCAAATAGCCTCTTGTCGTACCTCTCCAGAACCAAGGATCTAAACATAATGGGCCAGATTTTCATTTGGGTGGTGCTATGTGCCGTGTCGGTACATAGCTCGCCCGCTGTCGGCCTAACCCAGATTTTCAATTCCAGGGTCATATGCGACATCGGCATTGAAAATCCAGTGCTCGCCACACAACCCAGAAGCAGAAGGAGCTAGCCGGGTAGCAGCTATTTTCAATGCTACCCGCTTTGCCCCACACCTGAAAGATAGGTGAGGAAAAGCCTTGCCTATCTTTAAGGCGCAGAGGGCAAAGCGGGTAATATAAAAAATCACTGCTACCCATTTAGCCCTTTCCTCCATCCCCACTCTGCTCCAGAATGCCCCCAACATGCCCAGATGCTAACCTCATAGCATCTGGGCGTGCTAGGGACTTATCTGGGATTTTTGAAAGGCACTACCCTTGTAGGTGCCTTTCGAAAATCCCGGATAAGGCATTTATACAGGTAACTAGGGCAGTTACCCATGTAAATGCCTTCAAAAATGCCACCCAATGATTTTTTAAGTTGATATGTATGTCAAATTTGAAAATTTCACATATAAACCCCCAGACCCCATCCCAAAAGAGCTTTATGTATTGCCATTCAAATATCATATGCGTCAATGTACCGACCATGCTCCAGCAGTGCGAACACACACTGGAATTCCAAAGGCCAGCCATGAACATTTGTAAAGGGGAACACACAGCTCGGTGGGTGACAAAATACAGTAACTGCGCCAGATTGCTCAACATGGTCGGCTTCAATGTGTGCCTCCAAAAGATATTCCATTTTATAGTGTCCGTTGGTATATCCACATCAAGCTCCCAGATCCTACAGAGGCCCGTTAGGGAAGTACCATTGTTCAAACTGAGGAGTTTGTGAAAGTAAGATGTTAACTTTCCATGTACTTTCGCATTGTTACAAACATTGAGGAGATCAGAAACTGGACTACCCCATTCAACCAGCATGATTCCTGCATCAAGCTCCCTGCCAGGCATTCCAACTTAGTTGCCAGAGGTATAGACAGCCTGAAAACGTCTGTCAATTGCTCCTGACACACTAAATGCCCACCTTCAAACAACTGACCCACACAAACAAATAAACCCTTTTCTAAACATCCCTTCCAAAACATTTTCCTTCTGTTGACCTGCATAAGTGAGTTATACCAGAGAGATGAAGCTACTGACTCTGAATAAAGTGTCTTACAGAAAAAAAATCAACAGCCCTCACTGCCTTAATGGTACTATTAATGAATCCCACTCCCATCTTAAAAAAGAAAAAAACTATGATTTGTTGACAATTTTGATAGGCATCCTGTTATCAAATTACCTCCATTATTACCAAATGTTTTATTTTCAGCAGTCTAAGAGAACATCATTTTCAAAATAATTTACTGAAGTAAAGAGATATTTAGCCAGGTAAATGGCTTGGCTTAAAGTTACCCTCTTCTGCCTGGATAAAACAATATACCAGCTTCCATAACATGCATGATTTTAGCCATACAAAAAAAAGAGGTATTTCTGTGAGCATTTAGAACAGGGGTCTCAAACTCAAATTGCTTTGAGGGCCAAATGAGGACTTGTAAAGTAACCCGGGGGCCGCACAAGACGCAGGCCTAATTTGCATAAGGGACCTCATTTGCATAAATATTTGCATAATGTTACCATAAACTAACTTTTAGTAAACATGCCTCTTAATGAGCGTATGGATAAAGAAAGACTAAAAGATTTCTACATTACTATAATCCAGTGCCAACCGCCAGGCACATTAGGAACTACTACAAACACTACCCATTTAGAACCCATAGCAAACCCACCGTATCGTAACAGCACTACCAGGACTCACAAAGCACCATACCCTAACTATCAAAAGGCAACACTGCAAATATTAAACCAATACATTTCAGAGAATAACAATACATGACCTACTGGGGAAAGAGAACAAGTGGCAATGTCAAATAGGAATTACATAAACAGAATACCTCAGCTCAGTTACACATGCAGAACATACACCATCACCAAACAAGGAATCAAAATTTAGAAACAGGAAGACAATAATTAAACTGGGAACCCCAAAAGCCAAACTTGGAATGTACAACAACACTGTAGAAATAAAACTATAAATTAATTTCCTCTTGTATTAAATAAAGCACAGACGTTAATGATGCACATTTCCCAGAGCTGACATATTCCAGTTAATTCAAAATAAAGAGATATTTTTCTACCTTTTGTGCATTTTTTTTTTCAGTTGCAATTGTGCCAGCCACTTTCTTCTGGTTTCTTGGTGTCTTCTGCTAACTCTCCATGGTCTGCTGTCCATTTGTACTTTCTTCTCTCTTCTAGTTTTTTTTCCTTTCTCTCTCTGCATCTGCTTTAACATACTAATCTTTTTCCTTTTGCTCTTTCCTCATTCCTATTTCATCCACTCAAATTTTACCCCTCCATTCTCAATCCACACTTACTCACCCAGTACCTGGCCAATTGTAGATTTTTCTTCCCTCCCACACAAAATATTTTTCCCCTCTCCATTTTACTCTCCCAGCCCTATCCCATTCTAATCCTCCCCCAACATCAGCTCCCTTGTAGTTTCAGCCCCACCCAGCATCTGCTCCCTTCTAGTCCCCGCATCATCAGCCCATTCCAGTCCTATTCTAGCCCCACCATCAGCCCATTTCCTGTCCTTGCTCCCCCCAACTTAGCCCATTTCCAGTCCTAGCTCCCTCCCCTCACAGCCCATTTCCTTTCTAAGCCCCCTCCCCATCAGCCCATTTCCATTCCAAGCCCCCCTCCCCATCAGCCCATTTCCATTCCAAGCCCCCTTCCACTCAGCCCATTTCCATTCCAAAACCCCGTCCCCATCAGTTATTTGCAGTTCAAGCCCCCCCTTCTACTCAGCCCATTTCCAGTCCTAGCAACCCCCCCAGTCCATTACCAGTTCTAGCCCCCCCATAGCCCATTACCAGTCCTAAGCCCCCCAACAGCCCACTTCCAGTCCTAACCCTCCCATCACCCCATTTTCATTCTTAGCCCCCCCATAACCCCATTTTCAGTCTTAGACCCCCCAATCAGACAACCTCTAGTACTAACCCCATCTGTCCATTTCCAGTCCTCGCCCCCCCATAGCCCATTACCATTCCTAAGCCCCCCAACAGCCCACTTCCAGTCCTAACCCTCCCATCACCCCATTTTCATTCTTAGCCCCCCCATCACCCCATTTTTAGTCTTAGCCCCCCCCAATCAGACCACCTCCAGTCCTAACCCCATCTGCCCATTTCCAGTCCTCGCCCCCCCATAGCCCATTACCATTCCTAAGCCCCCCAACAGCCCACTTCCAGTCCTAACCCTCCCATCACCCCATTTTCATTCTTAGCACCCCCCCATAACCCCATTTTTAGTCTTAGCCCCCCCCCAATCAGACCACCTCCAGTCCTAACCCCATCTGCCCATTTCCCGTCCAAACCCCCCCCCCCCCCCCCCCAATCAGGCCAAGTAAATAAACTAAAAACAAAACCCTGTCTGCTGCTGCTGCTGCCGCCGCCGCCGCCGTGGTAGCAGCACAATCAGCTGTTCGCGGTCCCTTCTCCTATGCCCGGAAGAGCCCCGAGTCTGCTCCTTTAGCGGTGAGCTTTTCAAGCCGCGAAGAGAGTATTTTCCTCTCGCGCGGCTTGACAAGCCGCGCGAGAGGGAAATATTCTCTTTGCATCTTGAAAAGCCCGCCGCTAAAGGAGCAGACTCGGGGCTCTTCCGGGCTGAGGAGAAGGGACCGCGAACAGCTGATTGTGCTGCTACCACGGCGGCAGCAGCAGCAGCAGCAGAAGACAGGGTTTGTGTTTTTTTTTTTTCCTCCGTCGCGGGCCGCACAAAGTTCGGTTGCGGGCCGCATGCGGCCCGCGGGCCGCGTGTTTGAGACCCCGGATTTAGAACATAGTAGTGGAACAGCATGTGCTATTACTATACATACTTTGTTAACCCACCCTCACAGGGGTTTTGGAGGTGAATAGGTGGGAGTTCCCTAGGGATTAGCTCCTTCTTGAGGAGGGAGGAGAATAATAAAGAGTGAATGGCCGGGCTATAAAACTTGAGGGATTATTCAAATGATGGTATTGGGAGCAAGCCACTGTACCATGGAATGGAAGTAAAGGAGGGAGAGCTTGCCCATTTGGGCACTGTGAAAACCAACAGTACTAAAGGGAGGACAAAGAAATAAATCTTTAATGAAAAAAAATTATTTTATGAATAAAAATATATGAAATATCCTACTAGAAAAACAAGGGGCAAATGCACAAATACAGTGGGAAATACTGAGTGTTATTCCAGGAATCCTTTGTCGATCAAGAATGGACCCATGAATGGTTAAGCAGTGGTGAACTGAAACCGAAGGATGAGATGTTTATAGATGCAGCCCAGGACAGCGGCTTATGGACGAGATGTTTACAGAGAGCATTGAAAAAACTAGCAAAATAGACATATGTCAATTCTGTGGGAAAGAGCTGGGAAATAGTGACTCACCTCATAGCTGACTATGAAGTTCTGATGGCAGAAAATTTCTATACAGAAAGGCACAATAAAGTAGCATGCCTCATTCATTGGAAACTCTGTAAACACTATAACATCACTGTGCCTGAAAAGCACTGGGATCATGATCGTAAAAGAATTAGAGAATGAAGAGATGAGGGATGCTCCCATTCTGACCAATAAAAAGCTGGATGCGAGGAAGATGGGTATAGTGGGAAAGGAGAAAAACACCAGACGGCTTTGATTACAGAGGTGTCCATTTCAAGCAACTACTCTGTGAGTCACGTTGAGAGGGAGAAAATATTCAAGTACCAAGAAATGCAGTTGAAGACCATGAAAATGTAGTAGAAAGATATTGAGTTATTTCCCATTGTGTTGGGTACCACAGGCTTAACTAAGAGGAATTTCCAAGCACACCTTGATAATCACCCATATATGTAACATCTTATGAAATCCAGAGGGAGGTTCTCTTTGGCATGATGCAAATACTACACTGAGCATTAGCAGTAAATTTGATAGACTGAGATCATACTCCACATATCCTGGCTTAGAAGTGAGGTTCATGACTGTAAATTTGATGATTTACGGTGTTTTGTGATTGATCGAGTAGCGTGGGACATTCAAAGAGGAGATAGAGGGAAATTGCTCTTTCAACTCGAGCAACGTTGGACCCTCAGACCTGACACTCTGGAACCTAATGGACTCAATGATAAAATTGAATGGAATCTTTTTTTCTGAACTAATAAAAAAGTTGAGATTGGGTTTTAGTTGCTGCTCTGTCTGGGCTGACTGTGGAGCTCTACAATATGCATTAGAGTTAGGTTGTTTTTTAGGTAGTTTCTGTCCTTTAAATGTCTAAGCACCTCCCTTTGAATAATGTTGGTGGTAAGCGATTTTCTGAATGGATACTGGTGTGTTTGAAAGTGTTTATGAAGGATAAACAAAGATCTTTGTTGGGTGAAGAAATTAAATGTAGGCGGTGATGCTTCTGGAGTTTGAAGATTACAGTTTAGAGATAAGTTGATATTGAATTATTTGATTTATAGTAAAGATGATAGTAGATTGCCGCACTCGGGGTGACTTATTCCACCCCTGAGGTGGAATAAGTCACCCGTCCAGTTCATCCAGCATGGATGCACAGAGCTGCAACCGGTATCAGTCGTGTACGTCTGGGGTCTGGGTCCCGCCTCAGGCCTACTCTGTCTCCTCCCCCTGCCTCTCCCTCCCGCCTCCATCCAGAGCTCCCCACACAGCGGCCCTGAACGTGTGGGGAGCTCTAGACTGCGAATCAGGTCCCGACGAATAGCGAGAGTTGGATGTCCACCCCAGACATCTGACCCCACTATTCGGGACTCTACATGCTACCCATAGCGAAAATGGGAGTTTATTATGATACAAATAAGTAGTGGACAAGAGAATGAGGAGCATCAGGATCCAAAAGCAGCTTCAAAGAGGTGGGGTTTTATCTTCGCTTTGAATAGGACTAGAGAAGGAGCCCGATATACAAACCCAGGTAGTTTTTTCCAGGCATATAGAGCAGCAAGATGGAATGAATGAAGTCTAGAGGTGGCAGTGGCAGAAACAGGCACAGATAAAAAGGGATCTGCCAGAGGAGCAGATCTCCCAAGGAGGGATGTAGAATGAGAGAGGAAAGATAGTGAGGAGCCGCAGAATGAATGCACTTATAGTTCAGTAGGAGAAGTTTGAACTGGATGTGGAAACTGATAGGGAGCCAGTGCAGTGACTTGAGAAGAGGGGTTATAAGAGCATAGCGACACTGGCGGAAGATAAGCTATGCAGCTGAGTTTTGAACAGATTGAAGGGGAAAGCGATGATTCAGAGGGAGACTAATGAGAAGCAGGTTGCAATAGTCAAGAAGGGAGGCGACTAGTGAGTGGATAAGGGGCTTAGTAGTGTGAGTTAAAAGGAAGGGATGAATTTTGCTGATGCTATAGAGAAAGAAGCAGCAGGTTTTAGTTATCAGTAGGATGTGTGCAGAGAAAGAGAGAGTAGAGTCAAAGATGGCCCCAAGGATGCAAGCTGAGGAAACAGGAGGTGTGTAGTGGCATCCACAGAAATAGAGAAGGGAGGAAGGGGGAGGTGGGTTTAGGTGGAAAGATAAAGAGCTGATGATGGCCGTATTATTAGCCCGTGTGAAAGACCTAAAATATTAATGATTCACTTTTCCTGGTAAAGGTAGCACTGGTTTTGTTTTGTTTTTTTTTGGGGGGGGGGGGTTGCTAACACTGATAACTCCCTCTGTTGGAAAGGTTTTTGAACATTGAGTCTGTACATTGATGATGTTATATACAACAAGGGGATTATTCTATTGTATAATGAGCCGCATAGTTAACGTGTATTTTTTGTATGTTAACAGCACCTAGTCTATAAAGCGAAATCTACATGGATGTGAGTTTAAAGAATACTAATGTAAGCAGATGCTGATAAGTTTAAATTTAAGCCATGGTCACTTACACCAATTCTAGAGCAAGTGCAAATGCTGTCTGGGTCTGACACATGTACAGCTGTAGTGAGTACGTGCATAAATGCATGCTCCAAACACATTCTGCTGATGTGCACAACCATAGTGAATGTACTGTACACACGATGACCTCTGCACGTGTAATTATAGCATCATGCCAACGTCAGTGGCACATATAAGTACTCATGCATGGAAATGACTAAAATACCGCCATTTGCATGTATAAATTCTGCATAGATTTTCATAGGTCCTTATAGAATTGTCCTTCACATAATTAATATGTGTGGTATTTAAAAGTGCGGAAGAATTGAAGGAAATATCGATACATCGGGAAGATGTCTTACAACTATTAGATAAACTGAAGAGTAGCAAATCACCTGGGCCAGATGGTATACATCCAAGGGTGTTGAAAGAACTGAAATATGAGATTGCAGACCTGCTATCAGTAATCAGTGAACTATCATTAAAATCATCTCTAATACCTGAAGATTGGAGGATCGCCAATGCAACACCAATTTTTAAAAAGGGCTCCAGGGGTGATCCGGGAAACTACAGACCGGTGAGCCTGACGTCAGTACTGGGAAAAATGGTAGAAACCATCATAAAGAATAAAATTACTCAGCATGTAGATAGTCACAACCTAATGGGAGACAGCCAACATGGCTTTAGACAAGGAAGATCTTGTCTTACTAATCTGTTATGTTTTTTTGAAGGAGTGAATAAACAGGTGGACAAAGGTGAGTCGGTTGATATTGTGTATCTGGACTTTCAGAAAGCCTTTGACAAGGTCCCTCATCAGAGACTTTTGGCAAAACTAAAGAGTCATGGGATAGGAGGCAGTGTACTATTGTGGATCAGGAACTGGTTAAAAGATAGAAAGCAAAGGGTAGGGCTAAATGGCCAATTTTCCCAATGGAGAAAGGTGAATAGTGGTGTACCCCAGGGATCTGTGCTGGGTCCGCTGCTTTTTGACATATTCATAAATGACCTGGAAAGTGGAATAATGAGTGAGGTTGTCAAATTTGCAGATGACACAAAACTATTTAAAGTTGTTAAAACCCAAGAGGATTGTGAAAATTGCAAGAGGATCTTGATAAATTGGAAGACTGGGCATCAAAATGGCAGATGAAATTTAATGTGGACAAGTGCAAGGTTATGCACCTAGGGAAGAACAACCCAAACTATGGTTACACGATGCAAGGTTCCACATTAGGAACCACCACCCAGGAAAAAGATTTAGGCGTCATTGTGGATACCATGTTAAAACCCTCGGCCCAGTGTGCAGCGGCGGCCAAGAGAGCAAATAGAATGCTAGGTATGATAAGGAAAGGAATGGAAAATAAAACAAAAGATATTATAATGCCTCTATATCGTTCCATAGTGAGACCGCACCTTGAATATTGTGTGCAATTCTGGTCGCCGTATCTTAAAAAGGATATAGCGATTTTAGAAAAGGTTCAGAGAAGAGCCACCAAAATGGTAAAGGGGATGGAAGGATACTCCTATGAAGAAAGGCTAAAAAGGTTAGGGCTCTTTAACCTGGAAAAGAGACGGCTGAGGGGGGATATGATAGAAGTCTATAAATTAATGAACGGAGTGGAACGGGTAAACATAGATCGATTGTTTACATTATTAGAATATAGAAAAACTAGGGGACATGCAATGAAGCTACAGGGTAAACTATTTAAAACGAATAAAAGAAAATATTTTTTCACTCAACGTGTATTCAAACTCTGGAATTTGTTACCGGAGGATGTAGTAAAGGCTGTTAGTGTAGCTGGGTTTAAAAAAGGTTTGGACAAGTTCCTGGAGGAAAGGTCCATAAACCATTATTAAAAAGGGACCCAGGATATCAATGCTTGACCCAGTACAAGCATTGTGGAACCTATGTCTTTTGGGGAAACTGCTAGGTACGTATGACCTAGATTGGCCACTGTTGGAAACAGGATACTGGGCTTGATGGACCTTGGTCTGACACAGTATGGCATATCTTATGTTCTTATGTTATGTTCTTGCATGCAGTGAGATAAACTCAGGACTAGATCAAGCTTGTTGGGGGAATCTGGAGCCAGTTGCCAACTCTACCTAAGCCCTGCCTGCAGCAGTACAAATGCAGTATGGATTGTACTGGCCACTCAGTACTGCATCTGCATAACAGAGACACAGCACCAGTATTTATCTCTTGTCCAATGATCAAGCCACATGTGATGACAAGATGCCCTTTCTTCCATTATACCTCCTAAGGAAAATTACAGTCACACACAGAAGTCACTAGGGCTGCTGTGTGACACTGATCTTAGAGGGTGTCCATGTTACATTATGACCTGCAGTATACTACACAATGCATACCTCGTACTTTTGCACACCTCATTCATGACTCATGAGGCTGATGATGGCCCATGGCAGATCTATGTCCATCACAGACCATCCTGCCCTCTCAATGGTGTCCAGTCTCCATATTTTACATCACAGCCCTGCATGCAGAGACTGACTAGGCTCTCATGGCTTCTGTGCATCCAAACATAGTCTCTGGCCAGACATCCCACTTATGCGGGGCACATAAACTGCATCTATGGGAATGTTTCCCCACCCCCACCCTACATTCACCTCCAGGGACTGCCTTCCCACATAGTGGCAGGCGATGCATGGAGAGACAAACATGACAAACATAACACATTCATCCTGCTGGAATTGCGCATGCACCATTCAGAGGTCAGTGTACCATATTTGGAATCAGGCAAACAACTGCATGCCTTCTCTGTAACCATAACAGAGGTTGTGATTTTGGAGTAATATGTAATAAACTGCTGAATTCTGTAGTAAAATATCCCAAGACAGTGTTCAGATAGGATATAATGTGTGCAGATGTCCTGCAGGAGAAGCACATGCATGTACATGACTATTACCCAATGTTGCTAATCCATGTTGGAACAAATGATACTGCCAGATATACCTCGGAACATATCAAAAGTGACTTCATGGCTCTGGGACAGAGGGTGAAGCAGGTAGGTGCACAGGTGGTGTTCTCTTCAATCCTCCCTGTTGAGGGTAAAGGCCAAGGCAGAGAGGCTCGCATCCTGGAGATGAATGCATGGCTGCGTGGATGGTGTCTTCGAGAGCGTTTTGGTTTCCTAGACCATGGGATGCTGTTCCAAGGGTTGCAGAGCAGAGATGGCATCCATCTGTCCAAGAAAGGTCAACGCATCTTTGGTAGTAGACTGGCTAATCTACTGAAGAGGGCTTTAAACTAGATTTGTTGGGGATGGGTGAAGAAAGCCCCCAGGTAAGTGAAAGCCCCCAGGTAGGTGATACATTAAATACCTTTATGGAAATGGGTAACAGGGGTAACATATGGAAAGCAGTGTGTATTAATGCCCGTAGCATGGGAAATAAGATCCCTGAGGTTGAAGCTTTGGTAGGAGTGGCTGACTTGGATTTAGTGGCAGTTACAGAAACATGGTTCACAGAAAACCATGACTGGGATGTAACTATACCTGGCTATACTTTATTCAGAAAGGACAGGGTAGGAAGAAGGGGAGGAGGAGTGGCACTATATGTAAAAACTACTATTAAAGCTTTGAAATTACAGAGCTTAAAAGGGAGAGAGAGGAGGCATTGTGGGTTAAACTAGAAAGAGGGAAAGAGAAATCTATTTGCATTGGTGTGATATACAGACCTCCCTCACAAGAGGAAGAGGTGGACAGAGAGTTAATTGAAGACATACGCAGCATTGCTAGGAAAGGGGAAGTGCTACTGCTAGGAGATTTCAATATGGCAGATGTTGATTGGCACATTCCTGCTGCAGTATCATCTAGAAGTAAGGAGATCCTGGATTCTCTACAGGGAGAACTATTCAGGCAATTGGTAACAGACCCCACACGTGAAGGGGCCATACTGGACTTGGTGCTTACCAATGGTGAAAGTGTTTCTGATGTTGTAGTGGGAGATCATTTTGCATCCAGTGATCACCAGATGGTGTGGTTCAGTATTAGGACTAGGGCTGTTAGAATCCATTCCAAGGTGAAGATCTTAGACTTTAGGAAGACTAACTTTGCGAAGATGGGCCAATACCTCAGGGAGTCGTTAGTGGGATGGGAACAGCTGGGGGATGTAGAAAAACAGTGGGCAAAACTGAAAGGGGGTATTTTAAAGGCAACCAACCTTTTTGTTAAAATGGTAAATAAAGGCAAAAGGAACAGGAGACCGCTATGGTTTTCAAAGGAAGTAGCTGAAAAAGTGAAGAAAAAGAGGGAGGCCATCATGAAATACAAGAGATCACAGAGAGAGGAAGACAGGCATCTGTATTTGGAAAAACTTAGAGAAGCTAGCAAAGTAGTCAAGAAGGCAAAGATTCAAAAGGAGGAGGAAATAGCCAATGCAATAAAATGGGGGGGATAAGACATTTTTCAGATATATCAGTGAGAAGAGGAAGGGCAAAAGTGGTATTGTCAGACTCAAGGGTGCAGGGGGGAATATGTAGAAGCTGATAAGGATAAAGCGGAATTGCTTAACAAATATTTTTGTTCTGTGTTCACAGATGAAGAACCAGGAGCAGGACCTCAGAAAACACCCACAAATAAGAACAGAAGCGAGGGACAATTTTCAGAAGACTGTGTTCGTGAGAAGCTAGCTCAACTTAAAGTAGACAAAGCGATGGGACCGGATGGGATACACCCTAGAATACTGAGGGAACTTGGGGACGTTCTAGCAACTCCACTGACTGACCTTTTCAATGCCTCGTTGGAGTCGGGAGTGGTGCCAAAGGACTGGAGAGAGGCTCATGTGGTGCCTTTACACAAAAGCGGAAGTAAGGATGTGGTTGAAAACTACAGGCCGGTTAGTTTAACTTCGGTGGTGAGTAAATTATTGGAAACGCTGCTGAAAGAGAAAATAGTGAGGTTTCTGGAGTCCGGAGGATTACAGGATCCGAGGCAGCATGGATTCACCAGAGGCAGGTCTTGTCAGACAAATCTGATTGATTTCTTTGACTGGGTGACCAGGGAGTTGGACTGAGGGAGAGCTCTAGATGTGGTGTATTTAGATTTCAGTAAAGCCTTTGACACTGTTCCTCACAGGCGACTTATAAACAAACTGAGCACCCTAGGGATGGACCCTAAAGTTACTGCTTGGGTTAGAAATTGGTTGGGTGGGAGGCGACAAAGAGTACAAGTAAATGGAGCTCACTCTGAGGAGAAGGATGTTACCAGTGGTGTGCCCCAGGGATCTGTCCTTGGTCCGATTCTTTTTAACATCTTTGTTAGTGATATAGCGGAAGGGCTGTCGGGTAAGGTTTGCCTCTTTGCGGATGATACCAAAATCTGCAATAGAGTAGACACCCAGGAAGGTGTAGATAACATGAGGAGGGATCTAGCTAAGCTTGAAGAATGGTCTAGAATTTGGCAGCTGGGATTTAATGTTAAAAAATGTAAGGTCATGCATTTGGGCTGCAGCAATCCAAGGGAGCAATACAGTATAGGAGGTGAAGTACTTTTGTCCACTAAAGAAGAGCGGGACCTAGGCGTGGTTGTGTCTGATGATCTTAAAGTAGCTAAACAGGTAGAAAAGGCAACGGCAAAAGCTAGAAGGATGCTTGGGTGCATACGGAGAGGAATGGCTAGCAGAAAAAAGGAGGTGATAATGCCTCTGTATAAGTCTTTGGTGCGACCTCATTTGGAGTATGGTGTGCAATTCTGGAGACCGCACCTTCAAAAGGATGTGAACAGGATGGAGTCGGTGCAGAGGGTTGCTACTAAAATGATTAATGGGCTTCATTATAAAGCATATAAGGACAGACTTAAGGATCTTAATATGTACACCTTAGAGGAAAGGCGGGATAGAGGTGATATGATTGAGATGTTTAAATACCTCCGTGGCATAAATGTTCAGGGAGAGAGCCTCTTTCAATTGAAAGCAAGTTCTGCTACGAGGGGACATGGGATGAGGGTGAAGGGAGATAGATTCAGGAGTGATATGCGGAAATATTTCTTTACGGAAAGAGTAGTGGATCCGTGGAATAGTCTCCCAGTGGAGGTGGTAGAGATGAGGACAGTAACTGAATTCAAAAAAGCATGGGACCAACACAGAGGATCTCTAAAGGTAAAAAGTGGACTGTTGTAGTTGTTATGGAAGGACAGACTAGATGGGCCTTGTGGTCTTTTTCTGTCATCATGTTTCTATGTTTCTTACATGGAGGCTAATTTCAAAAGGTGCATGCCTGGGCCATGGGGACACACAAAACTTGGACAGGGCCAAGTTGGATCCGATTTTGCAACATTGGGAGCTATACGTACTTGCGATTGTGGAATCAGGCAGATGGATGGCTTGGTGTGCACCTGATTCCCTGGAAGGAGACGTCTTGGAGGCTGCCCATCCCCACTGCACAAAGTTCCAGCTGGTGTACCGGTGCAGTTGCGTCCCATCGCCATAGCACCGGCACATCTAGCCAGCAGTACGGAATCACCTGCCCTACAGCAACCCCCTACAACACTCTCAGGCCATCAGTGGGGGTCCACAATGGCAGGCCATGCTGGCAGACTCTATCCTGTGCCACTGCCATTGGGTGCAGGGGGCTGCAGCCTGCCAGTGGTGAAGCAGCCTGCACCTATTCCACCCTAAGTTGGAATAGACTGGCCGTCCATGTGGGTGCTGGGGTACATTCAGAAGCCTGTTCAGAATAGCCTCTGTATGTTCAGCACCTGGCCACTCCCTTACTCTGCCCCTGCTCCTCCCCCTCCTGACAACGTACAATGCTCCGTGCCCAAATGCCGTGTATGTGCAGGGAGCGCCGCCGGCAGAATAGGGGTATGGAGCTGAACGTGAGTTGGACATCCAGCTCACACATCCACCCCCACTATTTGTGGCTGGGAATGCCCCCCATAGTGTGCATGGAGTTGATGGACCACCCAGATTGTACTCTGTGACTGCAGCCCAGTACAAGAGCAAACTGCACGCAGCTACATTGCATATTCTCTCCAGTCTCACCAACTAAATATTGGACATTCACAGAACCACAGCTCCATGTGAACCTTGTTCCCAATAGGCTGCAGCTGCACCAAGCAAGCTCACAGAGTTGCCCCAGATACAGCTATTATGACAGCTGGCTTAAATCAGGCATCTCACCTGTGAAGAGAGGTGTGTCCTGAGGACTTGAGGGTCAGTCAGAGGTCAGGCTTGCTGCGCACACACATCTGATGGAACTCTCCCTGGTGATACCATGTTCCCACCATTCACTGCAATAAGACCAGCAGATGATATGGGAGCTGTAGACCAGTATGATGTTGTGAAGTAAGTGGGGGTTACCGGTTAGAGTATATGAGAATTAATTTCAAGTTCACAGCTTTTGGGAAAACATGTGTGCTGCCACACCTAGCTAGCCAGTGACTCCAACAGGGTGCAACTACTTACAGAAAACCAACCTTTTACCCCCAAATGGTGTCTCATACAGTATGTGGAATTGCAGAATGGCTGACCATGCAGCATGTTGTGTGCGCAACCAGAACACCGGGGCATCACATTGCTCCTTCACCTTCCTTGATGTGCTCTCCAAGGAAGAGGGAGCCAGGGAGATCTTATACCTCCTTTTATGCTTGGATGTTAGGGCAGTGCTAGCTCAGTGTTTGCATGATATTAGCACATGATGCCCTACAGCTTCTCACTATTACAGGGGCTGGAGAGTGTAAGGACTTTGAGGAAGTGTGTGAGAGCAATGGCAGGCAGATGAGCTGTTGGAAGATATGATGGGAGTTGAACATGCAGATGCAACAATGAAAATATAGGAAACATACCTGGAAATATCATCCCTGATCCATAGGCTGTTCTTGAAGCCATGACCCTTCCATCTTACACACAATGGCCATGGGTTTGGCATCACAGAGATGCCCTTTTGGACTGTGGGTCCATCACTCCATGTGTATATTGTCGGAGCTCCCTCGTGTTGCCAGGCAGTTGCCTAGTAGTGTGAGAGGGCTCCGATCGTCCTTTGTATAAAATTTTAGCCCAATAGCATGTAGTTGTGTCTTAAATAGATTAGAGCCAAGTTCAAAGGTCGCAGGAAATTTCTTTTATTTAAGAAATAAGGTTTTCCCAACCAAATTAAATTCTTTGGCAAGAATGTTGAAGACTACAAAACATAATGTTCAGGATACTTCTCCAGTCATAAACGTAAGCCTGGTTAAACAGTCTTTGGCTTGGCTTAGTTTAAACACACCTTTTTCACAAGTAAAAATCCTTTACAACAGCAATCTGTTCTCCGGTCCCCAGGAGGCAGTACAATACTTCACTGTTCGTTTCACAGCTGGCTTTAAAATTCCAATAATATTTCTTCAAGATACAATTTATACTTTTAGCTCCTTTCTGGCTTCATTAACCATGCAGCTTTATCAGCCAAGCAGTCATTGGTTAGCCTAGCTAAAAGTTATGGGCTTTTGCATAGAATGTCCTTATTAAGAACTCCTGGGTTTTTCTCCTGTTACTAAAACCCTATTCAGTTCCTTATTCTTCTTTGGCACAGATAACACATTCAATTTCCATATCTGAAACCCCACTTTCATAAAAAGTGTCTCCTAACTCCATTTCTTCCTCACTGGGCTCTTTCAGATATTTGTTCTCCTCAGCGTCTGCCTGAGGAGCCTTTACACGTTGTAAAGTTTTCAACACTTGTTCCCAATTATGCTTCTCAGTACGTGAGCTAGTGGGGGAAGGGCAGGAAAAGGTTTCCCTATTTAAAAGCTTCTTTAAGGTTTGTAAAGGGCTCACCTTGCCAGTAGTGTGTTGTCCTCCTATAGGCCCCTTATACTGAGAAGGGCCATACCAGGAGCTCCTGGAAAATATCTCCTCCTCAGACGAATCTTCCCCCGAGCTCTCCTCTGGCCTTCTCACCTCTCTGTTCCTGTCCTTGGTCAGCTTCCTTCGTCCCAGCGGTGCTGCCACAACTCTGCTTGTCTCAGTGCCTCTGTGTCTGCCTTCAATCTCATCCTCCTTCTCAGCTCCCGTCTGTTTCTCCTTCCATGCCCATCTCTGTGCATTCCCTTCCTGTGTCTCCTTCTGTGTCTGTGTAATCCCTTCCTGTGTCTCCTTCCACTTCTGTGCAATCCCTTTCTGTGTCTCCTTCCACTTCTGTGCAATCCGTTTGTGAGTGAAACTTTCCTGCCTAAATGTTTGGGGCTGTCCTATGGCTCTTGACTCCACCCCCAAACCACTCCCATCTCCTCCCTCGGTCTCCATGGGAACTGGGTGTGTCTCTGGCTCTGCACTCCTCTGCAGGAGATCTTTGGCTTTACCTTGGGTGTTAACCCTTCCTGTGCCTGCAGTTTCTTTGGGTTTAGAAAAAAAAGACTGTCTTTCCTTTCTTTTCCTGCACTCTGAGCCTGCTTCTCCACCACAATATATGTGGTCATTGTCAGGCTGCATGAGGGCAAGAGCTGGAGTGTGCCTCTGTCTGTGTAGTTCTCTGCAGGCTCTGTGTCATACTTGTCTGATGAGGTATGTTAGGAAGGTGAAGGAGAGGAACATCTTGTTAGGTCTGTATGTACATCTGCATTGATATGCTGCTAGTTTAGCCAAGGAAGGTCTTGTCTTACTAATCTGTTATGTTTTTTTGAAGGTGTGAATAAACAGGTAGACAAAGGTGAGTCGGTTGATATAGTGTATCTGGATTTTCAGAAAGCCTTTGACAAGGTCCCTCAAGAGAGACCTTTGGCAAAATTAAAAAGTCATGGGATAGGAGGCAGTGTACTATTGTGGATCAGTAACTGGTTAAAAGATAGAAAGCAGAGGGTAGGGCTAAATGGCCAATTTTCACAATGGAGAAAGGTGAATAGTGGAGTACCCCTGGGATCTGTGCTGAGTCTGCTGCTTTTTAACATATTCATAATTGACCTGGAAATGGGAATAACAAGTAAGATAATCAAAACTGCAGATGCACAAAATTATTTAAAGTTGTTAAAACCCATGAGGATTGTGAAAAATCGCAAGAGGACCTTGATAAATTGGAAGACTGGGCATCCAAATGGCAGATGAAATTTAACATGAACCTAGGAAAGAACAACCCAAACTATGGTTACACGATGCAAGGTTCCACATTAGGAACCACCACCCAGGAAAAAGATTTAGGTGTCACCATGGATAACATGTTGAAACCCTCTTCCCAATGTGCAGCAGTGGCCAAGAGAGCAAATATAATGCTAGGAATCATAAGGAACGGAATGGAGAATAAAAAAAAGGATATTATATTGCCTCTGTATCGTTCCATGGTGCGACCGCACCTTGAATATTATGTGCAATTCTGGTCACCGTATCTTAAAAAGGATATAGCATTATTAGAAAAGCTACAGAGTAGAACCACCAAAATGGTAAAGGGGATGGAAGGATAACCCTATGAAGAAGGCTAAAAAGGTTAGGGCTCTTCAACCTGGAAAAAAGACGGCTGAGGGGAGATATGATAGAGTTCTATAAATTAATGAATGGAGTGGAACGGGTAAACATAGATCGATTGTTTATGCCATCAAAATATATAAAGACTAGGAGGCATGCAATGAAGCTTATAGGGTAACCTATTTAAGACTAATAAGAGAAAATAGTTTTTCACTCAACGTGTAACCAAACTCTGGAATTCATTACCGGAGCTGTTAGTGTAGCTGGGTTTAAAAAAGATTTGGACAAGTTCCTGGAGTAAAGGTCCATAAACCATTTTTAAAGGGACTCAGGATACCCACTGCTTGCCCCAATACAAGCATTATGGAACCTGTGGGCTTTGGGGAAACTGCTTGGTAATTATGACATAGATTGGCCACTGTTGGAAACAGGATACTGGGCTTGATGGACCTTGTTCTGACCCAGTATGGCATATCTTATGTTCTTAATCTCACAGCTGGCAGAACATGCTGAACAATTTTCATTCCCATACAGCTCTGGTGGATGTGGCATATAAATGAATGCTTACTCATGCAAAGATCACTGGTTCACACACAGTCCCTACAGCCATAATTTGGAAACTGAGAGGACAGTGTGGGTGTTTTTCCTCTGACATGATCTGTTATCATATTGCTTATTCTTCCTGCCTGATTTTACCCCCAACATGCACATATTCAGTAATCCTGATATTACTTAGTCAGCCACCATCCTGATCCAACCCTCCTGTGCCCGAACTGCTCTAACAGTGCTGATTACTTCAGGATGTATGCATCATTGGTATACCCAGCAAACCTGGCCACCACATTGAAAATGATAATGTTTGCATGACACACCACCTGCACATTCAGGGAATAAAAGTGCTTGCAGTTGCAATGCATCACTTCCCAGTCTCTGGGTGGGATAGGTGCCACATGTGAGCAGTCTGTAGTTGCCATCAATTTTGGTTGCCCACCAATTCTCTCACACTACAGGTTTAGGGTCATCCACTGTTGCCTCTCATTAGGGAATTCTTGGTCATTCCTAATCCAGCTGGTCATTGCTCACAATACCTGACAGAGGCAGCTGGCAAAGTTGGAACAGCCCATTCCTCCTACTGCAGCCACAGATGTTTGAAAGCATCCAGAGGCAAAATCCTTGTATGGCATGTGACAGGGTAGTCAGAGGATCGAGATCAGGCATAAGATGTCCATACAATTTGCTGGTAGCCCCAAAGCTAGACCTATGGAGGGGGACCACTTGGTCTTGGGGATGGCCTGGGAGGGTGGCTATGTCTTGTGAGATACATTGCCTTCTTTCCTGGATTTCCCTTCTCTGAGGATGCAAGCATGGTCACTCTGCACACAGCTACCCCTGAACATTGTCTGCCATCACCTATGGGGAAAAGGCTTCTTCTACTGACCTGCTGCCCCTGCAGAGACAGTTCGCTATCTCACTCCCATGGAACAGACATGAGCCATTGTCATAGCTATGTGCATTGCCATAAGGGCCATTTTACTAAAGGGCTTAAGCCCCCAACATGTGTTTGGACACTCGCTGAATGTGCATTGGGACACACATTGGCAGATAGTGTCAATTTCTACACAAACTATATATCTCATGTTAAGATTGTGAGTGGGCTGGGTGGGGCACAGTGTGGGAATGGTGTGCTCTGTGCAGTTACGGTAGAGTTCTCACCACACAATAACTGCCTTAGCCCAAGATCACCTACCTTCAACAGGCAGCGTTACGTGCACTTGCGCTTACACTGCACACACTATGGGCTCCACTGTATGTGCCAGTGACATGCTTGCCATGCCCCTGACAGTTAACTTGGCAGCGTTGTACCTGAGATGCCATCGTTTCACCACCTTTGCCATGTTGGCAGCAACACTATAGTGCCCTTTAGTTAAAGTGCCCCATAGTGTGACAGGGAAAGGGCCATACCCAGCACTCATTTATGGGCCGAAGTCTACGTGGAGCATACTGCATACACCTCAGTGTACTTTATGTGCAGTCTGTAATGCATGAAAAATGGCATTCTTCCTGCAGCAAAGGTATAAATTTTAAGGTTATAGGGACCTTTGCATAGTAGGCTGATACATAGAAGTAAGATTTCAGTTTGAATATCAGTTTCCATTGTCTGTTACAAGCCTTCTTCACAGGGTGAGGTTAATTGAATCAACACTACAGCCTGACCAAGTACCTGAACCAATCTGGTCATCACAGCTCCAAGAGACTACACACAGCTAAGCTTTCAGACTTTATAATTGCCTATTTTTTTAATATAAATTTTAACAGTTGGATATAAGTTTTCAGGAATATTCAGACTGCCTATATTCCTTGAATAGCCTTTAAATCAGATATCTGAGGGTGCCCTCAGTTCATATAAGGTCTACTGGCCAGGGACACTTCAGTTACCACCCACCCTACCCCTCAACCCACCCACGCCAGAGTTGTATTGCCTATATAGTCATCATATACATTGACATCTGTCCATTAATTAGATGTTACACCCACCTTTTCTCCTTTTTTCCTTCTCCTAGCACTGCTTAATCAGCATGCCGTGTATGCAATACAATAACCGTGCTGCTTTCATTTAGAGAAGAATCATTTTGAATCTAAGAGCTTGCCCTATATGCCTCAAGTTAGCTGCTATGCATAAAGAATTTACTCTACTAAGGGAAGAATTAGCTGCAATTAAACACACTTCTTCTAGGGTACAAATTGAACTAAATCCATGAACACTCCCACAAAGAATCAAACAGCCCAGGAACAAATTAATTACAGTGGGCTCTGGTAGGTTGCAACCTGTAACGCAGAGACACCCTATACATCAAGAGATATCCCTGAATAATGCCTTCTCTGCCCTGGATAATGAGGATGCCCAATCTGTGGAAACTGAAGTGCCCCTAAAAGAGAGAGTCAATGCTGTTATGTATAGCAAACCGCTGCTGATCGCTGGAAGTAGCGGGATATAAGTGTACACTAAATAAATAAATAAAGAGTAGCCACAGACCGTCACATTGTGTGGGTACTATGCTCACCCTGAGGGTGAGTTGGGGTATCCAGCACCAGGTCCACAGCACCTTTCATGACTGAAATACGGCACGCTACAGGTTCCCATCAGTGCTACTGTGTGTGATAGGTAATTCCTGCAGACACACCTAGGTTACATCTGTGTCCTTCTGTATTTCAGAGTCATGTTTAGCCCTTCTGGGCTATGATGTACCCAGAATAGAGTATATCCTGTGTTGGTGCCATGCTACATGATGTAGGTGAAGGTGGGGGTGTTTGGACCCATAGGTGGATTACGTACCACCACACAACCCACCCTTTGGGGCTCAGGGTGGGAAACAGGATCACCCACCAATATATCCACATTCTACCTGCCTGCAATGGTGGCAGTAGAGAGGACCATCAACCACAGCCCTGCTGAGGAACAGACACCCTACAGGGCAGGCAATGCAGAGCTGTACACATCCATAAAGCAATAGCAGACAGACAGTAGGCCTGGAAATGCTCAGCTGCCCCCCACCATTATTTGACATTCTCCAGCAGCAAACCTCCAGCTGCTGCACCCTGCAAGGTGTTCCAGCAAGACATATGCTAGCTGCAGACAGTCTGCTAGCTAGTCCATAGTGTATGGTCCTGGAGGAGATGCGTGTACCCAGAACTGGAATATCAGCATACACACCAAGCAGATAAGTCAGTGATTGGGCCCCAAAAGAGAACCCATAAATATCACATAAGAGAAATGCTACATAGCACTATGGGGGAACCTAGCCATGCCGTGGTCATTGCTCAGTCAGGGTGAGAGTGACCTCCCAGCAGGACATGCTATAGCCACCCTGTCTGTGCAGGTGGTGGCTGGGCACTACAATGTCTGAGTCATTGCCCTATGCTCTGTACAGATGAATCCAGGCCAGGCCACCCTATCCAGGCTATTCCCACAGTACTTTGCTCCTCATTATGCACATTGGCAGGCCAATACTGGCAACAGTGCTAGCAGTGTGGGCTGTGGAGGGTGTTTGCAGCCACCACAAACTGGATAGACAGACACACACTCCCCACACCCACGCCAGCATCATGCAACTATAGAGGTGGTTGGCAGCCCTGGCGACCGCACCTGTCCTGGGCACAGTGCAGGCATGGCTATGGTACGCAATACTGTTGGGGTCACCCCCCAGGGTGGTAAACACTGTCAGACACAAGACCTGTAGCACACTCCACAGACATCAGAAAGGTTGCTATGCTGCAGCTCACTCAGAAACTTGTACTTAACCTCGGAATTGCTATCTGCCAGTAATCATAGCAACCTTTTGATAGCTGTGTACCGTATTCCCAGGGTTAGGGTGGCATTGCTAATGTATGCAAGTGCTAGTATTGGGAGATGCACGCAGGGCCCAACATCCTGCCTCTCCAGGAGGCATTGGATAATGGAGCCTGTGGGTGCGGGTGTGTCTGCCCCTGTTGGCCACTGCTTTAGGGAAGAGGTTCCCGACTCTAGTCCTGGTGGGCCAGACACTGTTCGGGTTTTCATGCTGTCCCTCATGAATATGCATGAGATACATCTGCATACCATGGGGGCGGCACATAGAAATGCAGCACAGGCATCTTTATTAGAGAGAGCATGGAACCTGAATGGTGTTTGGTCCTCCAGGACTGCATTTGGGAGACTCTGCTCTAGATAATGCGCATGTTTATGGTGTCTGTGCTCTGTAGGGTAAAATGTAGGTGTTTTGGGCATGTTTACGTCATCTGCAATAAAGGTTCTGTCTGTATTAGCACGTTTTAGTAGTGGGTAAAATATGGGGACTGGGTTGGCAGGAACCACAGCTGGGACTTGAACCTGCGACTTTCTGCTTCTGAACACACTGGCTGCGTGCACTGCACCACTCCGTTGCCACAGAGACAATGCATTCCCTGGTGATACCATGACTGTTCGTCAGACAGGTCCTGTCTGTTGCAGTGCATGGCACCCACCTACACAGGGCTAGGCCACAGTCTGCTCTGGGCAGCTGCCACTGCCCCCTCCACCACCAGTATCCCTCTGTCACCATGCTGACATGCCCTTCTGCTGGTGGTGCTGGCGGAGCGCAGTCTCAGGCCATCCAGTGTGTGGGTAGGCGGCTGCCTATGGTGCGGATTCTGGGGTAGGAGTGCCTGCATAGCTGTCCACTCTTTCCCCCAGCACCGCATGCCAATGTTCCGTGCCCTTTGGGGTACCTGCTGGGTACTATCCCCTGTGACACTGTGGGAAGCACACTCGTGCCCATGTTGGGCCCTCAGCAGTTGCTGTCTGGCTGCTCTTCTGTTTCAGCATTCCTATGGGCCAGCTAGGCATCACCCTAGTCCACACTGGTCCAGCTGCACCGCAGTATGTGCCGCCTGCAGCCCTCTGTGTCCCCTTTTCCAGCATTGCCAGTCCAGTTGCCCATTCTGACATGCCCGCCCTGCTGTTGTGGAACATGTACATGCCATAGGAAACCTGGCCGATGGAGTCGGAAACCCTGCTCAGCACAATTACACTGTGGGCTCATTCACCTTGTATGGGGATGGAGCATAGACCCCTCCAAAATTCATATCTTTTTTTGGAGCTTTCTTGGGAGTGTTTTTTGATGTTTCCCATTGATATCACTATTGGCCAGCTTGGTTATTTTATTTTTACATTTTCTTCTGTACATTTGCAAGGTTTATTTGCCCTTTTGTTCCGTGCACATGTATCACACTTATCACTTTTTTCTGGGTTTCCCTGGTTTTGCTGTACATTGCTGACGTAAATGGTTTCTTTTCCCTTTAAATCAGCCCTAACGCCAGGGTTTCACTGGCGTTAGTTTTGAGCCTCGGATTTCACAGCGTTACTGTGTGGGGAACCTCTCCCCTCCCACTCTCCACCCATTGACCCCTTCTCTCCGCCCCTGGGGAGCCTTCCTCCGCCCTCTGGGAACCTTTCCCCTCCTTCAGCGCTCGTTTGCGCCATTGCATGTGTTATCGCGCGATAAGGTACCTGTGCACCTGATAAAGCGCCATTATCGTGCGATAAGGTACCTTATCGCGCGATAACGTCACGGAGCGCACATTAAGACAGTTTAGTAAACATGCCCCTAGGTCTAAGATTTGCACTCACAATATGACTGTTTCTGAGAATAATTGATAAGAGAGAGAAAGACAAAAAAATTATGGAAGAGGACTTGGCTAATACATGAAAAATTAATAGATAAGGACTGGTAATAGTAATAAGATAAAGGGAAGAGACATAGTAGACTCTTGCTGCTTGAGTTACACTGGAGAGCCATGCTGAGATCTGCACTGATGAATGGCCTGCTAACTGGGACAGGTCTACCAGTGACCTATGTATTAAATTAGCAAGAGGAAGAAAGAAGAGTGTATAAATTGATGCAGTACATGTGTTTGTCGATAATGTATGTGACTGATCAATCAAACCTCAGGAATATGGGGAACAAAAAGCCTTGGACTATGCAAGGGATCAGTAAAGAACGCAAAAGTATTTTGAAGTTGCAGCCAGAGGTTATGCAGTTGCATTTCTCTAACTTCATGTAATCTTATTTTTTGTTTGATGGTTTGTCCCCTATGTAAAATCTAAACTTATTGATACTGGATAGTGTGATGATGAGAGCTGTGCTGAGCCGATGGAAACAGAAGAAAACAGTGAATATGCCTTTAAGGTGAGAGACTGGCAAGGTATTCACAGGGTTCAGACTGCAGGCAAAGGAAAGAAGCACGTAGTTGCTGAAGCCAAGCCACACCCAAGCTCTAACGTAAGTGCAGGCTTGGAGGGTAATGACAATCACCTGTGCAGACAGGGGAGTGTTAGTTAGGAAACAGCTTTATAAGCCCTGTTCAGAGGAGAGGAGAAGGAGAAGTGGGAAGTTTGACTTTGAGTTGGAGAACAGCTCCAGTAAGAAAGGAAGCAGCAACAGAGGAAGCAGTCCTTGTAAGAGAGGTACTCTTAATTCAGAAACCAGTAGATGGGTGGCTGGGAGGTTGCTGACAACGAGGATCAGATTGCAGTGCAGAGTGTTCGTGAACCAGCTCAGAGAATTCAAGCTGCCAGAAGGTGGGTGAATATGGGTACAACTGGAAGTGACCAGAACCCAGCTGAGGGCAGAGAACCAGAGTTGAACATGATTGAAGCATTGAGGCAATTGATCCAGGGAAAGAAGCCCCACTCTCAAGGTACAAATATTCCATATCAGGGAGAGCAGCTGTGGAAGGAAATTCAGAAGTTCCTACAGAACAGTAAGCTTGAAGGAGTTAATGAAAACCCAGAGACAGACAAGCATTTTGTAGCACAGGAAGAAATGAAAATTGACTCTTTTGGGCAGGATTCTGTTACTGAGGAGTCTCCTATGGACTGTTCTTTGTGTAAGAAGGAAGTTTGAAAGTTGGTGATAAAAAGTGTTAACAGAAAATGCTTTTGAGAAGCAGGGTTTTACCTAGCCATGTGAATGCCAAGAACTTCTTCTAAGGCAAAGAGCCCTTGCTTAACCTAGAGTTTGATAACCAAAGCAGCACATGATAAATGAAGAAATTTAGCTGTGCTGGACGAACAAAGGAAGCTGTGATTTACTTGATGAAATGCTTTTTGCTGAAAACAGCTGCACAGGTTTAAAGTTCTTTCAGTTTCTTCAGTTCCAGTTGCATATGTTTCCTGTTATTATTTACTTGGAGAATAATCCTTATGTCTGCGTTGAACCTTAGTGCTTATGGGAACCTAAATAAAAATTATTTTTTTTGCCTTAAAAACCAACGGTCTCACACTACTTTGTCTTTGAGTAAAAGAATCAACTGCAAGTCCCAGAGTTCCCTGCTGGAGACAAGGATAGTAACTCTTTATTTAAAGACAAACATTGGCAGCCCTATGTCTGTAAGCCTTTGGCCCAGGCGAGGGTCACAACAAGTGGCGTAGTTTTTGGATTTCACGCATGCGCCAAGGATTTGCAAGCCTCAGGATTTGCACTGGAGACAAGTTCACCGCAGAGCCGTGCAGAGGAGTGCGCTGGAGGTGAATCTGAGTCACAGAAGGATTGCAGAGACCTTCATTTGTGAGAAGCCTGAATCCACACCTGTATCAGGTAACCCGTAGCTAACTGGGTTATTAAGGATACCAGTACAGGGGTGTAGAGCTCTATTCTGATAAAACCAAAGGGAATAGTGAAGCTGTTGTTGCCGTATCGCACTTGGGTGGTGTTTCTTTTTCTTGTTTTTTCCACAGAACAAGGATGACCATGGAGTGCAAGGAGGTGCTTCAGTGGATGGCTGGCCAATTTGAAAGACAGAGGGAGATGTCTTTACAAGCCCAGGAGCAGTCCGCAGCACTAATGCAGGCACAGCAGAAACCACTGTTGGATATGATGGAGGCGTGGCTGGCAAGCCAGAAGAAGGAGGCCGAACCAGCACTGACCCCACCAGGTTCTACAGGACCATTACATTCTTGTGCACTAAGACCACAGTCTAGTGGAACATTTAATTTTGGACAATTGTCTGATAAAGATGACATTGATGACTTCCTAGAGGCATTTGACAGAGTAGCACACATAATTGGGTGGCCTAAGGAACAATGGGCTGTACGCCTGGCCACATCCCTCACGGGTGAGGCATTGGCAGCGTATAGAGCCATGCCTGCGGCACTCGCGAATAATTATGAGGAGCTAAAGAAAGCCATAAGGGATCGTTTAGGATTGACTCCCATGGTGTATCATGGCCTGTTGAGGAGCACAAAATTGAAGCCTGGCAAAATGCCAAAAGCTCTATGCCAGAGAGTTAAGAGCCTGGTAATAAAATGGCTAGCACCAGATGGAAAAACGATAGAATCTATAATCAATAGTATTGTGCTAGAGCAATTTATGGCTGCAGTCCCGAAGGACATACAAACCTTCCTGATATTACAGAATTGCCGGAACACTAATCAAGCAACGTTGCTTACAGAGCGCTTTATGAAAGCAGAATTAGCAGGTCAGGAAAAAGGCAGCGCTTCCAAAATGGCAATTGCTGAAGTATCAGAAAGGAAGTTAAGGCCGAAAGATGATGCTATGAAAGTATGCATGCCTATGTTAAGGAACCACTATGTGAAAAGAAAATGCTTTAAATGTGGTAGTGAGAGTCATTTGCAAAAAGAATGTAAAGCAAAAACAGCACTGATAACTGCAAATTCAAAGGAGATCAGGGAAGGTTTTCTTTTATCTGTAGAAGTGCAAGGTATTGTTACCGACGCTTTACTAGACTCCAGAGCTGATCAAAGCATGATGTCTAGAAAGTTTTGGCAACTAATTGAATCCCAGATTAAGACAGTCCCAAACCAACCTGAGGGAAAGGTAAAAATTAGGTGCATTCACGGGGCAGCGTCCTTTTATCCACTATACAAAGTCCTAGTAAAAGGCTTAGGTATGAAAAAGGAAATCCCCGTAGCAGTTGTGCCAAGATTGCCACATGACCTGGTTGGGGAGGGATTGGCCGCAATTCAGGAAGGGTTTAGAAGAGGGTTTACATCCGAGAGAAGGTATGGTTTCTACCAGAGCCCAGTCGGAGGCCCTAGGGAAGATAGAAACCAAGGCAACCGCAATCCCCGGTCCACTGTTCAGATAGCCACAGAAGCAGGTCCTGAGGACGCAGCCTCAGAAAGAAGATTCTGCAAATAAGCCAAGATTTGTGTTAAGGTACTGCAGAATGACTCCAAGCGCTCGAAGTCCAAAAAGAACTTCCTCCCAAGCAGCCGGCTATGATCTGTGTAGTGCAGAAGACTTAATAGTTCCAAGACATGGGAAAGCCTTGGTGAACACTGGCCTCCAAATGGAAATGCCAATAGGATGCTATGGGCGCATCGCACCACGCTCTGGGCTAGCGTTAAAGCATTCCCTCAACGTAGGTGCAGGTGTCATTGACCCGGACTATAGAGGAGCAGTAAAAATATTACTTTTCAATTTCGGGAAGGAAGACTTTAAGATAAATGTGGGTGACCGTATAGCTCAACTTATCTGTGAGAGAGTGGGTTTTCCCCCACTCGAAGAAGTACCTATGATGACCTCTATGACCCAAGGAACTGGTGGATTTGGATCTACAGGATGTGCAGACATAAAAGGATTGGCAGCTACTTTTGAAGAAAAAGTAGAGGAGGATTTGGGACCGCAATTAGCAGATTGCAAGACAAACCCAGAGCCTAGGGTTGGCGAAGGACTTTCATGGTTGCAAAGGCAAGAGTTAGCCCAACTATTAGAAAGGTTCGCAGATGTCCTAACACCAATGCCGGGTGAAACTAAGCTAGTAGCCCATGAGATCATAACCCCGCCTGGAGAGGTGGTAAGGCAGAGACCTTATAGGCTACCAGAAGCCAAAAAGCAAGACGTAGTGAATCAGGTTCAAGAGATGCTTGACATGGGGATCATTGAAGAGTCAAAAATCCCCTGGAACAGCCCCATTGTACTAGTGCCAAAGCCTGACGGAAAGTTGAGGTTCTGTATAGACTTTAGGCAAGTCAATGCTATCTCGAAGTTTGATGCCTACCCGATGCCACGTATAGAGGAATTATTAGACCGGTTGGGGCAAGCCAAATACCTTACTACTCTGGACATGACCAAGGGCTATTGGCAAATTCCCTTGACCCGAGAGTCTCATCAAAAGACTGCATTCAGTACACCCGTAGGACTATTCCAGTTTAAAAGAATGCCCTTCGGATTACATGGTGCAGCGGCCACCTGTCAGAGGTTGGTGGACCTAGTGCTACGTCCACACCAAGAATATGCCATCGCCTACATGGACGATATAATAATAATACACAGTACCAGATGGGATCAGCATTTGCCTAGGATAGAAGCTGTTCTACAGGCAATGAGGCACGCAGGCCTAACCTTGAATCCAGCGAAGTGCATGTTTGTCGGACAGGAGGTAAAATATCTGGGCCATATGGTAGGGCGAGGTATAGTGAAACCTCTAGTAAATAAGATAGAAAGTGTTAAAGCTTTCCCTAGGCCAACAACCAAAAAACAGTTACGCAGTTTTCTGGGCCTAGTGGGATATTATCGTCGCTTCATTCCACACTTTGCTGAAGAGAGTGCATCTCTGACAGATATGCTGAAAAAGAATGCTCCAAACCAGTTAAAGTGGACCGTTGAAGCTGACAAAGCTTTTGGTTTATTAAAAGAGAAGCTCTGTGGCGCACCTATGTTACGAGGTGTGGATTTCGGACAACCATTCATTGTACAAACAGATGCATCTGAGACGGGGTTGGGTGCAGTGTTGTCGCAGAAACACGAAGGTACAGAGCATTCAGTAATGTTCCTTAGCCAGAAACTGTCCCCAGCAGAAAGGAACAAACATAGAAAGAGAGTGTTTAGCGATTAAATGGGCGGTGGAGGCTCTCAAGTTTTATCTTACGGGAAGAAAATTCTTGTTGGTCACTGACCATGCGCCCATGAAATGGCTAAACCAAATGAAAAATCACAACTCCCGTTTAACCCGCTGGTACATGGCATTACAGGCCTTTGATTTTCGCATCGAACATAGAGCGGGGAAAATGCACCAAAACGCAGATGCCCTATCTAGAATTACGAGCTGTGCGGATAATAATGCGCCAGCCCGTAATATCTTAAGGGGGGGGGATATGTGATGATGAGAGCTGTGCTGAGCCGATGGAAACAGAAGAAAACAGTGAATATGCCTTTAAGGTGAGAGACAGGCAAGGTATTCACAGGGTTCAGACTGCAGGCAAAGGAAAGAAGCACGTAGTTGCTGAAGCCAAGCCACACCCAAGCTCTAATGTAAGTGCAGGCTTGGAGGGTAATGACAATCACCTGTGCAGAGACAGGGGAGTGTTAGTTAGGAAACAGCTTTATAAGCCCTGTTCAGAGGAGAGGAGAAGGAGAAATGGGAAGTTTGACTTTGAGTTGGAGAATGGCTCCAGAAAGAAAGGAAGCAGCAACAGAGGAAGCAGTCCTTGCAAGAGAGGTACTCTTAATTCAGAAACCAGCAGAAGGGTGGCTGGGAGAGTTGCTGACAACGAGGATCAGATTGCAGTGCAGAGTGTTCGTGAACCAGCTCAGAGAATTCAAGCTGCCAGAAGGTGGGTGAATACGGGTACAACTGGAAGTGACCAGAACCCAGCTGAGGGCAGAGAACCAGAGTTGAACATGATTGAAGCATTGAGGCAATTGATCCAGGGAAAGAAGCCCCACTCTCAAGGTACAAATATTCCATATCAGGGAGAGCAGCTGTGGAAGGAAATTCAGAAGTTCCTACAGAACAGTAAGCTTGAAGGAGTTAATGAAAACCCAGAGACAGACAAGCATTTTGTAGCACAGGAAGAAATGAAAATTGACTCTTTTGGGCAGGATTCTGTTACTGAGGAGTCTCCTATGGACTGTTCTTTGTGTAAGAAGGAAGTTTGAAAGTTGGTGATAAAAAGTGTTAACAGAAAATGCTTTTGAGAAGCAGGGTTTTACCTAGCCATGTGAATGCCAAGAACTTCTTTTAAGGCAAAGAGCCCTTGCTTAACCTAGAGTTTGATAACCAAAGCAGCACATGATAAATGAAGAAATTTAGCTGTGCTGGACAAACAAAGGAAGCTGTGATTTACTTGCTGAAATGCTTTTTGCTGAAAACAGCTGCACATGTTTAAAGGTTCTTTCAGTTTCTTCAGTTCCAGTTGCATATGTTTCATGTTATTATTTACTTGGAGAATAATACTTATGTCTGCATTGAACCTTAGTGCTTATGAGAACCTAAATAAAAATTCTTGTTTTGCCTTAAAAACCAATGGTCTCACACTACTTTGTCTTTGAGTAAAAGAATCAACTACAAGTCCCAGAGTTCCCTGCTGGAGACAAGGATAGTAACTCTTTATTTAAGGACAAACATTGGCAGCCCTATGCCTGTAAGCCTTTGGCCCAGGCGAGGGTCACGGCAATAGTTAAAGCACAGGAGGTGAGGAGGGAGGGGGCTGGAGGGGAAGATCTGTGATAGGATTCCAGAAGTGGGATTTTGGAAGGGATGGGAGGAGTATGGAGAATGAGAACATACTGAAGTGATGATAGGACAGCGATGAGGGGAGGTGGGAAGGGATTGAGAGTGCATGGAGGGTGTTACTGCAGAGGGGTGGATGGGAGGTTAGTAACTTTAAGAGTGGCTATAGTGTAGGGAAGGTGGTATGCTGGGATTGAACAGGATGTTAGGCACATGCAAGGAAGGGTAAAGTTGGGTGTGCATTTCAAATGAGAAAATAAGGGAACGTACACAGCAGATTTGAAGAGGCTCTGTTGGGAGATTCCTAGAGGGTGGTTGGTTGAATGCTGGATAGAATGTAGAAGGACAGGAAAACTGAGAGTAAGCTGACATGGCTACAGTAAAAAGAGCAACCCTGAATGCAGATGGTATCCATTTACCCATTAAACCATCAAATATTCTCTCATACCTAAAGAAACATACAGTAGATATACTGTAGCTATGATTTAGAAAACATACTTATCAGCACTGGAGTATAAGAAATTGCATAGAGTTTGGGCAGGAAATGTGTTGTCAGCAGCATTTAACAGTAAGCAGAAGAGAGTGGTTATTTTGGTGCGAAAGGATATCCCTTTCTAGGTGCATAGAATATCCAGGATCTAAAAGGACGATTTATAATAGGGTTGGGGGAACTATTTGGGAAAAAGATAATCCTATGTAATGTCTTTGCTTCTAATATATGTGGCCATGCTTTTTTCTCCCACCTAGTGGATTTATTTGGTCAATGTTATCTTTGACTTTTAAACTTCTGAGGGATAGGGATATTTTCAAGAGCTATTATACTGGTACCAACTGGGGGGACTATTAAGATCTAGTTAGAGTTCTCTCCTGGTGATCCCAGATCACTGAGAAATATGATTACAAAAGTAGAAAGGAAGAATCCTTGTAATAGAAACACCTACTTGGTGAAATAAGCTTCACAGTAGATTAAGGCAAGAAAAGGATAAGGCTTACTTTCGTTGGATGTTAAATAACATTCTTTTTTCCAGGTTAGTTGTTATGGGGTAGCCGGGAGTGATTTAGAGGGTTTAGATATAGGCAAGGTGATAGGCAGTTGACAGCTCTGATTGGTATGTATTTTATGGTTTTTAATGTTTTCATTTTTGCTTTTATGCCATTGGAAATTGCCTTGAATGTTATTGCAGATTAGTGGTAACACAAGCTTTTAAATAAATATAGCTGCTACCAACATATAGTAGGAAGAGATTTTAATCAGACTGCAACCCCCCTTGTGGACTGTAAACCCCCAAATGCACCTAGATAGGGACATGATGGAAGGGGAGTAAACTTTGCAGTGCAACATTTGGAGATGGTGGATGCCTGGAGGACCCTCTATTCTGAAGACTTGCACTACAATTTTTACTCTAAAGCCCACTGGATATATGCCCAATTAGATCATATCTTCATATCAGCTAACTTATTTTCAGTTTTGAAATGGGTGACCATAGAGCTCCAGATAATCATTTGGTAATCATATATTACTAAATATTTTGTGTGGAAGATGGAGCCTCTTTTATATAATGATCAGAAATTTCAGGCATATATCCACAAGGTATGGCAAGACTATGTGAGCTTTAACAGCTCAGAGCAAGTTGGGGCAAACATATATTGGGAGGCAGCCAATGCAGTCCTATGGGCGCAATTTCTCTTTTACAGGTCAGGAAAGAAAGGTTAGAAACAAAAAATGTTTCAATGTATGCAGTAGCCTAATTTGCTCAGGAGACATTATATTGAAACTTTATCTGGGAAAGAGAAAGAGGAACTGATGGAGCTAAAAAAGTAATTAAATGCTTTATTGATGGCAAAGCCAAAGTGAATTTATTATTCTACAGATATAAGCTTCACAGACGGAGGTCACAGGGCAGGGAGCTGTTAGCCAATCTGATTATACCCAATAGAAATAAACAGTTTATAACCAAGATTTGACACTCAGTGGAAGTCTGGGTTTAGCAAGCTAAAATACAGAAGGCTTTTTTGTAATACTATAAACCTTAACATGCAAGAGAAGACATGCAGTGGAAATCTGAGATGAGTTTTTTAAACATCTATAGTTATGCTGTTTGATGTATAGGGAGGTCCAGAGTTTGCAGGAATTGCTTACAGTGGCAGAGATCTGAGTGGTGATCAAAGGATTAAAACTGGTCAAAACCTCTGGCTCAGATGGCCTAGGGGGAGAATTTTATAGGATACTGGAAGACCTTATTGCCTTCCATTACAGGAGATGTCTCAGGAAATGTTAATAGACTGCAGGCTAGGAGAGTTTCAAAACAGGGCCCATGTGATTGTTATTCCCAAACCGGGTAAAGATCCAAAAATGCAAGCTCTTACTGTCCAGTTTCCTTGAGTAATCAGGCCTTTAAAGTTTTGACATTGGTGTTGGTGAACAGATTGGATAAGGTCTTGCCAAATTTTCTTCATGCTGATCAGAATGGATTTGTTAAGAGAAGATATACTTTGATGAGTATAATAAGGGCCACTATGGTCTTGAGGAAAATTCTCCGTTAGAACTACTCCCATCTTGGCAAGTGTAGATGTGGAAAAGGGCTTCAACAGGGTGAATTGGGAGTATCTGTTTTGGCTTCTTGCAGAAAAGGGATTTGAGGGGACATTTCTGGGGTGGGTACTGATTATATACATGAGGCAAGAGGCACAGTTAGTAATTAATGGTAAATTGAGAGACCCCTTTTTACTAACAGAGAGAAGCACAAAGGGGTGTTCCTTATCTTCCTTACTCTTCATTCTAGCTGTGGAACCATTAGCAGCTAAATTGAGGGTGTCATCAGAGACTGAGGAGATCAGGCTTGACTGACAAACAAAAGATTGATGTATTCACAGATGGCATTCTGCTATTCTTGGGCAATCCTAAGAGGAATATTAATTATGTCATAGAGATGATTATTGTAGTGAGGAATGCCCTCAAGAAGAGATGGAAATAGGGGAAAATCCTGTTGGAGTAAATAACACTGCACTGACACACAGGATTTTCAAGTCAGAGATGAAAAAAATACAGCTCTCTGCTGAGCTCAGGCCACACCTCAGCTCAGAGGAGGAGACAGGCGTGTTCACTGATTGGTCACGCCCAGGGGAAGGTCAGGGAGTGCAGGGAAGTGAACCCTTTTTAAATCCTCAAGCAATGCAGAGAGAGAGGAGAGAGATGGGAGAGATGAGAGAGACGAAAGAGACGGGAAGCAGTTCAGGAAGGAGTTCAGGAAGAACTGACAGAAGGATAAGCAAGCTAGAACCTTGGAGCAGAGCAGAACCTAGGAGCGGTGAACATTGGAGCAAGGAACAACCTTGGAAGAAGCGTTACTGCAAGGTAGAGCCTGGGAACAAGAAAGCTAGCAGAGCAAATATGTGGAGTAACGGTAGTTGGACCTACAGCAGTCAAGACTATAATGGCAGCAGAGAAAGCCAAGGGGAAAGCTATCAGCCTAACAATTACCCGAAGGGCAGTGGAAATAGCAATAAGAAAGCTGAGTTCCAGAGCCTGGGAGATAGCAGGAGAAAAGGTACCAGCACTTATCTAAAAGGCCCTGTCAAAGGTAAAGCTGATATTTCTTATTTCAACTCCTTGCTTGAGAAGCCTTTTACTTATGCTAATGTCCAAAAGACAATTAAAGCATAGTCAGCTAATAGCAAGTGGGGGAAGGGACTTACCCTTGCTGAGAGCTATCCCTCTGATAAAAGCAGGACAGCTGAACCCCATGGGGTGGGAGCATAAGCAAGCTTTTATCAGAAAAGGAGGATGGTTATCCTAATGAAAATGTGCACAGACAAGCTGAATTGCTTTTAAGCCAACTTCAGGAGTTTCTGGAAAGAAAGTTAGGGAAAGATAATAAATCTGACAAAGATACCACTAACTCTAGCTCTGAAGAAAGTATGCAGGTGGATGTTTGTTTGCCTACAATAGAATATGATCCTTCTGCCATGGACTGTTCAACATGTCTAATAGAAGACAGCAGGGTTAAAGAGCATTGAAAACTGTATGAAGGAATACAGAGTAAGTTTGCCATACCTGCTGCCGCATTGGGAAAACTTTACAAGTTGTTTAACAAGCTTAATCACCTGTTGAAAGTAAGAAGCCGTGCTGTAAAGAAAAGCAGCTGTTTCAGTTTATGTGTTTTCCTTGAGTGACAACATGAGGCAGTGCCTAGTGGAAAGTCAGAGGAACTGTGAAACAGCCAAATAGTGCTGAGTTAATTTCTGTTGCATTTCCTGTGTTTCTGTTTCAACCTTTATGTTGGAGTTGCATCCTTTTTGCGTTTGTTGTACTGAACTTTGATGCGCTGGAGAAAAATCCCCACAAATAAATATTCTTGCAGCCTTTACTACTCAAGTCATAACTACAGCTCAGTCCTTAAGGGAGACAAGCAAACTACAGGTCCCAGAATTCCTGGCGACAACTGACACAGCTTTATTCCAAAAAGACATTCCAAAGGCCACTCCTGCCTGTAAGCCCTTGGGCCCAGGTAGGAGCGTTGCATTATACAATGTGGAACATTTGCAGGTTTCAGAATACATCTTGATAAAAATTGGAGGTCCTTTTGCTGGCTGGAGGGGTACAGAGGAGTATTGTCTTTTCCCTTTATGCTATGCATGATGGACTTTAAAATATTTGGGGTTGAAAGCTACAGTTATGTACAGACAAGGCAAGAATGTACAAAATGAATGTTAGAGACAAGACTGAGGATGTTAAGAAACTGTGTGCCTTATGGGCAGGAATGATTGATTCATTTCTCCTTTACAGGCAGAAAAAGTAGACAGAGATTTAACTGAAGACATTCACAGTATTGCTATGAAAGGAGATGTGCTAGTGATAGGTGATTTCAATAAGCCAGATGTTGATTGACACATCCCGGCTGTAACGTCATCTAGAAAAAAGGAGATCCTGGATTCTCTAGAGGGAAAACTATTCCGGCAGTTGGTAACAGAACCCATGCATAAGGGGGCCATACTGGTCAAAGGTTTATGGTTTTATTGTTTTATTCGACTTGATATACTACCTTTATAGTCAAAGACAAACAGGTTACAAAACAAACTTAGAAACATAAAAATTTAAACTAATTTCATGGACTATTATTGAGATATACCATATAACTGTGGTACTCAAGGGGTGAAACAAAGGAAGAGGACTTACAAACAAACAAAGGAAAAAAGAGGGAGTGGGAATGCCAGGCCACTACACCGGCCCTTCATAATATCGAAGGCGAATTCAAACAGGAATGTCTTCAAGTCTGTTTTAAATGATTTGTAAGTGCAAGCAAGATGCATATGGAAAGAGAGAGTATTCCAGAGCAAAGGAGAACAAAGAAAAAGGCTGAGTGTCAAGTTGACTCATAATGAGCCTTGGAGGGAGGTGAAATGGAGAGGAGATTGCCGTTCACTGAGCGGAGCAGTGGAGCAGGAGCAGAGCAAGAGATGAGGGAGGAGAGATACATGGTAGTGAGATGAGAGATACATGGGAGCTTCATCACTGAATGCTTGAAATGCTAAGGAAAGAATCTTAAATTTAATATGAGCAGAAATTGGAATCCAGTGATGTTTTATCAACAGAGGTGTGACATTGTGAAATTTATGTATTTTGCAAAGTAGACAGATGGCCATGTTTTGGACCACTTGAAGACTCTTTATTTGACAGATGGGTAGATCTGCATAAATTGAATTGCTGTAATCAAATCATGAAATGGTGAGGTTCTTACCAATGGGGAAAGTGTTTCTAATGTTATAGTAGGTGACTATCTTGCATCCAGTGATCACCAGATAGTGTGGTTCATTCAAAAGTGAGAGTCCTAGACTTTAGGAAAGCTAGCTTTGCCAAGAAGGGACAATACTCAAGGAGTCGTTAGCAGAGTGGGAAAAGCAGTGGGCAAAACTGAAAGGGGATAGTTTAAGTGCAGCAAACCTTTTTTTTTGGAAAGTTAATTGTAAAAGGAAAAGGAGGTCACTATGGCTCTCAAAAGAAGGAGCTGAAAAGGTGAAGAAAAAGAAGGTGGCCTTCATAAAATATATGAGATTACAGAAAGAGGAAGATAAGCATCAATAGTTGGAAAAGCTAAGAGAAGCTAGGAAAGTAGTCAGAAAAACAATGATAGAAATGGAAGAAAAAAATAGCCTATGCAGTAAAATGGGGTACAAGACATTTTTCAGATATGTTAGTGAGATCTTAATATCTATACTTTAGAGGAAAGGCGGGATAGAAGTGATATGATTGAGACATTTAAATACCTCCATGGCATAAATGCACAGGAGCTCACTCTGATGAAAAGGATGTTAGTAGCGGTGTGCCACAGGGATCTGTCCTTGGTCTGATTCTCTTTAACATTTTTATAAGTGATATTACGGAAGGGCTATTGGGTAAAGTGAGCCTCTTTGAAGATGATAGCAAAATCTGCAATAGAGTAGACACCCAGGAAGGAGTAGATAACATGAGGAGAGTTCTAGCTAAGCTTGAAGAATGGTCAAGAATTTTGCAGTTGGAATTTTATGCTAAAAAATGCAGGGTCATGCATTTGGGCTGAAAAAATCCAAGAGAGCAGTACAGTATAGAGGGTAAAGTACTTCTGTTCATGGAATAAGAGCAGGACCAGGGCATGATTGTTTCTGATGATCTTAAGGTGGTTAAACAGGTAGAAAAGATGATGGTGAAAGCCAGAAGGATGCTTGAGTGTATAGAGAGGAATGGCCAGCAAGAAGAAGGAGGAGATAGTGCCTCTGTATACATCTTTGGTGAGACCTCATTTGGAGCATTCTGTGTAATTCAAAAAGACCACACCTTCAAAAGGATAAAAACAGAATGGAGTCGGTGCAGAGGGCTATGAACATGGTCAGTGGTCTTCGTCATAAGGCCTTTGCGGACAGACCTAAAGATCTCAATATCTATACTTAAGAGAAAAGGCGGAAGAGTGGAAATATGATAGCAATGTGTAAATACCTCTGCAACATAAATTCACAGGAGGAAAGCCTCTTTCAATTAAAAGAAAGCTCTGCAATGAGGAAGCAAAGGCAAAGTGGTAAATGCATGGAATAGTCTCCCAGTGGGGGTAGTAGAGATGAAGACAGTATCTGAATTGAAAAAAACACTGGACAAACACAGAAGATCTCTAAAGGAAAAAAAGGGACTATAGTAGTTAGTATGGAAGGGCAGACTGGATTGGCCTTATGGTCTTTTTCTGCCACCATGTTTCTATGTTTCTTTTTTAAAATGGAGGCTCTTTCAAAAATTCTGTACCTGCTTCAAATGGCCCCTTTTGGGGTTTTAGAAATGGAAGAATGATTTTATGAGGGGATCCTTTCCAGCCTTTTTATGGAAATGGAGAAATGCAATAATTAATTATTATAAAGTTGACTTTAAGAAAAAAGGGGGTGTGGTTGGAAGTTCCTGACTTGAGGCTTTATGATCTTGCAGCTAATATACATTGGGTGCATTATTTCTTTTACAGGGAGAATAGCTTACCATACCAGAGGAATATATGGAGGCAATAGCTGGGCCATATTGAGAATAAGCTAGAGTGCATAGAGAGGGAGATTTGAAACGAACAGAGCAGGGCTAATGCAAGGATAGGAGATGCCCTAGGTAAACCTCATTCCTGGTGCCCCTGTGCTCCTATCCCTGCCCCTATTGTTACTGCTGCTTTCCTTTTCCAAGATCTGCAATGGTTGCGGCAATGGCTTTAAAAAGCACCACAACACCTAATAAAACCTCCAGCGCTGTGTGCAGTTCTTGCTTCTGCCCCCTCTGACATAAACTTCCTGCTTGCATAGGGGCCCCCACCCAAATTCTGCCACTGTAGATAGATGCTTAGTCTACTTAGCAGTAGTGCCAACCCTACTCAATCTCCATCACACCCACACTCAAAGCCTTCCGCCCAAAAAACCCTATATACACTCCCTCACAACCATAACCACTATCAATAAACATACAGCTATAACCCCAAAATGCACATGCCCCACAAGTCCGATTTTCAACTGGGCAGTGCTATGCACCACATCGGTGCATTGCCCACCCCCCTTCCACCTAACCCGGTTTTTCAATGCCGGGGTCATATGCAGCCCTGGCATTGAAAAATCTGAGTCTTGCCGCACACCCTGGAAGCCGCAGGAGCTAGCCAAGTAGCACCGATTTTCTATGCTACCCACTTAGCCCCTGCACCTGAAAGATAGGCGAGGAAAAAAATGAACCTATAGGTTTTTCCTATAGGAACCTATTGGTTTTTCCTCGCCTATCTTTCAGGCGCAGGGGCTAAGTGGGTAACATCGAAAATCAGTGCTACCCGGTTAGCGCTTTCCTCTGCCCCTGCTCCACCCCAAAATGCCCCAGCACACCCCAATGCTAACTGCATGACATCTGGGCACGTTAGGGACATATCTGGGATTTTCAAAGAGCACTACCCATGTAGGTGTCCTTCAAAAATCCCAGATATGGCATTTACACGGGTAACTAGGGCAATTACCCATGTAAATGCCTACGAAAATTGGGCCCCACATTTCTAATACACTCACAATCCCTACACAGATTCCTTCCATCCACACAACTCCCTATCCATTCAAAACCACACCTTCCACACATCCGATCCCCAGACACACTCCCATACATTTTACACAGCTCTATAACCTTCACCTGCACACTCTCCTTTTTCACACACCACTACCACATACACCTCACCCATTCATGCTTATCCCCAGAATACTATCTACCCCCATATGCTCCGCCTATACCCCCAGCATATACCTATAGTCTCCATTCTCCCTAAACACCCACACCTTCTGCAAATCTATGCTGGAAGGCATTTCTGAAGCCATCCCTCTGCGTGCTTTCCCTTGAACACTGATATTCCACTGAGAAAAAATAATGCTTCCCCTTGTGGAAGGTAATTTTATAACTGAGCACTTAAGCTAAAGGGCCAAAATAAGCTTTTTTTATAAAGACAAATAGGCATCTCCTTGTCTTTTAAAATGCTAGCGTAATGGCAGAAATCATATCTTCAATTCAGGCATGGACAAATATGAATATTGTTTAAGAGACCTCATAAATCAGTGCAAAGAAACTGTCAGCAACCAAAAAAATTAATAATTATTGATCCCCAAGATTCAATGTTTTGCTTCACATCTCCTCTCTTAGTTTTGTGATTCAAGTTCAAACTTAATGAAGGTATGAAGAAATTTGATAGATATCTTTACAAGCATTTGATAACATACTTCCATGAAAATGAAATATTGTGAATCCTAATGGAACCTGATGAATGCAAGAAACAGTTCTGATGTCGTTCACATTTTCCACTGCATCAGGAGTAGGGGTAAAAAAACTAAATCATAGCCTCACTCCCGTTGTAGAGTCAATGGCAACATTCACTATACAGTATATGGAAACAAACAACACTTCACTCCTACCGATCAGGTTATACAATTCATGTCTTAAACTGAACCACCAAGGATTAACTCTGTGTGACTAAGTTATTCCATTATAAAATGTTGCACGTCTATCCACTTCTGAAACCTCATTTTACATAAGAAGTCAAGGCCAAAAATTGATAACCGGGTAGTCGTACCCGGCGCTCCCGCCCCCTGCATTTCTAACCCCTTTTGATTACACCCCCTCTCCCCCACCTCCCCTTCACAAACAAACAGACAGTCGTTCTTGGGTAACAAACTGTCGCAGCTTTATTTGCCAAGTTAACAGCTATCAAATGCAAACAACATCATCAACAACCACCAAAACCCCCTCCCCCCCCCCCATACGGAGCGATGTGTCACCAGCCATGCTATTAGCAAAGTGATCTCGCCTCCGCACCGGCCGCATTTACGGCCACCGGCCAAATTCCTAAAGCCCCTGTCTGACTTCGCCATATTACTAGCAAAAGTCTACCCGGGGTTGTCCGGGCCGTGGGCACCCCGCCCAAGCCCCAATTGGCCTAAGTCTCCGGACCCCGGACACCTCCGGGATCCCGCCACCGGCTCGGTGTATCCTGACTACCCGAGCCGCCCCCCCCCCCCTTTAGCAAAGCTGCGACCGAGGCCTGCAAACCTGCATAACTCGCTCCAACACCTCCTGCCAATCATTAAGCAATAGGTCTGCCCCTACCGGAGAAAGATGCACCCCGTCGCTTCGGTACAATCCTCCACACTCCACCTCTGTCCATGAGTGCAACACTTGATAACCCCCTTTTTCGCATACCCACCTCCCAATCTGCCTGTTGATTTTTGTTAACCCCCGCGACCACCGGCGCTGCCCCCAACAAGCTGGCAGAGGGACGATATCAGACCAAATGAGCACCACCCCCCCAAACATTTTCAAGACCAGAGCCAAATCCCTCTTAACAGCTCTGATCAACTATTTGCAAGTCCAGGCTACTAAATCATTCCCCCCTAAATGCAGCAGGATGATCCCTGGCTGTCCTCGTATGCGTTGATGATGCCGAAGCAAAGGCAGCAGCTGATTCCATCGCAGCCCACGCTCGCCCAGCCATGATATCGACATCAACTCTGGATCCAGCCCGAGATTCAGCCCGATTGGCCGTACTGCTGCTCGTTCACCAGCCCAGAACACGAAGGAATGCCCCAACAGCCAGCACTTCCAAACATTCCACCCCCCATCTGTAAAAGAAAAAAGTTATTAATCATCCACATACATAAGTCCCTCTCTTACACGCGTACATACCCCTGGAAAGCGCTAGACAACCATCGGCCTATCCGCTGTATATGCTTCCCCGACAATCCCACCGCAGCCGCGCTGGTCGCCACCCCAATCTGAAATGAATGAGCCGTAAATAGGGAAGGGTCCTCCCCTATCTGTCACATGACCATACGCAAAACCGCCGATACTTGAAACTGCGTCAGTACTCTCGAGTCACCGTGGATGAAAAACCCGCTGACCTGCTCTGGCCGAACGTCCGAGAAGGCTGAAACTAGTGCCACCGGACATGTGGGCCCACCAATTACCTTCAATACCACCAACTGCCCTTTACCCCGCTGATCCGTTTTGGATCGCACTAAAAATACCCTCAACTGCCCTTCGCTCATAAGGACATGTTGCCTCTGTAGACTACCCCTGGCCCCTACCTTCATGGAGGCCGCTACCAATTCGCTCACCCGGAAAGCTCCAAAGAAAGCCAAACTGAAAACCGCCCGAAACAGTATAGTTTCATAAGGCGAATCAGCCACACGCGGCAAGGCCTCGCACAATCTCACTAGCAGCTTGTGCGTGATCGGACGTCGCCAATCCGAGGGAGTAGGGCGCGAACATTTCCAGCCCTGTAATAACCTTCTAGCTAGAAATCCTCCCCCCGCGGAGCTCCAACCCACTGCCCTTGCGAAAAACCGAAACCTGCCAAATGGCTACACACCATCGCCCTTGTAGCTCCGTGTTCCTTCGCATTGATGATATATTGTCTCAGGAGGTGCTCCGATACCGCCCCCCCTTCCAACCCCAGTCCAACAGAAACTGAGACACGCTAATCCCACCTTGCCGATAGGCCGCCCATGTCCGCTCCGCCACGGTACTCTGCAGGAGACTCCTCATCTCTGCAGGCCAAAGATCCACAAGTTCCACGGGACCAAGCACCCGACCCTGTCTGCTTCTGGTGCCAATCTTTGAAACCGTTCCATCTGCAAACGGGAAAGAGCATCAGCAATTCTGTTAGTATGGCCCGGTATATACCGCACCCTCAACCTAACGTTCAAACGCAGACATGCCAAAACTACGGCCGGCATTAGCGACGCTACTTGGAGGCAACGGGGAGAGTAATTATTCACCACGCTCACCACCGCCTCGTTATCACACCACCATCACACCTGACGATTCCTGAAGCGATCTGGCCACAACTCCAGTGCTACTAACATAGGAAAGAGCTCCAAAAAAGTAATATTACGCAACAACCCAGCTGCCTGCCACTCATGAGGCCATCTCTCTGCACACCAGGCTCCCGCAAAGTAAATGCCCAAGCCCCCCCCCCCCCGCAGCATCCGAATAAAGCTGCAGATCGTCGCTGGACACCTCCGCCTCCATCCAAACCGAAATACCATTGAAACCCTGCAGAAACTTATCCCACACCTGCAAATCCTCACGCATCACCCTAGTAACTCGTATGCAGTGATGAGGCTTGCCCACCCCCGCCATCGCCGCCGCCAAGCGCCGAAGAAATACCCACCCCATTGGGAGCACCCTACATGCAAAGCACAGCGATCCTAGCAGCGCCTGCATTTCCTTCAACGTCAACTTCTTTGAGGCCACCGCATTAGCCACCAAAACCCGCAACTTCAGCACCTTCTCCTCTGGGAGCTGCGCCATCATTTCCTCAGAATCCAACTCGATCCTGAGAAAAATAAGCCTGGTCACCGGGCCCACAGTCTTGTTATCCGCCAACGGGACCCCTAGCTCCTTCGCAAGCTCCATAAACCCTGCTAGCAGCTCGTTGCAGCCCGACGACTGCGCCGCCCCAACAAACAGGAAATCATCCAAGTAATGCACCACCTCCGGCCGCCCGACCTTCTGAACCACCATCCAATGCAAGAACGAACTAAACTTCTCAAAATAAGCACACGCCACTGCACAATCCATGGGCATACACTTATCAAAATAGAACTCCCCTTCGAATTGGAAGCCTAGCAAATGAAACGACAAAGGATGAACTGGGAGCAATCAAAATGCCGACTCAATATCCACCTTCGCCATCCAAGCCCCCCGCCCCGCCTTCTTAAGCAAGTCCACCGCCTCATCAAAGGAGGCATACTTGACAGTACACCAGTCACGCGGTATGCTATCATTCACCGATGCCCCGTAGGGACTCGACAGGTTGTGTATTAAACAAAATTTACCCGGTTCTTTCTTGGGTATAATTCCCAACGGAGATACAACAAAGCGAGGAAAAGGCGGTTCCCAAAATGGGCCCACTATTCGCCTTAAGCTCAACTCGCACGCCAACTTATCCCGCGCTATCGCCGCCCAGTGCCGCACCGTCGCCGAGTTTTGCGCAGATGAGCCTAAAATCACGCCCCTAACCGGAATAATAATACCAAACTGAAAACCGAACTGCAAAACCGCTCTATCTGTGCCCTTTGGGTATTGCCGAAGCCACCCCCTTAACACCTCCACCCTTATCGGGGAAGGTGCCAATCCTAAGCCCATCTCACTATTTGCCTGCCGGAGCGGGGGCGGATCCCGCTCCCTTCTTAACACATTTCGCCGCTGAATGTACCCCCCCCCTCCGCAGTTCGAGCAGACATGCCAGAACTTACAGTCTGGGAAGGGGCAAACTGACTTATTATAGCGCCAGCGGACGTCCCCGCTGCCAATTCCTGCGGGCTTAGTCTGCAAGATGGGTCCTCCGCTCTGAAAGGAACGAAGCCCCCCAGCGGTGGACCCCAACCCACCACTTCCCCCATTCCCATCGCCAGCCCCAGACCTTGCCGACATCTGTGTCAGCCACAGATTAATATCCTGCATACCCCACGATAATCCCCTATTTTCCTCCATCTTGTCTCTAAACTTTTCGTCGTAGTTAAGCCACGCCCAACCCTCATGAGCTTGCGAGGCTTCAAGAATAGAATCTGCATAGGCCAGCAAGATACCGTACTGATCTGGGCAATGATGCCCCCATACACTCGCCAACCGCAAAAAAGCCCTCACCCAATTTACCACCAACCGAGAAACTTTTCTAACCCGACCCGCCTTTTCATCTTCCTTCCGCTTCTTCCTGCTCTCTCCAGACCTCTTCCATCCCTCGAGCAAACGGAAAATATCAATGTATTTACTCTTATGGATTCTGCGCCGTAGTTTCCTCGGGACCCCTTCCCATAACTCCGACAACATCGCTGATGTGGAATAGCCCCCCCCCTCTAAATCCTCCCCCTTTTTACGCCCCTGTATCCCTAATGTCGCCTCTTGCCCGCTCGACGACTTCCCAGATGAGTCCGAAGACGAGGAGGAAGATGAGTCCGAACTATGCCTTCGACGACAGACATGTTTTTTCTTCCTACTCGCCTTACCCGGACAGACTCCCTGAATACCACCCCTTTCCGTTCTCACCCCTTCTTCAACCCTTGACTCACCTGTCTCCACTCCCCCTGTCGCACACGGTGTGGACTGGCCCGGGCAGCTCTGCTGTAGAAGCTCATTCCGCTGCTGTGTGCTGTCATCCCGTGCCGCAGCCAGCTCCTCCTGCGCCGCCCTGGTCATAATGTCACGTGACGTCATAAGCACAGGCTCCACTGCCCCAGGTGTGAAACCAGCCAATGCCATCAACGGTACCTGCGAAGAGATAAAAGGAAAACCAGGAGAAGAAAACCCCGGGGCCCAAGTCGGTTGCCAGGCTCCAACCCATGCTGCCCTCGAGGAACCTTGGCCCCCACTCGCCCAAAGCTCCGATGGGGTCTGTTACCCTCCTATCCCAAAACCTCTTGGTACTGTCCCCCCACCTCCATGGGTTACCGAGCCAACTCCTTCCTTGACCCAGGGACCATACCCCGGGATGTCGTAACCCCCCCAGAGCCCCCCCCCCCGAAGTTAGGTGTGGCCCCCATCCCCCACCTGGGTTCCACTGCCACCCCCTGCCCGGCTCTGCTGTTGCCCCCACTGAGCTCCCCTCCTGAATACCTCCCCCGCCCGCTGCCAGTTCCCTATCGACACCCCTGACAGCCTGTGGCTGAGCCCCTTGACCCGCAACTCCGGCTCCCCTCCTGACCCCTCTTGGGACAGCCTGTCGCCCCCGAGCTGTACCCCTTGACTCTCCGCCACTCTGTGGACCCACCGGGGCCACCCTTGCACTGCGCGTACCCACAACCTGTCCACGGTCCATCCCACGCCCCTGTTTATCCACTTTAGCCCTGTCCCCGCCCCCCCCCCCTGCTCCTGCACCCTCTAGCCATCTGCTGCCTCTTTGGTGCCATGTCTCACCCAGAATTAGCTGCCCCAGGCCTGCCTATCACAATCTGCAGTATTTCTCCCCCTTTGCCTCTCTTCCCTGATAATTAGTACCTGCCCTGCCCACCCTCGGGCCTCCACTAAATACTGCACCTAATATTGATGACCCCCACCCCACCACCCCCACTCGCCTGCACAGCACACTTCTCCCCACAGCTTCTCCCACAGTCACAAATGTGCCGTGCAGCTGCCACCGCTCACACCGCCTTCAACTCGGCCCTCCGATGCCACTGCCGTGCTCCCACTGCCTCGAGTTTTTTGCCGCTATCCACCAACACTGCCGCCACGCTCCGAGTCTCCCTCAATGTGCTTGGCTAAAACCACCGCCAGCCGAGCACATGCCCAGTGATGTCCACTGATTGGCTCTCGCACACGCGATCGCGTGCGCAGAGCCAATCATTTTAAAAGCCGCCTTGCGTCCTCGCCACCACTCCAGGCTCCCCCCCCCCCGCTCCTTACTTTCTAACGCGCAGGGTCCCGCACCGGGCCGAGCACCCAGTTAAGTCCGGTCAACGGGACCATGCCCGCTCCCTTTTTGCATATCCAAGTTGGAATGTTTGCAATTCCAAGCCTATTTCACTAAAGGTCTGCTCAATGTGGAGCCATATCTAACATACGGAGAGGGTCAAGTTTTCCTAAATGCGCAGTGGGAGCAATCATTCTATAAAAATACACATTTATAAAAAAAAAATCAGCATTTCTCTGCATCTTGTACATGCAAGAATCGTGCTTACGGAGGTAAGAGTTGATTTTTTGCTACTGACATTTGCAAGTACTGGTATTTACATGCATAAGAGCCATATACTAGAAAATTAGGGGCCCAATATTCAAAGGGATGTCCCTAGCTGGGATATTCAGCGGCACAAACACGTTTAGCATCGGGGCATAACACGGGCAGCATCTGGCGAAAACCAGTCAGTGGCAATATTGAGCTGCTGCCCAACTATTGCTAAGTGGTGAAAGTCAGGCGCAAACAACAAAAGGTAAAAAAATACTATTTTATTTTGAATTTATTATCTAGAATATGTTAGTTCTAGGAAATGTGCATCACTAACGTCTTTGCGTTTTGTTTAGTACAAGAAAAAAATAATTTATAGTTTTATTTCTCCAGTGTTGTTGTACATTCCAAGTTTAGTTTTTAGGGTTCCCAGTTTAATTATTGTCTTCATATTTCTAAATTGTGATCCCTTGTTCTATGTTTGGTGACTGTCTATGTTTTGCATGTGTAACCAAGCTGCAGTATTCTGTTCATGTAGTTTCTATGTGACAGTCCCACTTGTTCTCTTTCCACAGTATTAGATGTATTGGTATTCTCTGAGATATATTGGTTTAGTATTTGCATGGTTGTCTTTTGATAGGTAGGGTTTGGTGCTTTGTGAGTCCTGGTAGTGCTATTACAAAATGGTGGGTTTGCTGTGGGTTCTAAATGAGCAGGGTTTATAGTACTTCCTGGCAGTTGGCACTGGAGTATAATACTGTAGACATCTGGTAACCTTTCTTTATCCTCACTGCCCATGCAAATAGTATTCAGAAACTCATTAAGAGGCATGTTTAAAAGTTAATGCGCATTCACAAATGTTAACGTGCGCTAAGTGCAGGAACACTCATTTATTTCTATTGGCACAGTGGCACATTAATATTTAGTAAACATGCCCCTAAGTCATTGCCAGAACAAAAGAGAGGCTTGTGAAGGGCTCCTTTGAAAGTTGCCTAAAATTTCGGTTGGCAACATACAGTATACATTTTAGAATAAAATAAATCAAAGTTATGCAAATTAGGTCCAGTGGATATGCAACTGAGGCTCCGCAATGAGTCTCTGCACATGGCCTCACATCACCCTTGGGCCGCTCCTGAATACGTATATAATATTTGGATTGCTCAAACAATGCTACAACACCTCCCTTTAGAGATGTTGGACACCGCTTTCCGTTTTCATGATGTTAGAGATTATTTGTCTGTAAGTTTACATATCATGTGATTCTCAAAACGAATGAATGAACTTGCAGCATGATATGATTGGACACATTTATGACTGAATGGTAATTCCATAGCTAAAATGCATCTTCCTATCATTGGTACCTGACGGGTGAGTACCAGTGTTGTTTGTCCCTTATATACAGAACAAGCACTGGGGCTTTGGGAGAGTGAATCTGGAAGTGCAATGCAGCTATGAGGAATATTTTCTTTGAGGTATTTACCCCTGATGCTGTGAACAAAAAAACAGATGACATCAGAGTTTTTCTCCTTTTTGCTGGTTTCTATTGAAAACCATGGCATTTCTTTTTCAGGGAAGTAAGATGCCAAATGCTTATGAAGGCATCTAATAGATACATTTATATTTGCAGTCATATTAAGTTTGCACTTCAATTGCTAAGTTAAAAAAGAAGATACAAAGAAAAATACAATCTTTAAAAAGTGACTCTTGGGGACTAGTGATTATAGCTTTTTTTGATAGCTGAGGATTTGCCTTCACTGATTTACAACGTCTGTTAAACAACAATTACAGTTGTGACTTTGAAAGCGAATTTTGGCTGTGTTGACAGGCAGAATTTTCTTTATTATAGAAAAACAGGAAACATGTATTTGGAATAAGGTACTGGTCAGCAAGTGATTCATATGCCTGAACATAATGCCAATAAGCAACATTAAATAACCAACCAATTAGAGCTTGAAGCTGGGAAAGCATAATACTCCTGAACAATTAATTATGTTTCAGGGAGCTTTGATTAGGAATATCGTTTTAAATCCTTGAGGTAATTCTATAACGGGAACACATTAGACCCCACATCTCAGATATATAAAACACATTTTTGTAGTTTAAAGAGATAAGATAAACGAATGCCCAAATAGCAAGTGAGCTAGCAAGCAGGACACACAGGGAATGAGAACAAAGGTGTTAGATCTCACAAAAAAGAGTCTAGCTGCTTCTTTTGGTTTACAGGATCATTTCTTTCAAGGGGTACCGAGGCTCATAAACTGAAGTATGGCTGGCAAACACTGTGTCACCAAAGTTCTTGCCATCCATTACAGCTCCTGCCTCCATCCAAAGGGACAGCCTGATCCAAGGGAGGGACTGCTTCCACATGCAAGATGTCTGCAGGTTGAATCCCTCATGAAACAAGTGCAAAAACTGAGAGAGGAGGTGACAAGACTGAGAAATATCCATGACAGTGAGAATTACCCTGATGAAATGCTTCATGAGCCATCAAGATCTCCAGTGGAGGGGAAGATGAAATGGCACTGAAGAGCAACTGAACGCAGATCACCAGAGCCTACAGAGTCAATACTTTGATTCCATTTACCTTTGGAACTGAAGAACCCATATTCAACCCAAGAATGAAGGAGGAGAGACCATCCCAGGAACAAGAGAAACTGAAGCTCAAAAATCCCAAAGTTACTGTATCACTGATCCCTAGGAAGCGAAAGGTAGTGGTAGTTGGTGATTCTCTCAGGGCTGGTGTTAGACATGCAGGGGCCCAGAGCATAAACTTGTGAGGGGGTCCTAAAACCTATCTCTAGGCTATGCCTCCTTTAGCTTGAGACAGACTTGTGGCCCCCTGTGGCATGTGGGCCCAGGGAAATTACCCTGTTTGCAACCATCTAATGCTGTCCCTTTCTTCTGAGGAATGCAGAGGCATCCATCTGCCAACTGGTCATGGTTTTCTGAGTGGTGGGATGGCTGCCAGATGCCAAAATCCAAGACTTTACAGAAAGTTTGCCGAGACTCAACAAGGCTACTGATTATTGTCTGGTAATGATCATCCATTTTGGCACAAATTATACTGCTAGGTTCCCATCTGAAAATATCAAAAATGAATTAAAGGCTCTGGGATGATGAAGCAGATAATTGCTCAGGTGGTTTTCTCCTCAATTCTTCCTGTCAAGGGTAAAGATCAAGGCAAAAAAGCTCGCATCCCGGAGAAAAATGGATGGCTATGCAGATGGAGCCATTGTGAGCATTGCATCTTCCTGGACCATGGGATGATTTTCCCAGAACTATCCGCCTATCAAAGAAGGAGTAAAGTGTCTTCTACAGCAGACTGCCTAACCCGCTGAAGAAGGCTTTAATTAGGTTCATTGGGGATGGATGAGCAAAGTCCACAGGTAAGTAAAAGCCCTGAGGTAAGTGAAACATTAAGGAGTAATTGTACAAGGAGCTTCCTAAACTTAGGCAGTAGAAATACACATACATGTCAGTATTTTCATTATTTATGCACAGAAGTTGCCACTTTTACATGTAAATTACCTGATATAACATATTGACTAGCCTACAAGTAGGTGCATTGTGTGTATCAAGTGTACTTTCAGTTGGACATACACATGGACAGTGGGAACAGTGTCAGTGGTGCAAGTAAATATGTACATTGATTATAGACTGCTATAATTTATGTGTGCACTTGTGAAAAGTAGGCACAGTCATTTACAGCAGCTCTAGGGCCGGTGTAAGTGATCATCATGCCTTAATTTAAGGTTAGATTTTTGCCACTTATGTTAGTATTTTATTAAGTCAAGTGTGTGCATAATTTACTTTATAAAATAGACATGAAATAGATGTGTGAAAATGTGTGTTAACTAGGCCAAACTTTATAAAATTACCCTCTAAATAGCTGTATAGAAAGAGAAAAAAAGTCAACATCTGGAGCACTTTGTAAACTAATGCCCGTAGAGGGTCATTCTAAAAGGTTTAGTCATGGTTTTGATGTCAAAATCACAGACATCTCCGTAACCATTCCACAAGTGCCGTTCGCAGACATCTCCAGTATGGGGATGTTCAAGTAGGCGCAGGGGTGTAGCGGAGGTGTGTCTGGGGAGGGGCAATGGACTTATATTTTCCCAGAAGCAGTGGAGCTATCTGCAGACACATAGGGCCAGCTCGTCCATTGTGTGGAATTGTTGCCCACACAGGGCCCTGCACCTTGCGGGGGGAGGGGCGCCGCACCTGACCAGCTGCAGATGGAGCTGGAGAGGCCCAAAGCCCCGACTGACCTCTGAACAGCCATGGGAGTAAAGAGCGGCATTTGCCTTCTCTCCTACAGCTGTGATAAAAAGGAACTCGCAGGTGCACTGAGTACTGGGAGATTAAAAGGGGGCATGCCTCTCTGAAGCCAATCAGGCATGAGGCACCTTTTGGTGTGTGGCTGGTGGGAGGAGGGACTGGGGGCTAGAATGGGAATGAGAATGGTGGGAACTGGGGGCTAGAATAAGAATGGGAATGGAGGGCTAGAATGGAACGCGGGTGGGGGGACTAGGGGCTAGAACAAGTGGGGGGGGGCAGGACTGGAAATGGACTGATGTTGGGGGATGGGGGACTGGGACTGGAAGGGAGTGGATGCTGGGAGGGACTGGAGGAGGACTGATACTGGGGGACTAGGACTGGAAATGGGCTGATGCATGGGGATGGGCGAATGGGACTGGAAGGGAGTGGATGCTGGGAAGGGCTGGAATTAGAAGGGAGCTGATGCTGGGGGAGGACCAGAAGTGGGTGGGGCTGTGACTCGTGGAAGAAAAAAAGAAGCTGTGGGAGTGAGGATGGAGAGGGGAACATATTTTGTGTGGGAGGGAAGAAAAATCTATGGCTGGGTAGTGGGAGAGTAAGTGGGGATTGAGGATGGAGGGGTGAAATTTGAGTGAATGAAAAAGGAATAAAGAAAGAAATAGAGGAAAGAGCAAAAGGGGAAAGATCAGTATGTTAGAGGCAGATGTAGAGAGGATGGAAAAAACTAAAAGACAGAAAAAAGGACAAATGGACAGCAGAAAATGGAGAGTTAGCAGAAGACACAAAGAAAGTGACTGGGGCAATTGCAACTGACAAACAAAATACTCACACAACAAAGGCAGAAAAAAACTATTTTATTTTGAATTTGTTAACTGGAATATGTCAGCTCTGGGAAATGTGCATAACAGGAGAGCATCACCCTGGTGTGGCAGGAAGTGATCCTGTAACTAGGACCTGTCCTCCAGGTGATGTAAAACCCTCTCGCACTGAGGACGTTTCTCCAGGGCCATGTCCCCATGAGGGGAGGGTCAGGACAGCTGTTATAGTTGGTGATTCAATCATTAGGAATGTAGATAGCTGGGTGGCTGGTGGACGTGAGGATCGCCTGGTAACATGCCTGCCTGGTGCGAAGGTAGCGGACCTCACGCACCACCTAGATAGGATCATAGATAGTGCTGGGGAGGAGTCTGCTGTCTTGGTACATGTTGGTACCAATGACATAGGAAAATGTGGTAGGGAAGTTCTGGAGGCTAAATTTAAGCTTTTAGGTAGGAAGTTGAAATCCAGAACTTCCGGGATAGCGTCCTCCGAAATGCTTCCTGTTCCACGTGCAGGACCCAAAAGACAGGCAGAGCTCCGGAGTCTCAATGCGTGGATGAGACAATGGTGCAAGGATGAGGGTTTTGGATTTGTTAGGAACTGGGGAACATTCTGGGGAAAGGGGGGGCTCTTCCGAAGGGATGGGCTTCACCTTAATCAGGATGGGACCAGACTGCTGGCATTAACCTTTAAAAAAGAGATAGAGAAGCTTTTAAACTAGAAAACAGGGGAAAGCCGACAGTCACCCAGGAGTGCATGGTTCGGACGAAGGTATCCTTGAAGGATACTACCAAAAGCAGTAAGGTTCCAAAAGGGAGTATAGTAGCCCAAATGCCCTTGAGTAAGGAGCAGACAGAGCATAAAGATTCCAAATTACCCCTGCCTACCAATAGCCAGATTAATATGAATAAAATACAGTCTCTAAAATGCTAGAAGTCTAAACAATAAGATGGGAGAGTTAGAATATATAGCACTAAATGAGAGGTTAGATATGATTGCACTCTCAGAGACATGGTGGAAGGAGGATAACCAGTGGGACACTGTGATACCTGGATACAAACTATATCGTAATGATAGAGCTGATCAAATTGGTGGAGGGGTTGCGCTCTATGTTAGAGAGGGCATTGAGTCAGAAAGGATTAAAGTTTTGCAGGGAACAAAATTTGCTGTAGAATCTCTATGGATTGAAATTCCATTTATGAAGGGGAAGGTGATGGCAGTGGGAGTATACTATCGACCACCTGGCCAGAATGAACAAATGGATGATGAAATGCTCAAAGAAATCAAGGAAGCTAACAAAAGTCACAACAGAGTAGTAATAATGGGTGATTTCAATTACCCCGGTATCGACTGGGTCAGTGTCACAGCAGGACAAGCTAAAGAGATAAAGTTTCTAGATGGAATAAATGACTGCTTCTTGGAGCAGTTGGTTCATGAACCGACCAGAGGGGAAGCCATACTGGACCTAGTCCTTAGTGGAACGCCAGATCTGGTGCAAGAAATAAGGGTGTTGGGACCACTTGGCAATAGTGATCATAGTATGATCATGTTTGATTTAATTAGTGGAGGACAGATAGTAAAGGCATCCACAGTACTACCTTTTAACTTTCAAAAGGGAGACTATGATAGAATGAGGAATATAGTTAGGAAAAAACTAAAAGGAGCGGTTCCAAAGGTTAAAGACTTACAGCAAGCTTGGGTCTTATTTAAAAATACTATCCTCGAAGCCCAGACCAGCTGTATTCCACGCATTAAGAAAAGTGGAAGAAAGTCCAAAAAACTGCCAGCATGGTTTAAAGGTGAGGTCAGAGAGGCTGTTGCTGCCAAAAAAGCAACCTTCAGGAAATGGAAAAAAGAGCCAAATGATGAAAACTGGAAACAGCACAAGCACTGGCAAGTTAAATGCAAAGCATTGATAAGGCAGGCAAAGCGGGAATTTGAGAAGAAACTTGCTACGGAAGCAAAAACACGAAATAAAGACTTTTTCAAGTACATTCGTAGCAAAAGGCCTGTGAGAGAGTCAATTGGACCATTAGATGATAGAGGGGTAAAAGGGGCAGTAAGAGGAAACAAGGCTATAGCAGAGAGACTGAATGAATTCTTTGCTTCGGTCTTTACTGAGGAAGATGTAGGGATGTTACCCAAGACTGAAGTGGTATTTAAAGGTGATACTGCAGAGGAATTGAGAGAAATATCGCTACACCGGGAAGATATATTACAACTATTTGATAAACTGAATAGTAGCAAATCACCTGGATCGGATGGTATACATCCCAGAGTGTTGAAAGAACTGAAATATGAGATTGCAGACCTGCTATTGGTAATCTGTGAACTTTCATTAAAATCATCTGTAATACCTGAAGATTGGAGGGTCGCCAACGTAACACCAATTTTTAAAAAGGGTTCCAGGGGTGACCCAGGAAATTACAGACCGGTGAGCCTGACGTCAGTACCAGGGAAAATGGTAGAAACCATCATAAAGAACAAAATTACACAGCATGTAGATAGTCATGGCCTAATGGGAGACAGCCAACATTGCTTTAGACAAGGAAGATCTTGTCTTACTAATCTGATATGTTTTTTTGAAGGTGTACATAAACAGGTAGACAAAGGTAAGTCGGTTGATATAGTATATCTGGACTTTCAGAAAGCCTTTGACAAAGTCCCCCATCAGAGACTTTTGGCGAAGCTAAAAAGTCAATGGATAGGAGGCAGTGTACTATTGTGGATCGGGAACTGGTTAAAAGATAGAAAGCAGAGGGTAGGGCTAAATGGCCAATATTCCCAATGGAAAAAGGTGAATAGTGGAGTACCCCAGGGATCTGTACTGGGTCCGCTGCTTTTTGACATATTCATAAATGACATGGAAAAGGGAATAACTAGTGAGATTATCAAATTTGCAGATGACACAAAACTGTTTAAAGGTGTTAAAACCCAAGAGGATTGTGGAAAACTGCAGGAGGATCTGGATAAATTGGAAGACTGGGCATCCAAATGGCAGATTAAATTTAATGTGGACAAGTGCAAAGTTATGCACCTAGGAAAGAACAACCCACACTATAGTTACACGATGCAAGGCTCCACATTAGAAACCACCACCCAGGAAAAAGATTTTGGAGTCATTGTGGATAACATGTTAAAACCCTCCGCCCAGTGTGCAGCGGCAGCCAAGAAAGCAAATAGAATGCTAGGTATCATAAGGAAAGGGATGGAGAACAAAACAAAGGATATTATTTTTTTTTTTTTTTTTTCCTTGTTTCAGTCTTTATTGAAGAAGATGTAGGAAACTTATCCATGCCAGAAATGATATTCAAAGGTGATATATCAGAGGAATTGAAACACATCTCGATAAATTAGGACAATGTAATACAGCTATTTGATAAACTAAAGAGCAGCAAACCACCTGGACCAAATGGCATACATCCTAGAGTGATGAAAGAACTGAAATAAGAGATTGCAGACTTAAAATCATGATTAGTAGTAGTAGTAGCAGTAGTAGTACCTGAGGATTTGAGAGTGGCCAATGTAAGACCAATTTTTAAAAAGGGTTCCAGGGGTGATCTGGGAAACTACAGACTGGTGAGCTTGATGTCTGTACTGGGCAAAAGAGCAAAAACCATTATAAAGAAGAAAATTACAGAGCATGTGGATAGTCATGGCTTAATGGTTGGAAGCCAACATGGATTTAACCAAGGAAAATCTTGTCTTTCTAATCTCTTATATATTTTTTGAAGGTGTGAATAAACAGGTAGATAAAGGTGAGCCTGTTGATACAGCGTATCTGGATTTTCAGAAAGCTTTTGACAAGTTCCCTCATGAGAGACTCTTGACCAACTTAAAAAAGTCATGGGATAGAAGGCAGTGCACTATTCTGAATTAGGAACTGGTTAAAAGATAGAAAAGGGCTAAATGGCCAGTTTTCTCAATGGAGAAAAGTGAATAGTTGCGTACCCCAGGGATCTGTGCTGGGCCCACTGCTTTTTAACATATTCATAAATGACCTGTGCAGATGACACAAAATTATTATTGTGGTAAAAGTAGTTAGGGTAGCTGGGTACAAAAAAGGTCCGGACAAGTTTCTGGAGAAAAGGACCACAAACCACCATTAAAGAGGACTCAGGAAATCCACTGTTTACTCCAGGAGGAGTATTATGGAACTTGTGTGCCTTTTTTGTGTGCCAGGTGTTTGTGACCTGGATTGGCCACTGTTGGAAAGAGGATACTGGACTTGATGGACTTTGGCCTGACCCAGTATGACTTTTCTTATATTCTTGAGTTCTTATTCAAAGCTGTTAAAACATAAGAAGATTGTGAAAAACTACAAGAGGACCTTAAACAATTGGGAGATTGGGCATCCAAATAGCAGATGAAATTTAATGTGGACAAGTGCAAAGTTATACAGGTGGAGCCCATTTCCATAACCTTCACGTCTGACCTGTGGGCACATCCATATAAAAAACCGACCCGATTTAAACGTGATTCCGCAGACGTGGGACATAGACGTTTTCGGTGTGACATGACCAAAGCACTATGGAGTACAAGAGATGGATTTATGTAGCAAATGGCATTTTAAAAAAAACAAAGGATATTATAATGCCTCTGTATCGCTCCATGGTACGACCGCACCTTGAATATTGTGTGCAATTCTGGTCACCGAATCTTAAAAAGGACATAGCGTTATTAGAAAAAGTACAGAGAAGAGCCACCAAATTGGTGAAGGGGATGGAAGGCTACTCCTATGAAGAGAGGCTAAGAAGGTTAGGGCTCTTTAGCCTGGAGAAGAGACGGCTGAGGGGAGATATGATAGAGGTCTATAAATTAATGAATGAAGTGGAATGGATAAACGTGGATCAATTGTTTACGCTATCAGAGTATAGAAAGACTAGGGGACATGTAATGAAGCTACAGGGTAAACTATTTAAGACAAATAAGAGAAAATATTTTTTCACTCAACGTGTAATCAAACTCTGGAATCTGTTACCGGAGGATGTAGTAAGGGCTGTTAGTATAGCTGGGTTTAAAAAAGGTTTGGACAAGTTCCTGGAGGAAAGGTCCATAAACCACTATTAAAAAGGGACCCAGGATATCAATGCTTGACCCAGTACAAGCATTGTGGAACCTGTGTCTTTTGGGGATATTGCTAGGTACGTATAACCTAGATTGGCCACTGTTGGAAACAGGATACTGGGCTTGATGGACCTCGGTCTGACCCAGTATGGCATGTCTTATGTTCTTATGTTCTTATGTCACTCAAGATATTGAGGAGGTCAATGCAGCACTAATTGCTCCTGGCTCGGGCTCATGGGCCACAGGCATGTAAAACCCTGAAAATTAGGGTAATGGTAGATGACAGGGTGGTACTCTGGCTAGCAATGCTTCTTGATGGCATGCCTGATATTTCCTCTGCTAGATCATCACCATCGCCATCCCCTTCCTCTAGCACTCCCTTTCCTCCATCACAGTCACCCATTTTTCTTTCCAGTAAGTCCAGCTGGTGACACAACTGATTTTACAGGCTGGAAATCACCTTCCTACTAAATGTTTTCCAACAGTGCACTCAGTAAGTGGGAGCTAAGAGATACAGCAACCTCATAAACATCATCTTCTCAACCATCTTCAGGGGATGGTCATCCAGGGCTATCCTCAATGCATTGGGTCACCACTCTCAATGCTGCCTGCTGCTTGCTCCATGATAGTGATAAGAAAACACCACCCGGTGTCTTGCATGATGGGTTACATCCAGTGGTGGGACTGGGCCGGTTTGACTTGGTTCACGTGAACCAGTTCCTGCCATGCCCCGCATTCACCGAACCGGGCCAAACATGGCATGGAAATGCCGGCACTGTAGTGGCGTGAATCCCCCCGCCTGACAATGTTTGATGGCATCAGGGGATCACAGCATCAGGAGAAGCCCCTGATGCTGCCATTGTCAGGAGGAGGATCAGGCTGCAGGGCAATGGCCTGGTTACTGCACGTTGGGGGAAGGGAAGCAGTCCAAGCGTATGGCTGCTGCAATGCCTCCATGTGAGATGCAGCAACCTGACTGTCACACATGTGGGAGGGCTAGAACCGAACCGTTTTTTAGTCTGTTTGGATCTCCCCACTGGTTACGTCGGGCCTGCTGCCATGTCATCTGACTGGGATTCCATTTGGAGTAGGGATTTCATTTTTCCTGTATCTTTCCCACAGCTGCTATTTCCATTCCTGGATGGAGCCCCCAGCCTAGGATCCTTTTTCTTTCTCCATAAGATTAGGGCTCTAAGTGACATTCTGTCTCCCACCTCACTCACTACCTTGCTTCTCTCGTTGGTGATTTCTCACATCAATTATTGTAATATCATTTTTGCCGGTCTCCCTCAACACCAGTTCCACCACCTGCAAAAGGTTCAGAATAACGCCTCACGGATTATATCCCATACCTCACGCTATACTCATATCACTCCACATCTCATTCACCTCCATTGGTTACCAGTTCCCCAGTGCATCATTTTCAAACTCCTAATCATGACCCACAGAGCTCTCTACACATACACCCCATAATATCTAGCTAACTCCCTCTGCTACTGCTTGGTCCCTTGCAGCCTCCGTTCTATCCATATCAATTGCCTTGAATTCCCTTCACCAGCCCATGCTCATCTGGAGCGTACTCATAATTCAGGATTTTTCTATTTGGCCCCTTCCACCTGGAACTCCTTTCCTCTTTCCCTCCACCAAGCACCTTAATACAACCAGAAAATGGCTAGCCTATACATTAGCCCACCTGATAACCTTTTACCTACACCATCCACAGGAAATCTCTTTCAATATCCAAACGAGTTTAGAGTATTGTATATAGTATCAAGTTAACTTGTACATAGTTCCCCCGGTTTTCCCATGTGTTATTTTCCCTGTTCATTGTAAACTCAATGTTGCCTGTATGCATTACAGTATGTTTTGTTCGATGTACACCGCGCTGATTTTAATAGCGCGGTATAGAAAAAATGTCAAATAAATAAATAAAATAAAATAAATATCCTACCCTAAATTCAAAGTGCTTCTCAAGACCCAACTATTTTGCCTAGCCTATGACCTCCCTCCTGACCCCTCCGCTTAGTTCCCCTCTCTGCTTTTCTATCCTCTTTGTCCTTCTCCTCTTCATCTTAAGAGTACCTGCTGCTTTCCTTTATGAATTGTAGTTCCTTTCTGTTTCTTGGCCTTTGGGCTGTTTCTGTGCATTTTGCAACTTTCTAAACTGCCCTGATGGTCTCCGAAGGTGGGGTCTATTAAGAAACCTAACAAAGATAAAGATAAAGATCAGCCCCCTCCTTTGTACAAAGTTAGAAAGGGTGCTGTTTTTCCAAATAATGCAGCATGCCACTGTTTGTAAGATGACCCATCAGCTTCCCTTTGCTAATGTGATGCCTATAGCAATTGCATTCTGCATACCGCAGGTTATCAAGCTCTTTAGAATGCTTGTCCACGTTTGAGGTTTTATGAAACTTCCCTGCACTTCCTTTGGGGAAGGCTCAGGGCCAGCACAAGAAGAACAGGAGCCCTAGGTGAGCCTCATCTCTTGTGCCCAAACCCCCCCCCCCCCTGCAGGGCCCATTTCTACCAGTACCACCCATCTTCTGAATGTACAGTGGCAGTAATGGCCGCAGACAGCTCTGTTGTGCTTACCTTTAAACCTCTGCACCACGAGCTGTTTGCTTCCGCCCCCTCTGACACCCAGTGACAACCCCTGTTTGCAAACAAGAAGTCAGCTTCGGGCAGTCCAAGGGAGCGAAATCAAACAGCCTCATGGCACATAAGTTTAAAGGTAAGCACCATGGGACTGTTTGCGGCCATTGCCACTGCTTGATGTCCCAGAGAGGGGTGACAGCAGTGGCAATGGGTGTCACTGAAGGACTGGCGCTCTACGTCACCACCTAGTTCACCTAATGGTAGCACCAGCTCTGGAAAGGCTGCTGCTCTTGGTATTCTCCCTATCCATCCAAGCAGCCTTACAGAGCACTACAGAGCCAAGCCAAGGCATATCATAATGCTTGAGAAGGGTATGTCTGTAAAATTAAATGCAAACAAAAATGAAGAGCACAAACTTTATTAAAAAATGGTCAATGCCAAGGCACCCAGCCAACAAAGGAAACAAAGCCCTTTGTTGGCTGGTTGCCTTGGCATTGACCATTTTTCAATAAAGATTTTGCTTATTACTCGCTCTTCGTTTGTGTTTGCGGTAGCTGCGAGTACTTGTGCCCTTTCCTGTGAACCCACTGTAAAATTAAATGGTCACAGAAAGAAAGTAGGGATGGAAAGCGCGAACAGTACTGGCATGAATTAACAGAAAAAGAGTATTCCCAGGGTATGATTATGGGCTCCTCTAGTCTGCAGCCCAAGCTAAAGAGAGATGTCTTTACAAGGAGAGTAGAAAGAACTGCAGTTTTTGGTGCAGCTATGAAAGAACAGATGTCTGGGGTCATCTCCATAGAGGGGCAAAAGAAGGATGATCTGATGGAGGGTAGGGAGACACAAGAGAAGCAGCAAGCTCCCTGTGCTGAAAAGTGTATGAAGATAGTTTTGGCAGATACAGGATCTGAGGGATCCACATGGGTGGGATTTACATCTGAATCAGTCTATTAAAGAGACTGCTGCTAGCGTGCTAACTGATGAGGAAGTGAAAAGGGATCCTGCTAATGGCAAGGCCAAGAGAAGCCCACAGGCAGAGAGGACAGTCGAAACACAGAAACAGGAAAATGGCAGCGTTATTTATCACAGATCCCCTAGGGACCTATTTACTAATAAGACGTGTTAACTGCATTCATGCACACTAACACACTAATGTGCTTTGGTAAATCTAGCCCTTAATCACATCACACATTGCACACTTTTACAGATTATTTAATGAATACAAATGTACTGGTCCCTGGTGCATTTCACTATTTACCATTTAATCCCCCTCTCTCTCCTTCCTACCTTTCAACTTATTCCCCATCCACAATAGGTCATTGCCTCCTATTTCACCCTGATCCACATTTATTAGCACCTTCAAAAAAAATCTGTCACACTTCCCCTTTCTAAACCACACTGACAATGTCCCATTAAGCCACATCTATCTATATGGCCAGTAATTCTGTTTTTCAGAATAGCTTCTGCCATTTTGCCTGGCGCCAACATCAGGCTCACCATTCTGTAGTTTTCCGGATCACACCTGGTAGCCTTTTTAAGGATTGCTGTTAGATCATTCACTTGCCAATCCTCAGACAACATAGCTGATCTTAATGATAAGTTGCAGATTATTAGTAATAGAGCTGAAATTTCATATTTGAGTTCTAGGGGTAAAGGTTGCAAAAAATTGATTTTTCCCCCCCATAGGAAATGTAGGGATGTATATGTATTAGTGAGCATTTGATTTGCTGCACACCAAAAATGTAAGGGCATGCTTACTAATCCATGCCAAGCAGTTAGCGTGTGTTTCAGCCTGTAATAGGCATTAGCTTGGGCCTGCACTAACAGTTATTGTGTAGTAAAAACAGCTGAATGGTAAGAAAACCCACGCTAACAGCTTAGCATGGGTTAGGGTGAGCTCAAGGTGTGCTATGAACAGAGAGAAGGCATGGCCTGCACCGGCACATGGTATCTGACTCTGCACTGATTGTCAGGATTGATGATAGTGTGTTCTAGCCCAGACAACAAAAGCCCACAGCCCCCCCCCACCAAAAACCATAACACCCCCCCCCATCTCAGCACACTCACAGTCATTACCCCTCAACATATCCTTCCAATCAGCATTCCCCCAAGCCCTCTCCACTCAAGCCAAAAAGCCATCCTCTGCTCAACAAGCCATCCTCAACAAGCCATCCTCTGCTCAAGACCCTCCTCAACATAACCACCTTGAGAAGACGCCGTCCCATCAGCAGTTCTTATTTATTTATTTAGCTAATCTTATATACCGCAAATCCGAAAGTCTAAGCGGTTTACAAAAAAAACAACAAGGCCAACATGGCTTTACTTAGAACATGCACTCCAAATCATTTGAACAAATATGTTCCATAAAACAATGGTAAACAAGATCAGAGAGCTGACAATCTAGCTTTATCGCTTGAGAAATTCTCTAAATATAGGTGTGTTTTTAGTCTCTTTTTAAACTCCGACAGATTATTGATGGTATGAAGTTTATCTGGGAGCGTATTCCAAAAAGCTGGAGCAAAGAGGGAAAAGGTTCTTTTTGATGTTGTGAGGCTGACCTTGGTGTTTATTGTCAGCATTCATGACCCTCTCCCCCATGCCCAGAACCCCAGGGATTTACCAGCTGGTATCTCTGGTAAGCTAGTGGACCAGAGTGGGAGCAGTTCCCCTCAGCTCTGAACCCAAAATGGAGGTTATGACCCCTCACATTATTTTTCCAGTCCTACCACTAGGGGTCAATGTGCCATACAAAGAGCAATTGCCTACCATTACACTGGATCATCGACTCGACTTCAAAGAACACATAAACCGTACAGCAAAAATCATCTACTACAAGATTATGACCCTCCGACACCTGAAAAACATGCTCGATCATAATAATTTCCGAACTATATTCCAAGCAATAGTCCTGCCTCATTTTGACTACGCAAACATAATACTCCATGGCCTCCCAAATAACACACTAAATACTCTACAACTAGCCATGAATGCTACCGCCCGTGTCCTATTTGGAGCATTAAGGAGGGAGCACTCAACCCCCATCCTAATGGAGCTACACTGGCTCCCTATAAACTGCAGGATCACATATAAAGTCCTCATCACTACCTTTAAAGCTATCAATAAATTAGCCCCTCCCTCAATCTCATCTCTCATCATCCACACCCCTAATACGAGATCAAGAAGATCAGCAGCGTTCAACACCCTATCCATACCGACAGAATTTATAAGATGCACCCATACAACTACAGAAAGAGCATTTGCTTACTATGCCCCTAGACGCTGGAACAACCTTCCACTCGCCATCAGATCAATCACAGACCTTAAACAATTTAGAAAAGCCATAAAGCATCATCTGTTCCTTCTACACTTCTACAAACACCACGTTCCCTCACAGACACTCCAACACAATCCAGTCCCACAGGTTACGCAATAAGTATATTTCTTACGCTGCACATAATGTAAATAATAACCGTACTGTATATAGTTTATTTATTGTATAATGTTTCCCATTGTTAATTCCTGGTTATTTGCCCTGTTATATGTAAACTCATGAAAGCTCGTTGCGCATGTGAGTATTTTTGTTCTCTGTAAACCGCACTGATGATAAATAGTGCGGTATAAAAGAAATGTAAATAAATAAATAAATAAATAAATAAATTACCTCATTGGCCAGGAGAGCCCTCTCATGTTCTGGAAACACTAGTTGGCATAAAAGGTCACCACTAGAAGTCATTGCTGCTCATATAAGACAATACCTTAAAGGTCTTTACATGTACTGTATGATGTCAGTGTCTCGAACGTACTGCTTGTGCTCTTCAGAAAACTTCCATTGTACCAGAGAACTTTCTTCTGAAGTTCAGAGGCTGTCATATGTACAGACAACATGTCAAGATGCACTTGGAAGTTACATATACAATTCAGACCATTTCTGTACCTGTCACATTTTCCTGATCTCTGATGAAAGATCCATATTGGTTTCCTTTTCCTCTTGTTTTTATTTACTTTCCTTACATATAGATCCATTGCCCTTTTTATAGCCTCTTTCAGTTTAGCCTACTGCCTTTCCACTTCCCTTATCTCCTCCCACCCTGCTAGATCCTGTTTCAGGTATTTTCTCATTTTTACTGACATCTGCATTTTTGAAATATAGGACTTTGAGTTTGCTGTGATTAGACTCTACATTTGCTTTTACCCGAAACAACACGACGTGATGATCACTGCTGCTCAAGTGCTCTCCCGCCCAAATATTAGACACATTCTCCCCATTAATAAATACAAGATCCGGGATCGACCCATCCTTGGTGGGTTCCTTCACCATATAACACCTCATGAGTTCTCCAAGGTAGAGTACTTCCACAGGAACCACTCTCCATAGGCTGGGCAGTCTCTGCATTACTTTTCTCATTACCTCTTCTCTAGAATTTGGTTTTCCTTCTGTTATTGGCATTAGAGAGGGTTCCTGCCACTTTCCCCTTTAGTTCTACTTTAGATAAGGGGATTAAGTTCCTTTTACTGGCTACCTGTATCTTTTTTGGTGGAACAACCTTTATTTTTTTACTGAAATTTACTTTTCTGTTCAACTCACTAGCAACAAGACTAGTCCCAACTAGAATTTTAACTTCATTTTTATATCTTTGATGCTAGAGCCCTCTGCTGGCCAAACCTCAAGAAAACTAAACAAAGCCTTGAATGCAGTTAACAGTAAGCTGTGCCTAACATTCCTATATTTCAATCAAGTAACTTCAGCAGGCCCAACTTAGAATTTCATTTAGATACACATTGAGAATCATAGGTATCAGCATGCTGGGTTGTGAGTGTGCAGAATCATGTTTATACTCAAAACACTGCTAACACTTTTGTGCTATTTCATCCTCTGGACACACTGTTCAACACACAATTCATAAAAAAGTATCATTCTGGGAAACCATTGTCAAGATATATTTATTTATTTACATTCTCTTATATACTGCGCTATTCTGCATCAGTGCGGTTTACATTGAACAAACTGAAATTACATTGAACAGGGCATTATAACTTGGAGATAACTATTTTACAGGGAACATGGGCTATGGAGGGTTAAGTGGCTTGCCCAAGACCACAAGGAGCACCTGTGGGACTAGAAACCCCAGTCCTTCCGGCCCAAGGTTGCTGTCCTCTAGTGGGATTTGAACCCTCGACCTTCCGGCACATGCACACAAATGTACACACACGCACACTTTGTTTACAGTTTGTGACTGCTTACCAAGCAGTTGCTTAAGGCCTTACTGATTTTCCAGTCACTTCCACTCTTATAGGAGATCTGCTGATGGCCATCTTAGGAACCCAAAAACACATCAAACTGACTTCTTACATAGTCCTACCTCCAAGCTGCAATGTTGGGACGAGGGGCTACTCATGCAAGCCCTTACACATGTACCATATGATCATGATCACGCATAGCCTTATACACATAGCATGGTTCCAAAGAATCCCTGGGCCTTAGCGTACCACAGTATACATTCAATATAGCTATTAAAAGCACATTCAGAACTCTGTCTCACATATACTTTCTATGCTCTGACACTAAGAAGGTGATATTATAACAGGGTGCCTCGATTAAGACACTCAAAGTGTGTCTATGTTATAAAAATGCCTATGTGTCTTTATAAAATATTGGTATAAATGGCAGAGGTCACGAGGTGCAGATTGTTATCTGCTCTATAGCAGGTGTAATTGAATGTGTATAAAATATTCAAGTATACACAGACATGAAGGTATTTTATAATCAATGGGCATCATATTCAGCGGCGGCGAGCGCTGCTAAAGTGGCTAGCTGCCGTCGCTGAAATTCAGATCCGGATATTCAATGCATTGAATATCCGGATTGCGATGAAGCTAAACGGGCAGTGCTGATATTCAGCCTTTACTGTGCCTGCCTTTCACCACATTCCAATAACGAGAGATATTGCCGCTGCCCAGTTATCACTTGGTGCCATCTCTGGTAATGCCCCAATGCTTGCCCTGATGAATATCCTGGCAAAGGGGATTAACACAATTAGCAGATCTTCTAACCATGTTAATCCCTTTAAATATTGGCCCAATGTGTGTACTTGCATAACTCCACATGCTGTCCCCGGCTACGCCTACTGCTGCGGAACGCACCTTCATGTCAAAGCATGCAGTTGTACACTGGTCGATATTTTATAAGAGGCCATTAATGTATGCAAACTGCAACACACACTTGTTAATGGCTTTATAAAGTTATCTCCTTTATGCCTACTTAAATGTATGACACACTCCCACACATCCACACGACTCTTGCAATCATGACTGCTTTATCATTCGCATTAGCTCGCACACAGTTCTACCCAGAAGCAATTACACTGCACTAGATATTTATTTTCAAATAAACCAGAAATAATATCTTGCATAAATGAAAGTATGTGAAATACAAGTAAATGATTTCTCCTCTCCTCTGGCATTGGTGTTTCACTGGTGGAGCTGCAGGGTCCATTCCTTCTTCATTTCTTTCCTGCAGATGAGTAGGGAAGGGGATTCCTCCTCTGGTGGATGCATCTTGGAACTCTTGTGGTCCTCCTGTCATGGGATTTTCATGTCACCGTGAAATTGAAAGGGAGAAAAAAAAACCTTCTTAAAAATTATCCTCAGTCCTCTATGATGATGCAAACCACGGCACTGAAAAAAGGAAGGCAAGGATATAGTGGCAAACAGAACTCTACATCCAACTGGATTGCTCACTCCACGCCATATTTTAGTGTGTACTTATATCCATACCCTCTAGTCTACACAATGAACTGTGTTGTCTGAGAATGCTATAAAAGACCTGACAAGGGGAAAGGAAAGTGCTAGAAAAAAAGCATGTTGAAACTGTACTGCCTATAAAATGAGCAGAAACAGCAAAGGTAATGTGCAGAGAAAATGCAGCAGTGCTAGGAGCAAGAAAATGACATTCACTCTGTAAGTATTCGTGCGTGCATTTCCTGTGCCTAGTATATAGTTTACAACATTCAAAATACAGAATCAAAAATCAGAAAGATCATGCAGAACTCAAGTACAAAAGAAATAATGCAAATAAATGTCAGGCAGTGTATACAAGATGAAACAGCAATTCATGCAGACAAAAAACCAAACTTGCTACGCTACCATGTCAGACTCACACAGGCAACATGTTTAAGAATGCCAACTTGCTGTCACAGACACTGGAGCAGTCGTGCTATAAAACACTAGGTATGAAAAGCAAAATATAGAGTAGATGAGGACCATTCACTATAATTTCCCTGCCAGCCTATGATACTGTAGTCCTTGAGGTGCTTAACCACTAGGGCACCCTGAGGTCAGTGTAGTTCCCTCGAGATTTCGCTGCTGAACACAGAATTGCCACTCTCTGGTAACTCATTAGTCAGAAAGACCATAATAGATGCACACTTTTACTTACAGCCTCGAAAAGATCAGAAAAAAAAAATCAACTGAACCAACTCAGCAGGTTTTTAAACAGAAGATGTGTGCACACCTGCACTAACAATTAATGCACATGCTAATTCCTGCACTAACTGACAATTGTGGAACGGAGTGGAGAATGAGTGCAGGAATGCACCATGCATGCAATGCGCAACATGGTCTGCACACAAGCTTAATGCAGCAGGCAATGTGGAACAGTTAATACCACTTCACTAGGTGGTGGTAAGTGATTCTGTGTTAAATATAATTCAGTTAAACAGAGGTAAGTGTGTTATCTCTATGTTAACTAAACGAGAAGATGCTGGACATGCCCCCAAAAGCTAATGCAGAGGCTCTGCAGTTACGGTGCATTAATTTTGTCTATTAACAAATGGTGGGGCATGTTTACTAAAGAGCACTACCTGAGTAACGTGGGGCAAGCATAAGATATCAGCACTGTGCTAAAATGCAGCGAGGTTCCCCATGCTAAAATACCTGCACTGCCCATATGGGTGGTGAGTGGGCGGGGAGCAATTAGCACTGCAGTTTCGCTAGTGAGGGCCTAGAAAGCCCATGCTACCGGTGCTTGGCAGGGAGCAACTACCACCAGCACAGTGGGTGGTCTGAACGTGGCAAGCCCTGCATAATTCAGGGGGGACTGCTGTTCCTGCCCCCCTGCATCTAGCATGGTGCCCTGCGCTAGTAATGCACCCCAAACCCGCATTACAAGCATGCGGCTTAGTAAACATGCCCCAGGAATTGCAAAATTTTAGTGCAGCTTAGTAAAAGGGGGCCATTGTTTTGCATCACATCTCAAAAATGCCATTTTTTTTTTTGCAACGAAATATAGGCATATTATGAAAATAAATGTAGACCTTGAGACAACAAAAAAGCAGAAGCAAACAGCCCTGCGCCACCAAAGTTTGAAGATAAGCACCTTGGGGCTGTTTGCAGTTATTGCTGCTGCTGTCAGTCCAGAGAGGGGCGGCAGTGGTAGCAATGGTTGGCGCGGGGGGGGGGGGGGGGGGGGGGGAGGTGCACTGCGAGGGAGCGCAACGGCTAGCGTTCACCTAGGGTACCTCATCCCCTTGCACCGGCCCTGACAGCAACTAAGGATTTTCTGTGTTATCCCATATCCTCTAAACCAGTAACAGATTTCAAGAGCACAGAGAATCTTTAGTTGTAAAAAATGAAGAGACAAATGATCAACTAATTCTGTCTAGTTGGCTACCTTTTCTTCCTCCTCTTCCACTATACCTTCTCTCTCCTTGGGAGACATCTAAGGTGTGTGCTTCTGGTCTCGATGTTCCTCCCATGGAAGTCTCTTCTCTTCTTTTTCCTTGCTTGACCTTTAGATGCTCTCCTACATCTGCCCTACTAGCAGCCCCATGTGGCAAGCTTACTATTACACAGTTTTGCACCAAGTGGACGAGACTTGAGGAAAAGAGAAGTGAGCCAAGTGATAAGTGCAGGTTAATGTGTACAGTAATAATAACATGGGCACACTATTGGGAAAATATTTTAATGGGCAAATACTAAAACTCTATTTTTTATTTATTTATTTGTTATCAAATGTTGGAGATGCTGCTAATGATCCCATCCCATCCCACCTTTTCCCCTTGCAAATCTTATTTGCAACCAACTCCCATCAAAATTCTCCTTGTCTAAAACTTCCTTAAGTACCCACCCTTCACATATTTTCACCAAAAATCTCATAAAAATACCATGCCTTCACCTGTTTATGAAAAAAACGTATTGCATAGCTGTTAAGAAGTATTTTAATATGCACATTAACTTTTTACCAGCTCACACACTAAATATTTTTAGCAAGTGTTTAATTGCATAGCCCTCTTTGAAATTGTACCTCAGTGTCTATTACTGCCGTTGGTTTACCAGTTTTCATTCTCATCCTATGTCCCTCGTTGCAGAGCTTTCTTTCAATTGAAAGAGGATCTCCTCCTGTGTATTTATGCCACGGAGGTATTTATACATCTCTATCAAATCTCCGCTATTGCATACATATTGAGATTTTTAAGTCTGTCCCCATATGGTTTAAAATGAAGACCACTGACCATTTTGGTAACCACTCTCTTCAGCATCTCCATCCTGTTTATATCCTTTTGAAGGTGTGGTCTCCAGAATTGCATACAATACTCCAAATGAGGTCTCACCAAAGACTTATACAGAGGTCCTATCTCCTCCTTCGTCCTGTTGGCTATTCCTCTCCCTATGCACCCAAGAATCCTTCTGGTTTTCACTGTCACCTTTTCTACCTGTTTAGCCGCTATAAGATCATTAGAAACATACACACCCAGGTCACGTTCTTCTTTCGTGGACAGGAGTACTTCACCCCCTGTGGAGCCCGATCCCTGAAGGGGCACATCCGGGCCACTTGGACAGCCCTGATGGGCCCATGAGCACCTGATTCTACACCACGGGGGCAAGATGCTCCTGTGGGTGCAGGATCAGACATGGAGATGGCCTGGTGTGCCCTTGCATAACAGCAGGAGAGGTCCTTTCACCCTCCCCACCAGCCCGCTGCATTAATGACCCCCATTACCCCATCACCCAACCCCCGATGGTGGCAGTGGATTGGGCGGTGAGGAGCCACCTCTAGGTGGAATAAACTAGCCGTCCTCCAGGTGCTCTCCAGACGTACAGAGCCATGACCTGAATCAGCCCTGTGCATCTGGGTCACAGGATGGCCCCCGGTCCGCCCACTCTCCACCCTATGCCACCCCCATCCACAGCTCTGTGCATGCAGGGGGGCCAGAGGGCAGAATACATTGCAGGCATATTGTGGGGCTGGATGTCCCACCAGAATGTACAGCCCTGATATCCACCTTACAGAATCTGGCCCATACTGTGCTGTTCCCTTGGATTTTTGAAGCCCAAATGCATGACCCTGTATTTTTTAGTGTGAAATCTCAGCTGCCAAATTCTTGACTAGCTTAGCTAGATCCCTCCTCATGTTATCTTCTCCTTCCTGTGTGTCTACTCTATTGCAGATTGTGGTATCATCAGAAAAGAGGCAAACCTTACCCAACAGACCTTCCGCAATATCACTAACAAAAATGTTAAAAAGAATCGGCCCAAGGACAAAGCCCTGTGGCACAGCACTGGTAGCATTCTTCTCATCAGAGTGAGCTCCAATTACCTGTACCCTTTGTCACCTCCAACTCAACAAATTTCTAACCCAGTCAGTCACTTTATTGTCCATCCCTAGGGTACTCAATTTATTTATAAGTTGTCTGTGTGGAACGGTGTCAAAGGCTTTACTGAAGTCTAATTACATCATATCTTGGGTCATCCCTTGGTCCAACTGTCTGGTCACCCAATCAAAGAAATCAATCAAATTTGTCTGACAAGACCTGCCTCTAATAAACCCATGCTGCCTCAGATCCTACAATCCACTGGACTCCAGAAACCTCACTATCTTCTGTTTTAGCAGCGTTTCCACTAATTTACTCACCACTGAGGTTAGACTAACCGGCCTGTAGTTCTCAACCTCATTCTTACTTTCTCATTTGTGTAAAGGGATCACATGCGACTGGGACCACTCCCAACTCCAAAGAAGCATTAAAAAGGTCAGTCAGTGGAGCCACTAGAATGTCCCCAAGTTCCTTCAATATTCTTAGATGTATCTCATCCGACACCATCGCTTTGTCTACTTTTAGTTTAGCTAGTTCCTCACAAACATAGTCTTCTGAAATCATTCAAGATCCCTTTCACTTCTGTTCCTATTTGTGGGTGTTTTCTGAGGTCTTGCTCCTGGCCCTTCTTCTGTAAACACAGAACAAAAATATTAGTTAAACAATTCCGCTTTATCTTCATCGGTCTTTAGAGCGAATGCATTTAACTCCACCTTAATGGTATCTACAAGCCAGTTTTCACCATGTCGCACATTCGTAATGTGCCAGTGGCAGGGGGATGGATGCATTGACCCCCTAAAGATGGCCTGGGCCTCTATCCTAGTGTCATGACCCAATTGCATACTACCGACATGCTTTTAGTACACATGCCCTTTTCTTGCGATGGAGTTTCTGACATATTTTGAAGAGATTGCCATAGGAATCCACTTGGTTCAAGAAACCCATGACTGTAAGAGAGTGTGGAGTGTCATTTCAGACTGCAGATAAAGAAGTAACTTCTAAATACCCATCTATCTCTGCCTCCCATCATCACCTTTTCCCTTTGAGACTATCACCGAAATGCTTTTATGATTCACTTATATATTCTAATATTGTCAACGTTTGCTCATTCTGTCCTGACTTGAGGAAGGAGGTTTTAACTCCCGAAAACTAGTTATAAAGAGCCTGATATTCAGCATCCAATATCACTGCTGCCTGGTTAGTGCCATTCTCCACCTCTGGCTCTGCCTCTAGCACCGGGGCATGTAGGGGACTTAGATGGGGATATTCAAGCCACTAACTGTGTAAGTGCCGTTGAATATCCCCATCTCAGGCATTTACACGGTTTACTGGGCTGTGAACTGTGTAAACGCCTTTCAAATATTGGGCCCAAATGTATTACATTATTCCAATAAAAAGAACTTGTACTTTTTTGCTATTTTCTTTTTATTTATTAACAAAGAAATGTCTAAGCATGGAGTGCTGTAGAGGAAAGGAGAACAGAGGGAAGCCTTCTTTAGTCATTTGGCTTTTCGTTGCTTGTTAAATATCTGTGAAAATTATTGATAGCCTGTTTAATTCCTGATTTATATTTTTAGCTCTATTCTACTGCTATGATCAGAAGCATTTTTGGAATGGCTGAGTGCCCAAGAAAAAGGTTGAAAGATACTGAAAGGCTGGCTGGTTTGCCAATGAAATAAGGCCTTGAGAAGGTTTCCTCCCTCTATTTATCAGAAACCAAGGAAGGAGGCCAGGAGATGTCCAACCCTCCGCAATTTGTATCACTAATTCCCCAGCCCACCAGGGGACCTACTAATTTTGCATTTCTGGTTGTCAGAATAATTATAGCAAACTGGTGGATTACTTTCTGTCATATTTTGATTTGTCTGTTTAACTTTGTTTTTCTGTATAAGTCAGTCATGAGTTGCTATGGAAACCCTACGCAAATCTATGTTAAGCTGCAGAGTGCTGAGGAGTATAGCAGAGCCAGCATATATACAGTTCACCTTTACTTTCATGAGCAGGTTAGCTATGTGCTTCTCCAAGAAGCAGGACCATAGCAAGCTCAAAATGTGTCCTGGATGATTTGTGTACTTTGAGCACCCCCTGCCTCTCCAGTCATATGCAGGAACTTGCTCTTATTGGGCTTCCTGAAAGTCCAGTGATGGTATTAGCCACTGTGCTTGCGGCCACAAAATATAACCTGATTAAATAATCACTTGTCTTGCAATTAGAAACACATTGTATTCTTAATTTATGGAATACTTTACTAAAGAAAGTAGAAGCCAACGCAGTACATGTTTGAAATTGACCATGGAAATGTCTTTAGATGAATACATGAAGCAATATCTGCCACTGTTGTAGTGCACTCAAGAGAAACAGCCTGGATGTGACTTTTGGGGCTGGTTATGAAGGTGTGATAGCATTAGTGTGCATTCATTCACCATTAATCACTAGGTCCATTGATTAGCATGGGGGGGGTGCTAAAATAACATGTTACAGTGAATTAACACACATTAACATTAGCGCACCTTATTAACTCTCTCCCTTTGATTCTAGGGGCATCTGCTATGAGTGATTTTCCCTTTGGGCACTCCTTCAGTTATTATTTTCAAAATGCAAGATGCACTTCCCAACCTAATTCCATACAACGTCATGCGTAACTTCATTTGTAAGAACACTATCAGCGCCTTTTATCTCTGACATACTGATACAGTTCCTTTTAAACACGGAAGGCAATCAAATAAAGCATTAAACCAATTTGACTTCTGCATCCAGTCCACGATAATGACAATAAAACATGTGATTCTTTTGTTTTATAAAAATGTAAAGGAACACAAAATACACACATCCACACAAATACAGGCATTCCTTCTAATTCCCTTTTGCTCGCTCTCACTGTCTTGCTGAAGGGATTTTCCTCCACTGTTCTATTTATAGATCCTCTTTTAGCTGCTTGTGGGAACTCACCATTTTCCATTCAGCATTTTCTGTTGAGGTAGCCTCCTGGGAACAGAGCATTCTCATAAATTACATGTCTGTCACCTACTGATTGCTTGTAGCATTCAATCTACACAGTGAAATGCTGTTTCTTCTCTCCGGTATTTTCTTGCTGAACTCAGAAGGGTTTCTTGCTGAACTCAGAAGGGTATGGGGCTGTCATGTTACATAAAAAGGTCATTGCAGAAGTCTCTTTAATAAGATCATTCCTCCACATCACCATTGTAACATTTTGTGAGTTAAATCCATCAAAGCAATGAAGGATAAAGATAACATTTAGAAATGAAAATATATGGAACCTGAAACTCTGATTCCAGAATGCCTGGTGCATTGTTTAGTGTAAAATCTGTGTTTTTTCAGGATCCAGCAGAATTCATCAGTGTAGAAATTCTGCTGATCTAGTCAGTAATAAGCACAAATCACTCATACATGCAGCCTTTATCAGGCTTTTGCTTCTAGTTCATTTGACGACATGTTCCCCGGTGTTAACCAGCACAGATTCAAAGGCCTGATTAGAAAAGGTAAGAAATCATCTTATAGTGAGCTGAGATATCCAGGAAGGAGAGAGGGGTAGCCATTAAGCCCTTCCCCTGTTATTTGTATTTTCTCTGTCCTGGATCTCTTCCCTACACAATACTGAATTCCCAATCCTAATTGATTCCCCAGACCCTCCTTTCTATTCATCCCCTCTCCTTCTAATCAAACCTTTCAGTGGTCCAGAGCCACAACATTTCCTTGTAATCATCCTAGACCTTTATGAGTCCTTTAAGTCTTCTCCAGCACCTCCCTTCACTGGCAGGAGAAAAGTGACTTCCCTCTTGCCAGAGAGCTGCCACACTGCATTCTAATAGTGCCATTCATTAGCATGTTGCATGTTCATCTAGGCAGGGCTCAATGCCACAATTACAGTGTAAGGCGGTGTGAGAGCATGAAATAAAGAAGGGAGGCAGTGGAGAAGAAGAGGGCTCTTGAATGCTTACAGAAATTGGGGAGTTGGGACTGGAACCATCAGTAGGTCAATTCAGCGAGTAGGATTATTTAGAGGTGTGTTGGAAGGGGATGTTTTGGGAGGTGAGGGATACACTGTTGTGTTGATGATATGATTGAGAAGGGAGATATTAAGAAAGTATAAAGCAAAAATTGTTGGTCTGATTTGCCTTCACTTCAATTACCAGTTTGGTTTGTCTTTGGACTCTGAATAGATTCTGAATTGTTGTTGTTGTTATGTGCCGTCGAGTCGGTGTCAATTCATGGGGACCCTCTGGATAGTTCTCCTAAATTGTGGTCAGTCTTCAGTCAAGCGGCTCATTGCTGACAGACTGGTACCCATGGCTCTTGTAATTGTATCGATCCATCTCATTGCTGGCCTTCCTCTTTTGTGCTGACCTTCTATCTTGCCAAGCATGATGTCTTTCTCTAATAATCACTCTCTTCGCATGATGTGTCCAAAGTATGAAAGTCGAAGTCTTGTCATCTGAGCTGCTAAAGAAAGCTTAGGTTTGATCTCCTCTAGTACTGACTGGTTTGTTCTTCAGGCAGTCCATGGTATACACAGTATTCACCGCCAGCACCATAATTCAAAGGCATCAATTTTCTTCCTGTCTATCTTTTTCACTGTCCAACTTTTGCATCCATATGACGTTATTGAAAATGACATGGCTTGAACAAGTCGAATCTTTGTATGGAGAGAGACATCTCTGCTCTTGAGAATCTTGTCTAGGTCCTTCATAGCCATTCTACCAAGTGCAATGCATCATCAGATTTCTTGACTGCTTGTTGCTTCTTTATTGATCCAAGTAAGTTAAAGTTGTCCACTATTTCAATTTCTTCTCCATCAATGATGAACTTATTGATTTTGCCAGTTGTCATGATCTCTGTCTTCTTTACATTAAGGTGCAGGCCCATTTTAAGACTATGCTCCTTGATCTTGACAAGCAAATGTTTCAGGTCGTCTTCACTTTCAGCCAGTACTGTGGTATCATCAGTCTTCCACTAATCTTCAAACCTCTGTTGTCTTCATACAGTCCTGCTTCTCTGATGATTTTTTTCTTCATATAAATTAAACAGTTAGTGGGAAAGTATGCAGCTTTGTCATACACCTTTGGTGATTTTAAACCATTCTGTTGTTCCTTGTTCCATTCGAACTGTTGCTTCTTGATCAATGTAAAGGTTGTGCAAGAGAACGATCAGGTGTTCTGGTATACACATGCTTCTTAATGTGGCCCAGAGTTTCTCATGGTTTACACAGTCATAATCCTTGTAGTCAATAAAGCACAAATAGATATCCTTTTGGTATTCTTTAGTCTTTTCAAGGATCCATCTCACACCTGCGATGATGTCTTTGTTCCTTGCCCTTTCCTAAACCCTGCTTGCTCTTCAGGTAGTTCTCATTCCAGGTATGGTTGTAGTCTCCGTTGAATAATTTTCACTAGAATCTTGCTAGCATGTGGGATCAGAGCGATTGTGTGATAATTTCCACAGTCAGTTGAATTACCTTTCTTTAGCATTGGTATAAACACAGATCTTTTCCAGTCAGTTGGCCATGGTGTTGTTTTCCAAATTTTCTGGCAGAGCCTTCTAAGTATGGTAACAGCTGCATCAGATTGCTGTAATACTTCAGTAGGAATGCCATCGATGCCTGGTGCTTTGTTCTTTGATAAGGCTTTCAATGCTGTTTTGATTTCTTCTTTCATCAACAATGGTTCCGGATCATAAGGTACAGGTTGAAATGGCTGTTGGTCCACTTGACCTTTATCATATAAAAACTCTGTATATTCTTTCCACCTTTTCTTTATTTTCTTAGCATCATTCAACATAGATCCTTGAGCATCTTGTAAAATTCCAATTTGAGGCTGGAATTTTTTCTTTAACTCTCGTAGCTTTAGGAAAGCTGATCTTGTTCTTCCACTAATAGTTTCTGCTTCTATTTCCTTGCATTATTATTATAGGTCTAATTCATAGAGGATGCAATCACTTGCTAAAAATGTAAACGTTCCTCCAAACTAACGTCTTGGACAAGTTATCCCATAAGATGTAGAAAGTTTCTACATCTTATGGGATAACTTGTCCAAGACGTTAGCTTGGAGGAACGTTTACATTTTTAGCAAGTCTATTTCCTTGCATGCATCTTGCTGCATGTTAGAAATCTCTGTTGAGTTTTGTGATTGCCTCTCTTTCTCCTCTGGCTTTAGATTCTCTGCATTTCTGGGTAATTTTCAGAGTTTCTTCGGTCATCCATTTTGGCCGTTTTTGCTTTTTCACCTGTTGTAGAGATTTCTCGCTTTCTTCCAGCACAACCTTCTTGATGTCATCCCAGAGCTCTTCTGGAGCTCTGTCATTTATATCTACAGCAGAAAATCAATTCTGCAGGCAGTCTTTAAATTCCGGTGGTATATTCTCAAGGTCATATTTTGCTGCATTCATGAGTGGCTTGCTCTTTTTCAACTATAGCTTGAGTTTTCATACTAGTAGTTGGTGATCTGTACCACAGTCAGCTCCAGGTTTTGTCTTTGTTGATGTTATAGAACTTTTCCATTGTTGACTTCCACTAATGTAGTCAATTTGATTTTTATACAATCCATTGGGTGAAGTCCATGTGTATAGTCATCTCTTGTGTTGCTGGAAGAAGTCATTTGAGATGAATAGATCGTTGGTCTTGGAGAATTCTATCAAACTTTCTCCAGTTTCATTTCTGTTGTGAAGTCCATATTTTCGAATCATTTTGCCTTCTTCTTTGTTACCAACTTTTGCGTTCCAGTTACCCATGACTATCAGGATATCCTGTTTGCATGTTCTGTCAATTTCAGCTTGCACTTTTTCATAGAACTCATCAATTTCATTCTCTCCTGTAGCTGTTGTTGGCGCATGTACTTGAAATATAGTTGTGTTGATAGGCATTCCTTGCAGACGAACAGAAATTAAGCGTTCACTGACTGCATCGTATTTCATTACAGTTCTTGCAAGTTTCTTCTTAATTATAAATGCAACACCTGATGACAGTCTATTTCAGTTCACTGACACCCAACAGATCAAGTTGTACACATTCCATTTCATTCTTGACCACCTCCAACTTCCCTTGGTTCGTGCTTCGTGCTTTCCATGTCCCAATATGTAAGACATCTTTGCAGCTTCTGACTCTCATTTCATGTGCAGCTACCTCAGCAGTCAGATGTCCCAAGGGCTTTGATCCAACCACTCATAAATGCTGTCTTTATTCTGAAAAGCCTTCAGTTCCTCCCCAGTAGCCAGTTGAGTGACTCTGACTTAGGGTCTCATTTTCCAGCACTATAGTGTAATTTGTTTTGTTGTGACTATCCATTGGGTTTTCGTGACAAGATACGGAAGTAGATTGCCAAGCATTTCTTCTGCGCAGTTTAAATTTAGTGTTGTTGCCATTGTCACAGAAATATGATCCTCCGCCGCCAACACTGTCCCATTCTGCTGCTGCTGCCCAGATAGGTGGTTTGTCTTGGTCTGGCACCTCAGCTGAGACCTGTCCATCTTGAGAGACCCTGGCAGTAGTTAAAATACCGATAGCTTAGCTCTCAGCATCACTGATGCACACAAGCCCTCACAGCACGACAAGCTGCAAACCAAGTGAGGGGACTCTGAATTACTGTATTTGAATTGTTCAGGTCCATAAAAGAAAAAGGGAAAAGCAATTTAGTAATCAGATTTGCTAAACTCTTGCAGGCAGGCATCTGCCACAGAGGCAACAACAAGACTTTTGGCATAAAGTCATCTTAGAATCAAAAGAGAGGCACAGACCACTAACAGTAGCTTGAAGACTCCAAGCAACCATTAGAGAAGCAAAGCAACACAAAGAGCTAAATGAATGTTTCAAAGCACAGGAAGAGGGAAAATACAGTACCAGCATTAACAGAAACAACCCAAGACGGTAGGAAATGGACAAAGCAGCACCAACTTAGCATGGAGATCCCGAGGCACTGGGAGGATAACAGTGCACCACTATTATTAGCAGGGGCTGTGAAATGCCTCATTCATTGGGGGGCCAATCTCCATCCTAACTATGCCCCTAGTTCCCCATGGCCTTCCCCTCCTGTTCTGCCTACAAGGATCCCATCTCCGATGGGCAGAAGAGAAGGGAATGGAAGTGATTGCAGCAGGCTCCTCCTGTCTGCCCAGGGAAGATCAGATTCCCACAGGCAGACAGGAGGACTCTGCCGTGATCACGACTGCTCTCTTCTCTCTGCTGGTGAGCAAAGGTTTGCTGGGGCCACGTGTGTCGCACCCTGTTCCAACACCTATGCCCAAATCCTCTAGGTGTAGGGCAATGAAGCATCAAGTGGCATAGGTCACGGTTCAAATTTTGTGGGCAAATCAGTCCGCTTGAGGGATTCATGAAAGAGTATCCAAGTATCTCCACAGACAGGTTTGTCCTGGAGAATTTGACAGCAAGATCCTACTTTCTGTTGCACTGCTAGAGACATCACGAAAAAGAACTTAGTAGTTTTTCTTCAAAAGGAAAATTGCCATGCAATTTAAACATTCATTTATATTCTGTACTGTTCTGCAGACTGTCACAAAGGAGTTACTATTGACCAGTCCCAAAAACAACTTCTAGGACAATAAGATTATGACCAGTGAAATCAAAAATAAAGAAAAAGTGGTAGGAAGACCCCAAGGCACAGATAGAAGGGTAAAGTGGCACCAACATTGTCTGGAAGACTTAAAGGCAACAGCAATGAAATTTGCAGCACTGGTGATTAGGTGGGTGGTTATCACCCAACGATCTGGATTTTGGGTTCAGTGGGCAGTCAAAATTAGAAATGGCATCAATACTCAAGGTCACCTGAGGTAACTGAGTGTGCAAAATTTGTTAACTTGGAAAGAACTGCTTTCATGGATGGCACTTGGTTAATGGAGGCTAGGAGACACAGTAGGGATCTGCATTCTTGAGCTTTCATTCAGTTTGTTTCGGTGCCTAAACATTTAGGGCCCGATATTCAAAAGGCATTTACATGGTTTACAGCCCAGTAAACTGTGGAAATGCCTTAGATGGGAATATTCAACGGCAACTACACGGTTAGTGCCATCGAAAATCCCCATCTAAATCCCCTACTCACCCCAATGCTGTTCAGTTAGCATCGAGGCATGTTGCGGGCATACCAGGGAGGGGCGGAGGTGGAGAATGGTACTAACCATGCACAGCAATATTGGCTGATGCCCGGTTAGTACCATTGGCGCCTTAAAGATAGGTGAGGAAAACCCTTGCTTATCTTTAAAGCACCAATTGCTAACCGGGCAGCAGCCAATATCGCTGCTGCACAGTTAGCTTCAGCAGCTTCCGGCTTTGGTGGCGATCACTGGATATTCAATGCCGTCGCTGCAGCATTGAATACCTGGTTTGAAGGTCGGCAAGGAGACCTATGCACCCGTCGGCACATAGCCCTTCGAAGATCCAGGCAAATGAGTATTGGGCCCTTAATATATGCAAATCACTTGTACATGCATGTGAATTAACATGTGTATATTCAGTTTGCATACTTAAAAAAGTTATTGTGTGCATAAATGCATGCCAAAAAATGAATAGCTGATTTGAACCAAAAAATGCCCAAATATCAGCAAACATTTGTTTTAAATGATTTTAAAATGAAAATTTTTTTTCGGCTTTGCACAATCCTAAGGTACAGAAATCATATCTTTCCTGTACTGTGGAGGAAAGAAGGTATCACAGAAAATATAAAGCAGCAGCAGTAACAGTGAAATGAAGACCTGTAGTACTAGGTAGAGGAGGTATAGTTATAGTTTATTTACTAGTTTAAAGTACTAGATAAAGGAGGAAGACTGGCATCTACAGAGAAAAACTCTGAATGAAAAAGATGGTATGATGGGGAGGATCAGAATGGTGTATCACATGAGTCATGTGTAAGCAAAGTTAGCGATGTCACAGAATGAAGAAGGGTGCAGCAGAAGCGTGATACCAGGAACCTCCCTATTAACATCAGCATAAGGCAGTATAAAAAGTAAAATCTGTTCTCTAAGTATAAGCTGAAGTATAGCTGTAACCATAGTCATCCCTTTCAAACCGCTTTTAACTTCTTCTGCCATATTGACAGAAACAGCAGTCAAAGCATTTGACAAGTGTGCATAGGTAAAGGAAGAATTTTGTCTGCATCTTTTGGACATAGGAAGCAGGTCCTCTAGAGCTGTGTATGATTGTCCATCTTGACAGTACTTATCTAAAACAAGCCAGTTTGTTATATTTAAATGGATACACTACATTCTTACAGTAATTCAGAATTTTTTGCATTAGCCAAGGAAGCAGAGTCACTGCAAGGGTATTATTCGTCCTGTTTTTTGGCTCCTTCTATTAACTTTCTTCAGCCCCCAAATCATAATTTGAGCAATTAAGACAATACTCCTAACAAACACCCCAACAACAACCCTCCCATAATGAACAAAGCACTGCAGTGGAAAAGAGCATGGCACAGCTGCTGATCGCGCACAAAGCAGCAGCTAGCATGGTAGTAGTAACAACGATAGAGCAGGACAGCGGCACTACGAGAGCAGCGAGACCAGGAGCAGAGCAGACAGGCTAGACAAGCAGTGACAGGCTTCAGCAGGAGCAGCAGAAGCAAAGAAGTGTGAGGAAAGAGGAGGATTTTCTCTCTCAGTTTTTGTATGTAGGTCTAACAGAAACCACAGGAACCAAGAGTCTGGAAACCAGTGAGTGGAGTAGCAACTGACAAACCGCTGAAAGACAGAGGGCAGAGTGCGTGAGAATGCATTGCTCAGTCTTCCTTCTAATTGCATGAAAATTGAGGGAAAACAAGCCAGGAAGGGGGAGGGGGGAGGGGATGGTTATCTTTAGGAATACCGTCTTTTCCAAAAAGGTCATGTGCTAGCTGTGAATGATGTGGACTCACATTATCCCCTGCCATTGATAATATCCATTCACTAGAACGCTGGTTTGGGGACAGGAAAGAAAATGATGGGTGACCTTGGCCAGGTATGGTATATTGTAGACATGTATGCTAACTATGCCAATGAGTCTGTGGTCATGGCTTTAAGGGGCTCTGCACACAGATATTTATGCAGGGGTCTCACTTGCAGATGACTCATGCTGGTCGCTGAAGCTTACTGCTGTAGCAAAGGCCTGTGTCAACAAAAATAGTTCAATGGCACACGTGGGGGAAGTGGTAGATAAAGGTGAGAGAGAAAGTGGTAGCAGATTGGGTGGCTAGGCCTCTTGTTCACATAGTGTAGCTAGCATATAAATATCTTTGGTGAGGGGTTTCAACCTATTTTCCACTGGTACATGCAAGGAATCCACCAACACCAACACCTCTGCTGCCAATCCCTCTTGCTGCTAAAATCCCTCTAACTTTGCTTCCAGGATATTCACTATGGGGGTCATTCTGAGTCACAAATAGCAGGAATGGACACCCAGTTGGGATGCCTATCCCCAATATTCATGCCTCTTCCCAGTCCTGTTTACCTTCCCCACGTCTTGTACAGATCGGAGGCGGCGTTTGGGCAGGCAGTGGCCAGGGCCAGTGACTTGCATGGGGAACCTATTCCACCTCCAAGGTGGAATAAATTCCCTAGTGCCCCGAGGACGGCGGGCCAGGGCACGAATGGGACCGGGGGGGGGGGTCGAGGACATTCCCCGCAGCCTGACCCTAGCCTTAGGAGGCCAGATCAAGGGTTGGGCAGCAGGGAATGAAGTTTGTTATCTGGTGGCCTGGATCGTGGCTTTTCAATGGAGCTGCAGTGCCATGGCAACTGGATGCCATGGCGCCGTGGCTCCATTAAAGAGCCCTAACTGAATTAGCTGAGGAAGGCCTGTATGTGCAGACGGATGGAACTGAGGTCTGGGCCTGCACGTACAGGCCTGTTCATGATTCTGATCCCGCGGTGTAGACGTGTCCTGTGGGATCAGAATCGCGACTCCCTCTGTGTGTCCGATTCTGGCCGGATGCACAGAGGGCCCAATATATAGAACAGATTCGGGCCTTATTGAGATAACAAGACCCAGGGCAGAACTTCTTGAACTCAGTTCCTCCACAGTATCCTTGAAGATCTTCTGGACTTTGTCTAATTCTGATGTGCCAAGGGACGCTCAATAGCGATCTCAGTCTCCAGTAACATCTGATGGAGAGCTGTCCATGGAATTCAACCTGGTGCCAATATCCCCAATTAGCTGGTAGACAGATGACCCTGGAGCTTCCTGCTTCCCATGCAGCTTATGTCCACAAAGAAACCCCCCTTCCTGCTTCCCATGCAGCTTATGCATACCCAATACAATCTGGTGGAAATATCCTGCTATTTTTCAGCATTTTTCTAACAGTACCTTTAGGACATGGCTGCCGCTTCTCTTGCTCTCCAGGTCCAGGGAATTTCTTATCACAGAGCCCCTCGGCACAATCTGTGTAGTGCTGGAGTAGAGCATGGGCAGAGCCAGGGTGGTCACAGAACTTATCTATATAGTGGCAATATTCAATCTGCAACATAGATCCTGATGGTATAGTGAATAATCATATCGCATCCAGTGATCACTGAATGGGGTGGTTCAGTACTATATTAGGACAAGATGGAGGAATACTAGTTGGATGGGAACAACTGGGGGATGTAGAAAAGCAGTGGGCAAAATTAAAAAGGGATATTTTAAGGGCAACAAACCTTTTTTTTTTTTTTAGGAAAGTAAGCAAATGTAAAAAGAAAATGAAACTATTATAGGTATCAAAATAAGTAGCTGAAATGATAAGGAAAAGAGGGTGATCTTCATAAAATACAAGAGATCACAGAAAGAAGACAGGCAACACTATTTGGAAAAGCAAGAGAGAAACTGAGAAAGTAGTCAGGAAAGCAAAGATGTGAAAGGAAGAAAAAATAGCTAATGCAGTAAAATAGGAGACAAGGCTTTTTTATTTAGCGACAGGAGGAAGTGTCAGACTCAAAGGTAAAGTAGAGGAATATGTAGAATCTAATGAAGATAAAGAGGGATTGCTTAACAAATATTTCTGTTCCCTGTTCACAGATGAAGGTCCATGAGTGGTAACTCAAAAACCTCACACCAATAGAGACAGAAGTGAGTTGGAGTTTGAACAGTTTTCAGAAGACTGTTCATTACGAGCTACCTAAACTAAAGGTAGACAGAGTAATGGGACTGGATGGGATACATCTGAGGCTATTGAAGGAACTTATGGAAGTTCTGGCAGCTCCACTGTCTGACCTTTTCAATGCTTCTTTAGAGTGAAGAATAGTACCAGAAGACTGGAGAAGGATGCATGTGGTCCCTCTACATAAAAGCAGAGGTAAGAAGGAGGTTGGAAACTATAGGCTAGTTAATCTGACTTCTGTGGTGAGTAAATTAATGGAATTGCTGCTAAAAACAGAGGATAGTGAGTTTTTTAGAATCAAATGGATTTCAGGATCTGAGGCAGTATGGGTTTAGTAGAAGCAGGACTTCTTAGACAAATCTGATTAATTTCTTTGACTGGATGACCAGAGAGCTGGGCCAAAGGAGGGTGCTAGATGTGGTGTACTTAGATTTCAGCAAAGCCTTTCAATTGGTTCCACACAGGCAACATAAATAAAATTGAATGCCCTAGGGATGGACCCTAAAGTAACCAACTGTGTGAGAAACTGTTTGAGTGGGGTAAAGGTAAATGGAGTTGACTCTGAGGAGAAAGAACATTAACAAGGACAGTGCCACAGGGTTCAGTCCTTGATCCAATTTTTTAACATTTTTCTATGTAATATTGAGAAAAAGCTATCAGGTAAGGTTTGCCACTTTGCAGATAATACCAAAATCTGTAATACAGAAGACACCCAGGAAGGCATAGATAATTTGAGGCAGGATCTAGCAAAGCTTGAAGAATGGTCAAAAATTTCTCAGTTGAGGTTTAATTCTATAAAATGCAGGGTCATGCATTTGGGTTGCTAAAATCCAAGGGAGCGGTGCAGTATAGGGGGTGACGTACTTCTTCCCATGAAAGAAGACCAGGACCTAGGAATGATTGATTCTGATAATCTTAAGGTGGCCAAAGAGATAGAAGAAATGACAATGAAAACCAAAGAATGCTTGGATGCATAGGGAGAGCAATTTTCATCCAGAAGAAGGAGGTGATAATGCCCCTGTATAAGCCTCCAGTGATACCTCATTTGGAGTACTACGTGCAAATCTGGAGAGTACACCTTCAAAAGGATATAAACAGGATGGAGTTAGGTCAGAGGAAGGGTATTAAATTGGTCAGTGGTCTTTGTTACAAAAGCATATGGGAACAGACTTTAAGATCTCAAGATGTATACTTTCGAAAAAAAAAGTGTGAGAAGGGAGATATGATCGAGACGTTTAAATACCTCTGGCATAAATGCACAGGAAGAGAGCCTCTTTCAATTAAAAGAAAGCTCTGCAATGATGGGGCATAGGATGAAGGTGAATGGGGATAGACTCAGGAATAATCTGAGGAAATATTTCATTATGGAAAGAATGATTACTGTGTGGCAGTGGTAGAGATGAGGACTGTATCTGAATTCAAGAAAGACTGGAACAAACACAGAGGATCTCTAAGGGAAAAAGAAGGGACTGTAGAGCTTAGCAGTTGCTATGGAAGGGCAGATTGGATAAGTTGTATGCAGTGGCAGGATTCGATCCAAACAGGAACAGGTTCGGACTGATCCCACCACCGACAAAACCAAGCGGGTGGCAGCACAGCACACGTTTGTGTTGCCGATGCCACATGCTTGGGCTGCTGGTGTCCACCGCAGGGCAGCAACTCCATAGTGGCCCAGCGTCCCGATCCTCCCACTCACCATCAAACCACTGGTGGGTGGTGGGATTCCTGCCAGTGCAGCACCGGCATCATGATGCCATTTTTGGCCTGTTTCAGCGAACGCGGCCTGTGGCAGGAGCCGGTTCACGCGAACTGTTCCGAACCAGATGAATCCCACCATTGGTTATATGGTCTTTATCTGCCATCATTTTTCTGTTTCTTTGTAACTTAGGACAGCAGATTTATCTGGATAGCAGACAGATGGATGAGAATGCCTTCCTTGTAATGGGCTGCCGCCACAACCACCACCATGACCTTGGTGAAGGTATGAGGGGTGGTCACTAGGCCAAAGGGCAACACCCAAAACTGAAAGTGGCCCCTTGACATTGCAAAGTGGAGAAACTGCCGATGTTCTGGATGGATGGGAATGTGCAGATAAGCCTCTGTGAGATCGAGAGACATCAAGAACTCCCCGCTCCTTACCACCACTATTACCGATCTCAGCATTTCCATATGGAAATGCAAAGACAGTGGTTCATGCCCTTGAGAATCGGGTGAAAGGAACCTTCCTTTTTGGGCATGATGAAATAAATGGAATATCGACCGCAGCCATACTGGCCTGAGGGTACCGGTTTCATGGATTTTAGCTGCAAGAGACAAGACAAAGTCTCTTCTACTGCCCTCGCCTTGCCCTGTGCCTTGCAGGGGAACTTAACATAGCCCACCCGTATGACTTCCAGGACCCATTGGTCGGACGTAATCTGGACCCAGGTAGGGTAAAAATCCTGTAGCCGACCTCCCATGGGTAGCACCCCCACCTAGTCCCCCTCGCTTCATTGTGCTTTTTCTCCCAAGGTGGAGGTGGCTTCAAAACCCCTGTCTGCACCTTAGAAACCTCGAAACCCCTGCCCACTGGAAGGGATTCTGCCTCTCAGGGCCGGGGTAAAGCGGAAGGTCCGAAAATGCTTGAAATGCTTCGCCGGACCCCGATATGATGAGGGGATACGGGCTTCCTTCTGCTTGTCCTCAGGCAGTCGGCCCCCCTTGGACTCTCACAAGTTCTTAATCAGCTTATCTAACTCCTCTCCAAAGAGGAGCTTTCCCTTGAAGGGGAGTTTGCTAAGGCGGGCTTTGGAGGAGCCGTCTTCTATCCAATTCTGGAGCCATAGGTGGCCGCTGCAACTGAGGCCATGCTTTTAGAGAGACTCCTAAAGAGACCATAATGGGTTTCTGCCAGATAGGCTGCTCCCAACTCCAACTTGGCAGCCTCACCAGACAAGTCCAGGTCCCCGAGCTGTTAGGCTCTTTGTGACCAGCGGAGGCACAGCCTCACCACCCAGGCCCCACAGATGGAAGCCTGAAAGGTCAGAGCATTAATATCAAATGCTGCTTCAATAAGGTGTCCAACTTCCTATCTTGGACATCCTTGAATGCCGCACTGCCCTCCATCAGGATTGTCATCTTCTTGGTAACCAATGACACTGTTGCATCCACTTTGGGCAATCAAAGGAGCTCCCGCTCTTGCTCAGGCAGCGGGTATAGGCGCGACATGGTTCACACCCCATTTAGACTGGCCTCCTGCAGATCTCACTCCTCCTGGATCATCTGCCGTACCACCTTATGTACTGGGAAGACCTTCTGTGACTTCCGCACCATCTGAAGAAGTGGATCCTCCAGCACCTCATCCTCAGCTGGGCATATTCAGGGCCTTCAAGGACTCAAAAATGAGTGCCGGCAACTCCTCCCAGCAAAACACTGGCACTATCCGGGCCTGATCCTCCTGCTCTGGGATCTCTCCTTCTTCCAGCTCCTCTTGTAGATCTAGCTCCATATCTGCTTCTGGCCCTTCCGACAATGGTGATTGCTGCCACTTATCCGAGCTTCTGGGCCTCTTGGCCCCCAAGTGCTCCTCCTCCTTTGCACTCGCTGATCTCTTGACTCCCCATTCTAGCACTAAGGGACCGCTCGCCCCTCACCCCAGTTTCCGCAAGCAAAACGCCTTGTGCAAGAGCAAACCTCCGGCAAAAACTCCCCTGGAAGCCCCACCACTCCTGTGCCTGAGGGGTAGACGTTCCAGGTAATGTAGAGGGGCCAGGGATTGGCTCCTGTGAAGGAAATGCTGACCCACCTTCTTCATGGGTCTTCTGCGATATGGAGGAGCTCTCCTGCTGCGTATTGTCCTGCAGGTCCTGCTCCAAATTAGCAGCTTCTTGCGTGCAGCCGAGGCAAAGCCCTGCCTCTGAGACTGCTACTCGCCGGCTCCCACACACCAGCACTGCTGTCTGGCCGGCATGGTATGAAGAGGGAGAGGCTCCCTGAAAGGCCCTTCTTCCCCCTAAACTTCACTAGGCAGGGCATAGGCTTCACTCCAAAGCCCCCCCCCCCCTCCCTATGGGTCCAAGGCACCACCCGGAAGGAACTGAAACCTAGCCAGGCCCCCGTATATTCAAAACCAGATAGCTAATCAAAATTAAATAAACTGAAAATAAACTCAAATAAAGAAGCCAGAGAAAAGAAAAAGAAACTAAATCTGAACACAGGCAGGAACGTGCAATAATCTCCCCTGGTGCCAAAAAACTCTGGCGGGAGACAAAAGCAGAGAGCGCCTGGACCTGAGAACTAAAAGCGTGCCTTTCTTTTCCCGCGCTGTTGCAAGGCTCCTCCACGCAGTAACAGGCTTCGCTCTGCTCTGATACTCAGCCTAGAAGACAGCTTCGGCGCTGAGGGGGGGTAACTGTGGCTGCTGGCCTGCAGATGCTGCCAACGCGGTGGCTTCTCACCTGATGACGGGTTTGGGAGCCACCAAAAGACTCAGCTGCAGGAGGCCTCCTCAACAAGCAACCCCCCTGGCTAAGGAAAAGGGGGGGGGGATCCTCCACCCAGCTGCCTGCTTCTTTTTGCCTGCCTTTTGTCTGGTAAATTAAGGCCTTAGTCCTCTTTCTTTCCCTTTTTTTTCCCCACTAACTTAACTCTAAACTTGCCTAACTAAAATCAAATAACCTGTGGCATACAGGGAAAGAAAACTTAAGTTCCTCCCAACTCTAGCCTAAGCTCCTTAGTTGTCCCTTCAGTGAGTGCAGCACCCTGGCTCACCACCTCCTTCAGCTGGTTGGAGACTGAGCATACTGGGGCTGGTGGGCTGTGCCAGCTGTATAAGTACACTGGTGTCATCAAAAAGATGACGTGCTCAGTCTCCAAACTGCTGAAAGAGTTACACTACCCCGGAGGTGCGGGACTGGACTGGAGGGATAATAAGGAACTTTAGTTTACTTCTATAGTGCTGTGCTGATGACATAATCAGCCTTGGGATTTGGAGGAAAGTGGCAAGGATAAGCTTGTTTTAGCTGCTTTTCAAAAAATGTCAACATGATTGGCTAAGTACTGGTGATTCTGCCTCTTCTCCTTTCCAAAGTAGCTCCAGTTTGTCTGCTTTACCTTCTCCCTGCAGGCACAGATTGCCACTGAAAATAAATGGCATTGATGAGGAGTTGCTTCAAACCGGTTCCTTGGTTTGTTTAAAGGTATATAAGCCGAAAATGTCTTCATTCATCACGTTTTATTATTTGCCTGAAAATGAATGCATACTCCTACGAGATAAGTTGCTGTGCTGGAAGTGAAGGACAAATATTATAACATAGCAGAAGATTACAAAGGGGAAAGAGGGCTTGTTTCATGGAGCACTCAGCCGGCTGGAGTTTAGCTCCCTTGCAGTGGATCTGATAGAGATTTGTTTATTCCCCTGAAGCAGATAAGTTAATTTTATGCTTATCGAAATACCATGTTGTGTCGGGATTGGGATAGTCCTGTCAAGTTATTATTTTGTTAAGATTTTGATAAGCAATATAAATGTAGCATTTCATTTGCACTGCATCAGCTGGGTTTGGACATGGACCTATGATGAACAATGAGCATTCTAGTGTTGGCCCTTGAGTCTAGTATACTGAAGGGTCCATTGGACCTTGATAAGGTCTACATATGTTTGAGGTCCATTCCTTTTTCCATTAGAGGAACAGAGAAATCTGATGTTGTTTGGGATTATATGTATTTGTACTTTGGCTACATATATTTAATTCTTTATAAAATACTAGCACAGATCCTGCAGAAATTGTGGGCAAAAGAACCCACATACATTTACTTGAGAGCTTGAGAGCTGGTGTAAATGAAAGCACATATGATAAGCCCTATTGCGTATATTTTCTAAAGTATGTACATAAATTGCGATGCCAATCATGCTGTTGCTCAAAGAGTACTGACCCTGTTTTGCCTTTTATGTTAAGTTATATTCTGATTTGATTTAAATTACAGCTCTTTGCTGCTGCTAGGCTCTGACTTATTATGAAATTTAAACTACAAGCTCTCTGCTGGGTTCCAAATTTAACCAGAAAGCTCTCTTCTGTGTTTTAAATTTAAACTTAAACTGCTGCTACTAGGCCCTGACTGATTTAACAAAAAACACTGGGTTCACAGATTAATTAGCTTTAATACAAAAAAGTCCTTTCAGAAAATTCTCAGAAGTATATACTCACAATTGCAGATCTCTCTCCAGAAGTAGCAGTCCCTTTTTCTAGTCCTTCAAAACTGAGGATCACAGAGCACTGGTTGAGCTATTTATGCCTGTGCTGCTTCCCGTTCCACTCGCAGGACCCAAAAGGCAGGCAGAGCTCCGGAGTCTCAATGTGTGGATGAGACAATGGTGCAGAGATGAGGGGTTTGGATTTATTAGGAACTGGGGAACATTCTGGAGAAAGGAGGGGCTCTTCCGAAGGGATGGGCTTCACCTTAACCGGGATGGAACCAGGCTGCTGGCATTAACTTTTAAAAAGGAGATAGAGCAGCTTTTAAACTAGATAATAGGGGAAAGCCGACAGTCACCATAGAGCGCATGGTTCAGAAGAATGTATCCTTGAAGGATACTACCAAAAGCAGAGAGGTTCCAAAAAAGAGTAAAGTAGCCCAAATGCCCTCGAATAAGGAGCAGACAGAGCTTAAAGATCCCAAATTACCCATGTCGACCAATAGCCAGATTAATATGAATAAAATACATTCTCTAAAATGCTTGTATGCAAATGCTAGAAGTCTAAAAAATAAGATGGGAGAGTTAGAATATATAGCACTAAATGAGAGGTTAGATATGATTGGAATATCAGAGACATGGTGGAAGAGGACAACCAGTGGGACACTGTGATACCTGGGTACAAACTATATCGTAATCATAGAGCTGATCAAATTGGTGGAGGGGTTGCGCTCTATGTTAGAGAGGGCATTGAGTCAGAAAGGATTAAAGTTTTGCAGGAAACAAAATTTGCAGTAGAACTCTATAGATTGAAATTCCATGTAAAAAGGGGAAGGCGATGACAGTGGGGGTGTACTATCGACCGCCTGGCCAGAATAAACAAATGGATGATGAAATGCTCAAAGAAATCAAGGAAGCTAACAAAAGTTACAGTGCAGTAATAATAATGGGTGATTTCAATTACCGCGGTATCGACTGGGTCAGTGTCACGGCAGGACATGCTAGGGAGATAAAGTTCCTAGATGAAATGAATGACTGCTTCTTGGAGCAGCTGGTTCATGAACTGACCAGAGGGGAAGCCATATTAGACCTAGTCCTTAGTGGAACACCAGATCTTGTGCAAGAGATAAGGGTGTTGGGGCCACTTGGCAATAGTGATCATAGCATGATCGCATTTGATTTAATTAGTGGAGGAGGGATAGTAAGGAAATCCACAGTACTACCTTTTAACTTTTGAAAGGGAGACTATGATAAAATGAGGAAAATAGTTAAGAAAAAACTAAAAGGAGCAGTTGCAAAGGTTAAAGACTTACATCAAGCTTGGGTGTTGTTGAAAATGACTATCTTGGAAGCCCAGACCAGCTGTATTCCACGCTTTAAGAAAAGTGGAAGGAAGTCCAAAAAACTGCCAGCAGGGTTTAAAGATGAGGTCAGAGAGGCTGTTATTGCCAAAAAAGCATCTTTCAGGAAATGGAAAAAAGAGCCAAACGACGAAACCTGGAAACAGCACAAGCACAAAAAGTCAAATGCAAGGCATTGATAAGGCAGGTAAAGGGAGAATTTGAGAAGAAGCTTGCTGCAGAAGCAAAAATGCGAAATAAAGACTTTTTCAAGTACATTCATAGCAAAAAACCTGTGAGAGAGTCAGTTGGTCCATTAGATGATAGAGGGGTTAAAGGGGCACTAAGAGGAGACAAGGCAATAGCGGAGAGACTGAATGAATTCTTTGCTTCGGTCTTTACTGAGGAAGATGTAGGGATGTTACCCATGACTGAAGTGGTATTTAAAGGTACGGAAGAATGGAAGGAAATATCGATACTTTGGGAAAATGTATTACAACTATTAGATAAACTGAAGAGTAGCAAATCACCTGGGCTGGATGGTATACATTCAAAGGTGTTGAAAGAACTGAAATATGAGATTGCAGACCTGCTATTAGTAATCTGTGAATTTTCATTATAATCATCTGTAATACCTGAAGATTGGAGGATTGCCAATGTAATGCCAATTTTTAAAAAGGGTTTCAGGGCTGATCCGGGAAACTACAGACCGGTGAGCCTGACGTCAGTACCAGGAAAAATGGTAGAAACCATCATAAAGAACAAAATTACTCAGCATGTAGATAGTCATGGCCTAATGGGAGACAGCCAACATGGCTTTAGACAAGGAAGATCTTGTCTTACTAATCTATTATGTTTTTTTGAAGGTGTGAATAAACAGGTGGACAAAGGTGAGTCAGTTGATATAGTGTATCTGGACTTTCAGAAAGCCTTTGACAAGGTCCCTCATCAGAGACATTTGGCAAAACTAAAGAGTCATGGGATAGGAGGCAGTGTGCTATTGTGGATCAGGAACAGGTTAAAAGATAGAAAGCAGAGGGTAGGGCTAAATGGCCAATTTTCCCAATGGAGAAAGGTAAATAGTGGTGTACCCCAAGGATCTGTCCTGGGTCTGCTGCATTTTGATATATTCATAAATGACCTGGAAAAGGGAATAACGAGTGAGGTTATCAAATTTGCAGATGACACAAAACTATTTAAAGTTGTTAAAACCCAAGAGGATTGTGGAAAATTGCAAGAGAATCTTGATAAATTGGAAAACTGGGCATCAAAATGGCAGATGAAATTTAATGTGGACAAGTGCAAAGTTATGCACCTAGGGAAGAACAACGCAAACTATGGTTACACGATGCAAGGTTCCACATTAGGAACCGCCACCCAGGAAAATGATTTAGGCATTATTGTGGATAACATGTTAAAACCCTCGGCCCAGTGTGCAGTGGCGGCCAAGAGAGCAAATAGATTGCTAGGTATCATAAGGAAAGGAATGGAAAATAAAACAAAAGATATTATAATGCCTCTATATCGTTCCATGGTGAGACTGCACCTTGAATATTGTGTGCAATTCTGGTCACTGTATCTTAAAAAGGATGTAGCATTATTAGAAAAGGTTCAGAGAAGAGCCACCAAAATGGTAAAGGGGATGGAAGGATACTCCTACGAAGAAAGGCTAAAAAGGTTAGGGCTCTTTAACCTGGAAAAGAGACGGCTGAGGGGAGATATGATAGAAGTCTATAAATTAATGAACGGAGTGGAACGGGCAAATGTAGATCAATTGTTTACGTTATCAGAATATAGGGCTATGTTTACTAAACGTGAATAACGCGCGTAGTATGACGTTAACGACCGTAAGTGCCGTATAACGCGCGTACCGACGCGCTAACGACCGTTAACGTCATACTACGCGCGGTAAGCGTAGTTAACGATCGTAAAGCTCCGCGGCGCGTTAAAACAGCGCAGAAGGTGGAGAGTGGGCGGAGAGAAGGGGTCAATGGGCGGAGAGTGGGCGGAGAGAGGCTCCCCTCATACTAACGCGCGGAGTGTCAGAGCTCACCTCCAACGCAAATGAAAACCTGTCGTTAAAGGCATTTAAAGGGAAGAGAAACCATTTACGTCAGCAATGTACAGAAAACCGGGGAAACCCACAAAACGTGAGCAGTGTGATACATGTGCACAGAACAAAATATCACATAAAACGTTAAAAATGACCACAAGAAACATTTTAAAAAGCAGAATTCAGCTGGGCAACAGTGATAGCAATGGGCAACAAGGAACAACACTCCATGGAAAGCACCAAACTAAAAGGAAATGATGTGTGGAAGGGTCTACGCTCCGCAGACCCTTGCAAAGAGCATTACATTGTAAAGGAGCTGTCCTGGGTGTGTGGTGTAATGTTTCCCAATGATATCATTGTTGCCCAGCTTGGTTATGGGTGTGTGCCCCTTTTGTGAGGTAATATCTGCGGTTTATGTGCACCTTTGTCTGCATACAAGGTAAATGAGGCCACAGTAAACCTGTTGCAGAGCAGGGTTTCTGACTCGTCAGGCCGGTTTAACTAACTCCAGGGACTGCATGGTCTCTGTGGCCACAGTGTGGTGCAACAGACACAGCCAGTGCCTGTAAGACCAGAGGGTCACAGGTTCAAATCCCAGTTGGGGCTCCTGCCAACCCAGTCCCCATAGTTTTACCCACCACTAAACAGTGATAGTAAAGACACTCCTGTAGTGCAGAGAACATACGCATGGCCTATATTTTACCACACCAAACACAGACACCAGAAACAGGCACATTACCTATAGCAGAGTCCCGCAAATGCAGTCCTGGAGGGCCCCACAACATTCCGGTGTCATGCTGCCTCTAATAAAGATGCCTGTGCTGCATAGCTATGCACCACCCCCATGGTATGCAGATGTAGCTCATGCATATCTATGAGAGACAGCATGAAAACCCGAACAGTGTGTGGAACACCAGGACTGGAGTTGGGGAGCTCTGCCGTAAAGCAGCAGCCAACAGGGCCACACACCCACCCACAGGCCCCATTGGCCAATGCCAGCTGGAGAGGCAAGACATTGGGCCCTGCCTGTATCTCCCAATACTAGCAGTTGCATACCTTAGCAATGCCACCCTACACCTGGGTATATGGTACACAGCTATCAAACGTTTCCTCTGATAACTGGCAGATATCAATTCCTACATTAAGCACATTTTGCTCATTGAGCTCCACCATAACAATCATTCTGATGTCTGCGGTGTGTGCTGCAGGTCTGGTCTCTGACAGTGTTCACAACCCTGGGGAGTGACCCCCCAACACTCTTGTGTACCATATCCATGCCTGTACTATGCCCAGGACTGGTGTGGTGGTATGGCTGCTGACCACCTCTATAGTAGCACAATGCTGGCATAGGTGTGGGGGTGGCTGTCTGTCTATCCAGTGTGTGGTGGCTGCAAACACCTTCAACAGCCCACACTGCCAGCACTGTTGCCAGTATTGGGCTGCCAATGTGCATAATGAGGAGCAAGGTACCATGGGTATAGGCCGGACAGGGTGGCCTGGCCAGGGTGCATCTGCACAGGGCATAGGGCAGTGACAGGCACATTGTAGTGCCCGGCCACCAACTACACAGACAGGGTGACCTCAGTATATCCTGCTGAGAGATCACTCTCACCCTGACTGTGCAGTGACCACAGCATGGCTAGGCACTCCCATAGTGCTAGCTAGTATTTCTCTCATGTGATACATATGGGTTTCCTTCTGGGGCCCAGTCACTGATGTATTTGCCTGCTGTGTATGCTGACATCCCAGTTCTGGGTGCAGGCATCTCCACTGGGCACTGGCAGACTGTTTGCAGCTGGTAGGTGTTGTGATGGAGTGGCTTGCAGGGTGCAGTGGCTGATGGCTTGCACCAGGGGAATATCAGATAGTGGTGGGGTGCAGCATACCATATCCAGGCCTAATGTCTGTCTGCTATTGTGTTATGGCTGTGTACAGAGCTGCATTGACTGCCCTGTGGGGTGTCTGTTCCCCAGCAGGACTGGGGTTCATGTTCCCCTCTACTGCCACCGTTGCAGCACGGTAGACTGTGGATCTTTTGATAGGAGACCCTGTTTGCCTCCCTCAGCCCTGGGGGAGGGGTGTGGTGGTGGTGCATGGGGGCTGTACCTGACTGAAACAGACAGAGATGTCCAAGGTGTTCCTGCAGAAACTACCTATCTCACACAGTAACACTGCTTTGGACCTGCGCCATGGCCGGTGCTGTGGACCTAGTGCTGGGCGCCTCACTGCACCCTCAGGGTGAGCACAGTACCCGCACAATGTGACGGTGTGTAGCTGCTCTGTGCCAGTACAACACACAGTCGGTACCCCCTACCAGGCCGAGGTGCTGTGGGGGTGCATTCCCCATGGTGTGTATCTGTGGACAGCTGCTTTGCATGTGCAGTGCATCATGGGTGTGACTGGCCCAATCCAACCCTGTGAAACACCAGCACCTGCTCACAGGCTCTGATAAGCCATAGGCCATCACACGTACATCTGTTAGCATACTGCATAGGTGCAGGACGCCCTACAATGTCTGTAATATAAGATGCCCACACTGGTAAAAACACACGTACCCACGCACGTAAGCAAACACGTACCCACGCACGAATGTAGGCGCGTCGCTACGCACGTACCAACGTACGTGGCTAGGCACATTCCGAGGGTGTTTTTCTGACACCAATACTCAGCGTAACGAAAAGCATGCCTCCTCTTTCCTTCTGTAATGTACAGGGTGATGCCTGAGATAGCCTTCTGTGTTAGGCACACTGGGGGCTCGAACCCATGCTGCCTGTAACAGCGGTCAGTACCGTAACCATTGTGCTACAGCTCTGTTTCAGTGCTTTGGGGTCTGTTTACTAAATCGCGTTAGTGCAGTTCGCGTTAGGAGCCGCGGTAGTGAAAGAAACGCCAAATAAGGACATGGGCGGTACATCGTCACCACTACCGCGCGTTAGAAAACGTAACGAGCGTTACCGGGCGCCGTGCCGCGTTACTGCGCGTCAATCGTAAGAAGACGTACAGACACAAAGCACTGAAACAGAGCTGTAGCACAATGGTTACGGTACTGACCTCTGTTACAGGCAGCATGGGTTCGAGCCCCCAGTGTGCCTAACGCAAAAGGCTGTCTCAGGCATCATCCTGTACATTACAGAAGGAAAGAGGAGGCATGTTTTTCGTTACGCTGAGTATTGGTGTCAGAAAAACACCCTCGGAGTGTGCCTAGCCACGTACGTTGGTGCGTGCATTGGTAAGTGCGTAGCCGCGCGCGTACATGCGTGCGTGGGTACGTGTTTGTTTACGTGCGTGGGTACGTGTTTGTTTACGTGCGTGGGTACGTGTGTTTTTACCAGTGTGGGCATCTTATATTACAGACTTCGTAGGGTGTCCTGCACCTATGCAGTATGCTAACAGATGTACGTGTGATGGCCTATGGTTTAGCAGAGCCTGTGAGCAGGTGCTGGTGTTTCACAGGGTTGGATTGGGGCAGTCACACCCATGATGCACTGCACATGCAAATCAGCTGTCCACACATACACACCATGGGGAATACACCCCCACAGCACCTCGGCCTGATAGGGGGTACCGACCGTGTGTTGTACTGGCACAGAGTAGCTACACACCGTCACATTGTGCGGGTACTGTGCTCACCCTGAGGGTGCAGTGAGGCGCCCAGCACTAGGTCCACAGCACCGTCCCTGGCTGAAAGAGGCCATGGTGCAGGTCCACAGCAGTGTTATAGTGTGAGAGGTAGTTTCTGCAGAAACACCTTGGACATCTCTGTCTGTATCAGTCAGGTGTAGCCCCCATGGACCCATGCACCACCACCACCACCCCCTCCCCCAGGGCAGCAAACAGGGTCTCCTATCAAACGATACATCATCTACCTCCCTGCAAGGTGGACGTAGAGGGGGAACATCAACCCCGGTCCTGCTGAGGGACACACACCCCACAGAGCAGTCAATGCAGCTCTGTACACATCCAGAACACAATAGCAGACAGACATTAGGCCTAGATATGGCATGCTGCACCCCACCACTATCTGATATTCCCCTGGTGCAAGCCATCAGCCACTGCACCCTGCAAGCCACTCCATCACAACACATACCAGCTGCAAATAGTCTGCTAGTGCCCAGTGGAGATGCCTGCACCCAGAACTGGGATGTCAGCATACACAGTTAAATCAGTGACAGGGCCCCAAAAGGCAACCCATATATATCACATGAGAGTAATACTAGATAGCACTATGGGGGTGCCTAGCCATGCTGTGGTCACTGCACAGTCAGGGTGAGAGTGATCTCTCAGCAGCACATACTGAGGTCACCCTGTCTGTGTAGGTGGTGGCCGGCCACTACAATGTGCCTGTCACTGCCCTATGCCCTGTGCAGATGCGCCCTGGCCAGGCCAACCTGTCCGGCCTCTACCCATGGTACCTTGCTCCTCATTATGCACATTGGCAGCCCAATTCTGGCAACATTGCTGGCATTGTGGCCTGTGGAAGGTGTTTGCAGCCACCACACACTGGATAGACAGACAACCACCCCCACACCGATGTCAGCATTGTGCTACTATAGAGGTGGTCAGCAGCCATACACACCACACCAGTCATGGGCATAGTACAGGCATGGATATGGTACACAAGACTGTTGGGGGGTCACTCCCCAGGGTGGGGAACACTGTCAGAGACCAGACCTGCAGCACACACTGCAGACATCAGAATGATTGTTATGGTGGAGCTCAATGAGCAAAATGTGCTTAACAGAGGAATTGATATCTGCCAGTTCACATAGCAAACGTTTGATAGCTGTGTACCATATACCCAGGTGTAGGGTGGCATTGCTAAGGTATGCAACTGCTAGTATTGGGAGATACAGGCAGGACCCAATTTCTTGCCTCTCCAGGTGGCACTGGCCAATGGGGCCTGTGGGTGTGTGGCCCTGTTGGCTGCTGCTTTACGGCAGCGTTCCCCAACTCCAGTCCTGGTGTTCCAAACACTGTTCGGGTTTTCATGCTGTCCCTCATAAATATGCATGAGCTACATCTGCATAACATGGGGGTGGTGCATAGCTATGCAGCACAGGCATCTTTATTGGAGGCAGCATGAAACCGGAATGTTGTGGGGCCCTCCAGGACTACATTTGCGAAACTCTGCTTTACGGTAATGTGCCTGTTTCTGGTGTGGTAAAATATAGGCCATGTGTATGTTCTCTGCAATAAAGGTGTGTCTTTACTATCAATGTTTAGTGGTGGGTAAAGCTATGGGAACTGGGTTGGCAGGACCCCCAGCTGGGATTTGAACCTGTGACCCTCTGGTTTTACGGACACTGGCTGTGTCTGTTGCACCACACTGTAGCCACAGAGACAGTGCAGTCCCTGGAGTTAGTTAAACCGGCCTGACAAGTCAGAAACCCTGCTCTGCAACAGGTTTATTGTGACCTCATTTACCTTGTATGCAGACAACGGTGCACATAAACCTCAGAGAATATCTCACAAAAGGGGCACACACCCATAACCAAGCTGGGCAACAATGATATCATTGGGAAACATTACACAACACTCCCAGGACAATCCATTACAATGAAATGATATTTAAAAGGGTCTGTGACGCGTAGACCCTTCCACACATCATTTCATTTGTATTTGGTGCTTTCCAGGCAGTGTTGTTCCTTGTTGCCCATTGCTATCACTGTTGCCAAGCTGTATTATGCATTTTAAAATGTTTCCTGTGGTCATTTTTAACGTTTTATGTGCTATTTTGTTCAGTGCACATGTATCACACTGCTCACGTTTTGTGTTTTGCTGTACATTGCTGACGGAAATGGTTTCTCTTCCCTTTAAAAGCCTTTAACGGCAGGTTTTCATTCGCGTTGGGATTGAGCTCTGAATTACAGCACGTTAGTGAGGGGGAGCCTCTCCACGCCCCCTCTCCGCCCATTGACCCCTTCTCTCCGCCCACTCTCCACCTTCTGCGCTGTTTTAACGCGCCGCGGGGCTTTACGATCGTTAAGCGCGGTTTCCGCGCGTAGTACGACGTTACCGGTCGTTGGCGCGTGTTTACGCGCGTTACACTGCACTTACGGTCGGTAACGTCATACTACGCGCGTTACTCACGTTTAGTAAACATACCCCATAGAAAGACTAGGGGACATGCAATGAAGCTACAGGGTAAACTATTTAAGACTAATAAAAGAAAATATTTTTTCATTCAACATGTAATCAAACTCTGGAATTTGTTACCAGAGGATGTAGTAAAGGCTGTTAGTGTAGCTCGGTTTAAAAAAGATTTGGACAAGTTCCTGGAGGAAAGGTCCATAAACCATTATTAAGAAGGGACCCAGGATATCACTGCTTGACCCAGTACAAGCATTGTGGAACCTGTGTCTTTTGGGGAAACTGCTAGGTACATATGACCTAGATTGGCCACTATTGGAAACAGGATACTGGGCTTGATGGACCTTGGTCTGACCCAGTATGGCATATCTTATGTTCACCTCAGAACATGCCTACTTCAAAGTCAAATGCAAGTGCAGGCATTCTTGTCATCACACCCACTTGTATTCAAGGGGTAATCTAAAAAGAGGCGTTTTGCTACATATAGTGGTAAAAGAGGCTTTATAAAATCACCCACTACACGCGTATAAACACCTCTCTATTAACCATAGAACAAATTGATATTCAAATACAATGTGTACAGATGCCGTATGTTTGAAAATCAACTAGGTTTGTGCAGACTGAAAACAGCATAGCCGATTAGTCCCCTATTGAAAATGCAACGTGAATAAACAAGATTTCAGTTCCCGAGTAGGAGAGGGGAGCCTGAGGTGGTGGATGTGAATGAGTCACAGGAGGAGGCAGAGCAGAGAGGATGTCAAATGCTCAGCTTTCCACTTCAAGCCTATTCGGGCCCCTCAGATGAGAAAAGTACAAGGAACAAAGTACAGAGTAATAGGGAGTGCATGCAAATTCTGGTCCGAACCCCACACCCCACCCTTGCCTTGTCAGCGTTTGGATATACAGCCCTTGATTTCATAGGCTTTCTAGTGGAGTTTTCACAATTTCCAAATGATGCCAGTAGACTAGAGGGTTTTTTTCTTTTTAGTCTGCAGTTCCTTGCATTGCCCCAGTACAAGAATTTTCCAAAGATGATTCCACGGTTAAGCTTTATAGTTTACACAGGATCCATTTCCTTCTTGTCTATTCCACATGAGACTCGTACATTTACTATTCAACCATACTTTAGTCAAGGATATCATTATTTTCCAATTCAGTTTTATAAGGAGCATCAAAAAGCATTTCATAATGAAATGAAATAGTCAGGTTGACAGAAAACTGTATGAATTTTTTGAAGTAGCTTATTTTTCGGTAGGTTGCACTGCTGCAAGGCATGCAGGTACCAAAACTCTACAAAAGGCAGTTTTCCTTTCAAAACTGCCTATAATATCCATGAGTACAGAAGTCCCCACCAGCTTTGCACCTGCTAGAAGCAGAATAGGGCAAAACACCATACACAGATTGATTGTATTCTAACACCTTTGTGATGAATACTGAGAGCCTGAGTCAAAACTTATTACTGGCGGTGAAGAGGGTCAAATTAAGGATTGTAAATGAGCCCAGTGCTAGCCGTCAGGATGGAATGTGATTCAAATTAACTGCACAAAATCCTATTTAGGATATTCAACTTCAACATGGCTCCTATGCAGTTACCCCTGTGTGCCTGTCTGTTGGGAATTGACCACCATTAAAGGGGCAGTCTTACAGTATAAGGAGCCATACAAAGTAATGTGTCATCAAAACACGTAAGCCACCTGTCTTCATTGACTTACATATGTGGATGGTCATTTGTACGAGCACTTTAGCTGGTCTCTATTCTATAAGTTCATGCGGCAGACCAATAATGTCTACTTTCAATGTGGGCTTGCACAGGCGGAGCATACACAGCTATAAAATACTAGAAGCACATTCTTTAAAAGTCTATGCATGGGCATTAACACCAGCCTAAATATAATGCATGTTTTCAGTCACTTATGTCGCTATTTCAATAAAAAAAGGAGGCACCTGCTTTTCCTTATAAAATAGGCTTAAAGATAAGTGCATTCTGGGTGCTTAAAACTAGGTGCCTGGTTAAAAATTATCCCCCATAAGCCCAGCATCTCCCTGCATCTACTTATGTGAGATTCTGATTCTTAAATAAGGTTCAGATATTTTCAGCATATATCCATGAGTAATCTCCTGGTGCTCTCCTGACCTCTGACTTCAGATTCAACAAAGTCATGTTTTCTGAGTAAATATAAGATGTACAGCTCATAGAAAATAGTTATAGAGGGCTCCAAGTCTAGACAGAGTACCACAACAAGGTAAGTAAAGCTATCCAAACACATTCTTCTTATTTGCTTAGCACAACACTGGAAAATACTCACAACCTTTTATTTTGACATTTAAAATATTTAGGACACTGCCCCTTTGTTTTACATTAAAATAAAGCTATTTGAACTCAATTAAAACATTATCAGATGTGTCGGTCCTGACCTACAACAACATGCCATTCAAATTTAATATCTCTTTTATATGAAGGTATAGCATGGTTCATAGCTGGTCTACCAAATGCATATAGGACAATTGGTCTCCATCCTTCTTTTCTGGTACAGTCCACAACTGAGAGGAGAGGTGATATGGAGGCAGAGGAGCAGGGAGAAAAGCAACAAGACCAGTGAAGAAGGATGGAATGAGAGTAGTATGAGGAGGCCAAGAAGGAGCAGAAGAGAAAGCAGCAGGAAAGAGGTGGCTACCTAAGCTCGGACAGAAGAGAAGCCAGGATGACATGCAAAGCATGGGGCAAGGGCCGAAAAAGGAGAAGAGAGTGGGATAAGATGAAGGAGAAGGAAATTCCATCCAGTTGACCACAAGGTACCAGGAGCATAATAGGCTACAGCACACCCTGTTAGCACATGTCTCCAGGTGAGAAAAGTACAGATGTTGAGAAAAAGAATGCCCTGCTTCTGAAGAGGGCGATAGAAAAATATAACTTCCCATGTGGAAGAGACCCCACCAGAAAGGCAGGTGCTGCCAAGTAGAAGATATGGACACTAATCACAGTTGAGATAACCAACTTCAGCATCATTCTACAAATACTCAAACACACAAGCATTCCTACCATGATGCCAAGCACATGTTTCAACTCAAACTGTCAAGAAAATACAATATGTGCCCCCCCCCCCTGTAGAGGAGCAACAGAGAATGACCAATCTGACTGGTTTTGAGGAGGGCCTCATCGACTAGAACAGTGCTTCCCAACCTGCATGCCATCATGCCTAATCAGATGTGCCATGGAAAGGGCATCATTCAAGAAAGCATGGGGCAAGCACAGATGATCTCTGAGGGGGAAGAAGGAGTTGTAGAGATTGGGCTGTAAATTTGGATGGGCAGATTGTTTAGTCTTTTTCTGCCCTTATTTTCTATGTTTATCTGTATTACTCTGTATTTTTAATAAAGTTTGTGCTTGATTGAAATTTATATTATTTGCTATTCATTTCTGTATTCCCCTATTTTGCATGTCCCTTCAGCCCTTTTGGATGTTAAACAAATCCCATGCATTCTGAGCCACATATTTTACATGTTAATGATTTGCAAGCAATAGTTTTACCTGTATTATTTGGCTCATTTGCATACTCATTTCCTTAGAGTACAAGATTTCTGTGCATGCATGTAGTTCGGGTTACTTTTGGACAAGGAGAAAATTAAAGTGATTGTGGCAGTCAAAATAAGCAGATTATGGGATTATTTTAGAAGCATCTCCACATTAAAAAGCAGCATTTGCACATGTAGATTGCCATTTTGGGATAGAGGAAGATGCTTACCATATTTAAATTGCCTGGAGGTGTGGTGAAAGCAGGGTGATGGAATGGTTAAATTATAGATATATAAGTACCTGCTGGAAGGGGTAGCTGTGAATGTCTAGGTTTGCCCCCTCTGGATCTGGATGCACCCCCATTCAAACAAGAAGTGCCTGATCAAAGTGAGCACCACCAGCAACTCCTCATTGGAGGCTTTGGATAAGCGCTATATTGCTGTTTTAATGCTATTGCCACTGCTGCAGGTCCTGGAGAGGGGAAGCAGCAGGGGAAGAGGTGGGAGCAGAGGGGCCACAGGAGATCCCAATGACAGTTGAAGAATTGGTTCCATGTGCAGGATGCCTGCATGCTGAAGCTTTTAGGAAACAAATGGAGGAGCTCAGAGAAGAGGTGATAAGGCTGAGGAGCATTCAAGATAGTGAGAAGTACATTAATGAGATGCTTCTTGAAACATCAAGCTCTCTAGCAGAGGAGAAGATGACAGCCTACAGAATGACGAAGGTTGGACACGAGTCACCAGGGCCTGCAGAATCGCCAATCCAACTCCTCTAGTCCTTGAACTGAAGAACCGTTATGCAGCCCTGGAAGTAGAGGAGGTGAAAGCATCCCTGGAAAAGGAAGAACCAGAGCTTGAGCACCCCAAATTTGCAGAATCAGTGACCACAAAGAAGCGAAGGGTAGTGGTGGTTGGTGACTCTCTTCTGAAGGGTACAGAGGTGTCTATCTGCCGACCAGATTTGAAGTCCAGAGAAGTATGCTGTCTGCCAGGTGCCATCATCCAAGATGTTGCAGAAAGTTTGCTGAGACTGATCAAGCCCACTGACTATTATCCAAAGTTGCTCATCTATGTTGACACAAATGATACTGCCAGGTATCCCTCTGAGCATATTAAAAATGACTTCATGGCTCTGGGACAGAGGGTAAAGCAAATAGGGGCGCAGGTGGTGTTCTCCCTGTTGAGAGTAAAAGCCAAAGCAGAGAAGCTTGCATCCTAGAGATAAAGGCATAGCTGCGTGGATGGTGCCATCGAGAGCGTTTTGATTTCCTGGACTATGGGATGCTGTTCCAAGGGTTGCAGAGCAGAGATGATGTCCATCTGTCCAAGAAGGATCGACATGTCTTCAGTAGCAGGCTGGCTAACCAACTGCAGAGGGCTTTAGACTAGATTCGTTGGGGATGGGTGAAGAAAGCCCCCAGGTAGGTGAAAGCCCCAGGTAAGTGAAACATTAAATACCTTTATGGAAATGGGTAAAAGGGGTAACATATGGAAAGCAGTGTATAGAAATGCCTGTAGCATGAAAAGATCTCAGATGCAGAGGCTTTAATGGGAGTGGCTGACTTGGATTTAGTGGCAGTAACAGAAACATGGTTCATGGACAAAATGACTGGGATGTAACTATACCAGCTATACTTCATTCAGAAAGGACAGCGTAGGAAGAAGAGGAGGAGGAGTGGCACTATATGTAAAAAATTATATTAAAGCTATGGAAATATAGGTCTTAAAAGGGAGAGAGGAGGCACTGTGGGTTAAACTAGAAAGAGGGAAAGAGAAATCTATTTGTATTGGTGTGGTATACAGACTTCCCTTACAGGGAGAAGTGGACGAGGAGTTAATTGAAGACATACACAGCATTGCCAGGAAAGGGGAAGTGCTACTGATAGGGGATTTCAATATGCCGGATGTTGATTGGCACATCCCTGCTACAGTATCATCTAGAAGTAAGGAGATCCTGGATTCTCTACAGGGAGAACTATTCAGGTAACTGGTAACAGAACCCACACGTGAAGGGGCCATACTGGACTTGAGGGTATGTTTACTAAATGACGCTAACGGCGCAGCGGCGGTATTATCGCGCAATAATGGCGCTTTATCGCACAATAACGTCACTTATCGTGTGATAACATGCCTATGGTGTTAAGGCACCCTAACGCCGTGAAATCAGGCCCTAATGGGCAGAGGAAGGGTTCCCAGAGGGCGGAGAGAGGGGGTCAATGGTTGGACAGTGGGAGGGGAGAGGCTCCATGCACACTAACGCTGTGGAATCCGGGTCTGAAAACTAACGCCAGTGAAACCTTCACGTTAAGGCACATTTGCAGGAAAGAGAAACCATTTACGTCAGTAATGTACAGCAATGCACAGCAATTTACCCATGTCTAACAATAGCCAAATTAACATGAATAAAATACATTCTCTAAAATGCTTGTATGCAAATGCTAGAAGTCTAAAGAATAAGATGGGAGAGTTAGAATATATAGCACTAAATGAAAGGTTAGATATGACTGGAATATCAGAGACATGGTGGAAGGAGGACAACCAGTGGGACACTGTGATACCTGGGTACAAACTATATCGTAATGATAGAGCTGATCAAATTGGTGGAGGGGTTGCGCTCTATGTTAGAGAGGGCATTGACTCAGAAAGGATTAAAGTTTTGCAGGAAACAAAATCTGCTGTAGAATCTATATGGATTGAAATTCCATATAAAAGGGGGAAGGCAATGGCAGTGGGGGTGTACTATCGAGCACCTGGCCAGAATGACCAAAAGGATGATGAAATGCTCAAAGAAATCAAAGAAGCTAACAAAAGTTACAGTGCAGTAATAATAATGGGTGATTTCAATTACCCTGGTATCGACTGGGTCAGTGTCACGTCAGGACATGCTAGGGAGATAAAGTTCCTAGATGAAATAGATGACTGCTTCTTGGAGCAGCTGGTTCATGAACCGACCAGAGGGGAAGACATATTAGACCTAGTCCTTAGTGGAACACCAGATCTAGTGCAAGAGATAAGGGTGTTGGGGCCACTTGGCAATAGTGATCATAGCATGATCGCCTATGATTTAATTAGTGGAGGAGGGATAGTAAGGAAATCCACAGTACTACCTTTTAACTTTCGAAAGGGAGACTATGATAAAATGAGGAAAACAGTTAAGAAAAAACTAAAAGGAGCAGTTGCGAAGGTTAAAGACGTACATCAAGCTTGGGTGTTGTTGAAAAATACTATCTTGGAAGCCCAGACCAGCTGTATTCCACGCTTTAAGAAAAGTGGAAGGAAGTCCAAAAAACTGCCAGCGTGGTTTAAAGGTGAGGTCAGAGAGGCTGTTGTTGCCAAAAAAGCATCTTTCAGGAAATAGAAAAAAGAGCCAAACGACGAAACCTGGAAACAGCACAAGCACTGGCAAGTCAAATGCAAGGCATTGATAAGGCAGGCAAAGAGAGAATTTGAGAAGAAGCTTGCTGCAGAAGCAAAAACGCGAAATAAAGACCTTTTCAGGTACATTCGTAGCAAAAAACCTGTGAGAGAGTCAGTTGGTCCATTAGATGATAAAGGGGTTAAAGGATCACTAAGAGGCGACAAGGCGATAGCGGAGAGACTGAATGAATTCTTTGCTTCGGTCTTTACTGAGGAAGATGTAGGGATGTTACCCATGACTGAAGTGGTATTTAAAGGTGCGGAAGAATTGAAGGAAATATCGATACATCGGGAAGATGTCTTACAGCTATTAGATAAACTGAAGAGTAGCAAATCACCTGGGCCGGATGGTATACATCCAAGGGTGTTCAAAGAACTGAAATATGAGATTGCAGACCTGCTATCAGTAATCTGTGAACTATCATTAAAATCATCTCTAATACCTGAAGATTGGAGGATCGCCAATGTAACACCAATTTTTAAAAAGGGTTCCAGGGGTGATCCGGGAAACTACAGACCAGTGAGCCTGACGTCAGTACCGGGAAAAATGGTAGAAACCATCATAAAGAATAAAATTAATCAGCATGTAGATAGTCACAACCTAATGGGAGACAGCCAACATGGCTTTAGACAAGGAAGATCTTGTCTTACTAATCTGTTATGTTTTTTTGACGGAGTGAATAAACAGGTGAACAAAGGTGAGTCGGTTGATATTGTGTATCTGGACTTTCAGAAAGCCTTTGACAAGGTCCCTCATGAGAGACTTTTGGCAAAACTAAAGAGTCATGGGATAGGAGGCAGTGTACTATTGTGGATCAGGAACTGGTTAAAAGATAGAAAGCAGAGGGTAGGGCTAAATGGCCAATTTTTCCAATGGAGAAAGGTGAATAGTGGTGTACCCCAGGGATCTGTGCTGGGTCCGCTGCTTTTGACATATTCATAAATGACCTGGAAAGTGGAATAACGAGTGAGGTTATCAAATTTGCAGATGACACAAAACTATTTAAAGTTGTTAAAACCCAAGAGGATTGTGGAAAATTGCAAGAGGATCTTGATAAATTGGAAGACTGGGCATCAAAATGGCAGATGAAATTTAATGTGGACAAGTGCAAGGTTATGCACCTAGGGAAGAACAACCCAAACTATGGTTACACGATGCAAGGTTCCACATTAGGAACCACCACCCAGGAAAAAGATTTAGGCGTCATTGTGGATACCATGTTAAAACCCTCGGCCCAGTGTGCAGCGGCGGCCAAGAGAGCAAATAGAATGCTAGGTATGATAAGGAAAGGAATGGAAAATAAAACAAAAGATATTATAATGCCTCTATATCGTTCCATGGTGAGACCGCACCTTGAATATTGTGTGCAATTCTGGTCGCCGTATCTTAAAAAGGATATAGCGATTTTAGAAAAGGTACAGAGAAGAGCCACCAAAATGGTAAAGGGGATGGAAGGATACTCCTATGAAGAGAGACTACAAGGTTAGGGCTCTTTAACCTGGAAAAGAGACAGCTGAGGGGTGATATGATAGAAGTCTATAAATTAATGAACGGAGTGGAACGGGTAAACATAGATCGATTGTTTACCTTATCAGAATATAGAAAGACTAGGGGACATGCAATGAAGCTACAGGGTAAACTATTTAAGACTAATAAAAGAAAATATTTTTTCACTCAACGTGTAATCAAACTCTGGAATTTGTTACCGGAGGATGTAGTAAAGGCTGTTAGTGTAGCTGGGTTTAAAAAAGGTTTGGACAAGTTCCTGGAGGAAAGGTCCATAAACCGTTATTAAGAAGTGACCGAAGATATCAATGCTTGACCCAGTACAAGCATTGTGGAACTTGTGTCTCTTGGGGAAACTGCTAGGTACATATGACCTAGATTGGCCACTGTTGGAAACAGAATACTGGGCTTGATGGACCTTGGTCTTACCCAGTATGGCATATCTTATGTTCTTATGTAAAGTCAGGGAAACCTAGAAAAAGTGATACTTGTGATACATGTGTACGGAACAAAAAAGCACAAAAACACAGAAAATGACCTGAACAAAAATTAAAATCCCCATAACCAAGCTGGCCAATTGTGATATTAATGAAAAACATTAAAAAACAGTACTGAGAAAGCTAAAAAAAAAAGATATCATGTCTGGAAGGGTCTATGCTCTGTCCCCCTACAAGGTGAATGATCCCACATTGAAATAGCGCTGATCAGGGTTTTCCCTTTATATTGGGCAGCTTTCTTATGGCGTGCATATGTACCGCAACAGCAGGGTGGGCATGTAGGAAAGGGCAACTGTACAGATGCCGGAAATGGGATACAGAGGGCTGCAGGCGGCACATGCTGTGGTGCAGCTGGGGCACAGTGCGGACTAGGCAGATGCCTAGGTGGCACATAGGAATGCTGAAACTGTAGAGCATCTAGACAGCAACTGATGAGGGCCCAACATGGGCACGAGTGTGTTCCTCACAGTGTCACAGGAGATAGTACCCAGCAGGTACACCCAAGGGCACAGGACATTGGCAGACGGTGGGGGGGGGGGGGGTAGCGCACATGTCCATGTAGGCACCCCTACCCGAGAACCCACACCATAGGCAGCTGCCTACCAGCATACTGGATGGCCTGGGACTGCGCACCACGAGCACCACCGGCATAATGGCATGGCAGCATGGTGGCGGAGGTGTGCTGGTGGCGGAGGGGGCAGTGGCATCTGCCCACAGCAGACCAAGGCCTAGCCCCATTTAGGTGGGTGCCGTGCATTGCAACAGACAGGGTATGTCTGACAGACAGTCATGGTATCCCCAGGGAATGAACTATCCTTGTGGCAACAGTGTGGTGCAGTACACACAACCAGTGTGTTCATGAACAGAAGGTCACAAGTTCAAGTCCCAGCTGTGGCTCCTGCCAATCCAGTCCCCATATTTTACCCAGTACTAAACCATGGTAATAACGACGGAACCTTTATTGCAGATAACATCAACATGCCTGAAACACCTATATTTTACCCTACAGAGCACAGACACTATAAACATGTGCAATACCTAGAGCAGTTTCCCAACTCCAGTCCTGGAGGGTCAAACACTATTCAGGTGTCATGCTTTCTCTAATAAATATGCCTGTGCTGCATTTGCATGAGCTGCTCCATGGTATGCAAATGTATCACATGCATATTCATTAGGGACAGCATGAAAATCTGAACAGTGTTTGGCCCACCAGGACCGGAGTTGGGAACCCCTGCCCTAGAGCAGAGGCCAACAGGGGTACAAACACCCACACCCACAGGCTCCACTATCCAACGCCTCAAGAAGAGGCAGGCTGTTGGGCCCTGCATGCAACAGCATCTCCCAATACTTGCACTTGCATACCTTAGCAATGCTACCCTAAACCTGGGAATACGAGGGGGTACCCAAAAAAAACAGGAATAACATTGCCGTGGGTGGAGCTTGTGTAGTACGCACTTCTGCCGCTAGACGTGTATAGTGCAACTCATTGTCAGTTCAGTGCCTCCTGTGTTGTCGACCTGGCTTGTTCTGTTCATCTGCAGTGATTGTTTTTGCTAGCGCTGTTTAGTTCTTGTTTATTTTTTTATGATGACAAGTTTAAGTGAACAAAGTGCAGCTGTGAAATTTTGTTTTCTACTCGGTAAAAATGCTGCTGAAACTGTTTTAATGTTGAAAACAGCTTATCAAGATGACGCTATGGGAAAAAGTCAAGTGTACCAGTGGTTTGCTCGGTTTAAAAATGGCGACATGTCGATTGATGACAAACCTCGTTCTGGGCGTCCATCAACTGCCCGAATCGACGAAAATATTGAAAAACTTAGGGGTCTGTTTACTAAAGGCCGGTGTTGTGCGGTCCGCGGTACCGAGCGGGTGCCGTATAAGGAGTGGGCGTTCCGTCGTGAAGAACAGAAGCTGTGATTGACAGATGCGCTAAGGTGCGCGGCGCCCGTGTGGTTAGTGCCCTGTGACATTACGGCGTTTGATCTGTGCACATAGATCACACTGCTCACGGTTTTTGGGCTTCCACTATTGTGCTGCACATTGCTGACGGAAACGGTTTCTTTTCCCTGCACAGCACCTCTAACGCGAGTGTTTCACTGGCGGTAAATTTCTTTGCAGATTCGGGCACGCTCCTGTGCGGCGAGTCTCTCCCCTCCCACATTCCGCCCACTGACCCCGTCTCTCCGCCCCTAGGGGGCCTTCCTCCGCCCTCATTTCGCCTTGGCACGCCTCTTTCGCACATTACCGCCCCGCAAATGTGCGCGTTGTCGGCGCACGCTTGCGGGACCCGTTAATGTGCCGCGCACTCGTACGGGGCGCTTAAGAGCACTTAAATACATCTTTTAGAGCGCTCATGTGCGCCCCGTACATGTGCGCCGTTTAGTAAACAGACCCCTTAGAGAGCTTGTGCTCACAGACCGTCGACAGACAATTGATCAACTGTCAGAGATTAGTGGGTTATCTTGGAGCTCGGTTCAGCGAATTTTAACGGAAGATTTGGGAATGAAAAGGGTTGCTGCCAAGTTTGTTCCTCGGGTTCTGACTGACAATCAAAAGGAACATCGAGTTGAAACATGTCGTGTTTTGAAACAACAGCTTGAAACTGATCCAGATTTTCTGTCACAGGTCATTACAGGTGATGAGTCATGGTGCTATGGTTACAACCCAGAAACAAAGCAACAGTCAAGCCAATGGAAGACGTCATCGTCACCCCGTCCAAAAATATGTCGTCAAGTCAACTCAAACATCAAAACAATGCTGATTTGCTTTTTTGATGCCAAGGGGGTAGTTCATTTAGAGTTTGTTCCCCCAGGTCAATCAAACCTTTTATTTGGAAGTTTTAAGAAGATTGCACAACAGTGTTCGTCAAAAAAGACCCGATTTGTGGCAGACAGGAGACTGGTTCTTCCACCACGACAACGCACCTGCACACACAGCCATCTCTGTTAGACAGTTTTTGGCTAAAAATGGCATGGTTCCGCTGCCCCACGCACCTTACTCGCCTGACCTGGCTCCGTGCGACTTTTTATTATTTCCACGCATGAAAAGGGGCATGAAAGGACACCGATTTGACAACATTGAAGAAGTCAATAAAAAAAAGAGGGAGGAGCTGTCAGCCGTTTCTAAAGATGACTACAAAAAATGTTTCAAACAGTGGAAGCACCAGTGGGACAAATGTATCAGTTGTAATGGAGAGTATTTTGAAGGCGATAAGGTTGTTTTGTAAAGAATTTGAAATAAATAGCTTTTAAAAAATAATTCCTGTTTTTTTTGGGTACCCCCTCGTACGTTACACAAATATCAAAAGGTTGCTATGATTAATGGCAGATAGCAATTCCTAAGTTAAGCACAATTTGCTGATTGAGCTGCATCATAGCAACCTTTCTGATATCTGTGGAGTGTGTTTCAGTTCTGGTTTCTGACAGTGTTTACCACCCCGGGGAGTGACCCCAACAGTATTGCATACCATAGCCATGCCTGCACCGTACTCAGGACTGGTGTGGTGGCCAGGGCTGCCAGAAGCCTCTATATTTGCACAATGCTGGCATAGGTGTGGGAGTGTGTGTCTGTCTATCCAGTGTGTGGTGGCTGCCAACACCTTACTCAGCCCACACTGCTTGCACTGTTTCCAGTGTTAGCCTGCCAATGTGCATAATGAGGAGCAAGGTACTGTGGGTATAGCCCGGACAGGGCGGCCTGGGCAGGATGCATCTGCACAGGGTTTAGGGCAATGGCTGGGACATTGTAGTGCCTGGCCACCACCTGCATGGACAGGGTGGCCACAGCATGTCCTGCTGGGAGGTCACTCTCACCCTGACTGAGCAGTGACCATGGCATGGCTAGGTTCCCCCATAGTGCTATCTAGTATTTCTCTCAAGTGATATTTATGGGTTCTCTTTGCTGGGGCCCAATCACTGACTTATCTGCTTGGTGGGTGTGCTCATATCTTCTCCAGGAACATGCACTATGGACTAGCTAGCAAACTGTCTGCAGTTAGTATGTGTATGGCTGGAGCACCTTGCAGGGTGCAGTGGCTGGAGACTGTCAGATAGTGGTGGGGTCAGCTGAGCATTTCTAGGCCTACTGTCTGTCATCCATTGCCTTATGGATGTGTACAGATCTGCATGGACTGCCCTGTAGGGTGTCTGTTCCCTGGCAGGACTGGGGTTGATGGTCCACTCTACTGCCATCATTGCAGGGATGTAGAATATGGATCTGTTGGTGGGAGATCCTGTTCCCCACCCCTGAGCCACACAGAGCGGGTTGGGTGGTGCTACATAATCTGCCTATGGCTCCAAACACCCCTCTCCCCTTAAATCATTTGACCATGGCACCCAAACAGGATATGCACTATTCTGGGTACATCATAGTCCATAAGGGCTAGATGTGACTGAGAAATACAGATGGACACAGGTGTATCCTAGGAGTGTCTGCAGGAACTACCTACCACACACTGGCACTGATGGAGACCTGCAGCATGGTCTGCTTCAGCCATGCCAGGTGCTGCGGACCTGGTGCTGGGCACCCCACCTCACCCTCAGGGTGAGCACAGTACCCCCACAATGTGAGGGTCTGTAGCTACTCTGTGCCAGTGACACACACGGTCAGTTCCCCCTACCAGGCCTAGGTGCTGTGGGGGTGCATACCCCATCATGTAATCATCTGTAGACTGCTGATTTGCATGTGCAGTGCATCATGGGTATGGGTGGGTTAACCCTATCCTAGTAACCGCAGCAGACAGTTTGTGTGGTGACCTGCAGTCCTTCTGTAGCCAGCCAGGGGTTTGATAGCAGTTATAGAGATGTAGCGCACTGGTTACTTCACTGCCTGTGGAGCCAGAGATCATGGGTTTGATTCCACCGTGGTGTTATTTGCTAGGGCTGTCTGAGGCATTTCCTTTTTTAATTGAAATTAGTGCTGCCAGCAAAAACACCCTCACAGTGCTGTAACCTTAAGGTGCCTCATAAGGCGCCCTATAAGGTGCCCTATAGGGAACATTATAAGGTGCCTTGGCAGACAGTGCACTTTATAATGTGCCCTCTGGAGTACCTTATAGGGTGCCTTAGGCGGCACCTTAGGTTATTGCACTGTGAGAATGTGTTTGCTGGCAGCACTAATTAAAATTAAAAACAAAAATGCCTCAGACAGCACTGATTTATAGTAAAGGGTAATGCCTCAAACAGCCTTACTCATTAAGCCCACTGGGGGATCAAACTCATGAGCTCTGTACCATCAGTCAACATATCAACCATTATGCTACAGCTCTGTCACTGTGCTTGCAGCTCATTGTGCCTAATTAAGGCTAATGCGCATTAACGTGCATGGCTCCCTCTATTGCCCGATAATGAGCGCAGCGCATGTTATCGCGTGATAACTCTTGCTTGCTACCTTAAAACCAGAACGCCCACTCCTTTTATGGCATCCTGCACATTATCGCTGGGCGCACGTTAAGACGCTTTAGTAAACATACCCCTTGATTTTTATCAATGGTGAAAACATTCTGCACCCAGTGATCACCAGATGGTGTGGTTCAGTATTAGAACTAGAGCTGTTAAAATCCATTCAAATGCAAGGGTTTTAGATTTTAAGAAAACTAACGTTGTAAAGGTGTGCCAATACCTCAGGGAGTCGTTAGCGGGATGGGAACAGCTGAGGGATGTAGAAAAACAGTGGGCAAAACTGAAAGAGGATATTTTAAGGCAACCAACCTTTTTGTTAAAATGGTAAATGTAAGAGGAAAAGGAGACTGCTATGGGTTTTGAAAGAAGTAGCTGAAAAGGTGAACAAAAAGAGGGAGGCCTTCATGAAATATAAGAGATCACAGAGAGAGGAAGACAGGCATCTGTATTTGGAAAAACTTATAAAAACTAGCAAAGTAGTCAGAAAAACAAAGATTCAAAAAGAGGAGGAAATAGACAATGCAATAAAATGGGGGGACAAGACATTTTTCAGATATGTTAGTGAGAAGAGAATGGGCAAAAGTGGTATTGTCAGACTCAAGGGTGAAGGGGAGGAATATGTAGAAGCTGATGAGGATAAAGAAGAATTGCTTAACAAATATTTCTGTTTTATGTTCACAGATGAAGAACCAGGAGTAGGATCTCAGAAAACACCCACAAACAGGAATAGAAGCAAGGGGCACCATGAACAATTTTCAGAAGACTGTGTTTGTGAGAAACTTGCTAAACTTAAAGTAGACATAGCAATGGGACCAGATCGGATACCCTCGAGAATACTGAGAGAACTTGGGGATGTTCTAGAAGCTCCACTGACTGACCTTTTCAATGCTTCATTGGAGTCAGGAGTGGTGCCACTAACACGGAAGTAAGGATGTGGTTGAAAACTGTAGGCCAGTTAATTTAACCTTGGTGATGAGTAAATTATTGGAAGCCCTGCTGAAAGAGAAAATAGTGAGGTTTCTTGAGTCCAACGGATTACTGGATCCGAAGCAGAATGGATTCACCAGAGGCAGGTCTTGATTTCTTTGACTGGGTGACCAGGGAGTTGGACTGAGGGAGAGCTCTAGATGTGGTGTATTTAGATTTCAGTAAAGCCTTTGACACCGTTCCTCACAGGCGACTTATAAACAAACTGAGCACCCTAGGGATGGACCCTAAAGTTACTGCTTGGGTTAGAAATTGGTTGAGTGAGAGGCAAGAAAGGGTACAGGTAAATGGAGCTCACTCTGAGGAGAAGGTTACCAGTGGTGTGCCCCAGGGACCTGTCCTTGGTCCAATTCTTTTTAACATCTTTGTTAGTGATATTGCGGAAGGGCTGTTTGCCTCTTTGAGGATGATACCAAAATCTGCAATAGAGTAGACCCCCGGGAAGGTGTAGATAACATGAGGAGGGATCTAGCTAAGCTTGAAGGGTGGTCTATTATTTAGAAGCTGAGATTTAATGATAAAAAATGCAAGGTAATGTATTTGGGCTGCAGCAATCCAAGGGAGCGATATAGAATAGGGGGTGAAGTACTTCTGTCCACAAAAGAAGAGCGGGATCTAGGCGTGATTTTGTCTGATAAACTTAAAGTAGCTAAACAGATAGAAAAGGCAACGGTGAAAGCTAGAAAGTTGCTTGGGTGCTTAGGGAGAGGAATGACTAGCAGAAGAAAGGAGGTGATAGTGACTCTGTATAAGTCTTTGGTGTGACCTCATTTGGAGTATAGTGTGCAATTCTGGAGACCGGACATTCAAAAGGATATAAACAGGTTGGAGTCAGTACAGAGGGTGGCTGCTAAAATGGTTAGTGGTCTTTAAAGCATATGGTTAGTGATTATAAAGCATATGAGGACAGACTTAGGGATCTTAATATGTATACTTAAGAGGAAAGGCGGGATTGAGGTGATGTGATTGAGATGTTTAAATACCTCCATGGCATAAATGCACAGGAGGAGATCCTCTTTTGATGGAAAGCAAGCTCTGCTGCGAGGGGACATAGGATGAGAGTGAAAGAGATAGACTCAGGAGTAATATGTGGAAATATTTCTTTACGGAAAGAGTAGCAGATGTGTGGAATAGTCTCCCAGTGGAGGTGGTAGAGAAGAGGACAATATCTGAATTTAAAGAAGCATGGGACAAACACAGAAGATCTCTAAAGGAAAAAAGGGGATGTTGTAGTGGTTGATAAGGAAGGGCATGCTAGACAGGCCATGTGGTCTTTTTCTGCCGTCATGTTTCTATTTTTCTATGGATTGAGGTTCATCCAAGGTGCCTGATAACCTTGCACCAGTCCTGGTTATTTAGAGTTGCAATCCCTTCATTTTGCTTATTGATGGTTTGCTTCTCACAGTCTTTGAAGTTTATAAACGTTCATATTTAGAATAGAATAAAATTCATAGTTATATTAACACAAGACACAACAGTGCTTTTCCCCATTAAATTCTCTGGAAGTAGACATTTATTTATTTAACATATTTTTTTATATACTGCCTTTCAGATTCTCAAGGCGGTTTACATAGAACAGAACTTGTTTACATAAAACGTTTCATTAGAACTATGTACAAAAGCTGTTAACAGTGCTTACATCTAACAATTAACTATTTACATTGTCTATAATCTGGGATTATAGACAATGTTTTACATAACTGATGGGTTATGGAAATGCTCGGTGAATAAGTGAGTCTTTAGGAGTTTTGTGAAGTCTGTTGTGTCTGTGGTGGCTCTCAGGAGGAGTGGGAGAGAGTTCCTTAATGAAGGGATGTAGAATTTGAATGCTCTGCGTAGGGTATTCTGGGAGATGCCTGTGTGTGATGAGGAGCTTGCAAGTGAGTTTTGGTGCTGGGTTCTTCTTGATCTGTTGTCAGGGGTTCTTCTGATTATGTTTTTTAGGCAGCCGGCAGATTAGTTGTGTTAGATCTTGAATGCCATCATTATGGCTTTGTATTTTATTTTGGAGCTGATGGGGAGCCAGTGAAGTGATTCAAGTATGGGAGTGATGTGGTCATGTTTGCTGAATCTAGTGATTAGTCGGGCTATTGCATTTTGGGCTAGTTGTAAGGGTTGGGTTGCACGTTTAGGTAAGCCATGTAGGATTAGGTTGCAGCAATCGAAGTGCGGTGTAATTAGTGCCTGGCAAACAGATCGGAAGTGATTCTGATTGAGTAGAGGTTGGAGGTTTTGTAGGAGCTTCATTTTGTAACAGACCTTGGAGGTAGTCTTGCTAATGTGGGACTGGAAGTTGAGCTTCTGGTCAAGATGGATTCCCAGGTACTTTACCACACTTTTTACTGCACACTTTTTACTGCACACTTCTTGTCTTTCTTGCTTTTATATCATTGTTCTAATGGATTTAATTTTGGCCTGCCACACATTCAGTCACTATCTCTGGATAAATGCTGTCTCCTCCTTAAGAACATCAAGATGAAACCATGATTGGATGGCATTTTATATATTATTTTATGTCATTATATGCTTGGCTAACGTGTGTCATGGCTGAAGGGGCATATGCCACCAGGCTTCCCTGTGCACGCAAGATGTCCCAGACCAATGTGTGTTTCGTGGGCAATAGGGTGGCAGTTGAGTCCAGTAATGATTCTTCTTCATCAGGTTCACCTACAAAACCCTTGTTAGAACTTTTACTTACTATAGATAGTCAAGTTTCATGTCTTTTTGGTGTTCTACCAACGCCATTGCCGACCCCTAGAGACCATTTCAAGGACCTCTAGACTAATTGTGAAAAAAATGAAAAAAGGAATTTGTGATATAAAACTGAGTACTGAAGTGAGAATTATTGTTTCGATCCATTAAGGTTTCTCTAAAGTACTGTATAACATTATGGAAAGTGCAAGTGTTTTTTCCATTAACAAATAACTGCTTTTAACTGCATTGATTTGACGCTAGTTGTTTTCTGTTTCTCTGAATTGCATTTGCATAATGATCTATAATGTACTCTGCAGCAAACTATTTGGCAAACCTTCATAGGATCAAAAGTTAAAAATCTAAATATTAATCATTTTTGCTCTTCATTTGGCAAAATTGTGTCACTAAAAGATTCCTGCCTTATTATTAAAGGGGACTCGGGATATCACTGCTTGACCCAATACAAGCATTGAGGAACCTGTGTCTTTTGGGAAAACTGCTAGGTACTTATGACCTAGATTGGCCACTGTTGGAAACAGGATACTGGGCTTGATGGACCTTGGTCTGACCCAGTATGGCATATCTTATGTTCTTATGTTCTTACCTACCCTGTACATTCTTGCCTTCCTATTGTGCTATCACTATCTTGCTTGATCCATGGATCTCTCCTATATCTGCTCTCCTCATTATCACTATTCAGATATGCCTTCCTCTTTAAGTGATCTTATCTGCTCCCACCTCTCTACCCCAAACTGTAAGGTAAATTTGGATTTGCGGCCAAAGATGCTTTTAGTCTGCCATTGTTTTGGTTTCTTCCACTTACACTGATAAACTGTCCCAGACATATTCCTTCTAAGCCCCGCCCCTTTCAACTTCATATGAGACCACCTTGTCTCTGAGTTTTGTAACCAATGGGACATTCTACTTTTTTTAGATCATTTTTTGGAAAGAGAAACAAAATAATGCCTAATGCTTTGGTCATATTTTTCTGTCTGCCTGTGTTTCCTTTTTGCCTATGGCCCTTGCAACATGAGAAAATCACCAAATGGCTTTTGCAGAAATTTAGTGGATGGTATTTAAGAGCAAATAGACCTCGCCTGACAAATATTGAGTCAATCCAGTTGCAAATTATTATAGGATTTTACTGTCAGTACTTTGCTACTGGTGTGCTGTGTTAGCATGAAGCAGAATCTATTGTTACCTGAAGTTCAAATCCTATCAGCTTAGAGCATTATTAGCATACTGCTGGCATAATGGACAGAAGATGGTAGTGTCGGCACAGTTAGAAGAAGCAAGTAGAGATGAAAAGGAGAAAATGAACAACGGGAACAGAGACTATCAATACAAGTGGAGCCCAATTCAACAAGGGGCACGTCCAGGCCATCTGGATGACCCCGAGCCGGACGGGCCTGCTAGAACCCAATTCTGCACCACAGGAGCAAAACGCTCCTGCGGGTGCAGGATTGGTCCCGGAGATGGCCCACCCTGCCCCTGCAGTCGGCCTGGGGACATCCTCACTGCCTCCAAGCCAGCCAACCGCATTGCTGTCCCCCTTTACCCTGCCGCCTGACCACCAACATGGCCAGCTAGGGCTTGGATTAGGTGTCAGGGACTCACCGTGCCTGCCATTGATGCTGCCAGGGGGCTGGCTTGGCTGGCTGAACTGGGAGGGGGGTGGCCAGTACTTATTCTACCTCCAAGTTGGAATAATCTGGTCATCCCCCAGTGCCCCCAGGACGTACATGGCCATAAACAGAATTGACCCTGTATGTCCGGGTGCCAGCGCTGCCCATGCTCCTCCCACTCTTTGCCCCTGTGCTGCCCCCATCCCCGTGCAGCCCCGCTATACGCCTTACAGAATCAGGGCCATAAGGTTTATAGGAAAATAATTTTTACTCTTTTCTTCTTACTTCTATTATTACTCTTTACAAAATCAGATATAAATAACAAATCAAAAATCAAAATAATCATTCTTTTTGGTTGCCTATTAATATCAACTTATGCCTATTTATAATACTAAATATTAAATGGAGTGACCTCATATTGCATTGGAATGATAACTTGATTCGGATTTCATATCACTTCATGCTCTACCATCATTGCTCAACTTGCCAATATAATTGGAAAAATGGTAACTGAGTTTATTACGTTATTGATACAATTCACACTCTAAAATTCATAGGGCCCGATATTCGAAGGGCATTTACACGGTTTACAGCCCAGTAAACCATGTAAATGCCATAAATCAGGATATTCAATGGCACTTACATGGTTAGTGCCGTTGAATATCCCATTCAAAGCCCTCTACATGCCCCGATGCTCTGCTGTTGGCATCAGGGCAGTTTGGGAGCATTTTGGGGTGGAGCTTTTGGCTCGCCTAGTTTTAGCCATGGATGCTAACCGGGTAGTGGTGCAATATTGCCGCTACCCAGTTAATCTCAGTGGCTCCGGGGCATGTGGGGCAACGCGGCATTGAATATCCGGTGCGAAGGGTTGGCAGGCAGAGCTTTGCGCCGTAGCGGCACATAGCCTGCCCAATACACCATCGGGCCCATACTTCCTAACTAATGTCACTGTTTATTCTTAACTGATGTCACTGCTAATCTTGTCTGTATTATTCACAGTCCAGTTTTATCACTTTTTATATATCACGACATGACATCCACAAACTCTTCTGAACTCCTCCTTCACATTCAACCATACCCATTACAATAAAAGGCATATTTGAGATAGGACATGGAAATAGGAATTAAGATGTTGGGATAATAATGTTCACAATTCCGTGATTATTTTAGAAAAAGCTCTGCTAAATGTGGAGCCTTCTCTAAAATAGTGCAGAGTGCACGTGCATTTGCTGATATATGGGGCCAAAGGAGTTATTTTACAAATCTACATGTGAGAAAAATCAAAGGGGGAGACTCGGTAACTTCCAAGGGTAAGTACAGGCACTCACACATAGATGTCATCCATTTTGCAAACTTACATGAATAAACATTTCAATCAGCGGGTGGAAATCAATAATGAAGGATTTAGAAAGATGACCCACTTAATCCGTCCTCTAAAGAGAAGGTAGAAATATGCACTTTTAAGAAAACCTAAACATGTCAGGGAACATCTGTAAATCCCGATGTGGACAACAGCCCCTGACATTCTCTCTGGTAATTTCTACATAATAAGAATATCCATGTGCACGGAACAAAAGTACAAATAAACATTGAAAAGGACCCCAACAAAATATACAAAAAACATAACCAAACTGGGCAATAGTGATAGTAATGGGAAACATCAAAAAACACTCCCCAGAAAGCCCCCCAAAAAAGATATGAATTTTGGAAGGGTCTACGCTCCTTCCCCATACAAGGTGAATGATCCCACAGTGAAATAGCACTGATCAGGGATTCCCTCTCCATTGGACAGCTTTCCTATGGCATGCACATAATCCACAACAGCAGGGCGGGCATGTCGGAATGGGCAACTGGACAGATGCTGGGAAAGGGGACACAGAGGGCTGCAGGCGGCACATGCTGTGGTGCAGCTGGGGCACAGTGCGGACTAGGCAGATGCCTAGGTGGCACTTAGGAATGCTGAAACTGTACAGCAGCCAGACAGCAACTGATGAGGGCCCAACATGGGCACGAGAGTGTTTATCACAGTGTCACAGGGATAGTACCCAGCAGGTACCTCCAAGGGCACAGAACATTGGCAGGCGGTGTTGGGGGGAAGCGTGGATGTCTATGCAGGCACCCCTACCCCAGAACACCCACCATAGGCAGCCGCCTACCTGCACACTGGATGGCTTGAGACTGCACACCACCATCACCACCAGCAGAAGGGCATGTCAGCATGGTGGCAGAGGGGTACTGGTGGTGGAGGGGGGCAGTGGCAGTTTCCCAGAGCAGACCATGGCCTAGCCCTGTGTAGGTGGGTGCCATGCACTGCAACAGACAGGCCTTGCCAGACAAACAGTCATGGTATCACCAGGGAATGCACTGTCTTTGTGGAAACACGGTGGTGCAGTGCACACAACCAGTGTGTTTGGAGGCAGAAGGTCACAGGTTCAAGTCCCAGCTATGGTGCCTGCCAACCCAGTCCCCATATTTTACCCACTACTACAACATGCTAATACAGACAGAGCCTTTATTGCAGATGACGTAAACATGCCCAAAACACCTACATTTTACCCTACAGAGCAAAGACACCATAAACAGGCGCATTACCTAGAGCAGAGTCTCCCAAATGCAGTCCTGGAGGGCCAAACACCATTCAGGTTCCATGCTGTCTCTAATAAAGATGCCTGTGCTGCATATCTATGCACCACCCCCATGGTATGCAGATGTATCTCATGCATATTCATGAGGGACAGCATGAAAACCCAAACAGTGTTTGGCACACCAGGACTGGAGTTGGGAACCTCTGCCGTAAAGCAGCAGCCAACAGGGGCAGACACACCCACACCCACAGGCTCCATTAGCCAATGCCTCCTGGAGAGGCAGGACATTGGGTCCTGCGTGCATCTCCCAATACTAGCACTTGCATACCTTAGCAATGCCACCCTACACCTGGGAATACGGTACACAGCTATCAAAAGTTTGCTATGATTACTGGCAGATAGCAATTCCTACGTTAAGCACAGTTTGCTGATTGAGCTCCATCATAGCAACCTTTCTGATGTCTGTGGAGTGTGCTTCAGGTCTGGTCTCTGACAGTGTTTACCACCCTGGGGAGTGACCCCCAACAGTATTGCGTACCATATCCATGCCTGCACTGTGCCCAGGACTGGTGTGGTGGCCTGGGCTGCTAAACACCTCTATAGTATTACAATGCTGGCATAGGTGTGGGAGTGTGTGTCTGTCTATCCAGTGTGTGGTGGCTGAAAACACCCTCCACAGCCCACACTGTCAGCACTGTTGCCAGTATTGGCCTGCCATTGTGCATAATGAGGAGCAAGGTACCATGGGTATAGCCCGGACAGGGTGGCCTGGCCAGGATGCATCTGCACAGGGCATAGGGCACTGGCTGGGATATTGTAGTGCCCGGCCACCACCTGCACAGACAGGGTGGCCACAGCATGTTCTGCTGGGAGATCACTCTAACCCTGACTGAGCAGTGACCATGGCATGGCTAGGCTCACCCATAGTGATAAATAGCATTTCTCTCATGTGATGTTTATGGGTTTCCTTTTGGGGGCCCAGTTACTGACTTATCTGCTTGGTGTGTATGTTGACATCCCAGTTCTGGGTGCATGCATTTCCATCAGGAACATGCACTATGGACTATCTAGCAGACTGTCTGCAGCTGGCATGTGTCTTGATGGAGCGCCTTGCAGGGTGCAGCGGCTGAAGGCTTGCTGCAGGAGAATATCAGATAGTAGTGGGGTGCAGCTTAGCATATCCAGGGCTAATGTTTGTCTGCTACTGCTTTATGGATGTGTACAAAACTGCATTGATTACCCTGTAGGGTTTCTGTTCCCCAGCAGGACTGGGGTTGGTGGTTCTCTCTACTGCCACCATAGTAGGAAGGTAGAATGTGGATCTGTTGGTGGGAGACCCTGTTTACCACCCTCAGCCCTGGAGGAGGGTGGTGGTACATAATCCTCCTATGGGTCCATAGGGGCTAAACCTGACTGAGACATACAGATATATCCAAGGTGTGTCTGCAGAAACTACCTATCTCACATATTAGCAGTGCTGGGTGCCCCACCTCACCCTAAGGGTGAGTGCAGTACCTGCACAATGTGACTGTGTGTAGCTACTCTGTGCCAGTACCACACACAGTCAGTTCCCCCTACCAGGCCGAGGTGCTGTGGGGGTGCATACCCCATCTTATGATCATCTGTAGACTGCTGATTTGCATGTGCAGTGCATCATGGGTATGGGTGGGTTAACCCTATTCTGGTGACCACAGCAGACTGTTTGTGTGGTGACGTGCAGTCCTTCTGCAGCCAGCCAGGGGTTTGCTAGCAGCTATGGAGCTGTAGCCCACTGATTACTTCACTACTTGTGGAGCCAGAGGTCATGGGTTCACCCCCACAGTAGGGGTTATTTGATAGGGCTGTCCAAAGCATTGTCTTTTTTTAATGTACATTAGTGCTGCCAGCAAAACACCCTTAGGGTACTATAACCATAAGGTGCCTCAGAAGGCGCCCTATAAGGCACCTTATAGAGCACCCTATAAAGCGCCTTCTGAGGCACCTTGTGGTTACAGTCCGTATAAGGTGCCTTATAAGGTGTCCTATGGAGCGCCTTATAGGGTGCCTTATTGGGGACATTATAGGGTGCCGTGGCAGACAATGCACTTTATAATGTGCCCTATGGGGTGCCTTATAGGGTGCCCTATAGGGGACATTATAGGGTGCCGTGGCGGACAGTGCACTTTATAATGTGCCCTATGGGGTGCCTTATAGGGTGTCTTATGCGGCACCTTAAGTTACGGCACGTGAGGGTGTGTTTGCTGGCAGCAATAATTAAAATACAAATAAAATGCCTCAGGAAACAATACTTACATGTCAAAGCTGATGCCTCAGCCAGCCTTATCTATTAGGCACGCTGGGGGATCAAACTCATGACCCCTGTATCATCAGTCAGTGTATTAACCATTGTGCTACACTTCTGTTTCTATGTTTTGGATGTCTGTGCGCCTACTTAAGATTACCGCACGGTAACGCACTTAGCGGCGCTTTGCCCGATAATGTGCGCAGCAGCACACGTTATCGTGTGCTAATCCCGTTTTGCTACTTTAAACTGAAACGCCCACTCCTTATATGGCATCCTGCACACTAACGCTGGGCGCACATTAAGAAGGTTTAGTAAACATACCCCCTAGTGTTTTTTCTATCTGGGTTTGTGCTATAATATGGAATGGATTCTTTGAGTCAGTGGATTGGGGGAATACAGCATATACTGCAGTAATAGCTTGATAGAAAAAGACAGCACAGATAACATAACAACAACATAATCTGGCAGAGTTTTGTATGTTTACAGTGACTCTGTAGCGAGAGATATTGTTTGCTGTTATCTGGTGAGAAGACCTTGAATGCAAGTTTTTTTAGAGCTGTTTACAAAAAAAAGAAAAATAGTCACAGTTAAAGTAGAGCCAGAACTTTGCAAAGTCTTTCTTTCCCCATGCATATATAATAAGAACAACATCTGAGTCCAATTGGAAACAGTAGAAATAAATGTGCATGATTGTGATTTCATTTAAAATTATGTTTAAGACTATTGTAGGGATCCTGGATCTGACAAGTGTGATAGAGGTGGGAGGAAAACCCCAAATGATTAACAATTGCTGTATTTGTGTTTGTACAGTAGATACGTTTTATCGATGATGTGTGAGCAGAATAAGAATCTCTGGAGTACATATTTTAATTGATGTGAATGATTGTGAAGATCTTCAATGTGTGATGACATTTGGATGTGTGATAGCATTTTGATGTGTTAAGATATCTGATAAGCTGTGGGAATTTGCATGATATAACAAAGACTAAGGGGTATGTTTACTAAACTGCGGTAATGTCACTTGCGTTAGGTTCCGCGGTAAAGGTACAGATGCCCATATAAAGGCGTGGGCGGTGCATCATTACAGCAAGCCGTATCAACTAACACATGTTACAAGGCACCTTACAAGGCACATTACAAAGCGCCTTGTAAGGTGCATTATAAGGTGCCTTGTAAGGTGCCCCACAAGGCACCCCATAAGGCGCCCTATAGGGCTCCTTAGGCTAAGCGCCGTATTAGGCACCCCTGGACAAGGCACTGTAGAAGGCATGCTGGGCTATGGAACCATAGGTTAAGGTGGCTTAACAAGGTTATGGTGCCCTAAGTTAGTGTGCCCTAAGGGCTGCAAGGTGCCGCAGGATGACATGCATGACCTGTGAGGAACAGAGACAGATGTAGCCCTAACTCTAGAAAGAACACTCAGGAAAGGCAATGAACAGGTGAGTGAAGGAGGGAGAGCTGGGAGTCGCTGGACCCGCCATATCTGCGGGCATCCCATGTGGCTGCCAGTACTGATGACAAACATGGTGGGGGGCAACTGTACCACAGCACAGGGTGTTGGCAAGGTAAAGTACTGGAAAGACAGTTGGTGGCAGACGACAGGAATACATGTCCCCCAGTGGAGGCGGAGGTGGCAGGATAGTTACAATGATGGGTGGATAGAGGGGTGGTGGTGCCATGCAGATCAGGCACAGGTGAGGCAAGCATGATGAAGCGCAATGCAGGAAAGGGTAGCAGTGCAGGACATGGGGTGGCAGCCTGCAAAGGCAGACAGGACTCTACACAGCTGACAGATGCAGATAGATGGACCGAGGGAATGTTGGCAATTGTGGCGAGGGTATTATGGGCTGGCAGCACAGATCTGCAAAAATATGACTGTTACAGGCATGCACACTATTTGAGTAAGACAGGCATGAGAGAAGGGAACAATGAAGAATTGAACCCATGAACACTGTCGAGAATGGCATCGTCTTAACCAGTAGGCTATATCTCCATGGTGTATTTCACAGCAATGGCTGGGTACAGAAGGACTGCAGGTCACCACACAAACTGTCTGCTCTGAGTGCCAGGATAGGGTAACCCCACCAGTACCCATGATGCAATGCACATGCTGAATAGCTATCTACAGCTGATAAACCAAATGGGGTCTGCACCTCTCCGGTACCTCAGCTTGGAAAGACGAACTGACAGTGTGTGATACTGGCACAGTGTAGCTACAGACCATGCCATTGTGCAGGTTCTGTGATCACCCTGAGGGATAGGATGGGTGCCCAGCACTAGGTCCGCAGTACATGTGGTGCTAAAGATAGGTCCTGCTGTACATCCCCATCACTATCAGTGTGTGACAGGTGTTTCTTGCAGTGCAGCCAAAGGTAATTTGGTGTCCATCTGTATTCTGTAGTCACATGTGGCCTTCTGGGGTCAGACACCACCCAGATTAGTGTGTACCCTGTGTTAGGGTCTGGTTGACATGGGCACCTGTTATCAGGGCAGAGGGGTTTCTAGACTTGCATGAGGTTTGTGTAGCAGTGCCTTTATAGATCACAGTGGTATACACTACATACCCCCAAAGGGTCCACATCACATTTTTGTAGGTAAGGAGACAGGTGACCCAGCCCTGGTAAGGCAATCTCCATCCTGCTGGTACAAGACAGCCCTCTAGGGTTTGTGGGCCAGAGCCATACCTCTGACTGGGGCAGGGCAGACCAGCTGCAATATTGGGGTTAGGTCTGGAAAGCCCCAACTACCTCACACCACTGTCTGCCAGTCACCAGCAGATAGCACCTTACAGGTATTCCAACCATGCACAGTCTAACAGCAGACAGCCCACTAGCCAGTCCATAGTGCATGCTTATAGAGAAACTATGTGCACCAAGCAGTCATTTCAGTAATTGGGACCCCAGCACTGGGAACACAAAAGTATCACTGGAGGCAGATAGCATAGAGCGCTATGTGGGAACCTAGACATGCCATGGTCCCACTCGGTTAGAGTGAGTGCCCTCCCAGCATGACATGCTGTGGCCACCCTCTCCATGCAGGCAGTGGTTGGGCACTACAGTGTCCCAGCCATTGCCCCACGCCCTGTGAAGATGCATCCTGGCCAATCCGCCCTGTCTGGGCCATATCCACAACACCTTGCTCCTCATTATGCACATATTCAGGCTAACAGAATTCTCAAAGGGATACAGGCTAACATTTATTTTTAATATTATATACCCTATTTTCAAAAATAAACGACACTAATACACTAATTTAACCATACTACACACTCATTTACATGATGATTAATAATTTAACTAGCAATGTATATATGTTCTAATATGTTATACTTGTAATGTTACAATTTTCCTTGTAATTTATAATTATCTGTTCTATGTAAAATGTCCTGGTATATCTCATACCAATTAACCTACTGTTACATGTAAACCGCACTTGAAACAAGGGAAAGAGCGGTATATAAATAACTGTTAAATAAATAATAAATAAATAAATAAATAATGCTGGTAACAGTGGGACATTTTTGGCCCAGAGAGGGGTGGGCAGCCACAGAACAATGGACAGACATACACACACACACACACACACACTCTCCTATTGCAGCATTGTGCCAGATAGGGTGGTTGGCAATCCTGCCCGCCACACTGGTCCTGATCACAGTGCTGACATTGCTAAACTGTGCAGGAGGTAGTAGTAGTGCTCTAGTGATAACTGCAGCTCAATGCTGGGGCCAACAGCCTGACTCTCCATGCAGCTTTGGATTGTGGAGCCTGTGTGAGTGGGTGTTTGTACCCCTGTTCACTGCTGCTTTGTGCTTTGCACATGTTGCTGTTGTATCTGCATTGTAGGGTAAAATATAGGGGCATGCTCTATGGGAACCACAGCTGGGATGTGAACCTGTGACCCTCTGTTTCTGGACACATTGGCTGTGTGTACTGCACCACACTGCTGCCACAGATGCATGGCAGTCCCTGGGGCTACCTGTACTTTTCCTCAGCCAGACCTTTTATGTTGCACTGCACACCACGTACTGGTACAGGGCATGGCCTAGGTCCACTGCAGGCAGGTGCTACTGCCCCCTCCAGCACGGGCACACCCCCCCCCCCCCGCCATGCTGACATGACCATATTCTGTCGGTGCTGGTAGTGCACAGTTCCAGGCCATCCACTGTGTGGGTAGATGGTCGCCTAGGGAGTGGGGTCTGGGGCAGGGGGCATACATGAGCATCCTCACATCCCCCCCATCACCGCCTACCAATAGTTTGTCCCTTCCGTTTGGGGGAGGGTTTGCTGGGGGAATGTTAGGTCAGTGTCCTGGCAACTGTTAGCTCAGGTGGACCAGGTAGATGTAGGTGGATTGTGTTTGGCCTTTGTCAGCTGCTGTCATGCTGAATTCCAGTTTCTATGTTCCTGTGTGCCACCTAGGCACCCGTCTAGTCCACCCTGTGCCCCAGCTGCCCCCGTTACATGTCCCGCCTGCAGCCCCCTATGCCCCATTTACACCATCAAAATCAAAAAGTAATTTGCTCAAATTTCTCACATCATCCAAATACTGTGATCGTTAAAGAAAAGGGTCTCAGAATGAATGAGGACGGGTCAAACCAGGCACAAGCCTTGAGACTCACAATCCCCTTCGTTACATCAAGGACCCAAATATTCCTTTAACTCAGGTAAAACGAACTTATATATGCAGGCACTGTTTTACTTATCAATGCAGTCACTGTTCGAACAGAACTAAGCTGTAAATAGAGTCCCAACTCTTTAAACTGCTTGAAAACAGCAAAATAGCTTGTCTGGGAATGTAATGTGAGTTGAGAAGTGGCTCCCAGCTCCCAATGCAGTCACTGTTCAAACAAAACTAAGCTGTGAATAGAATCCCGACTCTTTAAACTGCTTACAAATAGCAACATAGCTTTTCTGGAAATGCAGTTTGAGTCGAGAAGTGGCTCCCAGCTCCCAACGCTAATCCTAAGCGCTGATGCGTTTCACCGCCGACCCGGCTTCTTTGGGGGAGTTCAGCTTATGGCATGCAGCATCTGGTCTGCTCAACACAAGCTAAAAAACCTAGGTACAAAAGTCAGTATTTTTCATTGAATTTCAGACATTGTTTATACTGAAAAACCTACACTATATATCTATAACAGGTACATACCTCTGAGCCTTGTCAGACGGCTGCCTGGGTGAGAATCTTCACACTCTTGGCAAGTGCATATTTCTATATGATTTGCAAGGTATTGTGGGCAATGTAGTTCATTCACACCAAACACAGCTGCTGACAATAATTTAGTTGTGCTCTTGGGTAAAGCCAATAAGATATTTATTTATGGGGTTATTTCTCCCAACACAGATATGCTTGGTAGCACATAAATTAGATAACTTGCTTTCAGTGTTAACTTGGAAAAACAAAGTCAAAATCAGGAAAACAACAAATGAAAAGCTACAAAGCAAGAAACAAACTGTTCTTTGCAGGTTAACTTCTGATTACTTCCCACATAAATTCAGAAATGATTCTCTCCTAGCTCACAAGCAATTAGGTAAGGCTTAATTGCTAGCAGTTAGCAGCTGGAACCCCTTAGCTGGCTTGCCTTCCACTTGTGGGTCAAATCCTGCTTCAGGAGCTTTTCTGAGTAGATTAAAGAACAAATTTGTATTTCTTTGTGATGGTTGCTGTACTTTATAACAGAAAGTTACCAACGGAGTTTAGATAGAGAGCAGTCCATATAAACAGGGTCCTCATCTGCTATTATTCCCCCTTGTTCAACAAGCATGGGTTCAATATCATGGATTGGCACAGATGAATCTCTCAATGGAGCATTTTCAGGAGAATACTTGTTTCCCTGCTGTCTTTCAAGGTTATAGCTAGGGCATAGATCAGTGTTCATACCTGAGCTTCCATTGCTGCTAGAGTTCCTCTCTATATAGCCTGGCCAGTATGTAGTCCAGTTCTTATGTCCAGCCTTCCAATCCAGATCCCTGGACACTGGATCTCTCTTCACATACCTTCTGGCACAGGTCTTAGGGTCCCTTCCACGTGCAGCCGTCTCCCTCACAGGTAGCCTCTGGTGATTCCTAGCTCTGCAGCACCATTCCTCTGGCTTTCCCCAGTCCAATGGTGTATGCTGGCCCTTGGAATACCTCCCAGTATACGTACTGCTTTGGACTCTTCTAGACCTCTCAAAGGTTTTTCTCTTCCTTCTTCCAAAGGGTCTCTTTCCCTCTCTGTCCGTCCGGTTTGGCTTCTGCTTCTTTTTTTTTGAATTCTTTATTTTCGTTTTATAACAAAAGGAAAAGGAAGACATACAGCTAAAAGACAGATACAGAACGTGTAATACATACACCAAAGTAAACCCCTACCACCCCCCTCCCCCCTGCTTCTTCTCTAGAAAACTAAGCATTCCCGAAGCGGGCGTGTACTTACATTATTGTGTTACAAAACCTAACGGTGATCTAAAACATGATGAGTGCGCATTATACAGGCATGTTGGAGCAATAAGCAGATTGTACATAATCATTAAGCATCTGCCATTAGACAAGCGAGAGTGAGTTTGGACATGGGGAATAGCTCTCCGAGGTATCTGCTCATATTTACTATATAAGCAGACGAGGTTCCACCATTCATTGACAGTAAGTCGAGAGCTATCCTTCCAATTCCTCGTGATTAAGCGTATGGCTATACCCAGCATGAAATCAAGGAGAAAGCGACCCTTCTTAGGAAGAGAGGGAACCTCCGCTACGAAGCGGAGTCCCACGACCTCCCAAGAGAGAGGTTCATGAAAGTATAAGATGGATTGAAAACGACCCCAGACCCGCCCCCAATAGACCTGCAGTTGAGGACATTCAGAAATAACATGAGCGAAGGTTCCCACAGCAGTATGGCAAGACTAACACAGGTCCCTAGCATTTGGGTTCCATTTGGCTATGTTTCTGGGGTATAAAAGCATCTGTGTGCACAGAAGAAGAGAGCTTGGGTAACAGAGGCAGACCGGGAAGCCCGCACTACTTTACTCCAAAAAACGCTCCATTGCACAGGGGTTAAAGTGGTTTGCAATTCGCGCTCCCAGGCTTGTTGGGCTCTAAAAGTGTCCGTGTCTGTACCCTGGCATATTATAAGTAATCCTGTATGGCTACTCGAATTTCTGGCTGGAAATCTGGCTGAGTTAACAGGGCTCTATCAAAAAACCAGGCTCCCGAGTTTCCCTGGGGTACAATAGTATTTAATTGAAAGGAAATGGCAGCATGATCTGAAAGATGTGGGGTGTGAATCTTTGCAGTGTCCACCTGAGGAACTAGCAGTTTTGAGATTAGAAAGAAGTCTATGCGAGACTGAGATTTATGAGGGAAGGAGAAGAAGGTGAAGTCAAGCTCATTGGGGTGTAGTAACCTCCATAGATCAACTAAAGCAAGATCCTTGATCAGGGAGGTAAGCGTGGCAAGACTCTTGGGGGGACCACTCGTCCTAGGCGGTTGTTTGTCAATCAGGGGATCAAGGACTAAATTGAAATCCCCCCCAATGATCAAGGAAGTATTAGCAGAAGCCTACGCAACCGGAGCAATGATAGCAAAAAAAGAAAAGGCAGGGTCATCAACAGTAGGAGCGTAAAGGCATATACATGTGACTTCAGGGCTACATATCTTGAGGTGAACTCTAGACCATCTATCTTCTGAATCTGAGCTAGTCGCAATAACAGTAGCATGCAAAGATTTCCGAACCAGTATGGCAACCCACATTTCTTAGACACGGCTGGGGAATAGGCGGCCACCATGTAAGGTTTAATATTGAGTTTAAGAGTTTCCTTCAAATTTAAATGCGTTTCTTGGAGAAAATCAGAGCCGCTGCGTCCTGACTGAGGTAGCTTAGGGTTTTCTTTCGTTTTATCGGATTATTGATTCCTTTTACGTTCAATGAGAAAATCTTACATGGTGCCATCAATCGGTCATAGATATTTTAGGTAAGGGTGCTTGATAACATATAACATAAGCAGAATCTGTACAACAATGTCATAATCACCGCGTATTCTGGCTAATACGCCCCATATTGAAAAGTATGTACCAACATATCTTAGAGAAGAAGCAGACCCCCAAAGAATATGGCGACCAGAAGTCTGCGGGAGGAGGCCCTAGAGAGGAAATAGGAAGACATATAAAAAAAAAAAGAAGAAACACCAGAGTCCATAATAACACTGTCTCTGATACTCATCAAGGCTGCGGTGGGTAGATGGAGTCGGGCACAGATACCATCAAGAGTAAGGCCACAGACTGCCCACGCCAGACTCTTTGCTAAGCTGCGGCAGATCCAATATGGCAGATATGGCGGATATGAGGAGACTTGCAGGAATATTCTGGAAGTCAGCGCATCAAGTCGGCTTCTTTGGAATCCAAAAACTCCGCTAGTAGATCAGGGTCCTCAAATGTTCTTGTCTGATTGTGAAGCGTGACCCGGAGCTTGGCCGGGTACATCAGGCCATAGCGTGCTTGTAGGTGTTGAAGCCTCGGCCGGAATTCCAGAAAGCGCTTTCGGCGGTCGGTCGACCGTGGGTTTAGCCAAGTCGGGGTAGAAGGAGATCTTGTGGCTCTCAAACTCCATATGGCCCTTTGCCCGAGAGGCACTTAGAATTTGCTCCACGTGTTGATATCTCAATAGTCGAAAAATGATAGGCCGCGGGGTCTTCCTGTTGAGCGTTATGCTGGTGGGTACACGATGAGCGCGATCAATCTCCAAATCTTTGGTAAAGGTGATTTGGAGTAGGGAAGGGAGGATTTTGCATAAAAACTCTTTCATGTCTCCCGATTCCGCTCCCTCCGGTATGCCCACGAGTCTTATGTTGTTGCGGCGCGCTCTATTATTGCCATCTTCCACCTCTTTCTGCAAGGCCCGCACCTGACGTTCAACTTTGTCGAGTTTGGACAACCGGGCCGCATGGGAGTCCAATATGCTCTCCATTTTGTCCTGACGCGAAGAAAGCCCTTCTAGCTTGCTTTGCAGCACACCAAAATCTTCCCGCAGCGCGCGGAGTGCTTCACCGTTTGCCTGCACAAGGTTTTTGACCCCTCTAATCTCTACGAGGATTTCCTGCTGCATTTCGGGGCCCTCGCACAAGGCCGGCCCCTTCTGCGGGGATGGAGGTTCAGTTTTGGAGCGTTTGCCATGAGAAGCCGCTGTAGATCCAAATTCCAGGCGCGTTGGTTTGGTCCCCGCCATCTCACCAATGTGCCCCGGCAAGATCAGAGTAGAAGTTCTAAGTTAGTGAGGTGTTAATTCAGGATTCTGAGTAGGCCTCTCGGGAGCCTCAGCGTTATGCGACCATCCCGCTGGACATCAGGCTCCGCCCCCTTGGCTTCTGCTTCTGATGATCCTTCAGATGAAACTGATGATCCTTCTCTGTATATCCAAGGTGATCATGAAGATCATGAAGATGGTCATCTGTAGAATAAACTCTACTCTTATTCTGCTTAGATGAGTATTCCTCCCTAACACAGCGCAGCTGTGCTGAATCAGGCCTTGCCCTTTGAGATGAGTGTTCCATCCTAGCACAGCGCAGCTGTGCTGAATCAAGCCCTGCCCTTTGCAATGAGTGCTTGGGGATTACCTCATAGCCCTTTTGATTGAACACACGTTTTCTCACTTCAGCTCCTCTCATGGCTGTTGGAAACCTGGTGCATTCTGGGACTGGTAGTCTCTTATGGCAAAATTCTGTTTTCTCATTTCTACCAGCACTGACAGGTTGCTTGTTCAGAGACACTTCACCTTTTCTATAGCCCCTTCCTGAGCTATGATAAGCTTCCTTATCACAGCCTATTCATTGAAGCTCAGCAATATCAAAAAAAATGCCACGCATGCGCAGCTGCCTAAGCTAGACTCCTTCTTATAGAAAAGTTCCAAAGACTCCAGCTGTCATCCCTTCGCTAATGAGCATTATTTAAAATAACTTTCCTGGATTGGAAAACAAATCAATTTGATGTGTGTGGCAGAGGAACAAAAATTTGAAGGAGCTTTTGAGTCCAACTGTGCTCAGGCCTTTGCCCACTGTTGGGCTGGATTCCCCGCGGGGTCATGTGAAATGTGGCAGTTGTAGTATCTGCAATGTGACGTTGGAACTCACTGAATTTTCTTATCAGGGATTGACATACCACTTGAAGAAACATACTACCTGTGGGTCTACATATGTAGTGTATGCTATCCAATGTACTTGTCAGTTGCTTTATATATCAAAAACAGCATTGACTCTGCATTAAATTCAGAAAGACAGGTTTGTTCAATTACAGACCAAAAATTTTTTTGAAAAAATTATTATTCTTGAAATGCACGTGAAATCAATATAGACAACCCCTCGGAGGCTAACGTGGTCTCAGTTTACAAAGGAGGGAACAGAAACTTCCGATCCCAACCCGGACTTAACATCAATGACCACACTTATAGGGAGCAAGGGAGCGTGGGAGCGTGGAAGAACTAATGCCATTTACTGCGGGTCGGAGGTTAAGCCCGATCACGACAAGCTAAGCATTTTTTTGGATTACTTTTGGAGTGCAGTTTTAGAAATAATTTTGAAAAAACCGGTGGCTATGAAAGTGTGGTCATTGATGTTAAGTCCGGGTTGGGATCGGAAGTTTCTGTTCCCTCCTTTGTAAACTGAGACCACGTTAGCCTCTGAGGGGTTGTCTATATTGATTTCACGTGCATTTCAAGAATAATAATTTTTTCAAAAAAAGTTTTGGTCTGTAATTGAACAAACCTATCTTTCTGAGTTTAATGCAGAGTCAATGCTGTTTTTGATATTCTCAATACTCTGTGGAAAGTGGGGCCATTTATTGGAGTTGCTTTATATAGGCAAGACCATCCGACCTCTATGAGTTAGAATTAATGAACATCATAGTCGTTTGCGTTGTAAGAAGTTGGAAGTGCCTATAGTAGCCCATTGCTTGACTTTCCATCATCAATTTGACCAACTTCGATGTTTTTGTATAGATCAAGTGATGGCCGGTTTTGCAGGCAAGACAAGAGATCACAGTTTGCTAATTTGTGAGCAACGATGGATATACACACTGCATTCCACTCACCCTGGGGGTCTTAATTCTCAAATAGATTGGGGGGTCTGTGTATGATGATTTCGTCGAGAAAATAGAACAGAATGTTTGCATTGGACATGAAAGTTTGCATTCACTCCGGAGTCGCCAGCGCAGTGACAGCGGTTTTAAGACAACGGTTTCCTTGACAGCATTTTAGATAATGCTCATTAGCGAAGGGATGACAGCTGGAGTCTTTGGAACCTTTCTATAAGAAGGAGTCTAGCTTAGGCATCAGCGCATGCGCGGCGTTTTTTTTATATTGCTGAGCTTCAATGAATAGGCTCAGAGGTATGTACCTGTTGTAGATATATAGTGTAGGTTTTTCAGTATAAACAATGTCTGAAATTCAATGAAAAATACTGACTTTTGTACCTGGGTTTTTTAGCGTGTGTTGAGCAGAACAGATGCTGCATGCCATAAGCTGAACTCCCCCAAAGAAGCCGGGTCGGCGGTGAAACGCATCAGCGCTTAGGATTAGCGTTGGGAGCTGGGAGCTACTTCTCGACTCAAACTGCATTTCCAGATAAGCTATTTTGCTATTTTTAAGCAGTTTAAAGAGTCGGGATTCTATTCACAGCTTAGTTTTGTTTGAACAGTGACTGCATTGGGAGCTGGGAGCCACTTCTCGACTCACATTACATTCCCAGACAAGCTATTTTGCTGTTTTCAAGCAGTTTAAAGAGTCGAGACTCTATTTACAGCTTAGTTCTGTTCGAACAGTGACTGCATTGATAAGTAAAACAGTGCCTGCATATATACGTTTGTTTTACCTGAGTTAAAGGAATATTTGTGTCCTTGATGTAACGAAGGGGATTGTGAGTCTCAAGGCTTGTGCCTGGTTTGACCCGTCCTCATTCATTCTGAGACCCTTTTCCTTAACGATCACAGTATTTGGATGATGTGAGAAATTTGAGCAAATTACTTTTTGATTTTGGTGTCTATATTGCTCTATAAACCCCAGTCGATCCATTTGCACCATCGCCATAGTGGCCTTTCATACTTGGGCACTATGCTGTTGCTGAAAATGGAACACTACTATCACTTTTCTTGGGCTCCCTGCCTATGCTGTACATTGCTGACACTGAAATGGTTTCTCTCTCCTGCAAATGTGCATCTAACGGCAGGTTTTCATTCATTGTAGGATTCAGCCCTTCATTTCAGCGGGTTAGTGTGCAAGGAGCCTCTCCCCGCCAACTCCCCACCCATTGACCCTCTTCTCTCCGCCCTCTCTACACCCTCTGCGGTGTTTACCGCGGCCGGGAATGTTAACAATCGTTAGGTAACATTAACGCGCATTAATGTTACATACCATGCGTTATCATTACCTAACGAGCGTTAATGTTACCTAACGCGCGGTCTGTAACGTTACCGCAGTTTAGTAAACATACCCCTAAGAAAAGTGTTTGAAGGAAATACAGTTACAAGTGAAAAACGGAACTGTGTGTCAAAAGTCAAAACAAGTTTATTTTACTAAAGAAAAAAGAGGGAAAAAGTAAAATTCAATAAAAGAAAACTTCAGTCTGGGGATGCAGGTTATCAAGTGCATTTATGTGACAATGCTTGTCATGAAGAAGTAATAGTTTTGTTGATATCTGCCATTATTTTTGCTTCTTCTTGTGCAAGAAACAATGTGGTATTAAAGAAAAATCTTTAGATTAGGGATTTAGCTTTTACAGTTAACAAATAATGAGTGATGCAGTTTCAGTCTGAGAAGTAAGTGAAGTAATTAAACCAAGGTGGTAAATGTGTATATGATGTTTTCTTTTTATGTTAGTAGAAAATTTAGATGAACATCACATCCATGAAAGTGTAGGAGATTAGAGAAGCAATGTCCCAGTCTATTTTTCAGCCACCATCAAGAGTTCATCGGATTTTAGGTTCTCTTGATGTGTGTTTGTTTGTCATTATGAAATGACCCATGCAGAATTGATCTTATTAAGGAAGTGTGCAGCAAATGTCCTGTTAAAAATTGGAATAGGTAAAGCAAATGCCAAGACTGTTTAACTAAATTAGTATCATGGATTGGGATAGATTCAAGGTGTAAATAAATTTCTCTGTGCAAGAGTTTAATCAATTCTTCATTATGCTGTTTGTGCTGAATAAAGTGTCAACAAGGACAGGTTGTAAACAATGACAATTGAATTTCTAATCGGTTTAAATTCTCTGTTTTTGAAAATTTCTTGAGCACAATTCTGTTTATGTAATGACCTTTCTATATTTGTTCCTTTCTTTGTGTCCTGATGTCATCCTTTGTGAGCGGAGATGTCTTTCTCAATCAATGTTTAAAGTAATGTGAGTTAAATCATTACCTGAGATAAGAGAGTTTTCCTAAGAATTTTTAATAAACGAAATGAGTTTAATTTAGGGGTATGTTTACTAAAGTGCGTTAGTGCGATTCGCGTTAGGAGCCGCGGTAGAAACACAAACCCCAAATAAGGACATGGGCGGTACATCGTTACCACCAACGCGCGTTCCAAAATCTAATGAGCGTTACAGGGCGCCGTGGCGCGTTACCACGCGTTAAGCATAAGAAGGCGCATAGACAGGAATCACCTAAACAGAGTTGTAGCATAATGACACCTGCACTGACCGCTGATACAGGCATCATGGGATCGATTCCCCAGTGTGCCAAATGCAGAAGGCTGTCTGAGGCATCACCCTGTACATTACGTAGTGAATGAGTAGGCATTTTACATTTTTTTTCCAGTAGTGTTGCCAGCAAACACACCCTCACAGTGGCGTAACCAAAGGTGCCGTAGAAGGCACCCCATAACGCACTCCATAGGCCACATTATAAAGTGCACTGTCCGCTGAGGCACACCACAATGTCCCCGATAGAACACCCTAAAAGGCAACCTACAGTGCGCCAGAGAAGGTGCCGCATGGGGCGCCTTATGAGGCACTGTAAGGTTACAGTACGCTGAGGGGTTGTCGCTGGAAGCACCAATGTACATTAAAACTATACAATGCCCTATAATATAAGCCCACTGTGGGCCTGAACCCATGACCACTGGTCCCACAGGCATTGAAGGAACCACTGGGCTGCAGCCCCATAGCTGTGAACAACTCCCTGGCTGGCTACTGAAGGGCGTCAGGCCACCACCCAAACCGCCTGCAGTGTTGGCCAGGATCTGGGTCAACGCAACCATACCCATGGTGCACTGCACATGCAGATCAGCAGTCCAGAGATGAACACAAGAAGGGGTATGTACCCACACAGCCCCCTGGCACGGTAGGGCGAAATGACTGTGTGCAGCACTGTCACAGAGTAGCAACAGACAGTAGCCCAACAGGGTGCCCCATAAGGAGCTAGAAAAGGTGTCCCATAAGGCAGCTTGAGCCGTAGCACAATGGTTAATACATTGTTAGATGTTGCAAGGGTTGTGAGTTCTATTCCCCCTGTGGGTCTAAGCACAAAAGCTGCCTGCAACATCACCCCCCACAAACTGCAGTCCCTGATTTGTATAACCAGGCACCACTCCAGTAAAACATGAAATATCCCTCTATTTTTGTCGGGCACAACCAACCAGAGAGGTGGGAGAAAATGCCCACCTCCCTATTGGGAGGGCCCCTTTATTCTAAACCCCAGCCCTCACAATGATAAAATAGTGTGAATCCACACCCAGGACTGGGTGAGAAAAATGTACAAAGTCAAATATACCCACAAATCATTTACTGAAGGCAATAAAACGTCAAACCGTGCTGGAACCAAGGCAGTTAAGAACGCAATTGTCACGCCATCGTACTCCACCAGCAAACGCCACCACGACATGCATTTCTCGTACCAACTGCGGGCCAGGTATCAAGTGAATGTGTGCCTGCCAGGCGGGGTTATCTATGGATGAGTATGCGACATTACCCGTACACCAATTCAGTGATGTCGGAAGCAGTTTGTTTTCTACGTGTACGAAGTGCTACTGGCAAACATACACTCACAGGGCTATAACCCGAAGGAGCTGCATAGTGTACCCTACAAGGCACACCAGAGGATACAGGTTAATGTGCACTGTCTGCCAGGGCACCCTATAGGGTGTGTTACAGAGGGCCCCATAGGGAATGTCATAGGTCTCCCGATGAGGCACCGTGAGGAGTCTGCACTGTGAGGGTGGCGGTGCTGGTAGCACCAATGTTAATTAAAGAAAACTGCTGCAGACATCCCAACCCATAAACCACACTGTGGGCTGCAATCCATGATCTCTGGCTCCACCAGCAGCACAGTACGCAGTATGCCAAATCACCAGAACCACCAGCAAATCCCTGGCCAGCCACTGAAGGATATCCGCACACCACCCAAAATGTCTGCCATACCCATGGTGCACTGCACATGTACATCAGCACTCCAGAGATGAACATAGGAGGGGGTAGGCAGCCTCACAGCACCTTGGCCCAGAAGGGAGAAATGAATATGTGCGCCACTGCCACAGAGCAGCAAAAGACAGTAGGCCAACAGTGTGCCCAAGAAGAAGCCTGAAAAGGTGCCCAGTATGGTGTCTAGAAGGGAGCCACAAGCTAAGTGCAATAGGAGGTACACATGGATAAGACAGTGTAGATGGAACCCTGGCCAATCGAACCATCTGTCACGGTGCTCCATAAAGGGTATGGTGGCCAAGGTCAGTGTGCCCTAGGGACTGCAAGTTGCATCTGGAGGACCTGCAGGACCTGCGTGGAAGAGAGACAGATGTAGGCCGAACACCACATAGTACCCACAGTAAAGGCAATGAACAGGTGACTGACGGAGGGAGAGTAGGGAGTTCCTGGACCTGCCATCCCTGCGGGCATTCCATGTGTCTGGCAGCAGCGCTGCTAAAACATGGTGGGGGCAACAGCACCACAGCAAAGGGTGTTGGCACCCTAGAGTACTAGAAAGACAGTGTGTGGCAGGTGAGGAGAATATGTGCCACCCAGTGGAGGTGGAGGTGGCCAGAGGAGTGGTTGTGCCACGCAGAACAGGCACAGGGCCGCCAAGCACAAAGAGATGCAATGCAGACAAGGGTAGCAGTGTAGGATACGAGGTGACAATTGTGACATTGTGGATTCCTCCAACCCTGTAGAAAGAGCCAAAGAGGAGGAATCAGGGGCAGTGCTGGAGTATAAACAAAAGCACATGGCTGGTAGTTACCAAGGAAACCAGACACAGGAGAAAAAAAACACGCCCTTGCTGCCAGTTAGCTCAGGAGTCAAGAGCTGATTCAGAGCACCTTGTAGGGGGAGGAGTGAAGCACTACCCTAAAGGGCAGATACATAAAGAAGCAGGAAGTGTGGGTTCATTGGAATCTGGAAGAGAAGCTGGAAAGGAAGCTGGAAGGGAAGCTCCATTAGAAGCTGGAAGAGGTTCTCGGTTAGGAGTTCCAGAGAAAGTTACAGCACGGGCTCAGCTGGGAGTTTACTTACAAGGCCAGCCGAGGGTTCCGGTGAGAGGCCAGCTAACAACCCAGGAGGAGGACCAGGGAAGAGTCCAGGTTCCAAGCCTAGGGCCAGAGCCAACTTCAAAGGTAAAAGGAGAACCGTTTACAAAGCTTTATTCAAGAAAAGGATACGGCAGAAGCAAGCCAGGCTGTCTGCAATATCCTGGGGATTACCAAGAGGAGAGAAAGTCAGGAAGGCAGTTTCAACACTCCTTGCACAAAGTAGGTGGAGAATCCACAGCCGGGTCTAAAGCCCAGAGAAAACCAGTTTCAGCCAGGCACAGAGGTAAGCCCAAAGGCTGGGGTTTTTATAATCAAGGTGATTCTACATACCCAGAAGGTTGGGGCATTGATTATAATGACTGTAATGAAAATGACTGTTTAAAACAATTCATGATTCAAGAATATAGTACAAAGCTTGAAGCAGAGAGGAAGGGCGGAGCCCAAGAAACAACGGTACAAACATTTCCTGCCTCTCAAGAGGACTTAATGGAAATAGAGCCAGGTTTTGAAAGTGTTTCTGAAGAAATGATGGACTGTACAATTACAATATCTGATGAAGTTTTATCCCTGTGCTGAATGTATGCCTTGCAGAGAAGTACAGAGGTATTGAGATAAAAAGTACAGAGCTGGAAAACAGAGCTGTTTCATGCTGATTGCTGAGAAGCAAGTGTTATGTGCTGAAGTAAGCTATTTATGTTGGAAACTTTACTTTGTCTTTTAAACCAGAGGTATCTGGTTTTGTTACCTTTATTTCCTTGCTGAAAATCCGCCCCGGGAGGGGAAATAAATCCTTGTTGCTTTAACCACTTTTTGAAGTCACACTACTCTTCCTTGGGCACCGAAAGAAACTACATATCCCAAGAGGCTTTGCTTTAGGAACTTGTAGAGTAGCTGTTCAGGAAGGAAACAACCCGCTTAAACCCTACCTTGCTCTTGCTGGGGGGCGCTATAGAAGCGGGATCACACAGTGCACAGCAACATACAGGACATCTCACAGCACACTGATGCAGATAGATGGACCAAAGGCTGGACCGCAAATGTGATGAGGACAATATGAGCGGGCAGGACATAGAAGCCAAGAGATGACTGTTACAGTGACCACAGGTACCAGTGCAGGAAAGGCATCAAAACAGGAGAACAGAGAGAGTGCAAAGCCATGACCACTAGGATGGAAAGCACTGCAGAAAACAATTGACTACAACAACACCTTTAGGCACACAGAACTGGATGCAGACAGGACCACAGCATGTCACCGTAGAAAACTACAGCTGTGTGTCAGGTGAGGGCACCCCAAAGAGTAACCATGATGCAGTACACAGGTAGAGCTGGGGTCCACAGCCAACATCACAGTCCACAGGTGGGATGGGAGGCACATATGAACAGGTCAACACACACACCAGGAAATATAATGCAGTGTAAACAACATGCAATAGATCAGGGGAGCAAAACATGAGGGGTGAAAGGGGCCAGCCCAATGGAAAGCCATGTGGATGGGCTGTGGACAAGGGCAATGGACTGAAAGAGGAGCATGTGAATGACCAACCAGATCAGTGATGTGGCCCAGACCAAACGGCAGCAGCAGTCCCAAGACACAGGCAGCCTGGTCACATGCCTCACCCCAGGAGGAAAACTACAAGTAGTCCAGAAAATGTGGCAGAGAGGCTGCAAACAGGCCACACTGACATGCACAGCTCAACCATGGAAGGGTGGGCGGAGATGTGATGGGGATGCACACAGCATATGGGCAAGTAAGCAGCAAACAAGGAAGGAAAAGATAAATGCCATGTGTTGTCCAAACTGGCAAGCTCCCGAGTGGCAATGGAATTGTGTGACCACTCTCCCAAATATCCCAAACAACGAAAGTGCCAACAATGGTCCACAAAAGGCAGTCACCAGACCCAAGCAGACATTGTATCCTGCACCCCGGTGTACCATATGACATGTAGAAAGCCATGGGGCCTGTGTGGCAGCCAACGCCGCCAGCACACACCCAATCCATGTTGCGAGGCCATCCACCTGTTGCTGCCCGTGGAGCCTACCCACCCTGACCACCCACCACTGGTGCCATCCCAAATCCGAGGCCGCTTTTCATCAGCTGTCGCAAAAAGACAGTAATATGTGATGTGGAGGGTTTCAACACGACATGTCCCCACAGTGTTCGCACCCACCGTATGCACAGCAGTCACCATCCCCAGCCACCAAAAGACCCAAGTTAAAGCATGCAGAGTGACAAGGCACCATGCAATGTCAACATTGACGTATCAGGGTTACACAACCATATACAGCTCATCCCCCCCCCCCCCTACTGCAAGAAACGAAACAACCAGACAGTTCATGGCAGCAACGGTGGGCCAGTCCCCCCAGTGACAGTCAAAATAGCCCAACAATGAGTTCGAAAAAAGGCCTGTGTCCAAATTGCAGAGGCCCATCTCCCAGTGGCAACAACATCCAGGGACAGTCTCACAGAGTTGCTGTGTCCAAGCACATATGGATGACGGGATCCCCAGATGCAGTGTAGTAGATGTATCATGTATGTTGTCTGTGTCCTGTGTGAAAAGATGTAGATATCAGGTAAGGGAATGGCACACCCACCCCCGGCTCCTGTAGGTCACAAAGGAGACAGTGAGATAGAAAGAGTTCCCCCCAGAATGCATAGATAGCACTATATGACATGGCCACAACACTGAGCACAGTGCACATGGACCACTGCAGGAGATGTCTCTGAAGACCAGGACACCATCCCAAAATGGTCATGTAAATGCACATGACACACAGGCATCCCAGGGGTCCACAGCATGTCCAGCAGTGGTGGTGCACAGAGATAACAACGAAAGACATGTTTATAGCAACAGGCCAAATGCAACATCAGCACGTGGTGTATGTCCCAGAGGATGGAAGCTGAGGCCTACCTGAAAGGTAGAGCTGTGGCCTGACTGGGAATGTCCGTGTCAGGCAGGAGCACAAAGAGCCCCAATAGAGGCTGCAGACATCAATGGACTACGGACATCACCACGTCCGCATGGGTAACTGTGAGTGGAGCATGTCCAAGATGCATTGTGTTGTGCGGAAACAAAATGTAGACGTACATCTGTCCACCAGAAAACCTGAGACACGTCTGAAAAGAATATATGACACATGCTCACAATGTACAGTAGCCCAGAAGCAGAAGGTAAAAGAGAGATGAGGAAACATCACTGGACAGGTGGCCATACACATCCCTGAACCAGACATAGGCAGGTTGGCGCAGAATGATCGGTCATGTAGACAAGTCAAACAGACCCAGAGACATACATTGTGAGACAAGTTATGCATTCCAGCAGGTGCAGATGGTAGGACCCCCGACAATCAGCGACAAGTGGAGACACCCATCACAGTACATGCATGAGTGCCATGAATTTTGCAAATGCAACAATGGCAGTGAGTGTTCCGCATGCGCCCAAACAATACAATGCCCTGTGCCTGTGTACACACACAGCCTGTTATTATGTGCAGCAGATACACCATTAAGACCCCCAAGATGTGCACAGGCAATGGCCACATGTGTGACAAACGGAAGCTAAGGGTGATGGAGTAGTGGGCCAAAGACATGTGCAGCACCATAGGAGCAGTGGAGAGGGAACAACATATATGTGTCAAACGGTGACGACAGCAATGCAAACCTCACTGTATGCCAACTCACCCGAGTCACCTGCATGTTGCAGTGATGTACACACACTCCCCACACACAGCACAGCATCGGGCAGTATGGTCAGCCAATCCCTGGGGGCCCGGAACACAGAAACTCATCCTGGGGAGGCAAAAACACATCAGACATATCAATACATGTCACGGTAGTGATGCACAATCCATACATCAGCTCACACATGGCGACCCAGAGACACGTCCCCAGCACAAGCAGAACTTACAGGAGAAGAGCTCCTCGATCATATGTTGCCTGGCCGCCATCTCCGCACGTGTGTCACCATGGCCAGGGGCAGGAGGGCACACAGGATCCACCCCGAGATCCTCATTAATATCGACTGGAACATTGTGCCTGAGAGCAATGTTGTGGAGGATGCAACAGGCTAGAATGATCTTTGCTACAGTCATGGGTCCGTACTGTAAGGCCCCGCCAGTCCTATCCAGACACCTAAAGCGACTTTTGAGAACGTCAAAGGTGCGCTCAATGACTGAGCAGCTGGAGGCATGGGCCTCATTGTACCGCATCTCTGCACCTGGCCGAGGGAGACACACAGGGGTAAGCAGCCAGGCGCGACACCCATATCCTGCATCACCTGCCGAAAAAAATGGTGCAAAGTTACATGTCTGAAGATGCACCAATGGAATTACTGACGTAGCAAACTACAACTGGACAGCCGAGAGGCCATGCACACAGATATGATGCCAAATCAGTGCACACAGTGGCAGTGCACCAGAGGCTGATGATGCCACAGGCAAAGCACCATGGAATGCCAATAGGGGCAATGCACATCCATGTTACTGTGCCCCAGAACATGTTCCAAACCTGTGCCCAGAGAGCAGTGGTGGCAGCTGTGAGCTCATATGTCCTACAGTGGCAAAGCACACCCAGGGGTGCAGGAATGCACAGGTGTGCAAGTAGGTGACCAGCATGATCCAGCACACACAGAGCAGAGGCCAATGGAACACATCCCGGGGGGGGGGGGGCGCCAGGTGGGGGTGGCAGTGGAGACCGGAGAAAGTGCCAAGACATGCAGCAGACATGTGTCATAGCAGAAGCACCCACAACACATGTCACGTGTAGCCCCCAGCATGGCTAGAGAGAGGAGGCCACACATACAGAATGACCACCACGTGGATGTGTCTGTGTCCCCATCCACCCCCAACTAAGATAGCACATGCACAAACATGCGACATATGGGGTGGGCGAGTGATGGACCCCACAGGCAGACATATGTACAACTGCCTGTGCAGTATGCCTGTGGCCAGGTGTGGGAGCCATGGGCAAGCCGCAGGTGTTGCCCACAGCCATGGAGGGGACACATCATATGCATTACGAGTGCCCCTGGAAACCGTAACCCTGAAAATGAATAGCGCAGGCAGGGAACAGACCACACCACATGTCCGCTATGACACACAGGTGAGAAGAACCACACACACATGGGAGACAGAGAGATGTGTGGCAGCGCACAGACGTCTGTGATCCAATCACCAGTGACAGGGCGTGATGTAGTGTGATGGCCCCAATAGGCTGCACCCGGAAATAACACCGCAATGTCAGGCATGCAGTGGACACTGGTGACAATGGTGTCCCATCAAACACCTACAGTAGGTGCATGTTATACACGGTGAATACCCACCCAGCAGGACATAGTCCTCATATTGGCCGGCCTCAAACTGGCCGAACAGTGCCGAGTTCTGCAGGATATAGGAGTCATGGGCAGACCCTGGGAACCGCGGGACCACATTCAGGGATACGCATACTTGCATCACAAACAACCTGCACATTGAGGGAATGGAAGTGTTTGCGGTTGCGGTACACAACCTCCCTGTCGTGTGGCGGGATGAGGGCAACATGTGTGCAATCTATTGCGCCCATCATGTGTGGTATCCCTGCAATCCTTTGGAATGCCTGTGCCAGGGTCCCCCAATGTTGCCTACCATTGGGAATTGCAATGTAATTCCCAACCCGGCTGACCATGGCCCGCAGTACCTGGTGGAGACAGCGAGAGAAAGTTGGCCTACTCATCCCACCTACTGCGGCCACCGAGGATTGGAAACAGCCAGAGGCAAAGAAATGTAGGGCAGCCAGGAGCTTGGCCAGACCCGGTATAGCATGTGACCAGGCAGTCAGGGGCTCTAGGTCAGGTCTGAGTTCCTCATAGAGCTCCCTAATGGCCCCTGTGTCCAGCCGGTAGAGGGAGATTACCTGGCCCTCTCTCAGGTCCTGGAGCATGGCCCTGGGCCTGTAGAGGCGTTGCAGGCGGGGCCGTGCCTCAGCACGCCTATGGTGCCATTGGTCACCCACACCCGCCTGTGCACCCCCCACAGCTGCAGGCCTGAGTTGCAGCAGCATTTCACCCATGTCCAGGGCTGCAGCCCCAGGAACAGCATCCCCCTCCACCAGAAAACGCAGCCCAGCCAGCTCGAGCAATGCAACCAGTGCACCACCTGCATGCGCAGTCTGAGCCATGATAGACACAGGATGGAGGACAGCTGGGTTGGAAATAGGAATCAGGGTGGGGATGGACATCGCATGAACGATACACACCTGGTGAGACAGAAAAATCCAGAATAAGCCAAATAGACCAAATACCTGTGTGCAAGCGCAGCGCGCGCGGGAGCACGTGTTCCCATAAAGCACTCGAGGACAGTCATTTATGTGAGTCCCTGTGATGAAGCAGGGTGTAAAGAAACTGCGTATCACACCAGAAACCACACCCAGATGCCAAAGTAAGACAGACATACAACAAACATGTCCACGAGCGGAGAACATAAGAGGCGTTGCAACGCGAGTAACGAAGCGTGCAACGTCAGAATGACTTACCGTGCGCGTCAAACATTGCTACGGCTTCCAACGTGATTAGTAACGCGCCGACAAACAAAATAACATATCGAACCTGTGGAGCATGTGGGCAAGCAGTAGAGACCACAATAGTGTTAGGAGAGCACGTGTAGGGTGGATCACTGAAATGCTGTCTACTGTCAATATGAATGCAATTAGATGACGTCATCCCCTGTGCGTAGCTGCGTTCGCATGTGCAACATGCGTCGCACCGCGCGTCTCATGGCGCATAGACAACGCCCCTCGGCCCACACCCAAGCTATACCTATATGTATGATAAGCTCATTATGGCAAACCCCCCAGCACAACCACATGCTAAGCTATGGAGTGCACCAATGGAGGAGAACAGGAGGGTACAGTGGACCAGACACCACACCCCCCCATCGCAAAACCCATCTTCTGATGATGAGATGCCAGGCCCATCTGCTGCACATCAGAACCCCAGTGCACAGGCACGTGGTGCAGGAAGACAGAGGCAGCAAAGGATCCAAGTTCCCGCAGAGGTCCGGAGGAGGGCGGTGCGCTTCAGTCAGGAGGAGAATGATCTCCTCCTGGCAAGCATCCTTGACCGCTACGATGTACTTTTTGGACGCCACAGCGCTACCATCACCATAGCCACATGCACCAGGGCATGGGCCGAGGTCCAGGCAGCAGCAGAGGGCCCACACCGTGACATCAAGAACCTCAGGAAGCGCTACTGCGACATTAAGAGAAACATCAGGAACGAGCTTGCCAGGGAGAGACGTGGGGCCCAAGGCACTGGAGGGGGCCCAGCACAGTTTGCAAACCTCTCTGACCTCGAGCATCACCTTGCTGAGGTATTGGGCCCAATGTATATCCATGACCTTCCCCCTGCTTTGGACACAGCACATCCACAAGCAGGTATGTGTGAGTGTGGTGCAACAGTGGGAGACAGCACAGGCACATGTGTTGGGCACACCAAAGGGGGGGGGGCAGTACGTGGCTGGTTGGGAATCGGGGGGCAACTGAGGCACCGAGGCAGCGTCCATTCACCAGCCATGGTGGGGGGACATGTCAATGGTGGGCAGTGGGCAGCACAGGTAAGTGAATGGGTGCCTGTGCAGGGGGGACAGGCCCACAGTGGCAGCAGAGGGTGACTACATGTTGCAGGGTGCATGGTGCAGGACTGGCAGGGGCAGCAGGGCCACACGGGTAGGGAGGTGGGCAACCGGGAGGCACACTGCACCTGCATCGACCATGCTGAGTGGTGGCAAGGATGAGGGTGGTGATGGGCATGCATGGGGTGTGTGGCAGCATCCGGGGGGGCCCGGGGAAGCAAGGCACAGGGACCACTGGCATGGGGAGTGCACTAACATTGTGGGTGGGCACAGGGGCCCTGGACCAGACCCATGCGGCTCACCAACATGCATGTGCCGGTAGGGGGGTGTGACGGGGTGGACTGGCAGTCACGCCCCTTCTGACCTATATAACATTATGACACACAGGTGACATCTGCGCCATTGAGGCGCAAGAGGAGGCGCAGGAGGAGACAGCCCCAGGCCCGTGCAGCCTAATAGACCCTGTGGCAGAGGTGGCCCAGGGGGTAGCGGGGGGGCTAGCTGCACCCCTGGTGGACGACGACATGCAGGGCCCACAGCCTGCACACATCATTACACCACCCACCACTGCAGGCACAGGGGAGGGGCCTATGGATGAGGCAGCGCAGGCCAGAAACGAAGCACTGGCTGCAGTGGAAAACATCATTGGGGAGATGCAGGCGCACTCCGCGGCGGCACATAGAGATGCAGAGGGTGAGTGTCCTAATGTGCTGTGGTGGCTATGCCCCTGTACAGGTGTTGGATGAAACCCTGTCTCACATTGCACTATGGGCTCTCCCCACAGGTATACGGCATGTACTGCGGGAGGTGGTCCGGGGACAGCGGTGCCAACTACGTTGGTCACGTCGCCTCCAGCGGACCATGTCTGGGGTCCTGGCGGGGGTGCAGCGCATGGCCACAGCAGCAGAGAGAATGGCTGACAGCCTGGAGCGGCTGGTGGCAGGCGGAGGTACACTCCCCAGGCAGCAGCATCCAGCACCACCACCACCACCACCACCATCGGCAGCAGGGGTGCGACCAGCACCAAGGGTTGGGCGGGGCCACACAAGGCGTGGCAGGGGGAGGGGTAAATAAAGGGCTACACAGGTGGCCTTTGCTGGAGAAATGAGTTCAGGGTCTCATTTGAGGGTCCAATACTCACACAAACCACCCCCCCCTGTCTCGTGACCAGGGGATGACACTCTGCCACTGACGCAACCAGTCCTTGCCCCCCCCCCTCCCCAGCCATGTCCACCATGGGTAGGCATCCAATCACTTACCTTGCGATGCTGGAACACCACGCCCATGCCTGGGTGGTGCGCTGTGTGCCTTGGGAGTGCACACACCCCGTGGACCAATACCCTGGAGCACCCTGACCCACCTTTTGTCTCTGTGCCGAGGTAGGTGCACTGTATGTCCCACATGGGGAGCCACATGGGCCGCTTCCATCATGCTGGACCCAAACAGACTGTGCACTGCACATGTCACATACTCAGGGTCACAAGGCACCCCTATCCCCCCACCATGGCATCTCCCGTAACACATGTCCACTGTGTGCCCCTAAAAACACCTTTAGAGCTTCCCACCACCATAGGGTGCACCCCCGTTATGACCCACCCACCACCCTGTGAACCCGTGGCCCCACCATACACCCACCCCCCCCATGCCCCCCATCAGGCACCTCCCGATACCATAGTAGGCCCCGTAGGCAATATTCATAAACTCACCTGTCACCTGTCGTACCATCCACACTGCGCTCCACCCCATCCACGGCCACGGCGCACTGTGACACTCCACAGACCATCATCCCAGCAACACCCTCCTCCCCACCCTCTGCTGTGCCCACCCCCGGACCCCCACCCCAATGTGGGTGCCACCCCAGATGGGCCAATGCACTCCACAGACAGTATGGTCTATCACCCCCTAGGGGCAGCCGTTATACCCGCCACTCCATGGACTGAGGTGGTCCCGCACCCTTCAGCAACCCATTGCGGAACCCCATTGTCATCCCCCTATCTTACCCTGCATGCTCGTATACGTGATTGCCATGTAGCCAACCATTGCCGGAGCCTACACGATCTCAGCTGCCGCACTGCTCCCCCCACCCCCTACTCAGGCACCAGCTTTACCACTTCCTGAGGTGCACCCTCTGTGATATTACCCTAACAACACCCCTGCACAGACCCCTCCACCGTCCTACCTTTCCCAACGCAACTCAACACTATGGGGTTAAGTCTGATACGCTACACAGGCCTTCCACTGTCCCCCGCTGTATGCACCATTGTCCCCTTGTGTTGCGCACCCCACCATCATGGACATTTGCTGTCGCACGTCCCTCCTGCAGGCCACTCTCCCCCCTGCTCGTTTCCCCCCTTCATAGCAACGTTGCTGCGATATGTCAGGGGAGCTGCTGTCACCGCAGTCCTTACCTGGTCCACGTCCTCCCTCACCTCTCGGAGTGCACACTGACACACCCATCACTCACACAGCACTGTCACATAGCAATGAGGAACATCTGACCACCAGGGTTATGTACTAAGCATAACCGTTTTATTTACAATGCCCTTTTTGAACTGGGCCGCACATGTAACATAGCAACATAGTAACATAGTAAATGACGGCAGATAAAGACCAGCATGGTCCATCTAGTCTGCCCAGCAACACTGCGCTGGGCACACCCATCCCTGTCACTGTGGTGTTGGGCAGGCGATGGCACGGTCCGTCACAGGGCGGGCGTGCCATGTGTGTCCCCACACTACACACCCCGGGGACCCTTGTCAAATGGTGGCTGTCCGGGTGTACCGGTCAGCCACCATGGACAGGGTCGCCAGCACCTTCCCCTGGATGAGGGCAAACTGCCTCTGAGCGTGCGCCTGGGCACGCTCAGCCGCAGCCAGGCGCAGCCCGCACATACAGCCACACAGACACACATCTCCTCGTGTCTGTGTGGCTGCATGCACGGTGCACCTGTCTGCGGCTATGTGTGGCAGGCACACGTCCAGAAGGCATGCTTCGCCAACATCAGGGGGCAGGTGGCTGGTGCCCCCGTTGCCCTGTGGCAGAGCATGCCACTGGGGACCTGCCACCCCCCCCCCATCCCCGCACCCAATACATCCCCTCCCCCCGGCCCCCACCACCCTCTCCACATCCCCTTCCCCCTCCTCCCCCCCCTTCCCTTTCCCTGCCACCCACATCCTCCCCCTCCCTTCCCCTGTCCCCTACCTCCCCTACCTCCTCTCCCTCCATTCCCTTGGGGGGCTCTGCTCTAGGTAATGGGTATGTTTATGTTGTCTGTGCTCTGTAGGGTAGGACGTAGGCGTTATGGGCATGTTTACGTCATCTGCAAATAAGGTTCTGTCTGTATTAGGACTTTATAGTGGTGGGTAAAATATGCGGAGTGGGTTGGCGGAATCCACAGCTGGGACTTGAACCTGTGACCTTCTGCTTCTGATTACAGTGGTTTTGTGCACTGCACCACCATGTTATCACAGAAATGGTGCATTCCCTGGTGGTACCTTGACATGTGCCGCCTGCGGCCCTCTGTATCCCCTTCTCCAGCATCTGTCCAGTTGCCGTTCCAACATGCCCGCCCTGCTGTTGCGGGACATGTGCACGCCATAGGCACCAAGTCTGGTGGTGGGGGAAACCCTGAGCAGCGCTATTTCACTGTGGGTCCATTCACCTTGTATGGGGACGGAGTATAGACCCTTCCACGATTTATATCTGTTCTATGGGGCTTACTTGGGGGGTGGGGGGGTGTTTCTCATTGATACCACTATTGACCAACTTGGTTATTGTTTTTATCCAGTTTGTTGGGGTCATTTTCAGTGTTTCTGTGCCCTTTTGTTCTGTGCACATGTATCACACTTATCACTTTCTTTGGGTTTTCCTGCCTGGGCTGTACATTGCTGACACCTAAATGGTTTCTCTCCCCTTAAATATGCCTTTAACGGCAGGTTTTCATTCGTGTTGGAATTGAGCTCTGAGATTCAGCGCGTTAGTGTGAGGGGAGCCTCTCCCTGCCCACTCTCCGCCCATTGACCCCTTCTCTACGCCCTCTCTCCACCTTCTGCGTTGTTTTACCGCGCCGCGGGGATTTACGATCGTTAACTACGGTTAACGCGCGTAGTATGACGTTAACGCTCGTTGGCGCGTGATTACGGGCGCTATACTGCACTTACGATCGTTAATGTCGTACAACGCGCGTTATTCACGTTTACCGCACTTTAGTAAACATACCCCTTAGTTGCCATAAACTGTCAGTTATATTTTGATGTTTGTTGCCCCTTAAGAAATAAAATTAAATATACCTTGTACAGTTGTGCACCTGACAACAGAAGTGTGTCTATTAGGCTACATTCTAACTTTAGATTTGATAAAGAGAAAAATTAAAAAATGTAGATGCAAAGTAGAAGTATGTTGCAAGTTATCTTGGTCTCCATGTTGTTAAATACGTTCTAAAATTTAGTGCTAGCAGTAGATGTATTGTAATTAATTAATATTAGATTAGATAATTATGTTCAGTAATTCTATATTGTCATTAGTAGTTGTGCATGTTTGCCATTGTGGGGAATCGGAAGAATGCTGTTATATCTGGATTCCACAAGTGTTTCAGCTTCTCAGACAATGTGTGGAAATAACTTCTCTTACATTACAAAGTGGCTGCTACTGGCAAGCATTCGCTTGTTAGCAGTCACTTTGCCACTTATAATTTGTTGACCAAAGACGACGCCTGCTGTGAATGAAAGGAAGTCAGCAATGCTACTGAAAGCCAGATTGGAGCAAAGATCAGCGATTCCAGCAATGCTACAGAAAGATGCATGTGCAGCCATGATGCCTGGGCGGACAGTTACTGACACTCTCTGTCCAAGATGTGCATAGCGCAGCCCAGGGTGAAAGACTGCTGAAGAACTTGGAGTTACCAATGATGGCTCAAACCTCTAGACTTCTGAAAGATCTAGGAAGAGCAGTTGGCCACTGCTAACAAATTTTGCTTGTAAGAATAATTGGGAGATCCTTACTTCTGTAAACATTCTTATGGAGACCTTGCAAGGGCAAACAGAGTCACATAGTTTTGACAATCCTTTTTATGTATTGTCAAATGGACTGTATAACTATAAAGACTTCTTCCAACCAACAAGATGAAGTTCACCTATGGACCAGATGTGCCTAGGACTCTGAAACAAAGTGAAATGGAAGGTGTTTCCCGCCATGGCAGAAGATTTATTTTATGTATTTATTTATTGATACATTTATTTTTTTATCTTTTTATTTTTATACACAAGTATTTATTTATATATTTATTTTGGACATGGACAAATTTTATAGTGATTCTTTACAAAATCTGATGTTAGGAATAGCTCATCCTTAAACATTTAGAGACTTGCAGCAATGTATCACATGAGTGCAAGCAGGGTGTATACATACCATACTGCATTGCTATGTGACATTCGCACCACAGCTGGCAACACATCTCAATCCTTGGCCTGCTTAAGTTGTCAACCGTGTGATGTCCAATATATACCTAGCTATTGAATCTATAGATAATTCTGTGTGGGCATTGGCTGTGTACATGTTTCTAAAGTGATTGCTATGAATAGATGTGCATTGCATTATGTCTCTGACTGGGGCACACCTGTCTACCCAGCCATGTTAACACATAGCAGCAGTGAGATATGTTGCCACTTCCAGTTTTACCTGTGCTTTGCTATGCACTCTGGTATTTGTACCTCCCAGGTTTAAGCATGGAAAGCAGTGCTGCATGTCGCATGAAGTTTCAGAGTCAGCTAGTCACAAATCCTGGACTTAGTTCAAAGTGCACTCCTGAAAGTGCTTAACTTGGCAAGGCCACACAAATAGGGATAGTGACCAGCCCCGGATGTGGGGAGGGAGCAAAGGAGTGTGCCATTTCATGGAGAGGCAGTGCAGGTGCAGCCTAGATGCAGCTGAGTTGCCAAATCTTACAGTTCAAAGAGTGCTTTGGGGATACTCTCCTGGAGACATGGGAATCCCATGGAGATGCATTTTGGTCCCTGGCACAGTGATTTCCCGGGATGATGGACAGGACTAAAAGATCAAACACTTCCTGACAGTGGTAATGTGAGATCCCCAGATAGAGCACATATTCCAACTTGGTGATTTGGGCAGAGCTTCCAAGCTACCATGTTCCTGGAATGATTTCAGAGTGCAGCCCAGATGTCTCACAATCTGCACCTTGTGCATTCTAGAACAAGCAGGGCTCATTCACATGCCAGACATCATCCAGAACACATAAGAGAAAGTCTATGCGGGCACATTCACACCTAGTTCTGGCTTGAGTTGTCATCTACGCAAGTACAGTATGTGAGCACACAGCCAGACACACAGAGTTGCTTTATGCAGCCTTATTCAAGGGCATGTAGTTGTCATATGCTGGACACAGCAAAGGTCTGATGGCAGACAGCCCTCTGGACTGTGTTCCAGCTAGGTTCAGCCAGACCCCAGTTTCTGGCCCTTGCACTTTGGCGCCACATTAATATTCTGGACCAGCTTTACACTTGGGATAATGTGAAACACTGTAAAAATGGCCTTCTTGTACTACAGACATATGTTTGACCAACACACTGCTATAGAAGACGTGAGAAAATGTGGGCCACGGGAATACAGGGCAGCATTGTAATATGATGGCAAGCGTAGATGGAGTGATGTGCCTATTGTCCGAAATGCATAACACATCTGCAGTAATCTGCAACCTAACACACTGTGGAAGCTGTTTAGCTTGGTCTGTCATGGGAGTGTAGCCTTTAATATGTGTCATCTATGTGAGGAACATGTAACTCAACTCTGCACTCTTTCCTTGACAGCTTGAGGATTTGCGGAAGAAGAGACAGGAGCTCCGATGGAAGTGGCCATACTTTCTCGATGACTGGAGGAGCTGAGGCTGCAGCAGGAAGGTAAGTCGATATAACTCTCATCTCCACTCATGTACCACACTCAGCAGTAAATAAATCCACAGCAATCTTTTTTTAAAAAATTGACCATTGGGCATGTCTTCATCCAGCTGCTATATATGGCAACTTTGCCCAGGAAATATGGCAAGGATCATGCATTCAGCCGTCCTGTGCTGCACATGGCACATGTTTGCTGGTGCAACCTGTGTGGCTTGCCACTATGCTCAAGAGGTTTATGATACATTTGTGAAGCAGTATACTTAGCACATATGTTCACAATGTACATTTTCTGTCTGTGCCCATGTCCATCAGCCTGTATGAAGTACGTCCCTTCCACACCATCTCTAACAGGACAGAGTTCACACACACAGGACAGGTTCTGGGCTAAGATAGTCCAGACCATCCCCAAAGTGCATGCACTTAGACTATCTGCCTGTGAGCTATACAGGTGCCAGGTATAGACTGTGAACTCATCCCCTTCTTATCGGCATATGTGCAACCAGTAGCAAAGGCCCAAATTACTTCCATGGTACACATCTTGTCACTGTCTCATCTGTGGCCATACAATGGATCACATTGTCATCCTATTAGTGGGAGAGGTGGACACATGCCATCATGCTCCTCTAATGTGGCTCACAGTGTAGTCTGTGAAGCAAAAGGAACTTGCTATGCAGTATGTCCTTACATCTGTAGGGTAGCTTTTACCACCTTGGTAATGCTGCTCTTTCTTCTTTCTGTGCTCTGTTGCATTGTGCCCCTCCTCCGATTGTTGTAACAGACAGCTTTCTTCAAGCCCACACTGCTATGCAACCTCAGCCACAGCTAGCTGTGCTGTCAGACCCCAATGTTCAGGCAGCCATATATTCTTTAGTTGCCAGGATAGATGGTATGCTATACAGGGATAGCTGTTTTGGTAGCCTGTATATGTTCTGTCGGCTAAGCAGGACCAGTCAGATTGGGCACAGATCATACTCCTCATTAGGTAAGCTCCCTTATGGCTGTATAGATATGAAATGACGGTGTACTAATGCAGCCAGTAGAACACACTGGCATCAAAGGTAGCAAATATTGACAGTCAGTGAAAACACACAACACAGCTCATCATTTCTGTCAGTGCCACAGCCATAACCACAGCAATATACAGTCTGGGGATGCTGTTGATACATGGGTTTGCACTGAATCCCACTTAATATTTTACAACCTACTGGTCACCACAGAATCCCTGTCAAATGCTCCTAATAGATATACATGTGATTTATGTGGCACCATGTCCCCAGATGAAGGTAATGCAACACATTCACACGACACAATGGGGTATGTTTACTAAACCTTCTTAATGTGCGCCCAGCGTTAGTGTGCAGGATGCCATATAAGGAGTGGGCGTTTCAGTTTAAAGTATCAAAACGGGATTAGCGCGTGATAACCCGTGCTGCTGCGCACATTATCGGGCAAAGCGCCGCTAAGTGCGTTACCGCGCGGTAATCTTAAGTAGGCGCACAGACATCCAAACATAGAAACAGAAGTGCAGTACAATGGTTAATACACTGACTGGTGATACAGGGGTCTTGCGTTTGATCCCCCAGTGTGCCTATTACATAAGGCTGGCTGAGGCATCAGCTTTGACATGTAAGTATTGTTTCCTGAGGTATTTTAATTATTGCTGCCAGCAAACACACCCTCACATGCCGTAAACTAAGTTGCCGCATAAGGCACCCCATAGGGCACATTATAAAGTGTACTGTCCGCCACGGCACCCTATAATGTCCCCTATAGGGCACCCTATAAGGCGCTCCATAGGACACCTTATAAGGCAACTTATATGGACTGTAACCATAAGGTGCCTCGGAAGGTGCCTTATAGGGCGCCTTCTGAGGCACCTTATGGTTACAGTACCCTGAGGGTGTTTTGCTGGCAGCACTAATGTACATTAAAAAAAGACAATGCTTTGGACAGCCCTATCAAATAACCCCTACTGTGGGTTTGAACCCATGACCTCTGGCTCCACAGGTAGTGAAGTAACCAGTGGGCTACAGCTCCATAGCTGCTAGCAAGCCCCTGGCTGGCTGCAGAAGGACTGCACGTCACCACACAAACAGTCTCCTGTGGTCACCAGGATAGGGTTAACCCACCCATACCCATGATGCACTGCACATGCAAATCAGCAGTCTACAGATGATCACAAGATGGGGTATGCACCCCCACAGCACCTCGGCCTGGTAGGGGGAACTGACCATGTGTGGTACTGGCAGAGAGTAGCTACACACCGTCACATTATGCAGGTACTGCACTCACCCTGAGGGTGAGGTGGGGCGCCCAGCACCAGGTCCACAGCAGAGACATGTGTGAGATAGGTAGTTTCTGTAGATACACCTTGGATATATCTGTATGTCTCAGTAAAGTTTAACACCTATGGACCCCTAGGAGGATTATGTACCACCACCCTCCTCCTCCAGGGCTGGGTGGTAAACAGGGTTTCCCACCAACAGATCCACATTCTACCTCCCTGCAATGGTGGCTGTAGAGGGGGCCATCAACCCCAGTCCTGCTGGGGAACAGACACCCTACTGGGAAATCAATGCAGCTCTGTACACATCCATAACGCAATAGCAGACAGACATTAGGCCTGGATATGCTAAGCTGCACCCCACCACTATCTGATATTCACCTGCAGCAAGCCTTCAGCTACTGCACGGCATTCCTTCAAGACACATACCAGCTGCAGACAGTCTGCTAGCTAGTCCATAGTGCATGTTCCTGATGGAAATGCGTACACTCAGAACTAGGATGTCAGCATAAACACCAAGCAGATAAATAAGTGACTGGGCCACGACCCCCACCCCCCATAAATATCACATGAGAGAAATATACTATAGCACTATGGGGGAGCCTAGCCATGCCATGGTCACTGCTCAGTCAGGGTGAGAGTGATCTCCCAGCAGAACATGCTGTGGCCACCCTGTCTGTGCAGGTGGTGGCCGGGCACTACAATATCCCAGCCAGTGCCCTATGCCCTGTGCAGATGCATCCTGGCCAGGCTACCCTGTTCGGGCTATACCCATGGTACCTTGCTCCTCATTATGCACATTGGCAGGCCAATACTGGCAACAGTGCTGGCAGTGTGGGCTGTGGAGGGTGTTTGCAGCCACCACACACTGGATAGACAGACACACACTCCCACACCTATGCCAGCATTGTGCTACTATAGAGGTGTTTAGCAGCCCTGGCCACCACACCAGTCCTGGGCACAGTGCAGGCATGGATATGGTACGCAATACTGGTGGGGGTCACTCCCCATGGTGGTAAACACTGTCAGAGACCAGACCTGAAGCACACTCCACAGACATCAGAAAGGTTGCTATGATGGAGCTCAATCAGCAAACTGTGCTTAACGTAGGAATTGCTATCTGCCAGTAATCATAGCAAACGTTTGATAGCTGTGTACCGTATTCCCAGGTGTAGGGTGGCATTGCTAAGGTATGCAAGTGCTAGTATTGGGAGATGCACGCAGGGCCCAATGTCCTGCCTCTCCAGGAGGCATTGGCTAATGGAGCCTATGGGTGTGTGTGTGTCTGCCCCTGTTGGCTGCTGCTTTACGGCAGAGGTTCCCAACTCCAGTCCTGGTGTGCCAAACACTGTTCGGGTTTTCATGTTGTCCCTCATGAATATGCATGAGATACATCTGCATACCATGGGGGTGGTGCATAGATATGCAGCACAGGCATCTTTATTAGAGGCAGCATGGAACCTGAATGGTGTTTGGCCCTCCAGGACTGCATTTGGGAGACTCTGCTCTAGGTAATGTGCCTGTTTATGGTGTCTTTGCTCTGTAGGGTAAAATGTAGGTGTTTTGGGCATGTTTACGTCATCTGCAATAAAGGCTCCGTCTGTATTAGCACGTTTATTTATTTATTTATGTAGCTGCATTTATATCCCACTTTTCACCGGGTCAAAGCGGTTGGGGGATACATTTAACACGAGGGGATATGAGACACATACACTAATACTTACAGGGAACATGGGCAATGAAGGGTTAAGTGGCTTGCCCAAGACCACAAGGAGCACCTGTGGGACTAGAAACCCCAGTCCTTCCGGCCCAAGGTTGCTGTCCTCTAGTGGGATTTGAACCACCGACCTTCCGGCCTGTAGTGCCTTGCCCCAACCACTAGGCCACTCCTCCCTTGTAGTAGTGGGTAAAATATGGGGACTGGGTTTGCAGACACCATAGCTGGGACTTGAACCTGTGTCCTTCTGCCTCCAAACACACTGTTGTGTGCACTGCACCACTGTGTTGCCACAGAGACAGTGCATTCCCTGGTGATACCATGACTGTTTGTCCGGCAGGGCCTGTCTGTTGTAGTGCATGGCACCCACCTACACAGGGCTAGGCCATGGTCTGCTCTGGGCAGCTGCCACTGCCCCCCTCCACCACCAGTACCCCTCTGCCACCATGCTGACATGCCCTTCTGCTGGTGGTGCTGGTGGTGTGCAGTCTCAAGTCATCCAGTGTGCAGGTAGGCGGCTGAATATGGTGCGTGTTCTGGGGTAGGGGTGCCTGCATAGATGTCCATGCTTCCCCCCAACACCGCCTGCCAATGTTCTGTGCCCTTGGAGGTACCTGCTGGGTACTATCCCCTGTGACACTGTGATAAACACTCTCGTGCCCATGTTGGGCCCTCATCAGTTGCTGTCTGTCTGCTCTACAGTTTCAGCATTCCTAAGTGCCACCTAGGCATCTGCCTAGTCCGCACTGTGCCCCAGCTGCACCACAGCATGTGTCGCCTGCAGCTCTCTGTATCCCCTTTCCCAGCATCTGTCCAGTTGCCCATTCCGACATGCCCGCCCTGCTGTTGTGGAACATGTGCATGCCATAGGAAACCTGTCCAATGGAGAGGGAAACCCTGATCAGTGCTATTTCACTGTGGGATCATTCACCTTGTATGGGGACGGAGCGTAGACCCTTCCAAAATTCATATCTTTTTTTTGGTGCTGTCTTGGGAGTGTTTTTTGATGTTTCCCATTACTATCACTATTGCCCAGCTTGATTATGATTTTTTTTATTTTGTTGGGGTCATTTTCAATGTTTATTTGCACTTTTGTTCCGTGCACATGTATCACACTTATCACATTTTGTAGGTTTCCCTGGTTTTGCTGTACATTGCTGACAGAAATGGTTTCTTTTGCCTTTAAATCAGCTCTAACGCGAGGTTTTCACTTGCGTTAGTTTTGGCCTCGAATTTCACATCGTTAGTGTGCGGGGAGCCTCTCCCCTCCCACTCTCCACCCATTGACCCCTTCTCTCCGCCCCTGGGGAGCCTTCCTCCGCCCTCCGGGAGCCTTTCCCCGCCTTCAGCGCTCGTTTACGCCGCTGCCTGCGTGAGCGCACTCTAAGCCACATTTGTGCCCCGTAAAGCATCATTATCGTGCACTAAGGTACCTTAGCGCGTGATAATTGCACAGCGTGCACGTTAAGAAGGTTTAGTAAACATACCCCAATGACTCTCTGGAAGCCATATAGTACAGTCTACTGACTACTACAACCTGCACTTGTATCCTTATGGCTCGTATGCAGAGATTATGTGTGAGTGCATCCATGTCGTGACGATACTTGTCTTGAGTATTTGGAATCAAACACCCATCACAGTGCTGGGTATGGGACATAAATATTACACATACAAAACCACCTTTTCTACCTCTTGCTGAATTGTATCTCACCCCTGGACTATTCCCCAGAGACATGTCCAGACTCCTTGAGCAGCTCGCCATGAGCATTGTGTGATGCCATTACAGGTGCCCTTACCTCCCTTTCATATAGGCGGAGCAATGGCATTTATGCATGCAGTTAACAGATATAGCAGCTGCTGATGGCTCCTGCTCCACATGTCAACACATGATGAGCATGTAAGCAATTAACATTTTTCCTGATATTCTGATGACACCAATAGGAAAATGTGCTATCCCATGGGATAAGCATGACACACGTGTCACAGGAGCACTGATCATTACATGTATGTGGTTCAAATTGTTGCCACCCAAGGCTTTCATTAACTACCTCATAAATGATTGCATGTACCTCCAACTGTTCAACTCTGGATCTGATGATGTTTGCGGTGATCATGTTCTGCATTGCATTGTATGACTTGCATTTTATGCTCTAGTCCTCTCAGGTGTACCTTTGTTTACGATTTCAGAAGATAGTATTGGTGATCAATGGGGGTGCGAGTGAAGGGCAACACTTTTAGAATGAAGGTTTCCTCTGAGAATCTGCTTTGCGACTATCTTCCTTGAAATCCCCGGTGATGTGCAAAGCTCATCAGTCATGCCATCATGACTTTACATCATAAACCATGACAGTAGACATTTTAGAGGTACACACTGTGCAGACAGTGTCATTGGCAGGGGAAACTACCCCCTTGCAATCATTGTTCCCAGATGCTTTCATCTTTAATTTGATAGATCTTGGACAGCACTGGTCGGGACCTTCAATTGAGGATCTCGCCAGGTATTTTGTGGATAAAGTCACCCAAATCCGGAATATCCCTCTGACATAGTCTCCCTTTTCTGTTCTGACTGACACAGCTCCTATCAATCCAATACATATGTGGTCAAATTTCACCACCATTACCTTGGAAAATCTATCTAAGGTAGTAAGTTCCATCCATAAGACCCGATTCCCTCTACCTGGTTGACTGAAAAGTCCTTGGGATTTCTGCTAATTATGCTGTTGATTATCAATACAAGTCTTTCATCTGGCACAGTGCCAAGCATATGAAAAATAGCCTTGTTTAAACCTATTTTGAAGGACCCGTAAGGAGGTGTAACTGAACTTTAGACCCATATCTAACCTTCCTTTTATCTCTGATGATGGAATAGTTGTTTTTTGCTCAACTCTCTGAAACACCTAGAACAGGTTCATGTATTACACCCTAGACAGTCAGGTTTCTGACCAAAGTATAGCATAGAAACCATTATGACAGCACTTTTAAATGAGACTTAAAGAGCATGGAATCAGGTTAGAGCAGTTATTGCAATTTCACTGGACCTTTCAGCATTTGACTTAGTAGATGATGATGTGTTGCTGAATCGGTTGTATGACTCTGGACTTTGAGGTGTAGTCTTCTCATAGTTCCATTTTTTTTTATGGATCACTTCTTTAAGGTAGACATCCATGATTCATTGTCCTCCTCATATACTCTTCTTTGTGGGGCTCATCAGGGCTCGACTTTATCACCCTCTCTTTTCAATGTTTTCTTGAGCCCTCTTATCACCCTTACTCAGAGTATGGTTGTTTCTAGTTACATTTATGCAGATGATATTTTGCTAATGTTCCCTACTAACAAACTTTCACCAGATATTTCACAGGTTTCCTCTTGGCTGGACTGCAATCCACTAAAATCAAATCCATCTAAAACTACAGCAACATGGTTTACAAATTCATTATAGATCCCTGTAATAACCCCTAATTAATTAATTAATTAAACTGTTTTTATATACTGCCTTTCGACACGTCAAGGCAGTTTACATAGAACAGTAACTTAATGTGGGGTACATAGAATGTAATTGTCAGAGACCTTACTTTCAACAAGTAACTTAAGTACCTATATACATGAGCATAGTAATAGCAAGTACATGCATGAGATGCTAACCGTCTATGGAGTTTGACTGATATAACATTAGTTCATACATTCTACAGGCGGTGGTTACAGGGGAAGGGGTAGGAGTGGTGAGGGGGAGGGTAGGGGAAGACTGAGCCAATTGTCATCAGGGATAGGATATGTGGTGATAGGAAAGTCACTGGGACCCAGGCAGGGTGTGTCTGGTTAATCCAGAGCTATAGAGAAGTGCTTGAGGAAAAGATACATTTTTACTTTCTTACGAAAGTCATTGAGATCACTTATTGTGTGAATGTCGTCTGACAGGGCATTCCAGAGTTGTATTTCATGTTGTCTTCAGAGATAGCAAGGATAGTTTGATTGCTGATACTTCTAGGACAATTTACTGATGGTCTTTTTATCAGAGTTTCCAGATACTCTGAGAATAAATGATGTAGTGCTTTGAATATAGTAATCAGAGTTTTGTATTTAGCGCGGGCTCTTATAGGAAGCGAATGGAGGTTTATGAGTATCGGGGTAATATAGTCATGTTTGGGGGTGCCAGTTAGCACTCTTGCAGCTGCATTCCACATCAATCCACCCACTGCAGATGGCCATGAATACAGCTGCAAGAGTGCTAACTGGCACCCCAAAACATGACTATATTACCCCGATACTCATAAACCTCCATTTGCTTCCTATAAGAGCCCACGCTAAATACAAAGCTCTGATTACTATATTCAAAGCACTACATCATTTATCCTCAGAGTATCTGGAAACTCTGATTAAAAGGTTAAGGCCTGTAAGACTGTCCAGAAGTAACTTTGGTTGAGGAGTGGTTATAGAGCTTTGATTGTTCTCATTTTCTGATAGAAGAGACTCACAGTGGCATTTATGTATTGTTTTAGGGTAAGACCTTGATACAGGGTGATGCCAAGGTATCGCACACTAGCAGTATGTTTATTAAAGTGCATTAAGGTAAAAGGCATTAATGACAGTGATAAAGGCCATTATTCCTTAAAAGGCATTGGGCGGGTAGGGGCATTCCAGTGTTAAGGGCTCCATGGGCCATTTAACACATGTTAACAAAACATTGCACATTAAGGTTACAGGCATGCACTTTAAGGCACGTTAAGGTGACAAACATACTTTAAGGTGGAAAGCATGCACCTTAAGGCACAAAAAAGGCTGTAACCCAAATGATCGATAGAGCACAAAGGAAAGTCAATGTAAAGGTAATAGAAGGAAGGACAGGTGGGAGCTGATGGACCTGCCATATCGGTGGGCACCTTACGTGGCAGCCAGTAAAGTGGACGAGCATGTGGGAGGCAGCTGTACCGATGCACAGGGTGGTGCCAATGTAAAGTGCTGCAATGTCAGTATGTGGCATAGGATGGGGAAGACATGTCCCCCAGTGAAGCCAGAAGCGGCAGGATGTGTGCAGCATCAGGAGGATAGAGTAATAGTGGTGACGTGCAGATCAGGCATAGGAGAGGCGAGCGCGAAGAGCCAAAATGTGGAAAAAAGTATCAGTATACAGTAGGTCATGGTGTAGCAGCTTGCACAAGAAGACATGACAGAGGCAGATAGATGGGCGGAAGGAAGGATAGCAACTGAGGAGAGGGTAGTATGGACTGGCAGCACTGATGTGCAGAGCCCTGATGTTACAGGCATGAAAATGATCTGAGTAGCACAGTCACAAAAGAAAACAAGTGGGAATCAAACCCCTGTCCCCTGCTTACAAAGACATTGCACTAGCCAGTAGGCTACACCTCCACACTGCTCTGTGCAGCAATGGCTGGATACAAAGAGGCTGCAGGCCACTGCCTAAAATGTCTGCTGTGTGTGCCGGTATAGAATAGCCCCACCAGTGAAACTCTAGGGCCTCCATTGCTTCCAGGAAGGCATCTTCCATTCCCTGTTGAGTTGATGGCAAATGTAAATCACCAAGGAGAATAGCGTGTTTCTTAAGAGTGGAAATATCACAGGCAAACTGAAGCATGGTAGAGAGTTGTTCTCCTGCAGGGCTGGCTGGTCTGTATGTTAGGCAGATGGTCAGGAGTTTGTTGGAAACGATAAGCAAATCCAAGTCATGTGCTGTGTGTACAGTAGCTTGGCAGAGTTGTAGGTGTATCTATATCAGAGGGGTACCTATAACACTACAACCAACATTAAAATACCTTGAGGTAATCCTATACTCCAAGCTTTCATTATATTCACATCTGACCCAGGTTATTTGATCTTCTTTTTGTGCACTGTGATGTTTTTGCAAGGTTCAACCATTCTTGGACACAGCAATCCAAGTATCTGTTCTACTACAGATGGTTATGGCTAAGGTAGATTACTGTAATGTAATCTATCTAGGAATTCCACAATATCAAATAAAACATCTTCAAACAGTGCACAATTCAGCCATATATACATTGGGCCAAGCAAAGCGATTTAACCATGTAACACCACTTCTTATGCAGCATCAGTGACTTCCTGTTGCATCCCGAGTTTTGTTCTTTACATTTAGAGCTATTCATGACATGGCACCAGAGTACTTAGCATCTTTGGTTACCATTTACACGCTTGCCAGGGCACAATTGCTCCATGGTTTTCGTCTTCATATACCATCACCGTCATTAATTAAGTATGAATCAACCAGAAAATTAGCTTTCATTGCAGCGGCACCAGCTCTATGGAACTCTCTTTCAGCTAGTTTACATGCAGAATTGAGCTTTAGACAGTTTCAAAAGACATTAAAGACTTTATGAGACATCATTTTGTATTACAGCATCTCCTGGGTAGACAATACGATCGGCTATTCAGAGTTGGTAGTCCTAGACCTGCAGTCTGTCCCTATGTTTGGCCCTAGCCTTATCCCGTCTTCTTTCCCCTTATGTGTCTTTGGTGTTTCATTTAGATGTTTTTATTCATTCCTTTCCTGTCAACATAATGGCATTCCTCCTTTTGCTTTTTATTTTGTAGTATGTTTTAATTTATTTTAATATGCTTTTACTTTATTGTGACACACATAGGGGTATGTTTACTAAACCGTCTTAACGTGCGCCCGGCGATAGTGTGCAGACTGCCATAAAAGGAGTGGGCGTTTCGGTCTTAATGTAGCAAAACGGGATTATCGTGTGATAACGTGTGCTGCACACATTATCGGGTGAGACGTCGCTAAGCACGTTAACGAGCGGTAATCTTAAGTCGGCGCGCAGACATGCAAACATAGAAACAGAGATGTAGCACAATGGTTAATACACTGACTGATGGTACAGGGTTCATGAGTTTGATCCCCCAGTGTGCCTAATGCATATGGCTGTCTGAAGCATTAGCTGTTATGTGTAAGTATTGCTTGTTGAGGCATGTTATGTATATTTTAATTAGTGCTGCCAGCAAACACACCCTCACGTGCTGTAACCGAAGGTGCCACATAAGGCACTCTATAAGGCACTCGATAGGGCACATTATAAAGTGCACTGTCCGCCAAGGCACCCTATAATGTCCCCTTTGAGGCACCCTATAAGGCGCTTTATAGGACACCTTATAAGGCACTGTAGAAGGTGCTTTATAGGGCGCCCTATAAGGTGCCTTATGGGGCGCCTTATGAAGCACCTTATGGCTACAGTACTCTGAGGGTGTTTTTGCTGGCAGCACTAATGTATATTAAAAATAGACAATGTCTCATAGAGCCCTATCAAGTAACTTCACTGTGGGTGTGAACCCATGATCTCTAGCTCCACAGGCAGTGAAGTAACCAGTGGGCTACAGCCAGGGCCGGATTTACCTTGAGTGAGGCCCTACGCCAACAAAAATTGTGGGCCCCCAGAAAAAATAAAAACGAGATCAACTTACCAAAACAGAAATGGCAATAGATGTATAGAATTGCCTGACATAAAGAGGCAATAGGGACAAAATCAGCATCGGAATTCAAGAAATACATTAAAAAATGTCTTATCCATCGGGGAAGAGGATCACTGAATGATCCGGCGGTACTACAGCAGCTACAGGAAACGGACCTGGTCATCGCTGCTCCCTGGTACTCACTATGGCTTTGGTGTAACAGGCCACCGCCTCCTGGTACTTGCGGGTGACGAAGATTCTGTTTCCCTGCTCCTTTAACTCCTGAGCGCTAGTGCTCTTCTCCGGACTCCCGCCTCCCCCACTCTCCTTTTCCTCTTTCCCCTTCATGCCAGGGCCTGGAGAAGCTCGCGGACGGCCCCGTTCAGCTAGGCCACAGCAATTTCAACTATCTCTAGAGAGCAAGGGATCCAGGCTTGCACAACCCCGCCTCTCACTCTGACTATACCCAACACACCCACAAATAGGGTTGCCAACTTTTTCACCGAGAAAAACCCGACACCTGTGGCTCGCCATGCTCCACCCATTCTCTGCCCCTAGTCCCACTCCTGCCCCGCCCCCAGCCCCACCCACAAAAATTACCGAGGATACGTGTAGGCTAACTTCCTTGGTCAGATAATAATTAAACTGGGAACCCCAAAATCCAAACATGAAATGTACAACACTGGAGAAATAAAACTATAAAGTAATTTCCTCTTGCACTAAACAAAAACGCAAAGATGTTAGCAATACACACTTCCCAGACCAGACATATTCCAGTTAATAAATTCAAAATAAAAAGTATTTTTCTACCTTCTGTTTGGGCATTTTTTTCAGTTGCAATTGCTCCAGTCACTTTCTTCTGGTTTCTTCGTGTCTTCTGCGAGCTATCCATTTGTCCTTTCTTCTCTTTTAGTTTCCCAGTCGCCATCACTCTTATATAATGCACTATGGCAGAGGAATTTGTCCACACTCTCCCAATTAGGTAAGATTTCAGGAAAATTTCTGTGGGTCAGCAGGAGCAGAGCTCCTATGCGTCCATCTTGCTTCACCGCTAGGCTCCGCCCCCCTTTCTTCTCTTTTAGATGTTTTCCATTCTCTCTCTATTTCTGCTTTAACATACTGATTGTTTCCCTTTTGCTCTTTCCCCCAATTCTTTCCTTATTCCTTTATCATCCATTTAAATTTCACCCTTCCATTTTCAAGCCCCTCTTACTCTCCCAATACCCAGCCCATCATAGACTTTTCTTCCACACAAAATATTTTTCCCCTTTCCATTCTCATTCCCCATCCATTCTAGTCCTCCCCCAAAATCAGTTCCCTTATAGTTCTAGACCCACCCAGCATCCACTCCCTTCTAGTCCCATTCTCCCATGCCCCACATCAGCCCATTTCCAGTCCTATTCCAGCTCTTCATAAGCCCATTTCCAGTGCTAGCCCTCACATCACAGGCCATTTCCAGTCCTAGCCCCGCCCCCCAATCACAGCCCATTTACAGTCCAAGTCCCCCATCACAGCCTATTTCCAGGCCTAGCCCCCCCCCCCAATCACAGCCTATTTCCAGTCCTAGCCACCACCATCACATCCCATTTGCAGTCCGAGTCCCCCTGCACCATCACAGCCCATTTGCAGTCCTAGTTCCCCCCCACCACCATCACAGCCCATTTCCAGTCCATGTCCCCCCCCCCCATAGCCCTTTTCCAGTCCAGGTCCCCCTCCCCATCACAACCCATTTCCAGTCCATGTCCCCCCCCCCATAGCCCTTTTACAGTTCAGGTCCCCTCCCTATCACAGCCCATTTGCAGTCCTAGTTCCCCCCCCCCACCATCACAGCCCATTTTCAGTCCAAGTTACCCCCCCCCCATAGCCCTTTTCCAGTCGAGGTCACCCTCCCCATCACAACCCATTTCCATTCCATGTCCCCCCCCCATAGCCCTTTTACAGTTCAGGTGCCCCCCCCCCATCACAGCCCATTTGCAGTCCTAGTTCCCCCCAACACAGCCCATTTGCAATCCAAGTTACCCCCCCCCCATAGCCCTTTTCCAGTCCAGGTCCCCCTCCCCATCACAACCCATTTCCAATCCATTTCCCCCCCCATAGCCCTTTTACAGTTCAGGTCCCCCACCCCATCACAGCCCATTTCTTTCCAGTCCAAGTCCCCCCCCCCCATATCCCTTTACCGGTCCAGGTCCCCCTCCCCATCACAACCCATTTCCAGTCCATTTCCCCCCCCCCCATAGCCCTTTTACAGTTCAGGTCCCCCCCCCCCATCACAGCCCATTTCTTTCCAGTCCAAGTCCCCCCCCCCCATAGCCCTTTTCCGGTCCAGATCCCCCCCCCAATCACAGCCCATGCAGTCCTTGCCCCCCCCCCGACCAGCACCGCGGCTGTCTGAGGGGCTTCAGAGGGAGCAGGGTAAGCTCGCGCGAGGCCCCGGCTCCCTCTGTACAGCCGCCAGCGTGAAGAGCCTTTTCCTTCACGCTGGCGGCTGTATCTGTGAAGCCGCGAATGCTGGGAAAGGTTAAAGGGTATTGCCTTCCAGCGATCAGCAGCGGTCTGATTACATAAGGAGAACTGTCAAATCAGTACAGTAAAATTAGGGGGTGTACAGGTTGATTCGGAGGGTAGGCACATCACACAAGCGGGTTCTGTTTGAGGATATGGGGACTAAAATACATATATACATATATACATTTTATATAAATGATCAGGTGTATGAGGATATGGGCACTAATTACCGATATACATATATACATTTTACATAAACGAGCAGGTGTACATAAATATGTTTTGGTCTCCCGGGGTGGTAAAGCTTAGATCCCTTGGGTTAAATCAGATTGAAATGACTCTGGAATAGATGAGTCTTTAGGTTTTTCCTAAATCCAGTTAGGTCTTTGCAAGCTCGTAACTCTGGCGGCAGGAGATTCCAGAGTGTAGGTGCAGTGTATGAGAACGCTCTGTTACTAGTATTGGTTTTAACTGCTCTAATATCAGCTGGAACGAGGAGGAGTCCCAACTGACTTCAGTCAGATGTTGTCAGTAGCTTTTCAATGTCATGCCTTTCAATGAGAATATTGTCCCCACAGTAGCTGACAGTATCATTGGGAGGGTACAGGGACACATTCTTATATCCTGAGGTCAAGTGATACTAGTGTTACCACAGCTCTGTTACCATTATGAGGTGACTGGAAACATAGTACACAGACACTCTGGTATTTGTGGTCATTTTCCTGTCTTTCAATACCTTGTAGCCTCTCCGATCAGGCTATTCCCCAGATATGGGCCCCGAACAGGTTCCATTCTACCTTACCGCACCTGTGACCCTCAGGTTTGAGCTGCACCTCCAGCTTTGCCTAGTAATGGTCCATGAAGCACGCCAATTGTGTGACATTGCCACAGACATAGTTGCTTGGCTATGGGGAAATATCTGATGCAAAACTCTTCATCTGTGATGATAGAGCAGAGTGGGTATATCCCTATACTTGTACACAGTCCCATCTTGCCTCATTCCCAACAGGAACAATGAGGTGTTTTCATGTTCTCTGCATACATGCAGCAGCAGACCTGGTTGGAGAATAGGTATAGGTCATGAGGGCAATGCAGCCATACACACAGGCCCCAGCAGCAGACCCCAGATGTGTGGCTCAGCATACAACAGCTATTATTGTTGCTTCCTATATATTCCTGCAGAACTGCAGATAGTGATTGTAGCCACATAGCTGTGGCCATTGGCCCTGCGCAATATGTTGGCAGCCCTGGCTTTCAATGATGTGCACTCTGTGGTATTACAAGCTTTGAACTATGTTCCTACTGGCTCCTCTGGGGACCAAAAGCATAGAGGCACAATACTGCCAACAACCCTCCTCTGTGGCTGCCATGAGCGGACACCTGCATGTACGTGTTGTCACAGGTCTGGCTGTGTGTAATACATTGTTGTCTCAGTCAACATCTTATATCCTGTGTCACCATGGGTCCCCATCATATACCACAGCATGTTGCCTTGAGATTAGACACACATACTGGCCTGTAGATGGCACATACCGAGCAGGCCATGGTGCACATCTGTGCTGGCAGATCTTTTTTGGAGCCTCATGCATGCACATAGCACATTGTGCATACATACTTCCTCATAGTGTGCTGTCTTTGCTGGCTGCATTCATTGTCAGCTGAGTAGTATGGTTAGTAAGCTAAATGTCAGGAGCTTCTCACTGCACAGACCATTACCACATGGGTGCACTGCAACAGCACTTCAGCAAACTCATGAAACAGATATGGTATTTGAGCGACATGACTGTGGATGAGATGTCTGAGGCAGGATAAACTTGGTGTAGACAATGCAAATTGTCAGATCAGTCCCTTTGGAAAGGAACAGTAATTGGAGAGCTTAGGAGTGTGACCCCTGCATGCAGGCACCAATCCATGTAGCATAACACTCTTTAGCAGCACTACCTCTATGATAATGCATTGCACATGTGACTGTGGAAAATACTCCTACACATTGTGTGAAGCCCATGCAGCTCTGTTGATGGTGCACTATGATTCAGGCCAGCAGGCAAAACAAGCATGGGAATATGACAGATCAATAGCCTGGGTATTCCCTGGACTGCACACTCCTGCACATGCTGCGTGCACAACCAGACATGGAACTATGAGAACTATGAGAGCCTGACAATTATTATCCTTGGCAGGCCAGCTTCCTCATCCTGTGACAGATGGATGCTAGATTCTGGCTGCAGTACAACAAGGCAGAGAGGCAGAGCCTCGCCTCATTGCCTCTGCACTTCTGATGTGCAGCTGCCCTTGTTGGAGCAGTATTCACATCTAGCATGTGCCAAGGTCAGAGACACTGTTCTGTGCATGCAGCAACAGGAGACAGTGTATGATTTCAGATGTCATGAAATATTAGGAGATGCTTCCGAGGAGGTTTTCTACTCAGATCACACCACATTTTCTACTGATCTGCTGATTGGCAAAGGGTTACTCTAATGTCATAGTGTGGAAAATAGGTGTAACAGTAATGAGCATATAGGAAAAGAGACCATAATCACTAACTGTAGAGAATGTGAACCTTTGGGGGATCTACATCATGCTAATCAGTCTACATTTCTTCCACAGTTGCTGGCTCTTCATCACAGCAGCTGCAGACCTATGAGGCAGCACTGAGGTCTGCAGAAGAGGCAGCGCCCTCAACAACAACAGAGCGTGAGGAGCCAGAAAGATGGGGGAAATGGAGTTGGAGGACATTGTGGAAGAGGTGGAATGGGAGAAAGATGGCGGAGGTGCTGCCTCTACTACAGCAGGCGACACCTCACTGGATGTTGCTGGAACTGACCTCAGCCTCCCCTCCCCCTCCACCCTTTCTCAAGTACCCCTGGCTGCAGAGGACCCTGGAATGGGGACTCAACTACCCCACTATCTCCATTCATCAGTGTTGCTGCCCCATTTGCCAGTACCTATTGCCTCACCCATGGCACATTCAGAGGCTGACACACAGACTCCATGGTGTGGATGGGAAGCCTTGACTGTGCCATGGGTGCAGCAATAGCTGGGGTTGTGCAACCTGGAGGAGACAGTGGAGCAGCTGACAGCCTATGTCAACAGGCTGTCTGATCAACTGGATTCACTGGAGGATGTCATCCAGTGGATTCCAGGTTATCAGGCATCCCCCCCCCCCCAGGGGGTAAGAGCTGTGTATATGAGGGCTTTTGCCCCAGGCCACATACTGGCTCTTCTACAGTCAGAGGTAATGTGGCATATGCCAGATCCCTCCTTTCCCTCCCTCACCCATGTTTTTATAACTGTTTTAACAGAAAATATAATGCCATGTACATAGTTTATAAATATATTTTTTATTTGTTGTTTATTGAGCTTCACATGGTGTAGAGGTGAAGGCAAGGGTTCATTAACATGACAGCATGTGTATGATAGACATTTGTGCACTCATTTCACACACACCTCAAGGTGTTCTGACAACATGCCTCTCAATAGCTGCCTGCATATTGCCAGTTGCAGCAGACTGGGTGAAGCATGTAGAGGCATGGTGACATGCTCCAGGAAGAGTGAGTGACTTCTGTCAGACTCGCCCTGCACATCTTATGCCAATATTGACTCCTTCATACCACATTTGGACATCATGTACAGCACCATGACCTAGACACAGGGCTGGGCACTTTCCCCAGTAGTGTGCATTATGTCCATAATGTGGACACATGGAGGCACATTCCAATATAGCCTTCAAGCCCCCTATGTGGCCGATCAGAATTGGGAAACCCAGAGGTAGACCTGATTCTGATCCCGAGGGGGCTGGACATGCCCTGTGGGATCAGAATCCGATCTAGGGCCTGTATGTGCAGGCTGGTACCCAATTCTGATTGGTCTGCATGCACAGCCACCTGCCCAGTTCCCACATTGAGGTTCCTGAATGGAGCTGCCGTGCCATGGTATCCCATTTCCATGGCACTGCCATTCCATTCAGGATCCATGATCCCAGCCAACAACCACAATCTTCTTTCTCCACCGAACCCCTTCCATGGCCAGGGTTGTGCTGCAGGGAACCCCCTGCACCCCCTCATCCCTCACCTTTCCACTGCTGCCCAGGCCTGCCATTCCGCTCGTCTAGTTTGCCGACCCCGGACGTACAAGGCTAACTTCAGAATCAGCCCTGTATGTCCAGGTCACGGAACGCTCTTGTCTGGCCCTCACTCTACCTCCGGAATGCCCCCTCCCACCACAGTCTAAGCCTCCCATTACAAATGCGTTGTTCCTATGGCGAGGCTTTTGAAAGGGACGGCATGGGGGCAAATAGTGGGGATGGATGTCCCAGTGGGATGTCCATCTCTGCTATTCATGGGACAGAATAGTCTCCATAGCCAGCACATGATCTTTCTGCAGGAGATAGCAGTCATCTGCACCAGCCTGTGACAATGTGTAACTTCAGCTGGGCACCCCTTGCACAGTGATGTACGAGCTGGACCTTTACCCACACAGCAGCACTTTGGCGGATGAATCCTTACAGTAATGATGATCAAAAAGCAGCATGTAATATATAAAAAATAGATGCTGTGTGGTAACATGCTTTATTACGACGCAACACATGCCCTCCCATTGACTATCAGGGCAGCATTCAGGAGGCATATAGATATCAGCCCTCTGCAAGACGATATGTAGCACACAGCTATATGAGCCCATGTGTTAGTAAAATAAAAAATGATAAGACATTATTTGTACACCAACTAATGTGTGCAATTGACTGAAAAGAGGTAATTTGATCATGAGTCTAGAAAATTTAGACGCCATCAATGCACTGATGTCACTTCTCAAAATGCCAATTTACTCAAACTGCAGGCAGTGGCACAAACAATGATTTTGAGCAGTTTTCACAGGACTAATGGGAACAAAGCAGCAGTACAACTACTACTACTAATCATTTATAAAGCGCTACAAGGCATACACAGTGCTGTACAAACATAGATAGAGATGGTCCCTGCTCATAAGAGCTTACAATTTAATTAAGACAGACAAGACAAAGGATAAGAATAAGGGGGAAAGGAGGGTAAGGAGACACAAGGGAAAAGGGGGTCAGAATCCAAAAGCAGCTTCAAAGATGTGAGAATATAACATGGACTTGAAAAGGGACAGAGATGAAGCCTGATGTACAGACTCAGGGAGTTTGATCTAGGCATAATGAGCAACAAGGTGAAAGGACCAAAGTCTGGAGATGGCAGTGGAAGAAAAGGGCAAAGAGAGAAGCAAGCCAGAAGAAGAGCAGAGTTCACAAGGAGGGGTGTAGGGAGAGAGAAGAGAGGAAAGGAAAGGTAGAAAGGAGCAGAAGATTGAATGCACTTATAGGTCAAAGGAGAAGCTTGAATTCGATATAGAAATGGAAGGGAAACCAGTGAAGTGATTTGAGAAGAAGGCTTATATGAGAATATCAAAGCTGGTGAAAAATTAGTCGCACAGCAGAGTTTTGAACAGATTGAAGGGGAAAAAGATAGCTAAGAAGGAGACCAGCAAGAAGGAGGTCTGCAAAAAAATTTTTTTGGAGAGCTGCTTTGGTTATTCCACGTAATCTTTATGTTTTTTGGTGCGCTGAATCCGCAAATGACCTCCATTTTGTCATAGGACATCACGTTTCCTGACAATTTAGGTAACTATGTTAAATAAGGCAATACCTCAAAATAAATGGAAATAGACTTATAAAATTAAAGTTTTATTACAATATTTTCATGAAAATCCTTTTTTGAACTGAAATGAGCTCACCTACACACACTAAACTCGATTCTTCTTCCTTGTGAGGCTCCTCTTGTGCATTTACGCTTGTGAGTATCATCTGGAATGTCTCTCTGAAGCATCCAACAGTAGTCTGCCATCATTGTAATGCTCCTTTTTTCCCTGGTATCTCCTTTCCATCTCTTTAATGTCTTGGTGGAATCGTTCACCTTGTTCCTCACTCACAGCTCCCAAATTTTCAGGAAAGCAGTCAAGGTGGGACTGGAGGAAATGCACTTTCAAACTCATCAGGCAACCTAAAGCTTGAAATGCTTTCAGCATTCGTCCGACGATCTTTTTGTAGTGAGGATCTTTGTTATTGCCTAAAATTTTCTGTACGACTTCTTTAAATGCAATCCACCCTTCTTTTTGAGGATCCGTCATGGTATTGACAAACTCTTGATCAACTATAAGCCTTCTAATGTCTGGTCCGACGAACACACCTTCCTTCAATTTTGCCTCCGACAGGCCTGGAAACTTGGTGACCAAGTATTTGAAGCATTCTCCATCTCTTGGAAGTGATTTTACGAATTGCTTCATCGATCCCAATTTTATGTGGAGAGGTGGTAGAAGAACTTTATGGGAAGGTACCAAAGTTTCTCGGAGGACATTTTTTTCACCGACTGTTAGCACCCTCGGCTGCCAACTCTTCTTGGTCCAGTGATTTTGTCGGTCTCGACTGTCCCATAGACACAGAAAACAAGAATATTTGGTATACCCAGCTTGTTGCTCGAGCAGCATGCACAAGACCTTCAAGTCCCCACACACTTGCCCACCATGGTCTTCATATTTAAGTTTATGAAGAACCAATTCCAAGTTCTCGTAGGTTTCCTTCAAGTGTACGGAATGACCTACAGGTATGGAAGCGTAAAAACCGTTGTGGAGTAAAACTGCTTTGAGACTTCTTTTTGAAGAATCTATAAAAAGACGCCATTGCTCTGAATCATATTGGATTTTAAATTGACCCATCAGACCTTTGACATCGATGCAATAAACCAACTTGTCGTTCTGGGCGAAGTAAGGAACAAACTCCTTTTCACGATGTCTGAACTATGAAGATGACACTCCTGGCAACAATAAATTCCTGCTTTTCAGCCTTGATCCGAGTAACTCAGCGGCATCTTTGGGAAGATTCAAGTCTCTTACCAAATCATTCATCTCCTCCTGAGAAAACAATTTTGGTCTTGTATCATCTTCAAAGTCAGAACTTGATTCGTCATCTGGTTCAGGTATGACTTCACCTTCATCGGAGCTAGGTATCTCTTCCAAGGTAGCAGGGGGCTTGGGTACTGGTATATCTGTGCCATGGGGGATGGGACGAATTGCCGAGTGAAGATTGGGGTATGAAATGAAATGCTTCCATTTGCAATTAAACCCTTTCACATCTCATGAACAAAAGTAACAGTCGTCACAATGGTTCTTTTGCTCTCACCATACCATAGGAATCACATAATGGAAAGATTTTTTCTTACCCTTGAACCAGTTTCGGAAGTCCTCAACACACCGTTTGCACACTTCATGAGGCACCCAGACTTTATCTTGATCTCCAATTTTTAGTCCAAAGTATGCAAAGTATACTTTTTTCACAAAGTATGTAATATTCTGCTGTTGCTTCAACACTGTATATTCACCACAGATGAAACAGAAACTGTCTGGCGAATTAATACACTTTCGCGGAGTCATAACATAACGGTTGAAGAATGACGAGCTAACACGAATTGCGATGAAAAAGTGTGAACAGCCTAGAACCAAGAACCTGATGATGATTCGTGCATGAGTGTGGCATGCAGGAGAGAGCAGCTCTGTGTCTGTACACGAGATGTCACAGTGCTGGCCACGCCCCCTGCACTGACCGGAGCTGCTGCTATCTGCCCTGTGTCTCCCTCCCACTAAATTCTTCAGGAAAGATTAACCCCTTCTACCATTAGAAGCACGGACTTAAAACTTGCTTAGCTTATGTATATATTGCTGACCATCAGATTTATAGTACTATATTTTTTTTTACATAACTCAGACAACCCCTTTAAGGTTTTTTTGGCATTTTATATCTTAAATGCACTTATGTGAATTAATTAATAGTAATTTGAAAAAAATTGATAAATTTGAAGACAATTTTGCATGTTGTGGCAAATCATGATGTCTAGGAGTTTTTTCAATATTTTATTTGTTTTCAGCACACCAAAATACATGGAAATTAGATGAAAATAAACAGCTTTTTAGTCGCAGACCTGTGAGTCGAGACGGGAAGTAATTAGAGAGTGGACAAGTACTTTAGTAATGTTATAGGGATTGAAATGAAAGGTTTTAGCTATTTGTTGGATATGTGAGGAGAAGGAAAGATGACTCAAAGGTTGCGGACTGAGGAAACAGGAAGTAGAAGTTATCCACAGAGATAGAGAAAGAGGAAGGGGGGAGTACTTGTTAAATACCATCTACATAGGAATGAAAGCCATTGTTGTCACACAAGAATGAAAATACTCAGATTACCATTACTAGTTATTATTTCTATGTGTATACTAAATGCACAGATGTGGAAAAATAGCCTAGTAGGTAGAGCTCATTCTTGGTAACCAAGAGACTATAGTTCAATTCCCCTTAGCATGCCTTGTGGCCTTGGGCAAGTCAGCTAATCCTCAATTATCTTGGAAGAAAGGCCTGACTACATAGTTCCAGTCACACTACTAGCAAAATCAAGGAGCTGTGGTGTCACCAGGGATCCACATTGACTTGAGGGCACATGTGATATTAGTTTCTTACAAATGCATGATGAAAGCGCATTGGATCTGCAAGCATGTACATTGCAATCATAGCCATCTGACAGCAGGACTTTATTGACTCTGCTGCAGCACATAGCAAAAGGTCGTACAATTTGACCCTGTAGATGGACATGACAGGAAACTTTAGTAATAACTGTGAAGCCACATCTTTTGCTCCATCACATATGTAGTACATGCAGGCATATCCCACTGCTGAGATGGCCACATGTACAGATCATCACATGTCCTCTGTTGCTCCAGATGACACACACACATCATTTCAGAGACATGAGTGGAAAACAGGTGTGTTGCATCATGCGACTGACCTTGTTCCATCAGACAGAATGCAAGTAGACCTGTCAGAGGAACAGCCCCAATGTGGTCATAACCTTATCTGTGCAGGAACACTTTTTACATTGGTATGCAGCTTGTACTGATTTGTTACTGTTATCTCCTGGGATCATGGCCTAATTACTACTCCAGTTATATGCATATGTGTCAGGATAACTGTAAGGTGCTTAGAGCAGCTGTGAAACCTAAACAGCTTGTATGAGACTTTCCCTGTAGCACCGCAGCTGTTTCTCACACACATAGTTGTAGGTTGTCACCGCCTCCCTTGCCTAGGCGGTTGCCTAAGGCTTGGGAACGGGCAGTCAATATATTTATTTGTTCTAAGTGTCTTTTTCTTGTAGTTGTGTAATAATCCAGCCGAGGTGGTAATTATAGGCACACAGGATTTTTATTATTTTCAGCCAAAGGAACTTTAAAGATTCCAATTATCAGGATAAGGTAAGGATATTTTCCAACAGCATCAAACAAAGGCAAACTCGCTTCTCTTCAGCTTTGGCACTTAAATGAAAACACAGTATTTCCTCATACTACCGTATAACCAAACACAGCACTGAAAATCCGGTGCAAAAAGAATTAGAAAAAAACCCATCTTCTTTCATAGCTTTAAAACAAACAGAAGTTGTTACATTTCCAAGCAGGCAAACTTCTGTTACACATTGTTTTTTCTTTCTTTTCACCAAGTAATTCTTTCAGCTTGTTGTATCTCAGGCTTTCCACTTTCTAGAATACAAATGCTCACACACTCAGCTACGGCTTAAAACTTCAGGAACCTTATTTGCATATTTCCCAGCCGTGCTCTCTTGAAGGAACAGTTACCAGGTTTAAAGCTTCTGCAAATGTTCTGGCCTTTCTCAATGCCTAGAGGCTACCGAACATTCCATTTCCTCATCAGAATTCTCCTCTATTAAACCAGGCATCTCTATTTCCATACTCTCCAGGTCAGAGTCTGCTTGAGAGGCACAGGATTCAGACTCAAAACTATCTGGCTTTAATCCCTTCAGGATTTCTAAGACTTTAGTCAAGGCAGTGTCCTTCCTTCTCTGAGGAATAGTATAGCAGTTAGAAAGTCTCTTAGCTTTTAAGGAGTTAATAGAAGGCTTTACGCTGCTCACCTTATCTTTTGGAATTGAGCACTTAACAGGCTTTACTGCTGAAGGCTCATGCTCCATGCATACTTTGGGGGAAAGGCTTCTGCTGCCAACATGGCTGACCAACTCCGCTGGGTAAGCTTTCCTTCTAGAAGTATATCTCCTGTCTCCCTTACAGGGCCCTGGGTTAGCTCCAAATCCTCTGGCTGGCTCTGCCCTTCTCCCAGAGGTTTCCAATGAAGCTCCCTTGCCTCCCCGGGTACCTTCTTTGCATGGTTCTCCAGAGCTTCTAGGACCTCCTCCCCTCCTGGGACGTTCTGACCTGTTCCAAGCTGCACTGGAACCAGAACTAGGAATCCTCATCAAGCGTTTCCCTTCACGGTTCTCAGACATCTCTCTGAGTTCAGGCTTCCCTCTGAGTTCAGACTCCTCTCTGTCCTCCTCTGCTGCTTCTTCTCCCCTGAGTTCACTCTCTGGCAGTTTATATGAGTGCTTTCCCCTTCGGCTTCCTGGCCCCACCCCCAGCTGTCCCTCGTGAGCAGGGTTGGTAACCATGGAGCTGGGGTGTGTCTCCTTGCTACCTGCTTTCTGTGGAGAGTTTTTTTCTAGTTCAGAAGTTTTAACCCTTAAACTTCTGGTTCTTTTCCTACTATCTGGGGAAAATGCCTGTTTTTTCCCTCTTTCTCTATTCTCTCTGCTTTCTGCGCCATCACAAGGTGCACCCCTAAACAAAGACATGGGGAGGGGTGGCTGGCACAGAGTGGGAGGTGCACCTACTCCTGCCATCTTACTGGGCAGACTAGATGGACCATACTGGTCCTTATCTGCCGTCATTTACTATGTTACTATGTTGCACTATAATTGAGGTTATCTGCATTTACATAGAAACATAGAAACATGATGACAGAAAAAGACCACATGGCCTATATAGTCTGTCCTTCCATAACAACAACTACAACAGTCCACTTTTTACCTTTAGAGATCCTCTGTGTTGGTCCCATGCTTTTTTGAATTCAGTTACTGTCCTCATCTCTACCACCTCCACTGGGAGACTATTCCATGGATCCACTACTCTTTCTGTAAAGAAATATTTCCGCATATCACTCCTGAATCTATCTCCCTTCACCCTCATCCCATGTCCCCTCGTAGCAGAACTTGCTTTCAATTGAAAGAGGCTCTCTCCCTGAACATTTATGCCACGGAGGTATTTAAACATCTCAATCATATCACCTCTATCCCGCCTTTCCTCTAAGGTGTACATATTAAGATCCTTAAGTCTGTCCTCATATGCTTTATAATGAAGCCCATTAATCATTTTAGTAGCCACCCTCTGCACCAACTCCATCCTGTTCACATCCTTTTGAAGGTGCGGTCTCCAGAATTGCACACCATACTCCAAATGAGGTCGCACTAAAGACTTATACAGAGGCATTATCACCTCCTTTTTTCTGCTAGCCATTCCTCTCCGTATGCACCCAAGCATCCTTCTAGCTTTTGCTGTCGCCTTTTCTACCTGTTTAGCTATTTTAAGATCATCAGACACAACCACGCCTAGGTCCCGCTCTTCTTTAGTGGACAAAAGTACTTCACCTCCTATACTGTATTGCTCCCTTGGATTGCTGCAGCCCAAATGCATGACCTTATATTATTTAACATTAAATCCCAGCTGCCAAATTCTAGACCATTCTTCAAGCTTAGCTAGATCCCTCCTCATGTTATCTACACCTTCCTGGGTGTCTACTCTATTGCAGATTTTGGTATCATCTGCAAAGAGGCAAACCTTACCCGACAGCCCTTCCGCTATATCACTAACAAAGATGTTAAAAATAATCGGACCAAGGACAGATCCCTGGGGCACACCACTGATAACATCCTTCTCCTCAGAGTGAGCTCCATTTACTTGTACTCTTTGTCGCCTCCCACCCAACCAATTTCTAACCCAAGCAGTAACTTTAGGGTCCAGCCCTAGGGTGCTCAGTTTGTTTATAAGTCACCTGTGAGGAACAGTGTCAAAGGCTTTACTGAAATCTAAATACACCACATCTAGAGCTCTCCCTCGGTCCAACTCTCTGGTCACCCAGTCAAAGAAATCAATCAGATTTGTCTGACAAGACCTTCCTCTGGTGAATCCATGCTGCCTCGGATCCTGTAATCTGCTGGACTCCAGAAACCTCACTATTTTCTCTTTCAGCAGCGTTTCCAATAATTTACTCACCACCGAAGTTAAACTAACCGGCCTGTAGTTTTCAACCACATCCTTACTTCCGCTTTTGTGTAAAGGCACCACATGAGCCTCTCTCCAGTCCTTTGGCACCACTCTTGACTCCAATGAGGCATTGAAAAGGTCAGTCAGTGGAGTTGCTAGAACGTCCCCAAGTTCCCTCAGTATTCTAGGGTGTATCCCATCGGGTCCCATCGCTTTGTCTACTTTAAGTTGAGCTAGTTTCTCACGAACACAGTCTTCTGAAAATTGTTCAAGATGTCCCTCGCTTCTGTTCTTATTTGTGGGTGTTTTCTGAGGTCCTGCTCCTGGTTCTTCATCTGTGAACACAGAACAAAAATATTTGTTAAGCAATTCCGCTTTATCCTTATCAGCTTCTACATATTCCCCCCCTGCACCCTTGAGTCTGACAATACCACTCTTGCCTTTCCTCTTCTCACTAATATATCTGAAAAATGTCTTATCCCCCCATTTGGTAGGTCACAGCAGGTACACCTGAGCAGGCCAAAGATGGGCTCCCTGGGGGCAGAGTCCTGCCTTGTCTGGGATGTTTCCATGCCCATATTTCTTCAGGAGCTATGTAAGTGGCATTCATTAATTAAAGAGGTTATTTAAAGCTTGTGGCAGCCTCTGAAGTCAGACAATTAAATAGAAAAGTATATATCGTTTTCAACACCCCCTGTCTTTTTGACAAGTTAGTGGTAAACACTGGCTACTTTGCTCAATACAGAAAGGTTATATGTTGTGTCTCTATTCCATGACATAAGCATTCAATCTGTTAACCATATGTATAAGTGATACAGCCAGTACTGGGTCTTGAACTCACAGCCTTGGCTGTGTGAAAGAATTACCTTGCAAGAAGCTGAAAACTGGGGGGGTTATTGCAAGATACATGACTAACATATGTGCTGACAGAGCAACATCTAGACGCTGAAGAAAGAAGTATGATATCCCGTCTGTTGAAGAATTTCTCATGGACCAGATAAGTGATAGAAAAGGAATTATAAGAGCCCTGATGCAGATCAGTATTTGTTTCCTGTTCGAAACATGATGGTCGGAATTGGCATTCTTCTTTTCCTATATTTGAAGTTTTTACTGATTTTTGTTTTCTTGGGCATATATTCACCATATAAAAGAGAAAAATGGACTTGATAATTAAACACAGCTTTTCAATAGCACCTTTTAAAAATTTGATAAGTCCAACATATTTTATTATGAATATACGAGCAATTTTATAGTGCGGGGTTAGTGGTGGTTGCTGTTATGGAAAATGTACTCTTGCACTGATCCAACTTTAATATATTGATCTAGTGGAGGCATGGCAACATTATAGATAGAATGAGGAGGGTCTGGTTGGCCTCAGCAGAGGTTAGGGTGCGAGAGTGGCTCATTTGTGCCATGAATGTGAGAGTGCTCTGTGCATTGGCCAGTGAATGCAGCCTTCAGAAAGTGAGACTGTGCTATGCAGTTCACTGCCCATATTACAGTTTTAGAAGGTGTTTATCTGATACTTTCATCCCATCCAATACAACCATTTGGGGTTCTTCCTTCCCTACTGCTGGGATGTGACCTTATTTGTGTACAGCACTGCGTCAAACAGGTCGGGCTGCTTCTATATCCCATCTTGCCTTTTAGGCATGTGCATCTAATGGTCTGCTGCAGCCATGCCATGAAACGTAATAGCAGTAGTTTGGCCCGCTATCCCATCATTAGTTACAGGAGCTATGTCTCCTTATATCACCTGTATGAGTCAACATTGACAATCAGTGGAAGTCAAACTATCAACCAGTTGATAACCATACTGCTTCTCAGACCATGAGGCTACTACAGCTGTCCATACTGAGGTTGCCACTGCTACCCCACTTGTTTTTACTCTCACTAATTCAATGGACTACATGCCATTCACCATGCCATTCACAGACCTGGCAAGTATACACACATACCACTGCACTTTGTATGAAGGCTGTGTGAATGCATCAGGCCACAATTACTGTCCATCCTTCCTGTGCTCGTGACCAGGGCATTACCATGACACTCTACATTTCCTACTCCTGCTGGGATTCGGAGAACACAGTTCATGGCTCAGAGTGTGAGCTGCATTATGCTGCATGCTTGCTTTGTCACACTGACAAAACATATTGTTTTTCTTTGATGCTTACTGCACCATACTGAGAAATATTTCATTTGGGCACACAAACATCACTTTGCATAATATTGAGTGCATATTTGCAGCAGGGGTACTTTGGGGCAGGAAGACTAGATATCACTTCCATCTACTCCATCCATCCTTAAGGCCATCCATCTCCATATATCATTCATGATCACTCATATTAACATGGTATATGATGGCAGATAAAGACCAGTATGGTCCATCTAGTCTGCCCAGCAAGGCGACAAGAGTAGGTGCACCATGCAGGTCACCTCTCCCCATGCCTTTGTTTAGGAGTGTACTTACCGCTCCATGTAGGCCACTCCTATTTGTTTAGATATAAGAGATAGTTAAGTTTATTTTGATTTATCCTGTTGCTTTAAAGGAATTCACTGTGTCTGTCCCATGCCATTTTGAATTCTGACACTGTGTTTGCCTCCACCACTTCCATCGGGAAGGCATTCCAAGCATCCACCACCCTTTCAGTGAAAAAGTATTTCTTGACATTACCTTTCAGTTTACCCCCTTGCAGCTTCATGTTATGTCCTCTAGTTTTACAGCTTCCCCGTCTTTGGAAGAGAATTGTTTGTCCATTAATACTCTAACTATTTAAAGGTCTGAATCATATCTCCTCTCTCCCTCCTCTTCTCCAGAGTATACATATTTAGGTCTTCAAGTCTCTTCTCATAAGTCTTGTGATGCAGGCTCCAAATCATATTGGTCACCTTCCTCTGAAACCTTCCAGCCTTTTTATATCCTTTGAGAGATACGGTCTCCAAAACTGAACACAATATTCCAAGTGAGGCCTCACCAGCAACTTGTACAGTGGCATTAGTAGCTCTTTCTTTCTGCTGGTAATTCCTCTCTGTATGCAACCCAGCATCCTTCTGGCTTTTGCAACAGACTTGTCATACTGTTTAGCCACCTTGAGATTGTCAGAAACAATCACTTCGAGGTCCTGCTCCAGGTCCGTGCACACCAAATCTCTCACCCCCTATTGCATACAATTATTTCCTTGGATTTCTGCTTCCAAAGTGCATGACACTGCACTTCTTCACATTAAATCTTAACTGCCAAGCATTAGACCATTCTTCCAGCTTTTGTAGATCTTTCCTCATGTTTTCCACTCCTCAGGGGAGTCCACTCTGTTGCAAATTTTGGTGTCATCTGCAAAAACACAGACTTTTCCATTCAGCCCTTCGGCAATATCACTCACAAATATATTGAACAGTACCTTTCCCAGGACTGAACCCTGTGGCACACTGCTAATCACATTCCTTTCATCTGAGTGAGTTCCGTTCACCATCACCTTCTGCCGTCTATCAGTCAACCAATTTCTCACCCAGTTCACCATCTTGGGACCCATCCCCAAGCTGTTGAGTTTATTAATAAGCCTCCTATGAGGAACAGTATCAAAGGCTTTGTTGAAATCTAGGTAGATCACATCCATTGCATGCCCTTGATCTAGTTCTCTGGTCACCCAGTGAAAGAACTCAATCAGATTTGTTTGGAAAGATCGTCCTTTGATAAAACCATATTGCTTCAGATCGTGCAACCTATTGGTTTTGAGGCATTTCACTATTCGCTCTTTCAGGAGTGCCTCCATTATATTTCCCGCCACCGGGGTAAGACTTACTGGCCTGCAGTTTGACACTTCTTCCCTATTACCACTTTTGTGGAGAGGTACCACATCAGCCCTTCTCCAGTCCTGTGGAACTTCTCCTGTCTCCAAGGATCTATTAAAAACATCCTTTAAAGGCCCTGCAAGAACCTCTCTGAGCTCTTTCAGTATCCTGGGATGTATCCCATCTGGTCCCATAGACTTGTCCACTTTCGGTTTTGCAAGCTGTTCTAACACATCATCTTTTGTGAATGGTATGGTATCTACTCCATTCTCATTTGCATATTTGTCAGTCACAGATGGTCCTTCTCGTTTGTTTTCTCCTGCCAGCTGCTGTATCATGCCCCTCACTGTGCCACTTCACACCTTACGGCATATCCCTCATACCTCAGTTGCAGATGGTGTACATGGCAGCTCTGATGCCTAATCATTCTTGCTATGGCAACATCATGGGCATGGTGTCTCCTCCATTGCACACTCACACCCACTTCTATGCCACCCATTTATATCACAGTGCATTACATGACAGCCCCTCACTGATATCATCCACATTATCCTCCCACTCACTGTTTAATTTATAAGGGACATATGGATGTAACATGTCCATCAGTTATTACCTTTTCTCCCATCCAGCAGCTTAAATGTGACTTGCAGAAAGGTTCCCTTATCCCGTGTTAAAGTAACTGACTTTATTGGGCATTAACGTGCACGCTTGGTACTCTAACAGCCGATGTCCTGTTAACACCCGCTAACCGGCCGCTAGCACCCTTACGGCCGGAACACCTATTCCCTGCCCAGGCCCTGGCCTGGGATTAGTGCATGCAAATTGATGAATCCTTAACAGTCCTTAGTAAACATACCCCATAGTGTTTATACTTAAGTATGTAAACTCAGGCCACTTAATGAATGAAAGCTAACATTCCTTCTAATGACCTATGTTAAGATATTCCACTGGACCCTTTATCCCTTCCCCAGTTTCCAGTATGATAGCCACCCCATGATACACCCACCCCCAGATTTGGACCCATACACGTCCTTTTTAAGTGTCATAGCTCAATTCATACCCCTTCAAACGCAGAGCTACCAAGTTATACAGGAAGACTTTTTGGCTAGTCCTGGTTTTGAATTTACATCCTTAAGTACTGTGGAATTTGTAGTCCCTGATTCTACTCATTGAAATCAGTACTACAGGTCCCATAATACGTCATGAAAGAGCTGTCAGATATCTAGGGTTTGCCTCCTGGAACTGGGTAACTTGAAAGCACTGTGAGACTCATGAGTACATAAGTGACCTCTCTTCCCATCATGACCAGAGTTGTGCAGAGCTTCATGGTCCATGATACCCTTCCCCACTACCCCTCATTCTAGAGCCCCTATATCTATTAGCTTGAATCTACTCCCTAGATAGGCAGCTAGTATAAGAGACATGGTGAGGCTAAGCCTTCTCAAAACCAAGGTTGGCAGCTTAGGACGAGAACAGGGTAGCCACTAGGATTATGACTGAGGCAGGAAGCCATAGGAAGTTGTCTGCTTACAGCAGCCGCTGTTTGCTCATCTCCTGTTTCTAATTGGTTCTGGCCAGCAGAACGAGCCAATCAGCAGCCAGAAAGGAGGAAACAAAGAAACACATTCTCCAAATCCTGCAGTGACTGAGGGGAGGGGGAGGGGGAGGAGCGGCGAGGACAACGTGAAAACTGTGAAAGTGTCGTGTTGAGTGAGGCAGTAATAGGAGAATGCAAGTTAGAGTGGAGGCAAAAGAGGAAAAAGCTAGAGATTTTGTGAGTCTAACAGTTCCCTAGGGGACATAGCATAAGAGAAAATCTGTCCCTCCTTCTCTCCCTCTGCTTCAGCATCCTCAAACAAGTGGCTCCTTGAGACTCCCTGAAAGAAAAGGCGAAGAAGCACTAAAGAACCTACAAACATGAGGCTGAACCCCTGTTTCCAGAATCTACAGATATGAGGCTGAATAGAGCCACTTGTTCTGGGACCTTGACACAGAAATTAACACTACGTTCCTTTGATTCCTTATACTGTAAAACTGAAGTTAAGCTCTTAACTTTGTGCTGTTGGCTGTTGTCTCAAGCTCTTTTTTTTTTTGAAGCCTGAAAGCTGCATACATAATCCCTTCTTGAACCCTTCACTGGCCTGACCACTCCAGTCTCCTACAGCATCCAAACAGATACAAAATTGCACTGCTGATACATTTTAAATTACACACTAATAAAATTCTAGCTGGGCTTAGGAAATGTAATTGGTGCTACATGAGCAAAATTTAACACAGAATGTAAAGGATAATTGTACAGTCAATTTAAGTTCTCTGTGTAGGTTAGAAACAGGAAAGTTTATGACCAGCCAACCCCATTCTAAAGAACTTTAACAGCTACAATGCTTGCTAGCAGAACTAGCTACTACTACTACTACTACTAAGCTCTTGTAGAGCGCCACGCACGCAGCTCTGTACAGCTGACCTACAAGAGGCAGCCCACATACAAAAGACAGTCCCTACCCATCAGAGTCATGCTCATCGGAGCTTACAATCTAATCAGAGCAATACAGAGCATAGGTCAGTTCAATGCAAGGCATAAGATAAGGATAGACGTCAGGATCTGAAGGCAATGGTGAAGAGGTGGGTCTTCAATCTGGATTAGAACTACCGGTAGCAATATTGAAACTGCCAGTCCTTCAAAAATCTATTCACCAACCATTCTTAAATTCTACAACTGTGACAGATTGGGAGGAAGGGAGGTCAGTATATACCATTTTTAGGGAGAATTCTACTGCCTTGTATACAAGGATGAGATACTGCTTTTCCCTAAGTCTTCTATTACATAGCAGGTATGTGCATTTGTTTGATGTGGCATAGGAAATTTCAACATTCCCCATGCTATTTCACGTTGTTTTTAACCTAACGCAATATTAAGAACCTCAAAATGTAGGACTTCTTCCATGTCATCAACAGTGCATACTTTTGCTCAGTAGTGCACACTGCTTATCAGTAGGTGCTTTAGTAAAGAATAGTGCACTCTGCTGCACAATGGTGTACACTCTCCAGCAATAACAATCAGTATTGATGACACCATCTCCTGAAACAAACAAAAAATTAAAAACCTAAATAAAAAGGAAAATCTCTAAATGACACAGGAAGCTAATCAAAACAAAACCTTTTGCCCCACACACCCCTATTACGTACTCCAGCTATTTGGGTAGTTCTAGACTGAGTTGCTCTTGCCTTTCAAGTTCAGAGCCATGAAAAGACAGAAGTTATGGACTTGTGCAATCCCTGTCTTCTGATTTGCTGACAGCCAGGGTGGGTTCTTTGATATTGTTAAGGATGTCTCCTCTAGTCGTAGATTGCTGCCTTCCCCATTTCCCATTGTATGCGTAAAATTCAAATAAAGAGATCTTAGTCTAGAACAAGGTCCACAACTCTTTTCTTCTTTGTTTTAAAAGAACATTTAGATCTTCACAGATAGCTGAGAGGTGAATGAATCTTTATTTATGTAGAGTCATCCCTGGCGAGTCCCTTTTTGAGTGGTGTATTCTGGGACTACCAAACACATTTATTAGTTTAGGTCCTGAAGGACAGGAAGAAGGCACTGATATGAAGCAAGATACCTTGTTAGCTATTGACACTCTGTACCTGTTCCTGAAGCTCTGTAGGCACCACCTCTGCAGCAGCCCAACTTGTGTGCAGTCTCTTCTGGGGTAATACTCTCACACACACACACACACACACACACACACACAAACCTGTTTCACCACAGTGACGTGGCTTTATGGGGTGAGAATTTATAACTCAAAGTTAATCTTGAGTTTTACCTGTATTAGTGACTGTGAATCAACTCACTGCAAATTCCTTCAGCCTCTTCTCTTCCAAAATTCTCAAGATTTCAGTTAAATCCTCTCTCTGTGCTGTGACACTTAGGGGTATGTTTACTAAACCATCTTAATGTGCGCTCTGCGATGTTATCACGCGATAAGGTACCTTATCACGCAATAATGGTGCTTTATCAGGTGCACAGGTACCTTAGCACGTGATAATGCGTTGTCGCGTTGCTGTTACCTCCACAGCTGGAGCTTGTGGAGATGGACGGCCTGAGTCTCTATTCAGGAAGTTACTGGTGATTGGGGAAAGCACTGCCTTCTGGGAGTTGACGTTTTTCACTATCCCAAATAAAGAGAGTTGTGGACTTGAGGGTTTCAGGCAAAACAGCATTTTTAATTCCCCTTCCCAAGTGGTTTCACATGCAGAACAAAGGGAACATTGGCCATACACTTCTGGCACTAACTTATATAAAAAGAAATTCAAGCTTCTTATCTCAGCATCTCTGTAATCCAAATGAAAAACACTTTTCTATTTCAAAACCCTTTTGTGCTTTTCTTGTCAGCTGCTACCTGCAGCACTCTCTCTCTTTCTCTGCACAGCTTAATTCTATTTCACAGGACTTATCTTCTCAGATACAGATATCGTACAATCCATTGGTTCACTAGGCTGACCTTCTAAAGGTGGTTCAGTGTCCATTGGTTCAATCTGAACCCTACCTGGAAATGTTTGCAAGTTGCCACGGGGTGTTTCCAAACACACGTCTATCTTTTCAGTATTGCATTTTTCCTCATAGCCTTTTGATATACACGGTTGTGAATTGCCACAGTATTTCCAGCATGTGGAACCCCACCCTTCTGGGCTAATATCAGGGCACTTAAAAACAGCTTCCCGTTTATACCGGTCACTTATCCTACCTCTTGGTTTCCTTATGAGAGTTTCCTTTTGTCCTCTAGGATCAGCTGCAAACATAAGCCTTGGAGTTTCTCTGTGCATACAAGTCTGCCTTCCCAGTACGTTTCCCTTTTGGTTGCCTTTTACTCCCAGCACCAAACCCGGGTTACTTGTACCTGGCTCCTTTGCACCAACTCTCTGCTTGTTTCCTCTGCTGACTTCCTATTCTGAATCAAAGGTCAGAGAATCCTCAATTACCATAGATTCCTCTGAGTCTTCATTCCTAAGGCAATCCTCTGTTTCTCGTGACGGTTCTAAGAGCTGTGTTCTCAGCCATGCTGCTCTTGGCTGAGCTCTCCTCTGAGCTACCGGCTGTGCTTCTCCCAGCTGTGTTCCTCCCAGCTGTGTCCTTCCTAGCTGTGTCCTCCCCAGCTGTGTCCTTCCCAGCTGTGTCCTCTCTCCTCCTAATGAGCCTCCCTTAAATCTCTGGTTTCCTGGGTTTACACTGGCTCCTCCCACCAACAGGTGTTTTGGCTTAACTTGTGACTGCTGCACTGAACTACAGCAGGGGCGTGTTTTCCCTTCTTCTGACCTGCTCTGTTTATGGTTGCCTGGGAAACCAGGAGCCATGTGCACTTGTTTTCTTTCCCAGCCTAAAGCTGGATCCTATGTTTTATCTCTCTCTAAAGGGTCAGAGGGACCTTCTCCATCACAGCGTGCAGCGGCGCAAACGAGCGCTGAAGGCGGAGAAAGGCTCCCGGAGGGCAGAGGAAGGCTCCCCAGGGGCGGAGGAAGGCTCCCGAGGGGCGGAGAGAGAGGGTCAATGGGCGGAGAGTGGGAGGGGAGAGGCTCCCCACACACTAACGCTGTGAAATCCGAGGCTCAAAACTAACACCAGTGAAACCCTGGCATTAGAGCCGATTTAAAGGGAAAAGAAACCATTTCCGTCAGCAATGTACAGCAAAACCAGGGAAACCTACAAAAAAGTGATAAGTGTGATACATGGGCACGGAACAAAAGGGCAAATAAACAGTGAAAATGAACAGAAGAAAATATAAAAAACACATAACCAAGCTGGGCAATAGTGATATCAATGGGAAACATAAAAAAACACTTTCAAGAAAGCTCCACAAAAAAGATATGAAGTTTGGAAGGGTCTATGCTCCGTCCCCATACAAGGTGAATGAGCCCACAGTGAAATTGCGCTGCACAGGGTTTCTGACCCCATTGGCCAGGTTTCCTATGGTGTGCACATGTTCTGCAACAGCAGGGCGGGCATGTCGGAATGGGCAACTGGACAGATGCTGGAAAAGGGAACACAGAAGGCTTCAGGCGGCACATGCTGTGGTGCAGCTGGCCCACAGTGCGGACCAGGTTGATGCCTAGCTGGCCCATAGGAATGCTGAAACAGTAGAGCAGCCAGACAGCAACTGCTGAGGGCCCAACATGGGCACAAGTGTGCTTCCCATGGTGTCACAGGGGATAGTACCCAGCAGGTCCCCCCAATGGCACGGAACATTAGAAGGCGGTGCTGGGGGGAAGTGTGGACAGTTATGCAGGCACCCCTACCCCAGAACCTGCACCATAGGCAGCCGCCTAAACACACACTTGAGGGCCTGAGACTGCACACCACCAGCACCACCAGCAGAAGGGCATGTCAGCATGGTGGCAGAGGGATACTGGTGGTGGAGGGGGCAGTGGCAGCTGCCCAGAGCAGACCATGGCCTAGCCCTGTGTAGGTGGGTGCCATGCACTGCAATGGACAGGCCCTGTCTGATGAACAGTCATGGTATCACCAGGGAATGCAGTGTTTCTGTGGCAACATGGTGGTGCAGTGCACACAACCAGTGTGTTCAGAAACAGAAGGTCACAAGTTCAAGTCCCAGATGTGGTTCCTGCCAACCCAATCCCCATGTTTTACCCACTACTAAAACGTGCTAATACAGACAGAACCTTTATTGCAGATCACGTAAACATGCCCAAAACACCTACATTTTACCCTACAGAGCACAGACACCATAAACATGCGCATTATCTAGAGCAGAGTCTCGCAAATGCAGTCCTGGAGGTACAAACAACATTCAGGTTCCATGCTGTCTCTAATAAAGATGCCTGTGCTGAATTTCTATGCGCTGCCCTCATGGTATGCAGATGTATCTCATGCATATTCATGAGGGACAGCATGAAAACCCGAACAGTGTCTGGCCCACCAGGACTGGAGTCGGGAACCTGTGCCCCAAAGCAGTGGCCAACAGGGGCAGACACACCTGCACCCACAGGCTCCATTATCCAATGCCTCCTGGAGAGACAGGATGTTGGGCCCTGCATGCATCTCCCAATACTAGCACTTGCATACCTTAGCAATGCCACCCTAAACCTGGGAATACGGTACACAGCTATCAAAAGGTTGCTATGATTACTGGCAGATAGCAATTCCGAAGTTAAGTACAATTTTCTGAGTGAGCTGCATCATAGCAACCTTTCTGATGTCTGTGGAGTGTGCTACAAGGTCTTGCGTCTGACAGTGTTTACCACCCTGGGGAGTGACCCCAACATTATTGTGTATCATAGCCATGCCTGCACTGTGCCCAGGACTGGTGCGGTGGCCAGTGCTGCCAAACACCTCTATAGTTGCACAATGCTGGCATAGGTGTGGGAAGTGTGTGTCTGTCTATCCAGTGTGTGGTGGCTGCCAACACCCTCCACAGCCCACACTGCTAGCACTGTTGCCAGTATTGGCCTGCCAATGTGCATAATGAGGAGCAAGGTACTGTGGGAATAGCCTGGATAGGGTGGCCTGGCGTGGATTCATCTGTACAGAGCATAGGGCAATGACTCGGACATTGTAGTGCCTGGCCACCACCTGCATGGACAGGGTGGCCACAGCATGTCCTGCTGGGAGGTCACTCTCACCCTGACTGAGCAGTGACCACGGCATGGCTAGGTTCCCCATAGTGTTATATGGAATTTCTCTCATGTGATATTTATGGGTTCTCTTTTGGGGCCTGTGATAAGGAAGCTTATATAGCTCAGGAAGGAGCTATAGAAAAGGTGAAGTGACTCTGAACAAGCAACCTGTCAGTTCTGGTAGAAATAAGAAAACAGAATTTTCCCATAAAAGACTACCAGTCCCAGAATGCACCAGGTTTCCAACAGCCATTAGAGGAGCTGAAGTGGGGAAACGTGTGTTCAATCAGGAGGGCTATGAGGTAATCCCTAAGCACTCATCTCAAAGGGCAGGGTCTGATCCAGAACAGCTGCGCTGTGTTAGGGAGGAACACTCATCTAAGCAGAATAATGGTAGAGTTTATTCTACAGAGAAGCAGCTTGAGCTTGATCATCTTCATCATCAGGAGGATCATCAGAAGCAGAAGCCAAACCAGACGGACAGAGAGGGAAAGAAACCCTTTGGAAGAAAGAAGAGAAAAGCCTTTGAGAGGTCTAGAAGAGTCTGGAGCAGTACGTATACTGGGAGGCATTCCAAGGGCCAGCATACACCATTGGACTGGGGAAAGCCAGAGGAATGGTGCTACAGAGCTAGGAATCTCCAGACGGTACCTGTGAGAGAGACGGCTGCACGTGGAAGGGACCCTAAGACCCGTGCCAGAAGGTATGTGAAGAGAGATCCAGTGTCCAGGGATCTGGATTGGAAGGCTGGACATAAGAACTGGACTACATACTGGCCAGGCTATATAGAGAGGAACTCTAACAGCAATGGAAGCTCAGGTATGAACACTGATCTATGCCCTAGCTATAACCTTGAAAGACAGCAGGGAAACAAGTATTCTCCTGAAAGTGCTCCATTGGGAGATTCATCTGTGCCAATCCATGATATTGAACCCATGCTTGTTGAAGAAGAGGGGGTGATAGCAGATGAAGAATCTGTTTACATGGACTGCTCTCTGTCTAAACTCCTTTGGTGATTTTCTGTTATAAAGTACAGCAACCATCACAAAGAAATACAAACTTGTTCTTTAATCTACTCAGAAAAGCTCCTGTGTAGGATTTCTAGCCACGCCGTAGAAAGCAAGCCAGCTAAGGGGTTTCAGCTGGATAACTGCTAGCAATTGAGCCTTACCTAATTGCTTGTGGGCTCTGAGAGAATTACTTCTGAATCTATGTGGGAAGATACAAGAAGTTAACCTGAGAAGAACAGTTTTTTCCTTTCTTTGTGGCTTTTGGTTTGTTGTTTGATACATTGCTAAGAGAATATTAGCTAAAGCCTACAGAAAAGACCAGTTTGTTGCCAACCAGGTCTTATTTCTTTTGCTTTGATTGCCTGACAAGTTCAAATGTTGTTTCCTGATTTTTGTTTTTCCAAGTTAAACACTGAAAGCAAGTAACCTGATTTATGTGCTACCAAGCATATCTGTGTTGGGAGAAATAACCCCAAAAATAAATATCTTATTGGCTTTACCCAAAAGCACAACTAATTATTGTGAGCAGCTGTGTCTGGTGTGAATGAACTGCATTGCCCACAATTCCTTGCAAATCATATAGATATATGCACTTGCCAAGACTGTGAAGATTCTCACCCAGGCAGCCGTCTGACAGGCCCCATCACTGACTTATCTGCTTGGTGTGTATGCTGATGTCCCAGTTTTGGGTACATGCATCTTCTCCAGGAATATGCACTATGGACTAGCTAGTAGACTGCCTGCAGCTATTATGTTTCTTGCTGGAACACCTTGCAGGGTGCAATGGTGGGAGGCTTGCTGCTGGAGAATGTCAGATGGTGTTGGGGGTAGCTGAGCATTTCCAGGCCTACTGTCTGTCTGCTATTGCTTTATGGATGTGTACAGCTCTGCATTGCCTGCCCTGTAGGGTATCTGTTCCCCAGCAGGACTGGGGTTGATGGTCTCCTCTACTGCCACCATTGCAGGGACATAGAATGTGGATCTGTTGGTGGGAGATCCTGTTTCCCACCCTGAGTCCCAGAGGGTGGGTTGTGTGGTGGTACATAATCCACCTAAGGGTCCAAACATCTCCCCTCCCCTCTGCCTACATCATGTAACCATTGGCACCAACACAGGATATGCACTATTCTGGGTGCATCATAGCCCATAAGGGCTAGACATGACTGAGAAATACAGAAGGTCACAGATGTATCCTAGGTGTGTCTGCAGGAACTACCTATCACACACAGTAGCACTGATGGGGACATGGCGTATTCCAGCCATGAAAGGTGCTGTGGACCTGGTGCTGGGCGCCCAACCTCACCCTCAGGGTGAGCACAGTACCCGCATATGCAGTGCATCATGGGTACGGTTGGGTTTACCCTATCCTGGTAACCACAGCAGACCGTTTGTGTGATGACATGCAGTCCTTCTGCAGCCAACCAGGGGCTTGTTAGCAGCTGTAGCCCACTGGTTACTTCACTGCCTCAGATCAGCCAGAAGTCATGGGTTCAAACCCATGGTGGGGTTATTTGATAGGGCTGTCCAAGGCATTGTCTATTTTTAATGTACATTGGTGCTGCCAGCAAAAATAACCTCAGTGTACTGTAACCATAAGGCGCCCCATAGGGCGCCCTATAAAGTGCCTTATCAGGTGTCCTCTAAAGTGTCTTATAAGGTGTCCTCTAAAGCGCCTTATAGGGTGCTCTATAGGGGACATTATAGGGTGCCTTGGCGGACAGTGCACTTTATAATGTGCCCTATGGAGTGCCTTATAGGGTGCCTTATGTGGCACCTTAGGTTACGGCACGTGAGGGTGTGTTTGCTAGCAGCACTAATTAAAATACAACTAAAATGCCTCAAACGGCAATAATTATCTGCAAAAAAAATTTTTTCGAGAGCTGTTTTGGTTATTCCATATAATCTTTATGTTTTTTGGTGCACTGAATCCGAAAATGACTTCCATTTTGTCATTGGACATCACGTTTCCTGACAATTTAGATAACTATGTTAAATAAGGCAATACCTCAAAATAAATGGAAATAGACTTATAAAATTAAAGTTTTATTACAATATGTTCATGAAAATCCTTTTTTAAACTGAAATGAGCTCACCTACACACACTAAACTTGATTCTTCTTCCTTGTGAGGCTCCTCTTGGTGCATTTATGCTTGTGAGTAGCATCTGGAATGTCTCTCTGAAGCATCCAACAGTAGTTTGCCATCATTGTAATGCTCCATATTCCCTGGTATTTCCTTTCCATCTCTTTAATGTCTTGGTGGAATCGTTCACCATGTTCCTCACTCAAAGCTCCCAAATTTTCAGGAAAGTAGTCAAGGTGGGACTAGAGGAAATGCACTTTCAAACTCATCAGGCAACCTAAAGCTTGAAATGCTTTCAGCATTCGTCTGACGATCTTTTTGTAGTGAGGATCTTTGTTATTGCCTAAAAATTTCTGCGCGACTTCTTTTTACGAACTGCTTCATCAATCCCAATTTTATGTGGAGAGGTGGTAGAAGAACTTTATGGGAAGGTACCAAAGTTTCTCGGAGGACATTTTTTTCACCGACTGTTAGCACCCTCGGCTGCCAACTCTTCTTGGTCCAGTGATTTTGTCGGTCTCGACTGCCCATAGACACAGGAAACAAGGATATTTGGTATACCCAGCTTGTTGCTCGAGCAGCATGCACAAGACCTTCAAGTCCCCACACACTTGACAACCATGGTCTTCATATTTAAGTTTACGAAGAACCAATTCCAAGTTCTCGTAGGTTTCCTTCAAGTGTACGGGATGACCTACAGGTATGGAAGCGTAAAAACCGTTGTGGAGTAAAACTGCTTTGAGACTTCTTTTTGAAGAATCTATAAAAAGACGCCATTGCTCTGAAACATATTGGATTTTAAATTGACCCATCAGACCTTCGACATCGATGCAATAAACCAACTTGTCTTCCTGGGCGAAGTAAGGAATGAACTCCTTTTCACGATGTCTGAACCATGAAGATGACACTCCTGGCAACAATAAATTCCTGCTTTTCAGCCTTGATCAGAGTAACTCAATGGCATCTTTGGGAAGATTCAAGTCTCTTACCAAATCATTCAACTCCTCCTGAGAAAACAATTTTGGTCTTGTATCATCTTCAAAGTCAGAACTTGATTCGTCATCTGGTTCAGGTATGACTTCAACTTCATCGGAGCTAGGTATCTCTTCCAAGGTAGCAGGGGGCTTGAGTACTGGTATATCTGTGCCATGGGGGATGGGATGAATTGCCAAGTGAAGACTGGGGTATGAAACGGAATGCTTCCATTTGGAATTAAACCCTTTCACATTGCATGAACAAAAGTAACAGTCGTCACTATGGTTCTTTTGCTCTCACCATACCATAGGAATCCCATAATGGAAAGATTTTTTCTTACCCTTGAACCAGTTTCGGAGGTCCTCAACACACCGTTTGCACACTTTTTGAGGCGCCAAGACTTTATCTTGATCTCCAATTTTTAGTACAAAGTTTGCAAAGTATACTTTTTTCACAAAGTCTGTAATATCCTGCTGTTGCTTCAACACTGTATATTCACCACAGATGAAACAGAAACTGTCTGGCGAATTAATACACTTTCGCAGAGTCATAACATAATGGTTGAAGAATGACGAGCTAACACGAATTGCGATGAAAAAGTATGAACAGCCTAGAACCAAGAACCTGATGATAATTCGTGCACAAGTGTGGCATGCAGGAGAGAGCAGCTCTGTGTCTGTACACGAGACGTCACAGTGCTGGCCACGCCCCCCTGCACTGACCTGAGCTGCTGCTATCTGCCCTGTGTCTCCCTCCCACTGGATTCTTCAGGAAAGATTAACCCCTTCTACCATTAGAAGCACGGACTTAAAACTTGCTTAGCTTATGTATATATTGCTGACCATCAGATTTACAGTGCTATATTTTTTTTTACATAACTCGGACAACCCCTTTAAGTTTTTTTGGCATTATATATCTTAAATACACTTATTTGAATTAATTAATAGTAATTTGAATTAATTAATAGTAATTTGAAAAAATTTGATAAATTTGAAGACAATTTTGCATGTTGTGGCAAATCATGACGTCTAGGAGTTTTTTCAATATTTTATTTGTTTTCAGCACACCAAAATACATGGAAATTAGATGAAAATAATCAAACAGCTTTTTAGTCGCAGACCTGTTTAATTACATGTAAAAGCTAATGCTTCAGCCAGCCTTATGCATTAGGCACACTGGGGATCAAACTCATGACCTCTGTACCATCAGTCAGTGTATTTACCATTGTGCTACACCTCTGTTGCTGTGCTTGTGTTTCTGCGCGACTACTTAAGATTACCGCGCGTTAGCGTGCTTAGCGGTGTCTCATCCGATAATGTGCGCAGTGCACGTTATCGCACGATAATCCCGTTTTGCTACATTAAACCGAAATGCCCACTCCTTTTATGGCATCCTGCACACAGGGGCGGCCCAAGGGGGGTGCGGGGCCATGTGCGGAGAATCGGTGTGGGGCCTCATTTGCATAAGTGGCCTTATTTGCATAAATATTTGCATAATGTTACCATACACTAACTTTTAGTAAACATGTCTCTTAATGAGTGTATGGATAAAGAAAGACTAAAAGATTTCTACATTACTATAATCCAGTGCCAACCGCCAGGCACATTAGGAACTACTACAAACGCTGCCCATTTAGAACCCATAGCAAACCCGCCGTATCCTGACAGCATTACCAGGACTCACAAAGCACCATACCCTACCTATCAAAAGGTAGCACTGCAAATATTAAACCAATACATTTCACAGAATACTGGGGAAAGAGAACATGTGGCAATGTCAAATAGGAATTACATAAACAGAATACCTCAGCTCAGTTACACATGCAGAAGATAGACCATCACCAAACAAGGAATCACAATTTAGAAACAGGAAGGCAATAATTAAACTGGGAACCCCAAAAGTCAAACTTGGAATGTACAACAACACTGTAGAAATAAAACTATAAATTAATTTCCTCTTGTACCAAACAAAGTGCAGACGTTAATGATGCACATTTCCCAGAGCTTTCATATTCCAGTTAATAAATTCAAAATAAAGAGATATCTTTCTACCTTTTGTGCATTTTTTTTCAGTTGCAATTGCTCCAGCCACTTCCTTCTGGTTTCTTCATGTTTTCTGCTAACTCTCCATCGTCTGCTGTCCATTTGTCCTTTCTTCTCTCTTCTAGTTTTTTTTTTTCCATTCTCTCTCTCTACATCTGCTTTAACATACTAATCTTTCTCCTTTTGCTCTTTCCTCATTCCTATTTCATCCACTCAAATTTTACCCCTCCATCCTCAATCCCCACTTACTATCCCAATACCTGGCCAATTGTAGATTTTCCCCCTCTCCATTTTACTCTCGCAGCCCCATCCCATTCTAATCCTCCCCCAACATCAGCTCCCTTCTAGTTCCAGCCTCACCCAGCATCCATTCCCTTCTAGTCCCTGCATCAGCCCATTTCCAGTCCTAGCCCCCCATCAGCCCATTTCCAGTCCTAGGTCCCCCATCCATTTCCAGTCCGAGTTCCTTCATTAGCTCATTTCCAATCCTAGCCCCCCATCAGTCCATTTCTAGTCATTTTCTAGCCCCACCATCAGCCCATGTCAAATCCTAGCTCCCCTCCACTCAGCCCAATTCCAGTCCAAGCCCCCCCATGAGTCCATTTCAATCCAAGCCCCCACCACAGCCCATTTCCAATCTTAGCTCCCCCCAACAGCCCATTTCCAGTCCTATCCTAGCTGCTCCATCAGCCAATTCCAGTCCTAGCTCCCTTCCCTCACAGCCCATTTCCATTCCAAGCCCCCTCCCCAACAGCTATTTGCAGTTCAAGCCCCCCCTTCCACTCAGCCCATTTCCAGTCCTAGCAACCCCCCAACCCATTACCAGTCCTAGCCCCCCATCAACCCACTTCCAGTCCTAACCCCCACATCACCCCATTTTCAGTTTAAGCCCCCTTATAACCCATTACCAGTCCTAACCCCCCATCAGCCCACTTCCAGTCCTAAACCCATCAGCCCATTTCCAGTCAGCCCCCCCATAGCCCATTGCCAGTCCTAACCCCCCCATCAGCCCACAGCCCATTACCAGTCCTAACCCCCCTGCCCCCATCAGCCCATTTCCTGTCCTAGCCCCCCCCCATAGCCCATTACCAGTCCTAACCCCCCCCCATAGCCCATTACCAGTCCTACCCCCCCCCCAACAGCCCACAGCCCATTACCAGTCCTAACCCCATCAGCCCACCTCAAGTCCTAATCCCTCCCCATCAGCCCATTCCTTGTCCTAGCCCCCCATAGCCCATTACCAGTCCTAACCCTCCCATAGCCCATTACCAGTCCTAACCCCCCATCACCCCATTTCCAGGCAGGCTCCATCAGCCCACAGCCCATTACCAGTCTTAACCCCTCCCCCCCATAGCCCATTATCAGTCCTAAACCCCCCCATAGCCCATTACCAGTCCTAACCCCATCAGACCACCTCAAGTCCTAACCCCTCCCCATCAGCCCATTTCTTGTCCCAGCCCCCCCATAGCCCATTACCAGTCCTAACCCCCCATCAGCCCACAGCCCATTACCAGTCTTAATCCCCCATAGCCCATTACCAGTCCTAACCCTCCCAACAGCCCACCTCAAGTCCTAACCCCTCCCCATCAGCCCATTTCTTGTCCTAGCCCCCCATAGTCCATTATCAGTCCTAACCTCCCCAACAGCCCACAACCAGTCCTAACCCCATCAGCCCACATCCAGTATTAACCCCCCCATCAGCCCATTTTGAGTCCTAGTCCCCCCCCATAGCCCATTACCAGTCCTAACCCCCCCCCATCAAACCACAGCCCACCTCAAGTCAGGTCCTAAACCCCTCCATAGCCCATTACCAGTCCTAACCCCCCCACATCGGCTCAGAAAAATTAAAACAAAAAAAAAAGCTGGCTGCTGCCACTGCCGCCGTGGCAGCAGCAGAATGGAGTGTCCCGCGGGGCCCCCTCTGCCCGGCTGAGCCCCTCTGCCTGGCTTTCAGATTCGCAAAGGGAGAGTGTCTCCCTCGCGTCTCTGTTAAGCCTGCAGGGGCAAATGGGAAATTTCCCATCAGCCCTGAAATTTCCGATCTGCCCCTGCAGGCTTAACAGAGACGCGAGGGAGACACTCTCCCTTCGCGAATCTGAAAGCCGGGCAGAGGGGCTCTGCCGGGCAGAGGGGGCCCCACGGGACACTCCATTCTGCCGCTGCTGCAGCGGCAGTGGCAGCAGCCAGCTTTTTTTTTAATTTAATTTTTAAAAAGCAGAATGTTCTTTGCGCAGGGCCCCCTGAAACGTGGGGCCCTGTGCAAAAAACATTCTTGCTCTATGGATGGGCCGGCCCTGCCTGCACACTAACGCTGGGCGCACGTTAAGACGGTTTAGTAAACATGCCCCTTACTTTCATCCTTATTGGAATCTGGAATGGATAATTTCCTTTCCACTCCTTTTTAATGTTATATTCTTTTGGGTTAAGGAAAAAAAATTACAAGAATAATGATTGTTCAAGAAATATTAATATTTCACACATGAATATAAACATATTAAAAATGGTAACAGAATTAAAACAGGAAAATGAAAAAATGTGTTACAGATTGTCTTAAAATGGGGAGAAACCAAGAGTGGAAAAAAAGGTCTAAGTTGGGAGAAACAAAATCAGAGCTAGTTTGACAGGCTAATTAGAGCTCCATACCCATCATACTAGTCTCCATCAGTGACAACAAAACTCTCATAATTCAAAGACACATCATGCCAAAGCATTCCTTTTTTTATTTAATAAACCAGCACAAACTGTGAGCATCAGGTCAGTCCATAATAAGTTCATACTTCAGCATTACTGAGCAATTAAAGACTCCATTTCGCATCTCTGAGTTTTATCAACAGTACAAATAAAAATAGAGTTTTCCACTATTAACAGATCTGTTACACCAGGCATGTCCAACAGGTAGATCGCGATCTAGCTATAGATCGTGGAGGGGTCAGACGTAGATCACCAGCCCCACTTGGCTCTATCTCTCCAGCAGCTTGCCCCGTTGCTAGGAGAGAGCTCGTGCCGGCAGGTTGTCTGCCGAGGGCTTGCTGCCGCTGCTGATCCTTTGCCTGTTTTTTTTTCCTGCCTGCGGGTGTATTGGGGGCGCTTGTTGTTTTCGTGCCAATAGTTTGTGGGTACCCCAGGGAGCCGCTGCCCGCGCTCGGAGATGAGACGCCACAGGCCTGGCGTCATACCTGGTCTCCTGCCTCTCAGAATCCCCCATTCCTTCCCCTGCCCCAACACCCCTTAGAAGTGTGTTATATACCGGGCGATATCCATTCACCCGGGCTTTACCTGAATACACTTACAGTATTAGTTGTGTCGTGTGCTGGTCGTTGGTCGCTTTATAGTTCGCTTTCATTAAACGTTTTCAGGCAGACACAACAAAGTGTCAACAATTTGGTGATTTTGGCGGGCTTTTCCAATTTTGTTTTAACTTGCCTATGCCTTGCCTTTGAATTGGTTCAAACCACTGTGACTTTTGCTTGCCTCTGTAGTTTTATTTTGCCTAGCCTGCGTTGATTCTACACTGCAATTTTATTTCGCCTTGCCTTTGCGTTGATTCTACGCTGTGTGCAGAATTTATTAAATCGCGTGTGGTGGTATTTGAACTTGTTTGGCGGTATTTGATTTTATCTGGTTTGTTGGACAGGTGTTTGGGTTTTTGATGATTGTTTGGCGGTATTTGATTATTGGTGCCAGTATGATGAATTCTTATTTTTGCTTTTAGAACTGCATGTGTTGTTTTGGCATCTCCAATCCTTGTATTGCACATCATCCAGAGGTCTTCAGTTCCTGTTATCTTTAATACTTTGGGACAGTGACAGTTTTGGACCAGATTCAGCCAGTGTTTATACTAACTTAGCAGATTTGGACTTCTTACATCCATCCACCACCGTATAAAGAAGATGAGTGTTCCAAAGAAGAGCAAAACCTACCACTTTCATGATGAATGGGAAATGGACTACTTCTTTATCATGGTGAAAAATAAGTGTTGTTGTCTAATTTGTAACACCCCAGCATCTTTGCCCAAAAAGAGTAATCTGGAATGTCATTATAAGGCTCTGCATAGCAATAAGTTTGATGCTAATTTTCCACCCAAAAGTGAAATTCATAAACTGAAGCTCAAAGAACTTAAATCAAAATTGGCTACTCAGCAACAGTTGATGGCGAAAGCCAAGGTCACATTCGGTCAATCCAACCATAGCATCCTTCAAAGTCAGCAACCTGATCGCAAAGAAATGCAAACCTTTCACTGAAGGGGAATTTGTAAAAGATTGTTTTCTTGAAGCAGCTGACAATCTTTTTTGAAGGATTTAAAAATAAGAAAGAGATCATAGCTACTATTCAAGATGTACAATTGTCAAGAAACACCATCGTGCGGCAAATAGAAAAGATGTGTGGAGACACAACTGAACAGTTGTTGGAGGATGTTTCAAATTGTGTTGCTTTCTCACTCCAACTGGATGAATCTACAGACATAAGAGACATAGCCCAGTTACTAGCCTTTATCTGGATGGTTTTTGAAGACTTCAGTGTTAAAGAAGAACTACTTGGAATGATTTCTTTAAAAGGGAGAACTACCGGTCAGGAAATATTCATTTCTTTCCATTCTTTTATGACAAAGTGTAATCTTCCATTGCATAGACTTGTTTCCATCACTACTGATGGAGCAAGAGCAATGACAGGTGAGGTTAACGGTTTCATAGCCCTCTTTAGACAGCATGACGACTTCCCAGATTTCCTTTCTTACCACTGCATCATTCACCAGCAAGTTTTGGCAAGCAAGAGACTCATGGACATCACTTTCAAAATTGTAAATTTTGCACACAGATGTAAGGTGGCTAAGTAGGCACAAATTTCTGCAAAAGTTTTGTGATTTGCTAAATGAAATAAGACGTTTTTTTGAAGGAGAGGGGAGATGACCAAGCAGAGTTGGAAGATGTAGAGTGGTTATGTGATCTGGCATTTCTCGCTGACTTTACAAGCGAGCTAAGTGATATGAACCTTGAACTATAAGGTAAAAACAAATGCATTGGAGAGATGATGAGTACAGTTTCATCCTACAAGAGCAATTTTGAGCTAATGATGACTGACCTTGCAAACAACACTTTTGATCATTTTCCTAATACGCAGGACCATCTGGGACAATATCCAAATTTTGTTTTTCAGAACGAGAAGTATGTGACAGAAATCTGTTCTGTTATCCAGGAATTTGAAAATAGATTCTGTGACTTCTGTGACTGGAACAGTTGTGGAGTACTTGTCAAACTCATTCAAAGTAGATGTGGACATTAAAGAAACTGCAGCTGCTATCAGTAAAAATTACTCATTGAACAAGCCATCTCTTGAAAACAAAATATTAACCCTTAAAAATGACATTTTTCTCAAGACCCGTGCTGAGCAAGAATTGTTTTGGAAGCTAGTGACTAGAGACAAATTTCCCAACTTGAGAAGATGCAGTGAAGCTGTACACTCCTGTTTCAGTTCAACTTATTTGTTTGAATCTGCGTTTTCCCATCTGAAAATGACAAAGACTACACAATGTTCCAACATGACAGATAAACATCTCCAGGATTCCCTGAGGCTGGCCCTCATGCAATATTCACCCAACTTCAAAAAGCTGGTGGATGAAATGCAGGCTCAGACGTCTCACTAATGAGCAAGAGTGAAATATTAAAGAGTGTGCAAGATGAGCGTGGATCAATACTCGACCTAAAATTAACACAAATTACTCAATAAAAGTTAAAGAAAGTTATTAAGACAGTTAAAGAAAGTTATTACTCAATAAAACTTTAAGAAAAAATGTACTTTCCATTTCCCCTCGCAGTTCTTACTGGATCTTTGTCTCTTTGTTTTGTTTTTGCTTAATTTGCTTAACAGCTGATCACATCCAAGTAAATGACAGAAGGTTCATTAAAAATGGGGGGGGGGGGAATCCTCCAACTTTATTGGGTTAAAATTTAATTTGAAACTAATTTGAAACTTAATTTTCATGGTGGTAGATCACCAGTGCTTTTGGCCGGAAAAAGTAGATCACGACCTGTTCGCAGTTGGACATGCCTGTTACACAATATGACTACTCTACACAATGTTTAAACCATTGTCCAAACTCTGATCTGGCCTTTTTTTCCCTGTTTGTTTGGAGCCACCTCCCCAATGCATTCATATACATACTCTCTGCTCATCCCCCCATTGTCCAAACATTCCTGTTACCAAGAAAATTCCTTAGTCAATCCAGGTCAAAATATATACTTCAAGCCCTGAAGCTTGACTACATCAAGTCAAGGAAACTACAATGGAAAATTACTCTCTGCTTACAACTTGAGAGAAACCATTATAGCTTCTGGAAGGGCATAGATATATCAGGAAATACTAATATATTAAAATCACAACCAAGCCATTGTCATGCCACTCTAAATGCACCTGATGTTATTTGCTTTCAAGAAGCTAAGCAGGGTTGGGTCTAGTTAGTACTTGGATGGGAGACCATCTTGGAATAACTGATGCTATAGACTTACTGTACAGAAGAAAAGCCTGGCAATCTATTTTTGGTTGCACTTTGCCAAAAAAACCTGGTGATAGTCACATCAGGCTCACAGGAGTCAACATCAATTCAGTGGCACACAAGAATTTTGAAAAGCTGCAGATCTAAATTTGAGGAAAAGCTTTAGGTCCTGATTCTATCCTGGATGTCCTGGCCCTCTGTGCACATGGTCAGAAACAGACGCACAGAGGGAGTCACGATTCTGATCCCGCGGGACACTTCTAGCCCAATGGGATCAGAATCGCAAACAGACCTGTACAGACAGGCGGGACCCCGATTCCATCTGATCTGCACATACAGGCCTTCCCCAGCTAACTCAGTCAGGGCAGTTCAATGGACATCATAGCATCCAGTTGCATGGCACCGTGGCTCCATTGAAAAGCTGTGATCCCCAGCCGCCAGCTTCTAAAGTGCTTTCCCTGCAGTCCAACCCCCGATCTGGCCTCCCAAGGCCAGGGTCAGGCTGTGGGGAAAGCCCTCCATCTCTTGCCGCCCCTTCCCAGCCTCAGACTTGCCATCCTCTGCTGCATCAGGGAACTTATTCCACCTCAGAGTTAGAATAAATTCCCATCCAAGCCGTGGGCCCTGGATGTGCAGGGCTGACATTGCAATTGGCCCTGTATGCCTGGGGCCGATGACCGCCCACCCTAATGCCACCCCCAATCCGCCACTTCCCTGCCCCTGTCTAACTTCCCCATACAACAAGTGAGGAAGTTAAACGGGATTGAGAGGGGGAACAAATAGCAGGGATGGACATCCCAACGGGCCATCCATCCCTACTATTTGTGCCACGGAATGAGTCTGTTAATGTTCAGAACTTGTCAGGCCCAAGAGCAAATGTGACCAAGAGAGTCCCTCTGTCCCTTATGTCCAATAAAGAGTTCTCCAAAAAGACATATACATTCAGGCTGTTGCCTGAAGTCTCAGATTCTCTGACCACACTATTTCTCCTTCTAGTTCTAGGTAGCTAATTAGCAAATAGAAAGTCCTGGTGACTGGAAGGATAGAAACTTTAAGAATCTCCTTATAATATCTTCATAGCAAGTCTAAAGGGGACTGTGTTAGACCTTGGAAATTTCCAAAAACCCAATGTACTCTCTCAGAAAAGTTTTCAAAGATTTCTATAAATGCACCTGCGTGAGCCTCAGTCATTAGCTGGGCCCCCTTTTTATTACCATTGCTGAACCAGGACCACTGGGCAAAAACCCTCTCATGGGGCATTTGAAGACACTACCCCTCCACAGCATGATTAAGCGCAGCCATGAATGATTACCATAGAGCAGTGGTTCTCAACCCAGTCCTCTGGGACCCACAAGCCACAGAATATCCACAATGAATATGCATGAGATAGATCTGCATACAATGGAAGCAGTGTTTGCAGATCTATTTCATGCATATTCATTGTGGCTGTCCTGAAAACCTGATTGGCCTGAGGGTCCCAGAGAACTGGACTGAGAAACACTGCCCTAGAGATAGGGGTGAGGGGCTATCACTGTGGATTAAAAGTAATTAATAGGGGTATAAAGGCAAAAAAAATATTATTTTGTTCATCTGCATGCTTTTTCATTTTATTTTAGTTAATTTTAATATATTTTCATTTTGTTTCATTTTGTTTTGATAAATGTATTTCAGGGCAATTTTTTTAAAATTGTAGATGTGGCTGCTGCCTAAATGAAAAACATAGCTGAAAGGTTACTAGTGGATTCAAGCAAATAACAATTGTATATTATTATTATTATTATTTTTTTTTTAATCACAGCCGGAGGCTGGTCTCAAACCAGTGATCGGGCAACTTGTGGAAGAGCCTCATGTTTCCATGGAGACTGGCTGTAACCAGTCTCCTGTATTGCTGGTAATCTTTTCCTGTTTCCTGATTGGCCCAGTGTTTATCTGGTCTGGAGCTCTAAGAAAAATGCTAACTGGATTTTTTGCCTTGTGAATCAATTGACTCCTGCAGTAGGGAATTACTCCAAAGACTTTTCTTTTGCCATGTTCTTGTGCCAGAAATTCTGTGAAACCAGATCTATGTATACTATCAGAGATGTTTACCAAGCCTAATGGAGATCCTGGTTGATCATCACAGATTGGACAACCAGGATCTGGATTAGGCTTAGTAAATGTCCCTGATAGTGTACTTGAATAGGCATGAGAGATTTGTATGCAATACCTCCATTCTATGCAAATCTCTCTCATGCATATTCATTGTGGTTATCCTGAAAATCTGACTGGCTAGTTATGTCCTGCAGACTGAGTTGAGAACCCCTGAACTAGATCACTTACTTCTCTTGCCAAGTCTCTTCAAGTATCTATTCTGGCTTTGTACTCTCTCTAGAGCTGGTGTGCTCTGTCTGAAATTAGGAGCTTTTCTTCACTACCACTTACAGATAACTGTGATCTTCTCTCCCTCTCCCTCTGGCAGGATACTCTCTGCCATAAACTTCTCTCAGACAGGGCCAGCCTGTCCATTGTGCAAGAATGTTGTTCGCACAGGCCCTATGCTTCAGGGTACTCCACGCGAACTTCATTCCACACTTATGTTCCATTTAAAGGGCTGGCTTCAGAGGGAGCAGGAGAAACCTGAAGCCCCGGCTCACCTCTGCATAGAACCAGAGTGGAGTAGTGTGTTTCTTCATTCCGGTAGCTATACTCTTGTGAAGGGCGCTGAGGGCCCGAAAACAGGAAATGCCTTTTAACCATTCCTGGCCCTCAGCACGCTTCATGAGAATACAGATACCAGAGTGAAAAAATGTGCCACTCTTCACTCCGGTGCTGTGCAGAGGTGAGCCGGGGCTTCGGGTCTCCCCAGCTTCCTCTGAAGCCACTCAGAGAGGCATGGGGCTCTTTGGGGGGGGTGGCTAAGATAGGACTGGAAATGAGCTGATGGGGGGCTAGGATAGAACTGGAAATGGCTGATGGGGGGCTAGGACTTGAAATGGGCTGATGGGGGGCTAGGATAGGACTGGAAATGGCTGATGGGGAGCTAGGACTGGAAATGGACTGATTTTGGGGCTAGGACTTGAAATGGGCTGATTGGGGGGCTAAGACTGAAAATGGACTGATTGGGAGGAGGCTAGGACTGGAAATAGGCTGATGGGGGGCTGGGGTAGAAATGGGCTGATTGGGGTGCTAAGACTTGAAATGGGCTGATTGAGGGCTAGGATAGGACTGGAAATGAGCAGATGGGGGGCTAGGATAGGACTGGAAATAGCTGATGGGGGCTAGGACTGGAAAGGGCTGATTGGAGGGCTAGTACTTGAAATGGGCAGGAGGCTAGGTTAGGACTGGAAATGGACTGATGGGGGGGGCTTAGACTGGAAATGGGCTGATGGGGGCTTGTACTGGATATGAGTTGATGGGGGGCTAGGATACGACTGGAAATGGCTGATGGGGGTTTAGGATTGGAAATGGACTGATGGGGGGGCTAGGACTAGAAATAGGCAGATATGAGGGGGATGGGAGAATGGGACTAGAAGAGTGTATGCTGGATGAGCCTGGAACTAGAAGGAAGCTGATGTTGGGGGAGGACTGGAAGAGGATGGGGCTGGGGGCATGAGGATGGAGAGGGGAAAAGATATTTTGTGTGGGAGGGAAAAAATCTACAATTGGCCGGGTATTGGGAGAGTAAGCGGGGATTAAGGATGGAAGATTGAAATCTGAGTGAATGAAAAACGAATAAAGAAAGATATAGAGGAAAGAACAAAAGGGGAACGATCGGTATGTTTAAGCAGATGTAGAGAAAAAATGGAAAAAAATAGGAGAGATGACAAATGGACAGCAGACAAGGGAGAGTTATCAGAAAACATGAAGAAACCAGAAGAAAGTGACTGGAGCAATTGCAACTGAAAAATAAAATGCCCAAACAACAAAAGATAGAAAAATACTTTTTTATTTTGAATTTATTAACTGGAACATGTCAGCGCTGGGAAATGTGTGTCTTTAATGTCTGCATTTTGTTTAGTACAAGAGGAAATTAATTTACAATTTTATTTCTGCAGTGTTGTTGTACATTCCAAGTTTGGCTTTTGGGGTTCCCAGTTTAATTATTGTCTTCACATTTCTAAATTGTGATCCCTTGTTCTATATTTGGTGACGGACTATGTTTTGCATTTGTAACCGAACTGGGGTATTCTGTTCATGTAGTTTTTATTTGAGAGTCCCACTTGTCCTCTTTCCCCAGTAGAAGATGCATTGGTATTCTCTGAGATGTAACAGGTTAATATTTGCAGCATTGTCTTGTTGATAGGTAGGGTTTGGTGCTTTGTGAGTCCTGCTAGCGCTGTTATGATAGGGTGGATTTGCTAAGGGGTTCTAAATGGACAGTGTTTATAGCACTTCCTAATGTGCCTGGCGGTTGGCACTGGAGTATAGTAATGCAGAAATCTGGTAGTCTTTCTTTATCCATACACTCATTAAGAGGCATGTTTACTAAAAGTTAGGGCACATTAACATTATGCAAATATTTATGCAAATTAGACCCTGCAATGCGTCTATGCACATGGCCTCGCACCCTCCTTGGGCTGCCCCTGCTCTCAGCTACATTGGGGTATGTTTACTAAAACCCCGGTAATGTGCGGGCCGCGCTAGTGTGCGGGTGCCATATAAGGAGTGGGCGTGTCAGTCAGAAAAAAGCAAAACCAGGATTATTCATGCGCTAAGGTGCGCGGCACCCATGTGCGCCTCGCACATAAGCGCATGAGAAAGCTGCACGGGAGGCATAAGCGGCGCGCTGATGTGCAAGCAGAGGAGCAGAGCCACAGTACAATGGTTAAAACACTGACCAATGGTGTAGGGATCAGGGGTTCAATCCCCCACAGTGCCCAATGAAGATGGCTGGCTGAGGCATTACTTGTTATGCGGAATTTGTTTTAGGAGGCATTTTACTCTTGGGCGGCATAAGGCGGCGCGCTGATGTACAGGCACAGGAACAAAACCACAGCACAATGGTTAAGACACTGACCAATGGTGCAGGGATCAGCAGTTCAATCCCCCACAGTGCCTAATGAACAAGGCTGGCTGAGGTATTACATGTTATGGGGAATATTGCTATAGGAGGCTTTTTTTTTTTTTATTAATAAGTGGTGCCAGCAAACACCCTCAAAGTATGGTAACATAAGGTGCTGCATAAGGCGCCTCCTAAGGTACCCCAGAGGCCACATTTTAAGGTGCACTGTCCGCCATGCCACCCTATAATGTTGCCCATAGGAAGCCTTAGAAGGTGCTGTATGGGGCGCCCTATGAGGCACCGATAGGTGACAGTACTGCTTGTGCTGGCAGCACTGCGCATGTGAACACATGGAAACCTGAAGTAGGTGCGCAGACCTGCAAGCATTGCAATAGAGGTGTAGCACAATGGGTAATACATGGATTGGCCAACCAGTGGTCATGAGTTCAATCCCCCAGTGGGGTCAATTATTACCAGTCTCAGGCATTACACATTATTATACAGCAGTGCTGAGTGAAGCATAGTGCTTTTAATGTACATCAGTACTGCGTGAGTCATATGTCTTCTTACGTTATAACAGTGTTACCTGAGGCATTTTCCTTTCTACGTTACAGCAGTGATCCCAGGAGAAACACCCTCACAGTGCTGTAATCTTCCAGTGCCCCATAAGGCACCTTAAGGTCACAGCACTGTGAGGGTGTTTCTGCTGCCTGTACCACTTGAAAGTACACACAAACTGCCCCAGACAGCTCCCCATGTACCCTGTAAAATACCTATCCCCAAGTTATAATGCCCTGTTAAATGTATGTCCACTTTGTGCAATGTAAACCGCAATGGTGTAGAATAGCGCAGTATATGGGGGAATGTAAATAGGTAAGGTAAATAAAATACATCAACCCACTGTGGATTCAAACCACCAACCTCTGGCTCCACAGGCAGTGCAGTCACCAGTGGGCTACAGCTCTTCATCTGTAAAGAGATGTCTGGCTGGCTACAAAATAACGTCTGCAGACTGTGTGCTGCAGTTACCAGCGTAGGGTTAGTCCTCTCGCACCCATGATGCACTGCACATGCAAAGCAGCAGTCTACAGGTGATCTGCAGATGGGGTATGCACCCCCAAAACACCTATGCCTGGTAGGGGAAACTGACCGTGTGTGGTACTGGCACAGAGTAGCTACATACTGTCACATTGTGCGGGTACTGTGCTCGCTCTGAAGGTGCGGTTGGGCGGCCAGCACCTTGTCCACAGCACCTCCCATGGCAGAAATAGGCCATGCTGCAGGTCCCCAGCAGTGCTAGTGTGTGAGATAGGTAGTTCCTGCAGACACACCTTGGATACATCTGCATTTCCCAGTCAGGTTTAGGCCTTATGGACCCATAGGCGGATTATGTACCACCACCCCCCTGGGGCTGAGGGTGGGAAACAGGGTCTCCCACCAACAGATCCACATTATACCTCTCTGAAATGTTGGCAGTAGAGGGGAACATCAACCCCGGTCCTGCTGGAGATCAGACACTCTACAGAGCAGGCCATATGTATCTGTACCCACCCATAAAGCAATAGCAGACAGAAGGCCTTGAAATGCCCAGCTGCCCCCCACCACTATCTGACATTCACCAGCAGCAGGCCGCCAGCCACTGCACTCTGCAAGGTGTTCCAGCAAAACACATACTAGCTGCAGACAGTCTGCAAGCTAGTCCTTAGTGCATGTTTCTGGAGAAGATGCATGCACCCAGAACTGGGCTGCCAGAATACACAACAAGCAGAGAAATCAGTGATTGGACCCCATAAGGGAACCCATAAACATCAACCAAGAGAAATACTATATAGCCCTATGGGGGAACCTAGACATGCCGTGGTCACTGCTCAGTCAGGGTGAGAGTGATATCCCAACACGACATGCTGTGGCCACCCTGTCTGTGCAGGTGGTGGCCGGGCACTACAATGCCCCAGCCATTGCCCTATGCCCTGTGCAGATGCATCCAGGCCAGGGCACCCTGTCAGGGCTATACCCATGGTACCTTGCTCCTCATTATGCACATTGGCAGGCCAATACTGGCAACAGTGCTGGCAGTGTGGGCTGTGGAGGGTGTTTGCAGCCACCACACACTGGATAGACAGACACACACTCCCACACCTATGCCAGCATTGTGCTACTATAGAGGAGTCTAGCAGCCCTGGCCACCACACCAGTCCTGGGCACAGTACAGGCATGGATATGGTACGCAATACTGCTGGGGGTCACTCCCCAGGGTGGTAAACACTGTCATCGACCAGACTTGAAGCACACACCACAGACATCAGAATGATTTTTATGATGGAGCTCAATCAACAAACTGTGCTTAATGTAGGAATTGCTATCTGCCAGTAATCCTAGCAAACGTTTGATAGCTGTATACCGTATACCCAGGTGTAGGGTGGCATTGCTAAGGTATGCAAGTGCTAGTATTGGGGGATGCACGCAGGGCCCAATGTCCTGCCTCTCCAGGAGGCAGTGGCTAATGGGGCCTGTGGGTGTGGGTGTGAGTGTGTCTGCCCCTGTTGGCTGCTGCTTTACGGCAGAGGTTCCCAACTCCAGTCCTGGTGTGCCAAACACTGTTCGGGTTTTCATGCTGTCCCTCATGAATATGCATGAGATATATCTGCATACCATGGGGGTGGTGCATAGATATGCAGCACAGGCATCTTTATGAGAGGCAGCATGGAATCTGAATGGTGTTTGGCCCTCCAGGACTGTATTTGGGAGACTCTGCTCTAGGTAATGCGCCTGTTTATGGTGTCTGTGCTGGGTGGGGTAAAATATAGGCGTATTAACCATGCGTATGTTCTCTGCAGTAAAGGTTTGTCCTTACTATCATGGTTTAGTTGTGGGAAAAATATGGGGACTGGATTGGCAGTAGCACCAGCTGGTCTTTGAACCTGTGACTTCAGTTCTTGCACACACTGTCTGTGTGCACTGCACCACCGTGTTGCCACAGGTATGCTGCAATCCCTGGGGAGTCCATGACTGTACATCCGACAGGGCCTGTTTGTTGCAGTGCACGGCACACACCTGGACAGGGCTAGGCCATGGTCTGCTGTGGCAACCAGCTGCTGCCACCTCCACCACCAGTACCGCTCCATCCTTAAATTGGAGACAGCATAAACCCTGAAGGTTTTGTGGACCTCCAGGACTGCATTTGGGGGAATTGGCTCTAGGTAATGTGCATGTTTCTGGAGTCTGTGCTCTGTAGGGTAAAATAGAGGTGTTTGAGCCATGCTTATGTGCTCTGCAGTAAAGGTTCATATTTACTATCACTAGTAAGTTGTGGGTAAAATAAGGGGACTGGATTGGCAGGAGCCCCAGCTGGGGCTTGAACCTGTGACTTTCAGTCTCCAAACATGCTGGTTGTGTGCACTGCACCACCATGTTGCCCCAGAAACAGTGCATTCCCTGATGATACCATGACTGTTTGTCCGGCAGGGCCTGTCTGTTGCAGTGCATTGCACCCACCTACACAGGGCTAGGCCATGGTCTGCTCTGGGCAGCTGCCACTGCCCCCCTCCACCTCCAGTACCCCTGTGCCACCCTGCTGACATGCCCTTCTGCTGGTGGTGCTGGTGGTACGCAGTTCCAGGCCATCCTGTGTACGGGTAGGCGGCTGCCTATGGTGCGTGTTCTGGGGTAGGGGTGCCTGCAAATTTGTCCGCACGTCCCCCAAACACCGCCTGCCAATGTTCTGTGCCCTTGGGGGTACCTGCTGGGTACTATCCCCTGTGACACTGTGATACACACTCTCATGCCCATGTTGGGCCCTCATCAGTTGCTGTCTGGCTGCTGTTCATTTTCAGCATTCCTAGGTGCCATCTAGGCATCTGCCTAGTCCACATTGTGCCCCAGCTGCACCATAGCATGTTCCGCCTGCAGCCCTCTGTATCCCCTTTCCCAGCATCTGTCCAGTTGCCCATTCCGACATGCCCGCCCTGCTGTTGTGGAAATGTGCATGCCATACGTAACCTGTCCAATGGACAGGAAAACCCTGATCATTGCTATTTCACTGTGGGATCATTCACCTTGTATGGGGACGGAGCGTAGACCCTTCTAAAAATAATATTTATTTTTTGGGGCTTTCTTAGGAGTGTTTTTTGATGTTTCCCATTACTATCACTGTTGCCCAGCTGTATTATAATTTTTTATAATTTTGTTATGGTCATTTTCAATTTTTATTTGCTATTTTGTCCTGTGCACATGTATCACACTGCTCACGTTTGTAGGTTTCCCTGGTTTTGCTGTACATTGCTGACAGAAATGGTTTCTCTTCCCTTTAAATCGGCTCTAACGCGAGGTTTTCACTCGTGGTATTTTTTAACTGGAATTTCAGCCCCGCTCCTGTGCGGGGAGCCTCTCCCCTCCCACTCTCCACCCATTGACCCTGTCTCTCCGCCCCTGGGGAGCCTTCCTCCGCCCTCCGGGAGCCTTTCCACGCCTCTATCGCACATCAGCACGCCGCGCACATGTGCCGGTCTGTTAGTGCGGCGCGCACGTGTGCGGGGCACAAAAACGCATCATTAGCATGCGCTAAGGTACCTTAGCGCATGCTTAAGTGCGCCCCGCACAGTAGCGCGGTTTAGTAAACATACCCCATTGTCTCTCTCTCTCTCTCTCCCACACAGCTGGTTACCTTTAGTTGGCAGCATAGTTTCCAGCACTACAGCCCTAGGACACCCGCAGCTCTGTGTGATCCTCTGGCTCTCTTCATTTGCCTGAGGCTCTTTCCAGAGAATGCTGCAGGGTCCTAATTTCTCTTACTGTTTCACCTTCAGCTCAGGCTGTCCCTTTTCCAGGCTGGACAATGCTGTTCTCAGATTTTGTAACTCACTCTGATGCTCTCCTGCTCTTCTTGGCATCACTGGCTTCTGAGGAGGAAGATGTGAGGAGATTCTTATGTTCTCCTGTTCTACTACTCTCCTTTCCTTTATGTTTTCCTTCTTTTCATTTGGAGCTGCTTTGATCTGCTGATGCATGGGCTTTGCAGCAGGTGCCCACACATGCTTCTTCCATATATGACAGGGCTTCACCTTCTCCTGGCTGGGGGGTTGTAGCTTCACTCCTGCCATCATCTCCAGTAATGTGGGCGACTGGAGCTAATGGGAAACTCCCTTCTTTCTGGTTTCTTCCTGGGGGAGGGGGGATTCTCGTCTTTCTTCTCCTCTAGTTCCCATGTGGGGCTTCTCACAGCTGCTAGACTCTGCTGCTGTAGTGGAGCCCTTCTGCCTTTCTGCAGAGCTGCAGCTTTCACTCTTCCCTTGCCTTGCCTTCTGCCTAGGGAAGGTTCCTCTCTTCAGCAATCCCCTCTACCCATGGTGCCACTATGGGAACTGGTCTGGCTGGGGGCTCTCCCCTTCTCTTCACTGTACCAGCTGTCCTTGTTCTGCCCTGATGCTGCTGCAATTGCTGGTACCTGTGTTGCTCTTGAAGGGGAATTCCCATCTCCTGCGGCTCTGCGCTGGCCGCAGTCTTCACAGATGCTATTGCTGGCTTGCGTCTCTCTTCTTCCCTTCCATGCACACAGCCGCAGTGGCTACATGGCTCTGTTTTTGCCAAAGTTGTCACTGCCTCTCATCCACGACACTGTCTTAATACAAGACAACATCACATTTCTTAAACCAGCAGTAGGATTACCCACTGCCCTGCTCATAACTCTCTGCCTCCACTGTTCTTTTCTCTGGAGCCTCTGCCAAATTGTCATTCAGTTAGTCCTGCAGTGAGGAAAACCCTCTTCTACTTTCATGATTTTCCCACCAACCACATCAAGGCTCAACCTTTCCAGGGATCCTCCCTGCAGAGAGCCTGTTAGGGTAGAGACTGCCCTGACTAAGCCCCATATTCACTCTGATGTTAGGCTCCATGTTCCCCCATGGACCTGCAAATTACAATGGGAAAATTGGAACCAGCCGACTACCTCCAGAGGAAGGGGAGCAAGCTCTCATAGATTTGATTAAGGAGAACAGAGATGCAGAACACTCAACAGAGCCCTATCAAGGTGTCATCTTGGTCTCTCCTCTCCTTTTCACTCTTTACCACTCAAGTTTAGGTGAACTCTCTTACCTCTCTAACTCTTACTGTATATTATTAGGGCTCTAGTGCCTCAACAAAACCCCATCTCTTCACTTTCTCCGGAACCCCTATACTCTGTGCAGTTTCTCCACACATTGTGAATTACTCACATTCAGCAGATCTACTCTCATTCTCTCCTGGATCCAGCTTCCTTGCACATGCAGGCCTCTTGGTTCTCTGGCTCTACCTCATTCTGGTGCCAAACTCAAGACAACATCTCTCTCACTGGCTGCCTTTTCCTGGGTAATTTAAGGATAAAGTGTTTACCCTATTCTCTCCTCTGTTCTCCTACTGTTTTGTACTAAGGCTAGGATAGCTCCTAGTATCCTTCTCTTTTCTGCTGGTACGGGTCTCGTTCAGTGTCCCACCTCCACTGACTATAAAGCTTGCTTTTTCAACTGTCAGCTTGGCAGAAAAGAAAGACAAAGACACCTTTTTCTCGAAAACATTGACATATATAACCTCTGGGACCATGTACCTCTTTTTACCATAGTCCTCAAGGGCTTCCAATAGTCCACGTTTTCAAGATAGTCCTAATAAATATTCATAAGAGAGATTTGCAAACAAGGAAGGTAGTAGGCATGTGAATCTCTCTAAATAATATGCATAATTGTCACATTCTCTGTGGGAAAGATCCTAATCCTTCTTCTATCCTATAGGAACATCTTAGAATCCCAATTAAAGTCACTAGGGGAGCTTCAAAGGAACTCCACTATAGCACACTCAATAGAGTGCTCCATAAAGTGGAATATACCAAGTCATTCCTTATCTCAGATAGACCCTTATACTAGGGAGTCCTGTGTTTGTGGAGACTTTAAAGAGTCCCTACATTTAATCAATCAGTCATGTTTCTTATTTAATTACATATAAAAGCTTAGTACCTCTGAACTTTTAATTTTAATTGGTACACTTACCAAAAGTTTGATAATTGGTTGTCTTAATTGTGCTGGAGTTACTGTAAATTAATCTGCTTGGGATTGAAATTACAGGGCAAAATGCTAGACCTTCCAAGTAGTGCCACATAGAAGTGAGGATGTATAATTGAGTTTCATTCAGTTCTATATAATTTGCTTTGCAAGGAAAATCTAAGGGGTATGTTTACTAAACTGCGTTAGTGCGATTCGCGTTAGGAGCCGCGGTAGAGACAGAAATCCCAAATAAGGACATGGGCGGTACATCGTTACCGAGAACGCGCCGAGAACGCGCGTTACAAGGTGTCAAAAATGAACGAATGCTACAGCGCACGTTACCGCGCGTTAATCTTAAGAAGGCGCGTAGGCATGCAAGCACAGCAGCAGAGCTGTAGCACAATGGTTACAACACTGACTGATGGTACAGGGGTCATGGGTTCAATTCCCCAGTGGGCCTAATGTATAAGGCTGGCTGAGGCAGCACCCTTTCCATTTAAGTAGTGATTGTTGAGGCATTTGACGTGCATTTTAATTAGTGCTGCCAGCAAACACACCCTCACGGTGGCATAACCTAAGGTGCCACATAAGGCACTCCATAGGGCACATTATAAAGTGTACTGTCCACCAAGGCACCCTATAATGTCCCCTATAGGACACCTTATAAGGCTGTGAACAAAGCCCTGGCTGGCTGCAGAAGAACTGCACGGCACCACACAAACTGTCTGCTGTGGTTACCAGGATAGGGTTAACCCACCCGTACCCATGATGCACTGCACATGCAAATCAGCAGACAAGAGATGGGCACACAATTGGGTATGCACCCCCACAGCACCTCGGCCTGGTAGGGGCAACAGACCGTGTGTGGCACTGCCACAGAGTAGCCACAGACAGTCCCATTGTGCGGGTACTGTGCCCACCCTGAGGTCGAGGTGGGGTGCCCAGCACCAGGTCCACAGCACCTTTCATGGCTGAAATACACTATGCTGCAGGTCCCAATCAGTGTGTGATAGGTAGTTCCGTTAGACACACCTAGGATACATCTGTGTCCTGCTGTATGTCTCGGTCATGTCTAGTCCTTATGGGCAATGATGCACCCAGAATAGTGCATATCTGGTGTTGGTGCTATGGTTACCTGCTGTAGGGGAAGGGGGAGGGGTGTATGGACCCATGGGCAGATTATGTACCACCACACAACCCACCCTCTGGGGCTCAGGGTGGGAAACAGGATCACAGTCTACCTCCCTGCAATGGTAGCAATAGAGGGGACCATCAACCCCAGTCCTGCTGGGGAACAGACAGAGCAGTACCCATCCATAACACAATAGCAGACAGACGGCAGGCCTGGAAATGCTCAGCTGCCCCCCACCATTATCTCACATTCTACAGCAGCAAGCCTCCAGCCGCTACACCCTGCAAGGTGCTCCAGCAAGACATATACTAGCTGCAGACAGTCTGCCAGCTAGTCCTACTGCATGGTCCTGGAGGAGATGCATGTACCCAGAACGGAGATGTCAGCATACACACCAAGCAGATAAGTTAGTGATTGGGTGCCAAAAGAAAACCCATAAATATCACATGAGAGAAATACTATCTAGCACTATAGGGGAACCTAGCCATGCCATGGTCACTGCTCAGTCAGGGTGAGAGTGACCTCCCAGCAGGACATGCTATGGCCACCCTGTCCGTGCAGGTGGTACCGGGCACTACAATGTCCGAGCCATTGCCCTATGCCCAGTGCAGATGCGGCCAGGCCAGGCCACCCTATCCAGGCTATTCCCACGGTACCTTGCTCCTCATTATGCACATTGGCAGGCCAATACTGGCAACAGTGCTAGCAGTGTGGGCTGTGGAGGGTGTTGGCAGCCACCACACACTGGATAGACAGACACACACTCCCCACACCTATGCCAGCATTGTGCAACTATAGAGGTGTTGGGCAGCCCAGGCCACCACACCAGTCCTGGGCACAGAGCAGGCATGGCTATGGTATGCAATACTGTAGGAGTCACTCCCCAGGTTGGTAAACACTGTCAGACACAAGACCTGTAGCACACTCCACAGACATCAGAAAGGTTGCTATGATGCAGCTCACTCAGAAAATTGTACTTAACGTAAGAATTGCTATCTGCCAGTAATCATAGCAACCTTTTGATAGATGTGTACCATATTCCCAGGTTTAGGGTGGCATTACTAAGGTATGCAAGTGCTAGTATTGGGAGATGCACGCAGAGCCCAAAGTCCTGCCTCTCCAGGAAGCTTTGGATAATGGGGCCTGTGGGTGCGGGTGTGTCTGCCCCTGTTGGCTGCTGCTTTACGGTCTCATGAATATGCATGAGATACATCTGCATACCATGGGGGTGGCGCATAGAAATGTAGCACAGGCATCTTTATCAGAGGCAGCATGGAACCGGAATTGTGTTTGGCCCTCCAGGACTGCATTTGGGAGACTCTGCTCTAGGAAATGTGCATATTTATGGTGTCCGTGCTCTGTAGGGTAAAATGTAGGTGTCTTGGGCATGTTTACGTCATCTGCAATAAAGGTGCTGTCTGTATTAGCATGTTGTAGTAGTGGGTAAAATATGGGGACTGGGTTTTATTTATTTATTTATTTTATTTATTACAGGCTCTTATATACCGCTCTATTCAGAATCAGCGCGGTTCACAATATAACAACATACCATAACAACAAACTGTTAGGTTTTACAAAGAACAAGGTCAGAGAACTTGGATAAAACATGGGACGTCATAACTGCAACTATTTACAAGAGCATTTACAAGAGTATTTACAAGTATACATAACAGGATTTGTTCTTAGTTTGGGTAGTGAATAAGATTGGTTAGTTGGTCAAGTAATATTGGGGGAAGAGGTGGGATTTGAGTGCTTTTCTGAAAAGGGATAGATCAGTGATAGCACAAACCACAGCGGGGACTTGAACCTGTGACCCTCTGTTTTTGAATACACTGGTTTTGTCCACTGCACCACCTTGTTGTCACAGAGTCAGTATGTTCCTTGGTGATACCATGACTTTTCGTCAGACAGGGCCCGTCTGTTGCAGTACACGGCACCCACCTACACAGGGCTAGGCCACGATCTGCTCTGGGCAGCTGCCACTGCCCCCTCCACCACCAGTATCCCTCAGCCACCATGCTGACATGCCCTTCTGCTGGTGGTGTTGGTGGTGCGCAGTCTCAGGCCATCCAGTGTGCCAGTAGGCGGCTGCCTATGGTGCGGGTTCTGGGGTAGGGGTGCCTGCATAGACGTCCACGCTCCCCCCCCCAGCCCCGCCTGCCAATGTTCTGTGCCCTTGGGGGTAGCTGTTGGGTACTATCCCCTGTGACACTGTTGGAAACACAGTCGTGCCCATGTTGGGCCTTCAGCAGTTGCTGTCTGGCTGCTCTGCTGTTTCAGCATTCGTATGGGCCAGCTAGGCATCACCCTAGTCCGCACTTTGGCCCAGCTGCACCACAGCATGTGCCGCCTGCGGCCCTCTGTATCCCCTTTTCCGGCATCTGTCCAGTTGCCGTTCCGACATGCCCGCCCTGATGTTGCGGGACATGTGCACGCCATAGGAACCCTGTCCGATGGAGTGGAAAACCCTGAGCAGTGCTATTTCACTGTGGGCTCATTCACCTTGTATGAGGACGGAGTGTAGACCCTTCCACGATTTATATCTTTTCTATGGAGCTTTCTCGGGGGGGGGGGGGGTTGATGTTTCTCATTAATACCACTATTGGCCAGCTTGGTTATGTTTTTTTTCCAGTTTGTTGAGGTCATTTTCAGTGTTTATGTGCCCTTTTGTTCTATGCACATGTATCACACTTATCACTTTTTTAGGTTACCCTGCCTAGGCTGTACATTGCTGACACTGAAATGGTTTCTCTCCCCTGTAATGTGCATTTAACGGCAGGTTTTCATTGGCGTTAGGATTTAGCTCTTCAGATCTTCGTTAGTGTGAAGAGAGCCTCTCCCCGCCCACTCTCCGCCCACTGACCCCTTCTCTCCACCCTCTCTCCACCTTCTGCGGTGTTTTTCCGCGCCGCGGAGCTTTACGATCGTTAACGCATCATAAAGCACGTTATGTAATGTTAACGATCGTTAGCGCGTCATAACGTGCATTATGATGCGCTAACGATCGTTAACGTTACATAACGCGCGTATTACATCTGGTCTAGTCTGAGTGCGGAATTTGTAGATATTTCCTCTTTTGAAGGTGATAGAAAAAAACAGTCTGTTTGGTGCTGGTTGAACAGAAGGAAGAAAAAATAAATTCTCTATCTCTACCCTACAGGATTCACTTAGGGGCATGTTTACTAAACTGCGTTAACGTAGCAGCGTCTACGTTAAGGCGCATTAAGGCGCCTTAAGGTTCCCGGCCGCGTTAAGTGCAAAAAAGGGTGGAGAGAGGGCAGGGAGAAGGGGTCAATGGGCAGGGAGTGTGCGGGGAGAGGACCCTTTCACACTAACATGGAGGAATTAAGGGCTGAATCCTAACGCAACTGAAAACCAGGCGTTAGCACACAATTGCAGGAGAGAGAAACCATTTCAGTCAGCAATGTACAGCAAAGCCAGGGAAACCTACAAAAAGTGATAAGCGTGATACATGTGCACACAACAAAAGGGCAAATAAACACTGAAAATGACCTGAACAAAATGTAAACAAACATAACCAAGCTGGCCAATAGTGATATGAATGGGAAACTTCAAAAAACACTACCGAGAAATCTCCAAAAAAAGGATATTAATTTTGGAAGGGTCTATGCTCTGTCCCCATACAAGGTGAATGATCCCAAAGTGAAATAGCGCTGATCACGGTTTCCACTTGATATTGGACAGGTTTTCTATGGCGTGCACATGTTCCGAAACAGCAGGGTGGGCATGTCGGAACGGGCAACTGGACAGATGCTGGAAAAGGGGATACAGAGGGCTGCAGGCAGCACATGCTGTGGTGCAGCTGGGCCAAAGTGTGGCCCAGGGTGATGCCTAGGTGGCCCATAGGAATGCTGAAACAGTAGAGCAGCCAGACAGCAACAGATGAGGGCCCAACATGGGCATGAGTGTGTTTCCCACAGTGTCACAGGGGATAGTACCCATCAGGTACCTCCAAGGGCACAGAACATTGGCAGGCGGTGCTGGGGGGAAGCGTGGACATCTATGCGGGCACCCCTACCCCAGAACCCGCACCATAGGCAGCCGCCTACTGGCACACTGGAAACCTGTGACTGTGCAGCATGGTGGAAGAGGGGTACTGGCGATGGAGGGGGCAGTGGCAGCTGCCCACAGCAGACCATGGCCTAGCCCTGTGTAGATGGGTGCCATGCATTGCAACAGACAGGTCCTGTCTGACGTATAGTCATGGTATCCCCAGGGACTGCACTATCTCTGTGGCAGCACGGTGGTGCAGTACACACAGCCAGCATGTTCAGGAGTGGAAGGTCACAGGTTCAAGTCCCAGCTGTGGTTCCTGCCAACCCAGTCCCCATATTTTACCCACTACTAAAATGTGGTAATAAAGACGGAACCTTTACGCAGATAACATAAACATGCCTTAAACGCCTATATTTTACCCACAGACACCATAAACATGCGCAATACCTTGAGCAGAGTTTCCAACTGCAGTCCTGGAGGGCCAAACACCATTCAGGTTTCATGCTGTCTCTAATACAGATGTCTGTGCTGAATTTCTATGCGCCGCCTCCATGGTATGCAGATATATCTCATGCATATTCATTAGGGACAGCATGAAAACCCGAACAGTGTTTGGCCCACCAGGAATGGAGTTGTGAACCTCTGCCCTAGAGCAGCGGCCAACAGGGGCAGACACACCTGTACCCACAGGCTCCAGTATCCAAAGCCTCCTGGAGAGGCAGGATGTTGGGCCCTGCGTGCATTTCCCAATACTAGCACTTACTTACCCTAGCAATGCCATCCTAAACCTGGGAATATGGTACACATATATCAAGAGGTTGCTATGATTACTGGCAGATAGCAATTCCTAAGTTAAGCACAATCTGCTCATTGAGCTGTATCATACCAACCTCTCTGATGTCTGTGGAGTGTGTTTCAGGTCTGGTGTCTGACAGTGTTCACCACCCTGGGGATTGACCCCTACAGTATTGCATACCATTGCCATGCCTGCACTGTGCCCAGGACTGGTGCGGTGGCCAGGGCTGCCAAGAGCCTCTATAGTTGCACAATGCTGGCATAGGTGTGGGAGTGTGTGTCTGTCTATCCAGTGTGTGGTGTCTGCCAACACCTTCCTCAACCCACACTGCTTGCACTGTTGCCAGTGTAAGCCTGCCAATGTGCATAATGAGGAGCAAGGTACTGTGGGTATAGCCTGGACAGGGTGGCCTGGCCTGGATGCATCTGCACAGGGCATAGGGCAATGGCTCGGACATTATAGTGCCTGGCCACAACCTGCACGGACAGGGTGGCCACAGCATGTCCTGATGGGGGGGGGGTCACTCTCACCCTGACTGAGCAGTGACCACGGCATGGCCAGATTCCCCCATAGTGCTGTATAGCATTTCTTTCAAGCGATATTTATGGGTTCTTTTTTCTGGGGCCCAATCACTGAGTTAGCTGCTTGGTGTGTGCGTTCACATCCCCTCCAGGAACATGCACTATGGGCTAGCTATCAGACTGTCTGTAGTTAGTATGTATATGGCTGGAACAACTTGCAGGGTGCAGTGGCTGGAGGCTGTCAGATAGTGGTGGGGGGCAGCTGAGCATCTCCAAGCCTACTGTCTGTCTGCCTTGCCTTATGAATGCATACAGATCTGCATTGCCTGCCCTGTAGGGTATCTGTTCCCCAGCAAGACTGGGGTCGATGGTCCCTTCTACTGCTGTCATCGCAGGGATGTAGACTGTGGATCTGTTGGTGGGGGATCCTGTTCCCCACCCTGACCCACAGGGGCGGGTTGGGTGGTGTTCATATAATCTGCTTTAGGGTCTGCATACCACTCTTCATGTATTCTGTGACCATGGCACCCACACAGGATATGCACTATTCTGGGTGCATCACAGTCCACAAGGGCCAGACATGACTGGGGAATACAGATGGACACAGGTGTATCCTAGGTGTGTCGGCAAGGACTATCTATCACACACTGACACTGATGAGGACCTGCAGCATAGCCTTTTTCAGCCATGCCATGTGCTGCAGACCTGGTGCTGGGCCCCCCACTTCACCCTCAGGGTGAGCACAGGAACCGCATGCTGACACGGTCTGTAGCTACTCTGTGCCAGTAACACACACGGTCAGCTCCCCCTACCAGGCCGATGTGCTATAGTGACGCATACCCCATCTTGTGATCAGACATAGGCTGCTGACCTGCATGTGCAGTGCATCATGGGTATGCGTGGGTCTACTCTATCCTGATAACCACAGCAGACAGCGTGTGTGGTCACCTGCAGTCTTTCTGTAGCCAGCCAGCGGTGTGTTAGATACTGTAGAGCTGTAGCCCACTGGTTTCATTGATGACTGTGGAGGCAGTGGTCATGGGTTCAATTCTTTGTTGTTCCCTCCTGTCCAGAGCAGATGCTTTGCTTGCCTGTGACAGTCATATCTTTGCAGATCTGTGCTGTTAGCCACAGATCCCTCTCCACAGCTATCAACACTCCTTAAAATATGTTACAAGGCTCCTAATTAGGTACAGTACTGTGCTGCCAGCCACAGTACCCTCTCCACAGCTATCAACACTCCTTAAAATACATAACAAGGCTCCTAATTAGGCACAGTACAAGGCGCCTTATAACGCGCCTTATACGGCGCTTTATAAGGCATGTAAGGCACGTAAGGCACGTAGGCACGTGCCTTCTACGGTGCCTTTTAACATGCCTTCTAACGTGCCTTATCTGACACACAGCTTTACTGCTGCCCCGCCCACTCCTTTATATGGGCATCTCTACCTTTACCGTGGAATGACATTACCGCAGTTTAGTAAACATGCCCCTTAGTCACATCCTGGTGACTGTGTGGGATTTGATCCCTGGATTTTGGGGGAAAACACAGAAATTAGAGAGAACAAACTCTGGCTCACAGTGACATCTGTACTTGTGGCAGTGCAAAAGAGCTCAGTTTGGGGGCAAGAATATACCGCATAATAGAAACAGAAGCATAGAAACATGACGGCAGAAAAAAATCACATGGCCTTCCATACTCTGCCCACTACATGGCCTTCCCTACTCTGCCCACTACTCTGCCTCTGCCTTCCATACTCTGCCCTTCCATATCACCCACTACAAGAGTCCCCTTTTTTCCTTTAGAGAGCCTCTGTGTTTGTCCCATGCTTTTTTGAATTTAGATACTGTTCTCATCTTTACCACCTCCACTGGCAGACTATTCCAATCATCTACCACTCTTTCCATAAAGAAATATTACTGCATATTACTCCTAAATCTATCTTTCACCCTCATCCTATGTCCCCTCATAGCAGAGCTTGCTTTCGAACGAAAGAGGCTCTCCCCCTGTGCATTTATGCCATGGAGGTATTTAAATGTCTCAATCGTATCACCTCGGTTCCGACTTTCTTCTAAAGTATATATACTAAGGTCATTAAGTCTGTCCTCATATGCTTTATAATGAAGACCATTAACTATTTCAGTAGTCACCCTCTGCACTGGCTCCAACATGTTTATATCCTTTTGAAGGTGCGGTCTCCAGAACTGCACACAATGCTCCAAATGAGGTCGCACCAAAGACTTATACAGAGGCACTATCACCTCCTTTCTTCTGCTTGCCATTCCTCTCCCTCTGCACCCAAGCATCCTTCTATATTTCACCATCACCTTTTCTACCTGTTTAGCTACTTTGAGATCATCAAACATAATCACCCCTATGTCCCATTCTTCTTTCGTGGACAGAAGTACATCACCCCCTATATTGTACTGCTCTGTTGGATTGCTGCAGCCCAAATGCATGACCTTACATTTTTTAGCATTAAACCTCAGTTGCCAAATTCTAGACCATTCTTCAAGCTTAACTAGATCCCTCCTCATGTTATCTTCACCTTCCTGGTGTTGGGAAATTTGAGTTAGGTCTGCTTATATATTGGCTTTATATGACTGAACTCTTGCCTGGTGAAACTACACAGGAGGATGGATGGCACAGAAGACAAGAAGACAGACATGAAGACAATAGCTATATGAGAGTATATGCTTGCCATAAGATAATGGATGCGGCCTGCTATGGAAGGATTCTGGGAAACCATATTCTGGATAGGAATATGCAGAATATTGGGCCTAGTAATTAATATCAGCAAAAATTACAGGTCAAGCAAAGAATTCAAACTAATGAGCACAAAAGCACTCTCTTTAGCTTTGCACGGTTTCAATTAGTGCCAAGAAGAAGGAAAAATACAGGAAGGGTCAAAGGTCACAGGCCATGCATAGATAAACAGACCTAAAAGCAAATCCAGATGTATAGAGGTCACAGGTCATGCATAAATGAGCAAATCCAAGAGCAGGTCCAGATGTACAAATGTAAGGAGATTCTCCCCTGGGAAAAGTGTTGCAGAACCCTGAGGTCCTGCTGACATCTACGTAGTTATGATGGATTCACTGAGGCTAATTTGAAGCAGACATTTGATGCAGGGAGACATGTATATAAGGTGGTTATTTTGGAGGAAGGGTGGGCAGTACTTTCTCCCCCTTCACAGAGAGAAAGTACTGTCTGCCATTTCTATAGACAGACCTTGCTGTTCTGCATGATGCTGGAAATAAAAGTCTTTGTAGATAAATCGACTGCTGTCTAAGTAATTCTTTGATTGGTGATATTTGGGCAACCGTTGTGGGAACCAGAAGCCACAATTATTGGTGCCGAAGCCCCTCTAAATTTTCTAAATTGCCCAAGGACTCCTCTGACTGCTGTTTTATTTGTCAGAGGGACTACCTCCTGTGTTTCACTGAAAAAAAACAAACAGGGGATGAGAATACCTTCTCACTAGGAGAAGAGGATTCCTTCTGCTGGTACAGAAGATGGGAATACCGCTCTGAGTGACGTCGAGAGAGATTTTGATACCCTAGGATGACTTTATTGGTGAGTGTTCAGTTTCCCTGTCTGTATGAAAGGACAGAAGATTTGCCCGGGTTCGAGTGGTGGGTAAGTATGTAATTAATATTTTGTTATGTAAGAAAACTGTTAGAGTGTCTCTGTATTTAGTTGTAACATTAGGGAATGGTTAGGGAAAGAATGTTTTGCCCAGACATTAGGTTTTTTTTTTCCAGGATTGATTGGTGTACGCTTGAGACTGTACATATCATTGATATGAAGCGAGTGTGTGTCTTTATCCACATTTTCATACCCCCACGAGGGGATTGGCTGGGTTTAGACAAAGCGCAAGAGTTGTATGTTTTGTATGAGTCCTGGATAAGTAACTTCTAACCTTTGTAAATAAAAAGGTCTGAATTTTCCATCTGTAAAAGCGAAGTTACCCCCCCCCCCTTGTGCATAAAGAGGGGTTTGCCCCTGTCCCCGAACAGTGAAAACACCAGGTTTACAGATTTTAGAAAGAGGGACAGCTAAGGAGAATATTTATAGAAAAACAGGGATGATCACTTTATCTGGGGTGCTCACAGACCAGAAAGGGTGACATTTAGATCTATTGAAGAATAGCTTTCTAAGTATCTTTTTGAAATGAATTACTTTACAAGTTCTAGATCAAAGTGAATGATGGAGCTAACTGCAGCTGCATTAAATAACCAAGGAGGAGTGGGTCTAGTTCAGTTTCAGTATTCTGATCAGATAGGCTGTTAGGTATAATGCATTTAACTCTGTCCTGTGTTTTTAGTTTTAATCTTTAGTAAACACTGTCCTGTCATTACTGGCTACTCCAGTAGATTTTATGTTCCCTGGAGCTGAACTGATTAGAATTATTTTCTTAAGTTGAACTAAGTGTGGAATTCCTGGAGAGCGTATCTGTTTGCTTTTATTTTCTTTCACAATATTCATGTGCTTGTAAGACGCCCCAGTCTCTGGAGAGGGTAAAACCGTTGGCCTGGAGTCCCTTGAACACAAGTGACAAGTGGTGTTTGTTTATCTGTCTCTATTCTTCCAAGTCCTTCCTGTCTTCTTTAGAACATTGAAAATAACGAAAAATCTTCTAGGGTCTGCTGTAGTTATTGATGTGCTGAGACAGCTATTTTTTTTTCCTGTCTGTCTGAGTTTGTATTGTAACATGGAATGGATTTTCTGAGTTAATGGATTGGGATCTGAATGTATTGTACACTGAAGTGAGAATCTTAGAAGCAGACCGCACAGATAATTGACAGTGTTTTATTCTGAACTGCCAGCTATTGTGTGCAGTGATCTGACTGGTAGAAAAACAAAGAAAAATAGTTTATAGTTACAAGTACAGCCTGAAAATTCCCCTGTGCATATTTGTGTGCAGTAAATAAATCTGATCCATATGTGTAAGTTTTATTTTTTAAATTTGGGATCTTATATCCTGGTTAAGAAAAATTTGTCTGCTGTTCTCTGTGTGTCAGAAGATTAAATAGCTCTGCCTGGGTCTGTGATAGGTCATAGGGCAGTTGTACACAATGCAGAACGAATTCCTATGTATGTGTTACTTTTTGAGAAGCTTATTTTGATTTTTCTAACAAATGTGGAAGATCCTAATTAACCAGAGATTAATAAAAATCGTAGTGATGCTCAGAAATTCTGTTTAATTAGTTTTGACTCAGTGATACAAGATCAGTTTTGTTATGTTCTTATGACTTTACAAATTTAAGATCAAACTGATAAAGGAAAAAGATTACAGCTGGATTTTGCAACCAAGAAAAATAGCTCTAAAAGTTAAGAAAATTTGTTTAAGAAAATATGTAACCATGTGATGCAAAGATGTTTAGTTAGTATTACATTGTTGGAGAAAGAAAATACTTTTTACTTGTTTTTTTTAAAAAAAAGGTCCTGAGTTTCTCAAGCTTAAAGGTATATTGCCTTTTGGGATTTCCCAAGGGGGAATGCTTTAATGAAGTCTCTCAGGAAAGCCTCTCTACTCTGATCAGATGGGCTGCTGTGCTTAAGTGCTCCCAGATGTTTGATCAAACAATCTAGGCATGAAATTGGAGAATCTGTTTGTTGTCCTTTGCCCTTTAGAGTGGGGGTTTGACGGCCCTGACAGGACAATGCTACTTAGAAGTGATTTGAATACCGAGTGAATGAGAAGTTATATGTTTGGTTTTGATCAAGCAAAATTAAAAGTAAAACTGAATTTTATATATTGAGGACATACTTATTGTTCATACATCCAAAAGAGCTGTAACTTTTATTTTAACTTTTGTTTAAAGGACAGGAAGAGAGATCTACTGTTTAGTTTGCAGTTCCGTTTGACACCAGTCTCATTCAATTTAAATGTGAAAAGGAGTGTTTGTATTCTTAAGCTCAGTGCTAATGACTAATGACTAAGGACAGTAACATGGGAGTTGCTGAATTTTAGGATAAATTAATCTATTTTTCTCTATTTGAATTTTATATGTTGGGGTCCAGAGAAAACAGTGTACTTTGTTTTGAAAGATTTTTTAAGTTTCAATTTTAGGAATACACTATATTGTAGCACTATGACATACAAATTTACTTTGGTTTACACACTTGCAAAACAAATTTGGTGAAAAATGGAGCTTAGTTCCCAGAAAAAATATGAGAATATTTGTAAAGTTATTTACACATAAAACAATAACATTAAGTTGAATTGATTAGACAAAGTCTCTTACAGCACTTTCTCTGATACAGAGGTTTGTTTTTTTTAACATGTCTGTCTAGTTCTGTTGTCCATTTGCATTTCTTAAGATAGCATGCTGGTAAGGTGAAGCTAGCCCAAGCACTGCTTTGAAGTATCCGCCTGACATGCAACAGTATCAGTGTAATGAAAGACTCAGGATAATTATTTTGCCTTGTTCAGCACTCTCACTGAGAACAGTATATACAATAGATTCTAGTCATACGTGAGAGAGAGAGACATGTGGCTGTCATGTTAAAAGTCATGATTTGTGCTATTATGACTGCCGTTATAAAATGTTACATAAATAATATTTTTATACTGTAGGGAATTTATTCAGATTGTTTAAGACAATTGCTATTTTGAATGAGCATATATGTCCATTTTTGAACCATACCAATTAAGTTGGTGAGGAAAAAAAGTAAAAAGGACACTGTTTACTCATGCTGATAGACTTATGAAGAAGAATTCAAATTTATATTTTCTATATACCATTTGTTTACCACAATACTAAGTTTCTAACAGTTGTTTGATGTTCTTAGCATGCCAATTAAGAGGTGGTACTCTGATGGACATTAAACTGATGAAGGTTATTTAAAGTGACATATTTGCCTAATGAACATGTAAGCAAATTTTATTCAACTATGCTGTCTCCAGAATCTTTAATTCAGGAAGTCATTTAAGCCCCGACACATATTCTACAATTGGAAATAGACACCTGGAGACAGGCTAGGTGCATTTTGCACTCTGATATGCTTTGGAACATCCACACTGGCCATGTGGTACTTCCAGATGCTTTTTGCCTCATTTTGCCTTTGTATGTACTGGCCAGACATGCAGGGGTAAAAAAAAGAGGGATGATTTGATGACAAATTTTCACAAATAAAAATTGGAGTAATTTTGAAACTTGCCAATCTTGCAGAATACATGTGTGCAACTTGTTTAATCTATTAATATGTAAAGATCAGTTAAGAGTATGGTGGAGTATTTCCTGCCAGCAAATGAATCTTCAGTGATGGAGAGATAAGAAGTTTATCAAACTGAGAGACACAGTTGATACCATATGAGATAGTTGTGATCTTAAGTAAATATGGATGAAATTATGTTTATCACATTGCATTGTCTCATTGTAAAATCTAATCTAGAATATTTAGTCTTTTCATTTAATATTGGATTCTGCTCTTCTGAATGGGACCTGGAACCATGTCACCAACTGAAATCCAGAGATTCCAACAGTGGAAATTGGCCATAATCCAGATGGAACAGTCCACCCAAAGACCTCTGAACTCAACTATACTTAAACTTCAGAGACAGGTGAAGCGCATGACGCAGTCCTGAAAAAAAACTGCTGGGAAGCAGGCCCAAATTATCTGAAAATAAAGACTATTAAGACTGATTGGGACTTTTGGGAAAATCTACAAGCCATTTGGGCTACAGCAATTGCAATACCCACACCAGCTCAAGTTTTGCTGTAACATTTTCAAAGCTTTCTTCATCACTTTGTTGAATATTTGATGTGTTCAGTATTATTGCAAGCTGTATGTCTTCCATTCTCTTAGAATGTTGCCTGCTGGTATTCCGAACTCGGAGGAGGCCTAAAAGCTTTCATTCTTATTCTTTTAAGTATGGCTTGTTTTGCAATTATTGCCTGTTGTGTATTATCCATTCTGTTTGCTTGTTGTCAAAGAATGATAAGTCAAGCACCGATACCATGTATGTTGTATCTCGAGAACTGTATCAGAAGCTGCCCCTTTGGATCATCCCTCCCTGTCTCAAATGGTTATTGTTATCAATGCCCCTTAGTGGGATTACTTTTGCCCCTCCACGTAAAAAAGAAAAAGGAATAGAAAAAGTGGAGAATGTTGGGAAATTTGAGTTAGGTCTGCTTATATATTGGCTTTATATGACTGAACTCTTGCCTGGTGAAACTACACAGGAGGATGGATGGCACAGAAGACAAGAAGACAGACATGAAGACAATAGCTATATGAGAGTATATGCTTGCCATAAGATAATGGATGCGGCCTGCTATGGAAGGATTCTGGGAAACCATATTCTGGATAGGAATATGCAGAATATTGGGCCTAGTAATTAATATCAGCAAAAATTACAGGTCAAGCAAAGAATTCAAACTAATGAGCACAAAAGCACTCTCTTTAGCTTTGCACGGTTTCAATTAGTGCCAAGAAGAAGGAAAAATACAGGAAGGGTCAAAGGTCACAGGCCATGCATAGATAAACAGACCTAAAAGCAAATCCAGATGTATAGAGGTCACAGGTCATGCATAAATGAGCAAATCCAAGAGCAGGTCCAGATGTACAAATGTAAGGAGATTCTCCCCTGGGAAAAGTGTTGCAGAACCCTGAGGTCCTGCTGACATCTACGTAGTTATGATGGATTCACTGAGGCTAATTTGAAGCAGACATTTGATACAGGGAGAAATGTATATAAGGTGGTTATTTTGGAGGAAGGGTGGGCAGTACTTTCTCCCCCTTCACAGAGAGAAAGTACTGTCTGCCATTTCTATAGACAGACCTTGCTGGTCTGCATGATGCTGGAAATAAAAGTCTTTGTAGATAAAGCGACTGCTGTCTAAGTAATTCTTTGATTGGTGATATTTGGGCAACCGTTGTGGGAACCAGAAGCCACACTGGGTGTATACTCTATTGTAGATTTTGGTATCATCCACAAAGAGACAAACCTTACCTGACAGCCCTTCCACAATATTGCTAACAAAGATATTAAAAAGAATCGGACCAAGGACAGATCCCTGTGGCACTCCACTGGTAACCTCCTTCTCCTCAGAACTCTGTTTACCTGTACTCTTTGTCGCCTCCCACTCAACGAATTTCTAACCCAATCGGTAACTTTAAGGTCTATCCTAAGTGTGCTTAGTTTGTTTATAAGTCACCTGTATGGAACAGTGTCAAATGTTTTACTGAAATCTAAACACACCACATCTAGGGTTCACCCTCGGTCCAACTTCCTGGTCACCCAGTCAAAGAACTCAATCTGTTTTGTCTGACAAGACCTGCCCCTGGTGAATCCATGCTCCCTCGGATCCTGCAATCCGTTGGACTCCAGAAACCTCACTATTTTCTCTTTCAGCAGCATTTCCAATAATTTACTCACCACCAAGGTTAAACTAACTGGCCTGTAGTTTTCAACCACATCCTTACTTCTGTTGTTCATATATATCTGTAAACCACTCTGATGTGCATAGTAAAGGGCAGAATATCAAGTGCATAAACCATAAACTATATGCCTCTCTCCAGTCCTCTGGCAACACCCAGAATCAGGTGTGTCCACGTTACATCTATTACTGGAAGGGTTTGGTGTCTGGAGTGAGGCTTGGAACTCTCATAAGAGGGGATTGTAGATGGGGTTTACTGACAAACAGTTGTCAAGCCGTGGTAACTTGTGAAAGAAACATTCAGCCCTGGCATGTTTCTCTAGTCTAGAGCACTTCTTAAGTAACAAAGTGCAACTACTATAATTCAGAACATTAAATGCTTTCAAATAAAGTATTGCACTTAGAAAAATATCATGAATTAAATATCAAGTGCATTTGCAGAGAAATTATTTGGAGATGGTCATTTTGCAAAAAGGTTTATACAGCTAACTATCACATTCATGTACTGATACAAGAGGTCATTCCAGAGCACGATAAGGGCTTTGCATATTTGGTGGACTTTGAACATGAATGCTGAAAACGTCCCTGGCCATATTTTGAGATATTGCTGTGGTGCACATCCAAGGCGCTAGCACAGAAATCTCAGAACGTGCCCAGAAGGGGCAGAACGAGGACATGGTCAGTTGCGGAGATGTGAGTAGCGTATTCCGGAAAGGCCCATATATGTTCTGTTATATCCCCGCTGATGTCCCCATTATTCCTGCTGCAAAATTGAATAAATCCAGGATTAAAAAATATTCTGCTGTGCTCTTCAATTCATCCCATATTGAAGAATGGCTGTGACAAGTATGTGCTGAACTGCTGTGACTGCAGTCTGGCAAAACACAAGATGCCGTTATAAAGAACAGAAAGCAAAGGAGAGGGAATGTTGTAAGGTAAAGAAACATTAATAAACACCCTTACAGAAATATTAAGAAGAGCAATGGTGTTTATCCTGGGTATGCTGAAATGTGTTGTTTGTACTAACAGAGTTAATCCAGGGGACCCTAACAAATCCTGTGTTCTGAAGACTGGGATTGTTGCTGTAAGAATAGTATGTGAGTGAGTCTGGAAACAAATCATGTTAGAGTGAGAAAAGGAGTTCTTATGTGTAGTCCTGGGACATCATGGTATGGCAGCTGTTAGCTATAGGTTCACTTTGGCAGAAAGATGTCTTTTGTGACTGCAAGTGAAAATGTGTGGTTTGGGAAAAGCACAGGAGGTTCTAGTGTGCTGATATGCAATTCGGGGTGCCATGAATGGCTGGCCAGTACCTGGACCGCATTGTCACCTGGTGCTAGTGTGATAGGACAGCCATACATCAGCTGTGCCAATCACTGGGAGACATGACTGATGTTGTGCCAACATCCTCCAGATTGTGCCATGATGCCTACATCTTTCCCCAGTCCAGGATCAATGCAAACTGCAAGAGTAGTGATATATCTGGAAGCTGTCTACCCGGGTATGATGGCACAGGGATCCTCTCTCCCATGTCCACACAGGCCTGACCAGGGAAGCAGTGCCACAAAGCAGACTGTGGGAAGGCAGACAGGGTTGCCTCACAGTTAGCATATATATACAGACCGATATACGCCATTGATGGGACAGGTGTAACTGCTGTGAGAAATGCCAGAACCTAGATTTGTGGGAATCAGATGCCATAGCCAGAAGGCCATACTACTACTACAAATGATCATTTGTATAGCACTACAAGGTGTATGCAGGGCTGCACAGATTCACATAAAAGATGGTCCCAGCTCAGAAGAGCTTACAATCTGGTCAAGACTGACAACACAGCAGCTATAGACAGGATACATGTAGGGGAAATGGTAAGGAAACACAAGGAAGATTAGGTGGATCAGGTGCTAAAGTGGCAACGAAGAGGTGAGAACTCAGCCTAGATTTTGAGAAAGGCCGGAGAAGAAGCATGACTTACAGGCTTAGGTAGTTTGTTCCAGGCATAAGGAGCAGCAAGGTGAAAGGAGCGAAGTCTGGAGTTGGCAGTAGAAGAGAAGGGCACAGATAGAAGCGATTTGCCAGAAGAGCAGAGTTCCCAAGGAGGGGTGTAGGGAGATATGAGAGAGGAAAGGTAGTGCAGAGCAGCAGAATGAGTGCACTTATAGGCCATAGGCATGAAAAGGGCATACATTTGTTGCTCAGCAAATGTTCATATTTACATTCTCTTAAACTATATTAGGGTGCACTGGGATTACCTAGCACTTTTCAGGGCATGCAGAGAACTGGTATATGGTCTAGGCTGCAGCAGCAGTTATTTATCTTTGGTGTATGTGGGGGGGGGGGGGGCAGGGGAGAGGGGGGCTGATAAGTCTCTGGCCAGGCAGTGCAATGCTAAACACATACAGCTATGTGCCTACATGCAATGGTGTAATCCCAACATTAGTTCATGCCTATGACTAGCATGAGGAGACAGTTGTTAACCATAGACATCAGTGATACATATATGTTGTGTCAGGAGGGAGGCTATGCAGGTACTGTGAGGCCTTGCATGCACTAATGTATTTGGAACTGGTTCAAATAGCATTTGTGAATTGACATCTGCCTTCCCAGGCTACATAAATGCTGGTCACACACCCTGTACTTGCTGTTCACTCTCACCCAAGGAATACTTCCATCAGTTGTGTGCTAGTTACAACCACTTTACGTCATCACCACATGCCTTGCGGCTGCATAACAGGTTTGAAGTTATGTGTTTTGTTTTGAATTAACACTTTTTGCTTATAATGCACGTTACCAACTCGCAAATTATGTCTGACATCTATGAGGCACATAATGTCTGACATCAGTGAGGCAGCTGCATGGCAGCGACGAAAGCATAGCAGCCCAATCTAGGAAGCCATGCTTCAACGATAGGGAACTGCACCTATTGGTAAGCCACTTCTGCCGCAAGTAGAAGAGGCTTTTCCCCACAACTGGTATGCGCCATGACATGGGAAAGTTGCAGCGTTCATGGCAGCATGTGGGGGACTGGTTCATTGCCAGCAGTGACTCCCTACGGACAGTAAATACATGAGCACAGGAACCCTTTATACATATGTCTACATTATGTCCATTACACAGATGAAGTACCACCATTTTCAAACATGCCTGTGTTTATAGCCTTGCTCACAAGTACTAGGGAACCTCCATGCAGGGTCAGGTCAAGTGTTTTTTCTAACCAAGCCAAGTTCTGCAGCTATGCTACCACCTCCATGCTGTGCAGGCCCCCAAACCTCAGTGTGCATTGCCACACCCCCACACTGCCACTCATTCCAGCAACAGGGTCAGGGAGGGACCACTGCTCAGCTCTGCTGCATATCATGTGCTTCAGCATACATGGCCTGCCACATGTGACCCCCAAAATCTTTGTTAGAGGGGGGTCATATGCAGCAGGCCATGGGTGGTGAACCACAGGAACTGGCACATACAGAGATCTGCAGACCCTTGGCAGCCTCCAAACCCACTTAGTGGACAGCTCAGCCCTGCCTCCATGTCCCCTGTATCGCACTGGCTAAATGCACCCTACATGTGAATGCACTGTGTGGGTTTGATCCAGGGGGCTGTTGGAGTTCATAGAGATATCTTTCTTGGGACTTTTATAGAGCATTCACAACAATGCCCTTCAGACATCAGTGCAGTTTACAAGGTTCACAATAGGGGCAGGTTTACAGAGGAAGGGAACAACATTAATCAGGTAGGACAGAACACCCTCACTTCAGAGAGTAACAGACATACCAGGGACAATGGAGTAGAGCAGAGAAGCCAGGGAGAGCTCAGGTGATGGGGAAGGGTAAATCACAGACGGTTCTACAGAAATAGTTATTAAGGATGAATCGAGAGATTCTGGAGGAAAGGTTCCATATAGAGAAGTGTGGGGGCGAGTTCCAGAGGGGGGTACCCAGGAAGAAGATGGCAGCAGGGGGCCTTGGCTCAAGGCATGCATGTGAGGCTGGGAGAGGGTGAAGATGATAGATATGACTGGAGCAGAGACTATTGGAGGGGTCATGAAATAGATGACATGGCCTCTCACCCCCCTGATGCTGCCCCTGCATGTGCTGGGTTGTTAGCTGTACCTGGAATACATATCTCAGACGTGTCTGCCAGTGGATGTGCTGTGTCCAGTGCTAGGGACAGTCCATGCAGGTATATTGGTCCCAATTGTTTGGCCAGCTGCTGCTCTAGGGATGTCAGGCCAGGCCCGATGGGTCCACCCCCACCAGTGTCCATAGCATGCCGTCGCTACGCAGTCATGTGGGCATGGACTCCATGCTTTATATCATTGAAGCATTTGTGGAGGCTGTCCATGTCCCTGTGTGGCCCACCAGCCTTGGCCACTGCCTCCCGGTCCTCCTCCCACACCATGGTTCATGTGCTCATTGGTGTTCTGCTGCTGAGACTACCATAAAGAACCTCATAATTTTCCAGCACACTGGCCAACGGGTTATCGTTTTCCTGCTGGCTGAATCTCAGGGCCCTTTTCCTTGTATCTGCAGGCACCAGCTTCCGCCTTCTCTTCCCACCTGGTGGCCTCTCAGGCTGGTCCTGTGTGGGCTGGGATGCCCCCGATGGCCCTGCCACCTCCACCTCTGGCTCACGCATCCCTGCCGCCTCTGGGGACTGCTGGCTAGGTGTTCCCCCACCTTCCCCTCCAGTTGTCTCCTCGCCCTGCATGTTCCTATTCTCACTATCCTCTCCCTGCCTGTCACACATTGCTCCGTCCTCCTGCTCCTATCTTGCCTACTATACACCCTCAGCCTTCTGCGCATGTGCGATGCGCTTTATGGATGCACAGGGCACGGTCTCACTGTGCAGCGCATGCACAAGGTGTGTACGGCCATGCTTCTGCATGCACAGGGTGCAGTGTGCATGCACATGGTGCAGTTAAGCACACATTGCGCATGCACAGGGCACATGGCCATGCACGTGTTGCACATGTGCAATGCATGCAAGACCATGTTGTGTGCATGTGCAATGCACGCAAGACCACGCCCTGCGTATGCGCACCACGTGGCGAGACCGTGCCATCTACATGCGCACCGCACATTGCGCATGTCTAAGCATCATGGTTGATGTTACGCCCCTGCACGTCTGCGTGCTAAAGCACTATATGCACTATGCTTACGTAGGCCGTGTTATGTACACAGGGCAAGGAACGGTTTGATACCCCGCTGCTGGTGTGAGCCGCTGCATGTACAGGTGTGTTGTATTTGTTCTGATCATTTGCCACTCCCCACACCATATTTTGTGTGTGTCTTTGCTCTATCTGATGTCCATGATGGCTCACATTGTCTTTGTTGCTTGTACGAACCAAGCATTGGATGGCGAGGTGGAGCTGCGGTTGCCTGATGAGGGAGATGGTGTCCATGGCGGTGTGGCACAGGGCATGGTGCAGTCCCACTGCAACACAGACCTGCAGCTGTGGAGGCTCCACCGGCCGGGGTTGTGCCAGCACAGTGCAATAGGCGTGCTGAGGTGTGCCTTAGCCAGCCTCGCCTCTACAGGCCCAGGGCCATGCTCCAGGGCATGTGTGAGGACCAGGTCATCTCCCTCTACCGTCTGAGCACAAGGGCTATTAGGGTGCTCTTTGAGGATCTAAGACCTGACCTCGAGCCCCTGACTGGCCGGTCCCATGCCATACTGGGTTTGGTCAAGTTCCTGGGTGCAGTACATTTCTTTGTCTCTGACTGTTTCCAGTCTTCGGTGGCCACAGTGGGTGGGATGAGCCAGCCCACCTTCTCACACTGTCTCCACCAGGTACTGCAGGCCATGGTCAGCCGGGTAAGGAATTACATTGCTATTCCTAACAGTAGGCAACAGTGGGGGGCCCTGAATCTGGCCTTTGAGCAATTTGCAGGGATACCACACATGATGGGAGCTATTGATTGCACACATGTTGCCCTGGTCCCGCCTAGAGACAGGGAGGCAGTGTTCCTCAACCGCAAACACTGCCATTCCCTGAATGTGCAGGTTGTATATGATGCAAATATGCGTATTCTGAATGTGGTTCCTAGGTTTCCAGGGTCTACCCATGACTCCTATATCCTGCATCACTCGGTACTATTCGACCATTTTGAGAGCGGACAATATGAGGACTGTGTCCTGCTGGGTGGGTATTTCTCATCTCTAACATGCACATGGTGTTCCTGTATCCTTTATCTTTATATTTGTTCACAATATTTGATTTACCGTCCTTGCCGGAGCATCAGGGCAGTGTACAATACAAATTTCTGGCTATTAGAAGAAAAAAGGGGAGGAAAAGAACGCCAATGGCTTATAGGAAAGTGGCACTAAAGGCAGAAGGAAGAATAGAGGGGATAAGGAGACAAGCATGAAACACAATTGATGACAAACAAAAGGGGGGGGAGGGGAAAAGAGACAGGGTAGGCACAGGGCTACATGGGAGCCTGAACCTATTGACCTGTAGTGGAGATGATGGGAGAAGACTCTGACGGGGGGAAGTAGAATGCTCAGATGTGGTACTCGCCAACTCTCACAGGTGGGCCATGGTCACCTGTGGTTTAGTGTGAGACCTTTCTGACTGCATTCATTTATTTATTTATTTAATTTACATTCTCTTATATACCGCGCTATTCTGCATCAGTGCGGTTTACATTGAACAAACTCAAATTACATTGAACAGGGCATTATAACTTGGAGATAACTATTTTACAGGGAACATGGGCTATGGAGGGTTAAGTGGCTTGCCCAAGACCACAAGGAGCACCTGTTGGACTAGAAACCCCAGTCCTTCCGGCCCAAGGTTGCTGTCCTCTAGTGGGATTTGAACCCCCGACCTTCCGGCCTGAAGTACCTTACCCCAACCACTAGGCCACTCCTGCATATCTCCTGTGACACACATGACATGCCCTGAAGTAGATCTGACTCATTTTCTTGGAACATTCAGGACAATGGCTGTCAGGCAGTGGCATATCACAGGCCAGCCAGTGTGTGATTTACTTGGTCCCATTGGCAATTATGGCATCTACCTCCCTTGCTTTGTGTTGTGGTGGTGGAGTGCTGACCTTGTATGGAGCTGTGCCTGCTATTACACCATGTCACTGTCTCTGGGGACGTGTTCACATACTTTTGTGGGTTTCTACATTGACATATGTCTACCGTATGTGTGTCATGGCTCTTCTGGGTGTGTCTGCACACATACGGTTTCCATTGGTGTTTGTTACTGCTGCTCTGGTGCACGGGCCTTTTAGACAGGGAATTTATGGACACATATGGTGTGTTCATTATATGGTGGTAACATAGTAACATAGTAATGTAGTAAATGACGGCAGATAAAGACCAGTATGGTCCATCAAGTCTGCCCAGTGAGATGGCCGGAGTAAGATGGCAGGAGTAGGTGCCACTCTGTGCAGGCCACCCCTCCCCATGTCTTTGTTTAGGGGTGAACCCACCGCTCCATGCAGGACACCCCTATTTGTTGGGAAATTAGATGTTTATTTTGATTTTATTCTGTAGCTATAAATTGATCCATTGTGTCTGTCCCATGCCATTTTGAATTCTGTCACTGTATTTGTCCCCCACCAGTTCCATCGGAAGGGCATTCCAAGCATCCATCACTCTCTCAGTGAAAAAGTATTTCCTGATATTGCCTTTCAATTTTCCACCTTGCAGCTTCATGTTATGCCCTCTCATTTTACAGCTTCCCCGTCTTTGGAAGAGGTTTGCTTGTTCATTATTTCTCATTAAGTATTTAAAGGTCTGAATCATATCTCCCCTATCCCTCCTCTCCTCCAAAGTGTATATATTTAGGCCTTCAAGTCTCTTCTCATAAGACTTCTGACGCAGGCTCCAAATCATTTTTGTCGCCTTCCTCTGAAAAGTTTCCATTCTTTTAACATCCTTTGCAAGATACGGTCTCCAAAACTGAACACAGTACTCCAAGTGAGGCCTCGCCAGTGACTTAGAAACAGTCACAGGCGTGAATGAGAGGAAAGACAGAGTCCTTTATTGAACCAACGACCGCCCGACACAGGCCGTGTTTCGTACCCTTCATCAGGGGCTAGCCAGGCAAAAAAACTAAAAACATGAACATATCAAGCGTCAGAAATAATAAAGGAACAAACAAACCAAGACTATGACTATATTGTAAAACACAAATGTCAAAACAATAAATATATAATAAATAAGACAAAACATAAAGATATGAAAAATGAGAATTAAAATTAATAATATATATGTACACAAATGAAAATTATAAAAAGTATATAAAACATTGGGGAACGGTAGTGCTCGGGACCTGATGAGAATATGCATGAATTAAACTAAAATACTAACCTCTGTTGTGATTCATAAACCACGTGTTACTTCACGCTGTATTGTGCAGACATATAAATTATGTTCTAACGCTAAAAAACAGAAGAGTTATACATAGAAACATAATAACATAATGAAATAATGAAATACCTAAAATATTACATCAAAGTTCAAGGCTGCATTAAATGAGCAAAAAATAGAGCATGTAGAGAGAGGAGGAAACAGACAGGATACGTAACCAACTAAATTGCCATTGTAGCTAACATAGTCAAATGGCTACTCTAAAAAAAGAAGAAAAGAAAAAATGAAAAGTAGAAAAATCAAACTCTAAGCAAAATAGGAGTAAGTCACTAAAAACATCTAAAAACAATCAGGGGGGGGGGGGGACCGCGTAGAGTTGTGCAATAGTAAACAGATAGACTTATAAAAAGAGCTGCGAACATATGGTGAACCAATTTTGTTAAAGAAACTCTTCTTTTAAAAAAGGGGAGAGAAACTCTTTGTTTAAAATAGATAAAAGGGGGGGGGGGCTAATCCAGTGTATTGCAGGAGTGGAACAAATATGATTATACTGGAGTTAATCATAACCACATATTAAAACCTAATGTGGAAACTTGCATGACTTAGCGGGTACTAAAAAACTTTAATATTTTATGTGTATATCATCCCATAGAATAAAGGATTCATGTATATGCAACCTAAAACAAGAGGAGCAAATAAAGATAAATCATTAAAAACATCACAAAACAGGGTACAAAAAACCGCTCTATAGGTAGTGCAGCACCCACCAGCAAACCTATGACAAGAGGGGCAAGCACATATATAAAGAGATGCTCTAAAACGGTCTAAGTAATCGTATTCTACCAAAAGGGGTAGGGGATGGTACCACTGAAATCATTTATAGCCGTAGGTTGAAACTAACTATGAAGACTTGTGCAAATACATAAGCAAGGCATAACAAATATTCAAAGACCTTGAATGAAACAGTGCATGTATATTGCGGCGAGTGAGAAATCCCTTGAATTGTTCACACGGTCACCACGAGAAGGAAAAAGAGGGACATATATATAAAGAGATGTTCTCCAATGTGTTTTGTGTATGGATGACTAATCGACTAATAAAGTTTTATAAACAAAAAGGAGTCAATCGTAGTTATTTATGGATCCCCTTGTGGAGTAAGAAAAACCCAAATGCAGCAAACAAAGCCCGTGGTACTGAAAGGTGCATAGATGAGTCTTCAAAAAAAAGGTTGAGTGACAATGCATCAGTATGTTCAATATACGCACATGGAACAAAAAATAAAAATAACAATAAAAATTAGAATCCACATGCGTATATGACTACAAGATTTTTAGCAAGAAACTATCCCGCCAGATTTATAAGCAAGGCTTATATCAGAACCCGGAAGTCCTCTAGAGAGGCACTATTACAGACTAACAAACGTAACGGTGAGATAGGTATGGTCTGCCCACTTATATATTCTGCACAGTCCAAATCGATAGTTAAAATCTTACAAAAAGAGTGGCATTTGGTACAGACCCTACCAGCCTTCAGAGATCTAAAACTGACAGTGGCACATAAACGGAACATTAATTTGCAAAATTTATTAGTACACTCTGCCCTTATGGAGAGGAAGCCTTTGTCAAACTTCAAAGGACAATTCCAATGCGGCAAATGCTCAGTATGTCTTAATTCACTTCTGGTTCGGAATTCCTTTGTTCATCCTTTCACTAGTCAAGTTTTTTACATAGATGACTTCTCTAACTGTGACTCTAGTAATGTCATCTATGTCATACAATGTCCCTGTAAAAAGCTCTACGTGGGAAAAACCACTCGTCCTATAAGAACTAGGATAGTAGAGCATAAAAGCTGCATCAGGCGCCAACTTGCTGATAAGCCCCTAGTTCAACATTGGCTTGATGCCCGCCATAAGGTTATGGACCTTTTTTTTGTTATTAAAAATGTTAAGACCAATTGGAGGGGTGGGAACATCAACAAGACTATTATGAGGCTTGAACAGAAGTTCATTTTCCGCATGGATTCTTTGGCTCCAGCAGGCTTGAATTTGGATACAGATTTGACCGTTTTTCTTTAAAATAGCATACATGTAGTTCATTGTTTATATATTTAGTAATCATCGGCCATCTACTTTGGCCCCTTTGTTTTGTTATCCCCTCTTTTTCCCTTTGATTCCTCCTCGGTCTTTTGATCCACATTATTTTAATATTTTTTCTGGTTTTACACAATTTTTTACTACGTTTGTATGTGGGTTTAACAATGATTTTGTCCATTTTTTATATATGGAGCTGGTGTGTTAACATTCTGTTTATTAATTATTTATTTATTTATAGTTTTAAGGAGTATACTATTCAAATGAGTTGTCTTTTAATATTGTTGACGGCCATTTGTGATTATGGGCTTGTGGTGCCCCTTGGTTTCTTCTTTTTTGGCCCCTTTGGGCCTTATGATTGGTTCCTTGCTATACCCATCCCCTATTTTCGGTTTTGACTATATACGCATGTGGATTCTAATTTTTAATTTTAATTTTTATTGTTATTTTTATTTTTTGTTCCATGTGCGTATATTGAACATACTGATGCATTGTCACTCAACCTTTTTTTTGAAGACTCATCTATGCACCTTTCAGTACCACGGGTTTTGTTTGCTGCATTTGGGTTTTTCTTACTCCACAAGGGGATCCATAAATAACTACGATTGACTAATGTTGTAATAGCTTTCGTTTGATGATAATATTTTTTAAAATAAACTATCCACCCAGAGCTGTACAAGTTGGCTAATCTTTTGTTACAATTCTTTTAATTCCCGTCTATATTTAACTCCGCCCATTCCTTTCAAGTCTCTTTATATGCGCATGTGCCGGCGTTTTTTTCTTCCCCTGCGTGTCAACTAAGCATTGACGGCAGTTTCTTAAGGTATGATATTATATAAACCTTTAGCCGTTGCTATCAGTTTTTCACATGAATACTCCTTTTTGTTTATAAAACTTTATTAGTCGATTAGTCATCCATACACAAAACACATTGGAGAACATCTCTATATATGTCCCTCTTTTTCCTTCTCGTGGTGACCGTGTGAACAATTCAAGGGATTTCTCACTCGCCGCAATATACATGAACTGTTTCATTCCCCTTTTGGTAGAATACGATTACTTAGACCGTTTTAGAGCATCTTTTTATATATGTGCTTGCCCCTCTTGTCATAGGTTTGCTGGTGGGTGCTGCACTACCTATAGAGCAGTTTTTGTACCCTGTTTTGTGATGTTTTTAATGATTTATCTTTATTTGCTCCTCTTGTTTTAGGTTGCATATACATGAATCCTTTATTCTATGGGATGATATACACATAAAATATTAAAGTTTTTTAGTACCCGCTAAGTCATGCAAGTTCCCACGTTAGGTTTTAATATGTGGTTATGATTAACTCCAGTATAATCATATTTGTTCTGCTCCTGCAATACACTGGATTAGCCCCCCCCCCCCCTTTTATCTATTTCAAACAAAGAGTTTGTCTCCCCTTTTTTAAATGAAGAGTTTCTTTAACAAAATTGGTTTACCATATGTTCGCAGCTCTTTTTATAAGTCTATCTGTTTACTATTGCACAACTCTACAGCAGTCTCTCCCCCCCCCCCCCCGATTGTTTTTAGATGTTTTTAGTGACTTACTCCTATTTTGCTTAGAGTTTGATTTTTCTCCTTTTCATTTTTTCATTTTTCTTTTCTTCTTTTTTTAGAGTAGCCATGTGACTATGTTAGCTACAATGGCAATTTAGTTGGTTACGTATCCTGTCTGTTTCCTCCTCTCTCTACATGCTCTGTTTTTTGCTCATTTAATGCAGCCTTGAACTTTGATGTAATATTTTAGGTATTTCATTATTTCATTATGTTATTATGTTTCTATGTATAACTCTTCTGTTTTTTAGCGTTAGAACATAATTTATATATCTGCACAATACAGCGTGAAGTAACACGTGGTTTATGAATCACAACAGAGGTTAGTATTTTAGTTTAATTCATGCATATTCTCAACAGGTCCAGAGCACTACCGTTCCCCACTGTTTTATATACTTTTTATAATTTTCATTTGTGTACATATATATTATTAATTTTAATTCTCTTTTTTAATATCTTTATGTTTTGTCTTATTTATTATATATTTATTGTTTTAACATTTGTGTTTTACAATATAGTCATAGTCTTGGTTTGTTTGTTCCTTTATTATTTCTGACGCTTGATATGTTCATGTTTTTAGTTTTTTTGCCTGGCTAGCCCCTGACGAAGGGTACGAAACACAGCCTGTGTCGGGTGGCCGTTGGTTCAATAAAGGACTCTGTCTTTCCTCTCATTCACGCCTGTGACTGTTTCTTTGTGATCAGCGTGATTTGTGCTTCTTTGTTGTTGCAACTCACCAGTGACTTATACAGTGGCATTAGAACTTCTTTCTTTCTGCTGGTAATTCCTCTTCGTATGCAGCCCAACATCCTCCTGCCTTTTGCCACCCCCTTGTCGCACTGTTTTGCCACCTTGAGATCTATAGAAATAATCACACCAAAGTCTTTCTACTGATCCGTGCGCACCAACCTCTCATCCCCTATCTTGTACATTTCTCTTGGGTTTCTTCTACCCAAGTGCATGACTCTGCACTTCTTGCATTAAATCTTAATTGCCATGCATTTGACCATTCTTCCAGCTTTTGTAGATCTTTTCTCATATTAAGGACTCCCTCGGCGGAGTCCACTCTGTTGCAAATTTTGGTGTCATCTGCAAAAAGACAGACCTTTTCATTCAGTGTTTCAGCAATATCACTCACAAATACATTGAACAGTGCCAGGCCCAGGACCGAACCCTGGGGCATCCCGCTAATCACTTTCCTTTCTTCTGAGTGAGCTCCATTTACCATCACCTTCTGTCGTCTATCAGTCAACCAATTTCTGATCCAGTTTACTACCTTGGGACCCATCCCCAAACTACTGAGTTCATTGATAAGCCTCCTTGAGGAACAGTATCAAAGGTTTTGCTGAAATCCAGGTAGATGACATCCATCGCATGCCCCTTATCTTGTTCTCTGGTCACCCAGTCAAAGAACCCAATCAGATTTGTTTGGCAAGATCGTCCTTCGGTAAAACCATGTTGCCTCGGATCTTGCAACCTGTTGGTTTTGAGAAAGTTCACTATTCGCTCCTTCAGAAGCTCCTCCATTACTTTTCCCGCCACCGAGGTAAGGCTCACGGGCCTGTAGTTTGACACTTCTTCCCTGTCACCACTTTTGTGTAGAGGTACCACATCAGCAATTCTCCAGTCCTGAGGAACTACTCCTGTTTCCAAGGAACTGTTGAAAACATCCTTTAACGGCCCTGCAAGAACCTCTCTGAGCTGTTTCAGTATCCTGGGATGTATCCCATCTGGTCCCATGGCCTTGTCCACTTTCAGTTTCGCAAGTTGTTCTAACACACCATCTTCTGTGAATGGTGTGGTATCTACTTCATTCCCATCTTTATATTTGGGAGTCACAGTTGGTCCTTCTCCAGGATTTTCTTTAGTAAAAACAGAGCAGAAGTATTTATTTAGCAATTCCGCTTTTTCAATGTCCCTTTCCACGAGTCCATTCCCAGCACTTCTGAGTCCTGCGATTCCACCTCTGATCTTCTTCCTTTCCCGAATATACCTGAGGAAGGTTTTGTTGCCACACTTCACATCTTTGGCCATCTTTTCCTCTGCCTTTGATTTTGCTATCCTTATTTCTCTTTCTGTCTCTTTGAGTTTGATCCTGTATTCATTTCTGTGTTCCTCTGTTTGCAAGCTTTTGAATTTTGCGAAAGCTATGGTTTTTTGCCTTTATTTGAGCAGCCACTTCTTTGGAAAACCAAATAGGTTTCCTTCTCCTTTTGTTTTTATTTATTTTTCTTACATATTTATCTGTTGCCCCTTTTATTGCCACCTTTAGTTTAGCCCATTGCAATTCCACTTCCCTTATCTCCTTCCACCCTGTCAACTCCTCCTTTAGGTACATGGCCATTTTATTGATGTCAGTGTTTTTGAAGTTTAGGACTTTGAGCTTGCTATAGTTGGACTGCACCTTGGTTTTTATCTCAAACTACACCGTGTGATGATCGCTGCTGCTCACAGTTGCACCCACCCAAACATTCGACACGCTATCACCATTGGTGAGGACTAAATCTGGCGTTGAGCTTTCCCTTGTTGGTTCCATCACCATTTGTCTAAGTAACGCATCTTGCAGAGCATCCACAATTTTTTTGTTTCTTTCTAAATTTGCAGAAGGAGTAATCCAATCCACATCGGGTAGTTTAAAGTCACCCAATATGATCACTTCCCCCTTTGTGGCTATTTTCACAATGTCTATAATCAATTCGTTATCTAGATCTTCGATTTCAGTCGGAGGTCTGTAGACTACAGCAGTATGGATGACAGTGCCATCTCCTCTTTCCAACACAACCCAGAGCGCTTCTTCTTTTCCCCATGCCCCCTGCATTTCAGTAACTTTAATATTGCTTTTGACATACAAGGCTACTCCTCCTCCTCTTCCATTTTCTCTGTCTCTTCTGAATAGATTATAGCCAGCTATGGCTATATCCTGATCATGCGATTCATTAAACCATGTTTCTGTAATGGCCACAATGTCCAAGTCCATTTCCACCATTAGGGCTTCCAGGTCTGGAACTTTATTGGATAAGCTTTGAGCATTTGTGTTCATTGCTTTCCAGCATTTAACTGGCTTGTATGTGTTTTGCATTGATTTTGTTCTGTCTACTTCTTCCCACTTGTTTTTGATGTGTGGTTTAAAAGTGTGTCTGTTTCTGATGTTGTTCTTCTTTTGCAGGGAGTGACGTCCAGAAGTTGACCTTCCCCATCTGTCACCCCCTTTTTCTAGTTTAAATGCATATCCACATACTGGCTGAATTTTTCACTTAGGATTCTTCTCCCTGCGATAGAGAGATGTAGTCCATCAGCACAGTATAGTCTCTTGTTGGTCCATCTGTTTCCCCAGTAGCCTATAAATCTGAATCCTTCCTCTTTGCACCAGGTTTGAAGCCATGCGTTAAAGCTGTTTATGTGATTTAGCATTTCTGCTCCCTTACCAAGAACAGGTAGAACTTCTGAGAATGCTACAGTGTTAACAATGGGCTTTAGTTTCTCCCCCAGAGTTTGAAAGTTCCTTTGAACTCTAGTGGCACTGTTTCTAGCCAGGTCATTTGTACCCAAGTGTATGATAACATCAGTTTTGAAGTGCTCACTTTCAGTGCTAAGTACATCAACAATTTGGTCTATGTTCTTGCTAGATGAAGAGCCTGGGAGGCATTTGACTAACTTCCCTCCTTTGAACTGTGTTTCCAAGTTGGTGCCTCTGATGATGGAATCACCAAGTAGTCGTAGTTTTCTGTTCCTTGAGTCTTTCTTCATAATTGGTGCTTTATCAGGAGATTGGGCATTGACTATCTTATTTAAGGCCCTTGAGCTTCCCTGGCTTGGGCATACTCATTAACCAAAGCAGAGAAGGCACTATGCAGTGATATCTCTTGATGTACAGGGTGCTTCTGCATTACCGGACGTAGTCTACCAGAGCCCACTGTGATCCATTTGTTCCTGGGATGTTTGAGTCTCTGTGGGAGCGGCGGGGGACTTTGTTTGGTTTGTATCCTAGAAGAAGTGCGTTTCATTGCAGCTACTTCTTCCCTTAATAGAATCAATTCATTTTGTATGGCTGCCAACTTGAGGCATTTTGTATGGCTGCCAACTTCGTCTCAGAATGAAGGCACCACAGTTATTGCACTGAATATAAGACATGTGTGATCGAATTAAGAGGATAGATGTCAACATATATGACTGCTATATAAGCAATGCAGCCCCGGGGGTGGGTGGGGCGAGGGGTGGGGAGTGGCAACCAAAGTGTCCTTGGTCAGCAGGCCTTACCTGAACCGAGGGCACCTTTAGATTTCTGATTGGCGGTGTGTGCAACACCTTTCGGATGACAACTATGGCTCTCAGCCTTGGACTAACCGTATACGCACATGCACATGTGTCTGGCTTTGTGGTGTGTCACTAGTTGTCTGTGTGTTCAATCTGTGTGTGTGTGATAGCTTGGGGGAGGGGTTAGATTTTCTTCCTGAAATTTTTCTGCGCTACTGTGTGTTGGGAGACCATTCACCTTTGACCAGTTTGACCAAATTACGTTGTTATATTTGTGTTGACATGTTACAATACACATGTATATCAACAGTGTTTTGTTGTTTCTGCCATCTTGACTGGACTCCTCTGGTATATGTTACGGTAACACCTGCTGTGTGTGAACAGTATCATGGCCGTCACATGCTTGCACATGTGTGCATCTCTGCCCTTGTCCAAGGTGCATTGGTGTGCATCTGCCTGATGCGTTCACGACTGCCGCTAATGCCTTTCGGGTACAGGTGGTTGGTCGTGTGTTTGTTGTGGATACAGATGATGTGTGTTGCCCTCCTTACCCTTTCCTGGTGTTCTGTGTCTCAAACCTCCAGACACCGGTGCATAGCTGTTGTGTGCCATCATGTGTCATCATATGTTTGTGTCATTCTTCTATCTGTTGTTCATTTGCACCTACATGCTTGTGTGCATGTGTGTGAACATCAGTTCTTGATTGATCTTTCCACATTTCTTTCTGCAGGTGATGCTGGATATGGGTGTCATGCCTGGTTGCTGACCCTGTGTGACTTCCACGGACACGTGCAGAGATGAGGTACAATGAGGCCCATGCCTCCAGCCGCTCAGTCATCAAGCGCACCTTTGGCATTTTGAAGAGTCGGTTCAGGTGTCTGGATAAGACTGACAGGGCCTTACAATACCGACCCATGACTGTGGCATAGATCATTCTGGCTATGATAAAATGAAGAAAATAGTTACAAAAAGACTACAAACAGCAGTTGCAAAGATTAAAGAGTTACATAAAGTGTGGGCATTGTTTAAAAGTACTATATTGGAAGCCCAGAACAGATGTATTTAAGAAAAGTGGAAGGAAGGCCAAAAAACTGCCAGCATGGTTTAAAGGCGAAGTCAGAGAGGATGTTGCTGCTAAAAAAGCATCTTTCAGGAACTGGAAAAAGGAGCCAAATGATGAACATGGAAATAACATAAGCATTGGCAAGCCAGTTTCAAGGTATTTATAAGGCAGGCAAAGACAGAATTTGAAAAAAAAAGCTAGCCACGGAAGCAAAAATGCACAATACAAACTTTTTAAAATACATTTGTAACAAAAAACCTGTGAGAGAGTCAGTTGGACCACTGGATTATAGAGGGGTAAAAGGGGTGCTAAGTGAGAACAAGGCAGAGAGACTGAATGAATTCATTGCTTCGGTCTTTATTGCAGAAGATGTAGGGAATTTACCCGTGCCTGAAATGTGTCGCAGGCCTCTGGGTGCACCTACCGGTGAGCTTTGGTATTGCACTAGGCCCCGGTGTAACTGGCCTCCCGGTAGTTGTAGCTGCTGCCAGATTACACCAAAACAGTTGTGGACGAGTGAAGGTAAATAGGGCTTTATTTCCCTTCCCAAATAGGATGTTCAATTATTTACAGCAACACAAACAAAAACCCTTCTTGGGTGAAACAGAAAGCAAAAATAAACACAAAATAGCTTTCTTTCAGCAACCAAAAATATACTTTTAACATAGGCTTGTAGCCACAGTAAATAAGGCTTTACTGTGCCTTGACAGGCTTCTTATTCCTTTTTATCTGATACTATATCATCTGCTACAGAAATGGTACAGTCCATTCTCACAATATCTTCATTTACTGGTAAATCATATTGCATGGGCTCCACATCAGGAATCAATCCCTCTGCACTCTCCCTCCGTGTGGGCTCAGCAAACAGCCTGTCCTGGCTGTGACGTCGTTCTCCCTGGCTAGATGAGAATGGTTGGTAATTACCACAATCTCCCTGTCTGTGGTAATAGGAGCCTCCCCTTTGCTGACCTCTGTGCAACAGTTTGAGGAATTGCTCTGCCCCACTATTAGGGGAAATTGGCCCTGCTATGAGCTCTGCTTTAGGCAGGAACTGATAACCAGCTGGGACTCCTGACGATAGCCTTTGGGAAACTCTAGGTCTCACGTACCTTGCAAAGGGTGTCCCTTTTCCAGGTAAAAAGCTTTTACTTTCCTTAGCTGTGTCACGCTGTCTGCCCCTTCCACTCAAGCACTCTTCAGACTCATACAGATGTCCATTCAGGCTTCCAGTGAGGTACTCTGACACGCTCTCTCCACAGCTCCTCTCGTCCTGTAACAAGTTCCTTCTCTGGGTTTCTCTCCAGTTCCTGTCTTGGCTCCTTGTCTTGCTCTGAGCCTGGCTCATGAACTGCTTCTGCTCGGGCTTGCTCCTGAACTCTGTTCCGGTCCTGGTCTGGAACTTGGTCTGAGTCCTGAACTCTGGCTTGGTCTGCCTAACTGTTTGTGAGCTAGGTTTATTTAGGTAATTCCTAGCTGCACCACTCCCTAGCTGATTAGAGTCAGGTGAAAATCCCCTGGCTTCCCTATTGGTTGAGGGTGTCTTCCAAGCTTGTGACCTCACCTGCTTACGTTGCCCCTGGCAACTTTCCACCATGTGCTTTCTCAGCACGTCCTTATTTTCCTGAGCTGCACTATCTTCTGTCTCCATAGGGGTCACTAATGAGTCAGCACTGTGACAGATTCCCCCCCTTAAAACATTACGTGTTGCCACACAACTACACGGACAGCACGTAATGCTGCTCGGAGTGCGCCTATACTGCTCTCTGTAAACCAAATTAGCCTGGGCCTCTCTCTCTTTCCAAGGCTTTAGCACGTTCAGATGATAGACCTGTTTTCGTCCCCTATTGTTTTCTATTAAATAGGAAACAGGCCCAACTCTTTTTATCACTGTGCCTGGTCCCTTCCAGTGAGATTCAAATTTGGGACCCGGATCCGCTACCTGAATGAGGACTTTATCCCCGACCTCCAAGTGTCTGGGTTGTGTGCCTTTATCATAGTAGCGCTTCTGACGCTGCTGGCTAGTTTTTAGATTATCTAATGAGGCCTTAGATGTCTTTTCTAAGCGCGTCCTTAAATTATTTAAGAATTGGGGTACCCCTACCTCCGGTATCTCGGGTTCTACCCACTCTTCTTGCAAAATGTCTAATACCCCTCTTGGGGCCCTGCCAAACATTAATTCGAATGGGGATGCCCCCAAGGATGTTTGAATACGCTCCCTACATGCGTATAATACGAATGGGAGCAAGGTGTCCCACTCAGCCATTTCTCCTTTTCTCAAACCTCTCCTCAGTAGATGTTTAATGGATTGGTTCATTCGCTCTACCAATCCGTTTGACTGGGGGTGGTATGCCGCAGTCTTAATGTGGCGAATGCCAAATGCTTCCCACACTTTAGCGAGGTATCGCGACACAAAGTTACTTCCCTGATCTGTTAAGATCTCCTGGGGAAATCCCACCTCACAAAATAATTTGACTAATTCTTGTGCTATTAGCTTAGCCGAGATATTCCTAAGGGGAATTGCCCACGGGAATCGCGTGGCGTGGTCTACGATCACTAGCATGTATTGATAGCCCCTAGGTGTTTTTATTAGAGGGCCCACTATGTCCATCCCCATGCGTCTAATGGGCGCCGAGATGGTAGGCAAAGGCACCATCGGTACGGCCTTTGGTCGTGTTATTGAGACCCTCTGGCAGGTAGGGCAGGACTCACAGTATTGTTTTGTTTCTTTGTATACTCCTGGCCAGTAAAACCTCGCCAGTATCTGATCTAGCGTTCCCTGAAGCCTTTGGACTGCCTATCGGGTGATCATGTGCTAAGCGTAGGACAACCGCCTTAAAGGTTACTGGCACTACCAGTTGTTTCCTGACGGCGTCCGTATAAGGATCTGTACTTTCTCTGTACAGTATGTCCTTATCTAATAAGAATCTGGGCAACCTGGGCCTATCCTCTTGCGCCCACTCAAATGCTCTTTTGAGGGCAGGGTCTGCCTTTTGTTCCTTTGGAAAGGAATGGAACTTTTGAACTAGGGCTGCAGGTACCCACGGTAACCCTTCCCCGTCCTCTAATTCTGCTCTCCCTTTCGTCCTTTGACTTTTCTCTTGGCGTTTCCTAGCCTTGGGTTTTTTCTCTTCCTTACTGGGGACCTGAATCAGTTCATCATGAACAGGAAGTGTGTTAGCCTCAACCTCTTCCTCTGGCTTTTCCTCAACTACTTCTAATTTTTCCTCAGGCCTTTCCTCAACTACCTCCCTTTTAGGTTCCTCTGTTTTTGCAACAGATGGTTCCTGGGTTCCTGAGGTTCCAGCTTGCGACCTGGTTGAAACAAGGCTTGACCTTGTACTTAACCCTTGCACTAAACCTCTTTTAAATGAAGGCCAATCATGTCCTAAGATAAGATCCTGGGATAGCCCTGGGACTACTGCCACCTGGATCTCTCTTTCTATCCCCATCCCCTTAACCCGTACCTTATGCAGGGGATATGGAACACGAGTACCATGCACACACTTTATCTGCACTTGGTCTTTTTTCTGGGCTGAGGCTGCAGAATGAGATTGCTCCATGGTCTCCCAAAACTTCAAAGATACCATGCTCTGTTCTGCGCCTGAGTCCATCTGAGCTAATGCATCTTCTCCATTAACCAAGACCTGGAGAAAAATGCCCTTTGAGGCCTGTTTCTCAGCGCCAGCTATAAAGACTGTTTTTACTTTACAATTCCTTTGGTAGTGTCCTACCTTTCCACACTTATAGCATGTTTTATCACCATTCACTTTATCAACAGTGTCATCAGGCATATCATTTTTATACATCACAATCCTATTCCCCTTTCTCACTTTACCAGGATTTTCATTGCCATATATTTTTACTTCACCTACTCTAGAGGCATCGGCTCTTTTGGCCTCATAATATACCTCGGCCATATTAGCTGCTTCTTCAGGATCCCGGCAATCCTGTAATGTGAGGAAGGTCCTCAACTCTGGTGATACAGAATACATAAATTGTTCCATTATGATGTCATTCATAAGGGAATCTATGGATCTCTCCGCAGGGTTGAGCCACTTATATGCAAGGCTTTTCAACCTTTGATATAAGGCTCTGGGATTCTCCCTATTCTGTATTTTAGCTTCTCTGAATAGGTGCTTATAATGCCTGGGTGTAAGGCCTAGCCTATCCTTTATGGCTCTTTTAATCTCCACGTAATTTGTGGCTAAAGCAGCCGGCATACCCTTAAATGCTGCCAGAGCTTCTCCGGTCAAGGTCATAGCAAAACGCATGGCCCACTGCTCTGACGGCCATTTGAGGGTCTCTGCAATCCTCTCAAATGATTCTATATAATCATCAATGTCATCGTATTGAGTGAGCTGTCTCACAGACAAATTTTCACAATTGTTCAATGGTACTTGCGGCATGGCTGACAAGTTAGCTGCATTGTCCTGCGGCCTTTGGATAAGAACTGCTAACGCCTCCATCAAAGGTCGCTGCTGCTCCCTCATAGCGTCCATGTACTGTCCTTGTATCTTCTGCATAAGCGCTGCTTGCCGGTCCCACTGCGCTTGCATCCATTGCTGCACGTCTTGTGGTTCCATCTCTCTGGAGCTGAACACCTGCAAAAACAAAAACAAGCACACCAAGTGCGGCACCACTTTTTGTCCACTTCCTGCCTAGGGATTAGCTCTTCCCTTTCTCACTTATCCTTCTACCTTTCCCACCCAGGTCACCGTTACCTGAGTTATGGGTAGAATCTAGCGTGTGAGAAAGTTCTTGGCTTTTTTTTCTTTTCTGGCCGACCTGCCAGCGAAATTCTCCCCCAGGTAGTGCTTCAGCAAGGTCACCTGTTCCTCCAGCGATGATTTTCCTCTTTGTTTCTTCTCTTTTGTCTTCAGAAGAAGTCACGTGGTATTCAAAAAAATCCTGCCAACTACGCCATTATGTCGCAGGCCTCTGGGTGCACCTACCGGTGAGCTTTGGTATTGCACTAGGCCCCGGTGTAACTGGCCTCCCGGTAGTTGTAACTGCTGCCAGATTACACCAAAACAGTTGTGGACAACGAGTGAAGGTAAATAGGGCTTTATTTCCCTTCCCAAATAGGATGTTCAATTATTTACAGCAACACAAACAAAAACCCTTCTTGGGTGAAACAGAAAGCAAAAATAAACACAAAATAGCTTTCTTTCAGCAACCAAAAATATACTTTTAACATAGGCTTGTAGCCACAGTAAATAAGGCTTTGCTGTGCCTTGACAGGCTTCTTATTCCTTTTTATCTGAGAGATACTATATCATCTGCTACAGTCCATTCTCACAATATCTTCATTTACTGGTAAATCATATTGCATGGGCTCCACATCAGGAATCAATCCCTCTGCACTCTCCCTCCGTGTGGGCTCAGCAAACAGCCTGTCCTGGCTGTGACGTCGTTCTCCCTGGCTAGATGAGAACGGTTGGTAATTACCACAATCTCCCTGTCTGTGGTAATAGGAGCCTCCCCTTTGCTGACCTCTGTGCAACAGTTTGAGGAATTGCTCTGCCCCACTATTAGGGGAAATTGGCCCTGCTATGAGCTCTGCTTTAGGCAGGAACTGATAACCAGCTGGGACTCCTGACGATAGCCTTTGGGAAACTCTAGGTCTCACGTACCTTGCAAAGGGTGTCCCTTTTCCAGGTAAAAAGCTTTTACTTTCCTTAGCTGTGTCACGCTGTCTGCCCCTTCCACTCAAGCACTCTTCAGACTCATACAGACGTCCATTCAGGCTTCCAGTGAGGTACTCTGACACGCTCTCTCCACAGCTCCTCTCGTCCTGTAACAAGTTCCTTCTCTGGGTTTCTCTCCAGTTCCTGTCTTGGCTCCTTGTCTTGCTCTGAGCCTGGCTCATGAACTGCTTCTGCTCGGGCTTGCTCCTGAACTCTGTTCTGGTCCTGGTCTGGAACTTGGTCTGAGTCCTGAACTCTGGCTTGGTCTGCCTAACTGTTTGTGAGCTAGGTTTATTTAGGTAATTCCTAGCTGCACCACTCCCTAGCTGATTAGAGTCAGGTGAAAATCCCCTGGCTTCCCTATTGGTTGAGGGTGTCTTCCAAGCTTGTGACCTCACCTGCTTACGTTGCCCCTGGCAACTTTCCACCATGTGCTTTCTCAGCACGTCCTTATTTTCCTGAGCTGCACTATCTTCTGTCTCCATAGCGGTCACTAATGAGTCAGCACTGTGACAAATGGTATATAAAGGTGATGTATCAAAAGAACTGAAAGAAATATTGATAAACCGGGAAGATGTATTACAATTATTTGATAAATTGAAGAGTAGCAAATCACCTGGATCGGATGGAATATGTCCAAGAGTATTGAAAGAATTGAAATATGAGATTGCAGACCTACTATTAGTAATCTGTGAACTATCATTAAAATCATCTGTAGTAACTGAAGAGTGGAGAATGGCCAATGTAATACCAATATTTATAAAGGGTTCCAGGAATGATCTGGGAAACTACAGACCGGTGAATCTGACATCAGTACCGGGCAAAGTGGTAGAAGCCATTATAAAGAATAAAATTACTGATCATTTATATAGTCATGGTTTAAAGGGAAAAAGCCAACATGGATTTAGCCAAGGAAAGTCATGACTTACTAATCTTACTTACTAAGGTGTGAATAAATAGGTAGACAAAGTTTGAGCCGGTAGATACAGTGTATCTGGATTTTCAGAAAGCCTTTGACAAGGTCCCTCATGAGATACTCTTAGCAAAATTAAAAAGTCATGGGATTGGAGGCAGTGTAGTATTGTGGATCGGGAACAGGTTAAAAGATAGTGAGAGTAGACTTAAATGGCCAATTTTCTCAGTGGAGAAAAGTAAATAGTGGAGTACCACAGGGATTGTGAAAAATCGCAAGAGGACCTTGATAAATTGGAAGACTGGGTGCCCAAATGGCAGGTGAAACTTAATGTGGACCAGTGCAAAGTTATGCACCTAGGAAAGAACAACCCAAACTTTGGTTACACAATGCAAAGTGCCACCTTAGAAACCACCACCCAGGAAAAAAATGTAGGTATCATTGTGGATAATACATTGAAACCATCCATCCAGCATGCAGCGGCAGACAAGAAAGCAAATAGAATCATGAAGAAAGAAATGGAGAATAAAACCAAGGATATTATAATGCCTCTGTATCATTCCATGGTGCAACCACACCTTGGATACTGTGTGCAATTCTAGTTGCCATGTCTTAAAAAGAATATAGCGTAATTAGAAAAGGTACAGAGAAGAGCCACCAAAATGGTAAAGAGGATGGAAGGACACCCCTATGAGGAAAGGCTTAAAAGGTTAGGGCTCTTCAACCTGGAAAAGAGATGGCTGAGGGGAGATATGATAGAGGTCTATAAATTAATGAATGAAGTGGAATGGGTTAACATAGAACTGTTATTTATGCCATCAAAAAGTAGAAAGACTATCGGGCACGCAATGAAGCTACAATGTAACTCATTTAAGACTAATAAGGGAAAATATTTTTTTTTTACTCAAGGCATAATCAAACTCTGGAATTCATTACAGAAGGGTGTAGTAAAAGCTGTTAGTGTAGCTGAGTTTAAAAAAGGTTTGGACAAGTCCCTGGAGGAAAGATCCATAAACTATTATTAAAGAGGACCCAGGAAATCCACTGCTTCCCCAGGATGAGCTTTGTGGAACCTGTGTGCCTTTTTGGGAACCTGCCAGGTACTTGTGACCTGGATTACCCACTGTTGGAAACAGGATACTAGGCTTGATGGAACTTGATCTGATCCAGTATGGCATTTCTTATGTTCTTAAGCCATTTCACTGGGCACTTTTCTTTAGGAGATATGTGACATTTAGGGGTTGGACTGAGAGGCTGACAATATTGTTGACCACAATTGTACTCATGCTGAACAAGACGCTGCTAATCCACAAAAACTGTGATAATGACATTCACGTAGCTACTCCCCTATCATCCATTATCAAGTTTGGGAGAGTCTGGAGCCTTGCATTGTAAGAACTGACTCTTAGGAGTATGTTTACTAAACTGCGGTAATGTCATTCACGGTAGGTTCTGCGGTAAAGTAGAGATGCCCATATAAAGGCATGGGCGGTACATCGTTACAGCAAGCTGACAACTAATGCACGTTAAAAGACGCCTTAGACTAAAGAGCGTTATAAGGTGCCTTGTAAGGTGCCATGTAAGGTGCCTTATATGGTGCCATGTAAGGTGCCATGTAAGGTGCCGTATAAGGTGCCATGTAAGGTGCCTTATAAGGTGCCATGTAAGGTGCCTCCTAAGGTGCCCTATAGGGCCTCCTAGGCTGAGCACCATATTAGGCACCCTTGGACAAGGCACTGCAGAAGGCACCCTGGGCTATGGAACCATAGGTTAAGGTGGCCAAACAGGGATATGGTGTCCTAGGTTAGTGTGCCCTAGGGACTGCAAGGTGCCTCAGGATGACATGCATGACCTGTGCGGAACAGAGACAGATGTAGCCCTAACATTAGATAGAGCACTCAGGAAAGGCAATGAACAGGTGAGTGAAGGAGGGAGAAGTGGGAGCCGCTGGAGCTGCCATATCTGCGGGCATCCCATGTGCCTGCCAGTACCGATGACAAACATGGTGGGGCAGCTGTTCCACAGCACAGGGTGTTGGCAATGTAAAGTGTCAGAAAAACAGTTGGTGGCAGACAATGGGAATACATGTCCCCCAGTGGAGGCAGAGGTGGCAGGATAGTTACAATGATGGGTGGACAGAGGAGTGGTGGTGCCATGCAGATCAGGCACAGGCGAGGCAAGCATGAAGAGGTGCAATGCAGGAAAGGGTATGACATGGGGTGGCAGCCTGCACTGGCAGACAGGACTCTACACAGTTGACAGACGCAGATAGACGGACCGAGGGAATGCTGGCAATTGTGGCGAGGGTATTATGGGCTGGTAGCACAGATCTGCAAAAATATGACCTCTGCAGGCATGCACACTACATGAGTAGGACAGGCATGAGAGGGGGAACAATGAGGAACTGAACCCATGAACACTGCCAAGAATGGCATTGTATTAACCAGTAGGCTATACCCCCATGGTGTATGTCACAGCAATGTATGGGTACAGAAGGACTGCAGGTCACTGCACAAATTGTCTGCTCTGAGTGCCAGGATAGGGTAACCCCACCAGTACCCATGATGCAATGCACATGCTGAATAGCTGTCTACAGCTGATCACCAAATGGGGTCTGCACCTCTCCGGTCCCCCAGCTTGGAAAGATGAACTGACAGTGCGTGATACTGGCACGGAGTAGCTACAGACCATGCCATTGTGCAGGTTCTGTGTTCAACCTGAGCGATAGGATGGGTGCCCAGCACTAGGTCCGCAGTACATGTGCTATTAGAGATAGGTCCTGCTGTACATCCCTGTCACTTCCAGTGTGTGACAGGTGTTCCGTGCCGTGCAGCTGAAGGTAAGTTGGTGTCCATCTGTGTCCTGCAGTCACATGTAGCCCTATGGGACCAGACACCAGCTAGTTTAGTGTGTACCCATTGTGAGGGTCGGGCTGACATGGGCAGCTGTTATCAGGGCAGAGGGGTTCCTAGAATTGCATGAGATAGGTGTAGCAGTGACTGTATAAGTCACAGTGGTATACACTACATACCCCAAAAGGGCCCCCATCACCTTTTTGTAGGTAAAGAACAGTGCGTCCGCCCCAGGGAAGCAACCTCTATCCTGTTTGCATGAGACATACCTATGACTTGGACAGTGGCAGACCAGCAGCAATGCTGGGGTTTAGGTCTGGAAACCCCAGGTGCCTCCCAATCACCAGCAGACAGCACAGTCAGACTGTACCTAAAAGGTGTTCCCACCATGCACAGTCTAACTGCAGACAATCCACCAGGAACTATGTGCAGCAAGCAGGCACCTCAGCACTGGGTAACACAAATATATCACTAGAGACAAATAGTGTCTAGCGCTATGTGGCAACCTAGACCTGCCATGGTCACTGCTTGTTCAGAGTGAGTGCCCTCCCAGCATGCCATGCTGTGGCCACCCTGTCCATGCAGTTGGTGGTCAGGCACTACAGTATCCTAGCCATTGCCCCACACCCTGTGAAGATGCATCCTGGCCAATCTGCCCTGTCCGGGCCATACCCAGAATACCTTGCTCCTCATTATGCATCTAATCAGGCTAGGACTGGAGAGAGGCTCATGTGGTGCCTTTACACAAAAGCGGAAGTAAGGATGTGGTTGAAAACTACAGGCCGGTTAGTTTAACTTCGGTGGTGAGTAAATTATTGGAAACGCTGCTGAAAGAGAAAATAGTGAGGTTTCTGGAGCCCAGCGGATTACAGGATCCGAGGCAACATGGATTCACCAGAGGCAGGTCTTGTCAGACAAATCTGATTGATTTCTTTGACTGGGTGACGAGGGAGTTGGACCGAGGGAGAGCTCTAGATGTGGTATGTTTAGATTTCAGTAAAGCCTTTGACACTGTTCCTCACAGGCGACTTATAAACAAACTGAGCACCCTAGGGATGGACCCTGAAGTTACTGCTTGGGTTAGAAATTGGTTGGGTGGGAGGCGACAAAGAGTACAAGTAAATGGAGCTCACTCTGAGGAGAAGGATGTTACCAGTGGTGTGCCCCAGGGATCTGTCCTTGGTCCGATTCTTTTTAACCTCTTTGTTAGTGATATAGCGGAAGGACTGTCGGGTAAGGTTTGCCTCTTTGTGGATGATACCAAAATCTGCAATAGAGTAGACACCCAGGAAGGTATAGATAACATGAGGAGGGATCTAGCTAAGCTTGAAGAATGGTCTAGAATTTGGCAGTTGGGATTTAATGTTAAAAAATGTAAGGTCATGCATTTGGGCTGCAGCAATCCAAGGGAGCAATACACTATAGGAGGTGAAGTACTTTTGTCCACTAAAGAAGAGCGGGACCTAGGCGTGGTTGTGTCTGATGATCTTAAAGTAGCTAAACAGGTAGAAAAGGCGACGGCAAAAGCTAGAAGGATGCTTGGGTGCATACGGAGAGGAATGGCTAGCAGAAAAAAGGAGGTGATAATGCCTCTGTATAAGTCTTTGGTGCGACCTCATTTGGAGTATGGTGTGCAATTCTGGAGACCGCACCTTCAAAAGGATGTGAACAGGATGGAGTCGGTGCAGAGGGTTGCTACTAAAATGATTAATGGGCTTCATTATAAAGCATATGAGGACAGAATTAAGGATCTTAATATGTACACCTTAGAGGAAAGGCGGGATAGAGGTGATATGATTGAGCTGTTTAAATACCTCTGTGGCATAAATGTACAGGGGGACATGGGATGAGGGTGAAGGGAGATAGATTCAGGAGTGATATGCGGAAATATTTCTTTACAGAAAGAGTAGTGGATCCATGGAATAGTCTCCCAGTGGAGGTGGTAGAGATGAGGACAGTAACTGAATTCAAAAAAGCATGGGACCAACACAGAGGATCTCTAAAGGTAAAAAGTGGACTGTTGTAGTTGTTGTTATGGAAGGACAGACTAGATAGGCCATGTGGTCTTTTTCTGTCATCATGTTTCTATGTTTCTAAGTAACGCTGGTAACAGTGGGACATTTTGGGCCCAGTGAAGTGTGGGCAGCCACAGAACAATGGATAGACATACAAACACGCTCACTCCTTTTGCAGCATTATATAAAGATAGGAGTGGTTGGCAGCCCTGCCCGCCACACTAGTCCTGAGCACAGTGCCAACATTGCTAAACTGTTCAGGGGGTAGTAGTAGTGCTCTGGTGATAACATCATCCCACTGCTGGGGCCAACAGCCTACTGCTCCATGCATCATTGGATTGTGGAGCCTGTGTGAGTGGATGTTTGCACCCCTGTTCGCCGCTGCTTTGGACTTTGCACATGTTGCTGTTGTATCTGCATTGTAGGGTAAAATATAGGGACATGCTCTGCTGGAACCACAGCTGGGACTTGAACCTGTGACCCTCTGCTCCTGGACACACTGGCTGGGTGTACTGCACCGCACTGATGCCATAGATGCATGGTAGTCCCTGGGGCTACCTGCACTTTTCCTCAGCCAGACCTTTTATGTTGCACTGAACACCACGTACTGCTGCAGAGCATGGCCAAGGTCCACTGCAGGGAGGTGGCACTGCCCCCTCCAGTATGGGCACATGCCCCCCTGCCAAGATGATGTGGCTATTTGCTGTCGGTGCTGGTAGTGCGCAGTCCCAGGCCATCCACTGTGTAGGTAGGCGCCTGCCTAGGGAGTGGGTTCTGGGGTGGGGGGGCATACATGGACATCCTCATATCCCCCCATCACTGCCTACCACTATTATGTCCCTCCACATGGGGGCGGGATGGCTGGGGGGATGTCAGGTCTGTGTCCTAGCGACTATTAGCTAGGGTGGACCAGGTAGATATTGGTGGATTGTGTTTGGCCTTGGTTAACTGCTGTCTTGCTGATCTCCGGTGTCTATGTTCCTATGTGCCACCTAGGCACCCGCCTGGTCCACCCTGTGCCCCAGCTGCCCATGCTACATGTCCCGCCTGTAGCCCCCTATGCCCCATTTGCACCATCGCCATAGTGGCCTTTCATACTTTGGCACTATGGTATTGCTGTACATGGAGCACTACTATCACAGTTTTTGGGCTCCCTGCCTGGGCTGTACATTGCTGACATGAAAATGGTTTCTCTCTCCTGCATATGTGCATCTAACGACAGGTTTTCAATCGCGTTAGGATTCAGCTCTTCAGATCAGCGCGTTAGTGTGAATGGAGCCTCTCCCCGCCCACACTCCGCCCATTGACCCCTTCTCTCCACCCTCTCCCCACCTTCTGCGGTGTTTTACCGCGCCGCAGAACGTGAATGATCATTAAGTAACGATAAACCACGTTATGAGACGTTAACGATCGTTAACGTCTCATAACGCACGTTAACATTACACAACGATTGTTAACTTTACATAACGCGCGTTATGTAACGTTACCGCAGTTTAGTAAACATACCCCTTAATTTCTGAGTCATAAGCATATGTCCATGAATAATTGACCACTGATAATCATTTGGATCAACTATCCCATTCTGCTGCTGCCCAGATGGGTGGTTTGTCTTGGTCTGGCACCTCAGCTGAGACATGTCCATCTTGGGAGACCCTGCCAGTAGTTAAACTACCGATAGTTTAGCTCTCAGCATCACTGATGCACACAAGCCCTCACAGCACAACAAGCTGCAAACCAAATGAGCAGCAGCAGAATGGGATAGTGTTGATGGCGGAGGATCACAGTTCTGTGACAACGGCAACAACACCAAACTTAAACTGCGCGGAAGAAAGGCCCGTCAATCTACTTCTGTATCTTGCCATGAAAACCCAATGGATAGTTACAACAAAACAAATTGTGCTATGCTGCTGGAAGATGAGACCCCAAGGTCGGAAGGCACTCAACTAGCTACTGGGGAAGAGCTGAAGACTTTTCAGAGTAAAGCCAGCATTTACGATGTGGTTGGATCAAAGCCCTCGGGAAGTCTGACTGCTGATGTAGCTGCGCATGAAATGAGAGTCAGAAGCTGTAAAGATGTCTTACGCATTGGAACATGGAACGTATGAAGCATGAACCAAGGGAAGTTGGAGGTGGTCAAGAATGAAATGGAACGTGTACAACTTGATCTGTTGGGTGTCAGAGAACTGAAATGGACTGGCATCGGGCACTTTGCATCAGATGATCACATGGTCTACTATGCTGGAAATGAAAAACAAAGAAGAAATGGTGTTGCATTTATAATAAAAAAGAAACTTGCAAGAACTGTAATGAAATACAATGCAGTCAGCGAACACTTAGGGGTATGTTTACTAAACTGCGGTAACGGTACATAACGCGCGTTATGTAACGTTAACGATCGTTAACGCATCATAACGCGCGTTATGATGCGCTAATGAGCGTTAATGTTACATAACACGCGTTATGATGCGTTAACGATCATAAAACTCCACGGCGCGGTAAAACACTGCAGAAGGTGGAGAGAGGGCGGAGAGAAGGGATCAATGGGCGGAGTGTGGGCAGGGAGAGGCTCCCTGCACACTAACGCGCTGGTCTGAAGAGCTGAATCCTAACGCGAATGAAAACCTGCCGTTAAATGCACAGTTCAGGGGAGAGAAACCAATTAAGTGTCAGCAATGTACAGCATAGGCAGGGAAACCTACAAAAAGTGATGTGTGATACATGTGCACAGAACAAAAGGGCACACAAACATTGAAAATGACCTCAACAAACTGGAGAAAAACCATAACCAAGCTGGCCAATAGTGATATTAATGGGTACCATCAATCCCCCCCCCCTCCCCCGGGAAAGCTCTAAAAAAACGATATTAATCTTGGAAGGGTCTATGCTCGGTCCCCATACAAAGTGAATGAGCCCACAATGAAATTGCGCTGTGCAGGGTTTTCCTCTCCATTGGACAGATGTCCTATGGCATGCACATGTGCAGCAACAGCAGGGCGGGCATGTCGGAATGGCAACTGGACAGATGCCGGAAAAGGGGATACAGAGGGCCGCAGGCGGCGCATGCTGTGGTGCAGCTGGGCCACAGTTTGGACTAGGGTGATGCCTAGGTGGCCCATACGAATGCCGAAACAGCAGATCAGCCAGACAGCAACTGCTGAAGGCCCAACATGGGCACGACTGTGTGTCCCACAGTGTCACAGGGGATAGTACCCAGCAGCTTCCCCCAAGGGCACGGAACATTGGCAGGTGGTGCTGGGGGGAAGCGTGGACACCTATGAAAGCACCTCTACCCCAGAACTCGCACCATAGGCAGCCGCCTACCCGCACACTGGATGGCCTGAGACTGCGCTCCACCAGCACCACCTGCAGAAGGGAATGTCAGCATGGTGGCAGAGGGTTACTGGTGGTGGAGGGGGTAGTGGCAGCTGCCCAGAGCAGACCGTGGCCTATCCCTGTGTAGGTGGGTGCCATGCACTGCAACAGACTAGCCCTGTCTGACGAACAGTCATGGTATCACCAGGGAATACACCATCTCTGTGAGAACAGGGTGGTGCAGTGCACAAAACCAGTGTATTCAGAAGCAGAAAGTCACAGGTTCAAGTCCCAACTGTGGTTTCCGCCAACCCAGTCCTCATATTTTACCCACTACTATAACGTGCTAATACAGACAGAACCTTTATTGCAGATGATGTAAACATGCCCAAAACACCTACATTTTACCCTACAGAGCACAGACACCATACCCATGCGCATTACCTAGAGCAGAGTCTCCCAAATGCAGTCCTGGAAGGCCAAACACCATTCAGGTTCCATGCTGCCTCTAATAAATGTGTCTGTGCTGTCTTGCTCTGCACCGCCCCCATGGTATGCAGTTGTATCTCATGCATATTCATGAGGGACAGCATGAAAACCCGAACAGTGTTTGGCACACCAGGACTGGAGTTGGGAACCTCTGCCATAAAGCAGCAGCCAACAGGGGCAGACACACCCGCACCCACAGGTTCCATTATCCAATGCCTCCTGGAGAGGCAGGACACTGGGTCCTGTGTGCATCTCCCAATACTAGCACTTGCATACCTTAGCAATGCCACCCTAAACCTGGGAATACAGTACACAGCTATCACAAGTTTGCTATGATTACTGGCAGATAGCAATTCCTAAGTTAAGCACAATTTGCTGATTGAGCTGCAGTATAGCAACCTATCTGATGTCTGTGGAGTGTGCTACAGGTCTTGTGTCTGACAGTGTTTACCACCCTGGGGAGTGACCCCAACAGTATTGCTTACCATAGCCATGCCTGCACTCTGCCCAGGACTGGTGTGGTGGCCAGGGCTGCCAAAAATCTCTATAGCTGCACAATGCTGGCATAGCTGTGGGGAGTGTGTGTCTGTCTATCCAGTGTGTGGTGGCTGCAAACACCCTCCACAGCCCACACTGCCAGCACTGTTGCCAGTAGTGGCCTGCCAATGTGCATAATGAGGAACAAGGTACTGTGGGAACAGTCAGGATAGGATGGCCTGGCCTGGGTCCATCTGTACATAGCATAGGCAATGGCTCGGACATTGTAGTGGCCGGCCACCACCTGCATGGACAGAGTGGCCACAGCATGTCCTGCTGGGAGGTCACTCTCACCCTGACTGAGCAGTGACCACAGCATGGCTAGGTTTCCCCATAGTGCTGTATAGTATTTTTCTCATGTGATGTTTATGGGTTCTCTTTTGGGGCCTGATCACTGACTTATTTGCTTGGTGTGTATGCTGACCTCCCAGTTTTGGGTACACGCATCTTCTCCAGGACCATGCATTATGGACTAGCTTGCAAACTGTTTGCAGCTAGTATGTGTGTTGCTGGAACACCTTGCAGGGTACAGCGGCTGGAGGCTTGCTGCTGGAGAATGTCAGATGGGAGAGGGGGGGATGGGTGGGGCAGCTGTGCATTTCCAGGCCTTCTGTCTACTATTGCTTTATGGATGTGTACAGCTCTGCATTGCCTGTCCTGTAGGGTGTTTGATCCCTAGCAGGACTGGGGCGATGGTCCCCTCTCCTGCCACCATTGCAGGGGGGGAAAAGTGGAACTGTTGGCGGGAGATCCTGTCCCCCACCCTGAGCCCCAGAGGGTGCGTTGGGTGGTGGTATGTAATCTCCCTGTGTTTCTAACACCCCCCTTCACTTACATCATGTGACCATGGCACCCACACAGGGTATGCACTTTTCTGGGTGCATCATAGTCCACAAGGGCTAGATGTGACATACAGATGAACACAGACATATCCTAGGGGTGTTTGCAAGGACTACCTATCACACATTGGCACTGATGGGGACCTGCAGTATAGCCTATCTCACCAAAACCAGGTGCTGTGAGAATGGTGCTGGGCACCATACCTCTCCCTCAGGGTGAGCACAGGACCTGCACACTGTGACGATCTGTAGCTACTCTGTGCCACTAACACACACCGTCGGCACCCCCTACCAGGCTGAGGTGCTGTGGGGTGCATACCCCATCTTGTGATCATCTGTAGACTGCTGATTTACATGTGCTGTGCATCCTGGGTACGGATGGGTTGACCCTATCCTGGTAACCACAGCAGAATGTGGGTGTGGTGCCATGCAGTCCTCCTGTAGGCAGCCAGGTGTTTGTTAGCAGCTCTAGCCCACTGGTTATTTCACTGCCCATGGAACCAGAGGTCATGGGTTCAAAACCCACAGTGGGGTTCATCGATAGGGCTGTCTTAGGCATTGTCTATTTTTATTGTATATTAGTGCTGCCAGCAGAAACACCCTCAGAGTACTGTCACCTTAGGGTGGCTCATAAGGCGCCTTATACGGCACCCTATAAAGCACCTTATAAGGTGCCTTATATGGTGTCCTATAGGGGACATTATAGGGTGCCTTGGCAGACAGCGCAATTTATAATGTGCCCTATGGAGTGCCTTCTAGGGTGCCTTATGTGGCACCTTAGGTTACGCTACTGTGAGGGTGTGTTTGCTGGTAGCACTATTAAAGTACAACTAAACTTCCTCACAGCCCAATACTTAACCCTTTCCAGGCCAAGCCCAAAACTTTAGGGATCCAAACTTCTGCCTAAATATTCCTATCAAATGGTATATAATACATGACCATGGCAGAGGGAACGCCACTATTGGAACATATTGAATAAGACGGGTACAATTTTCCTGAAATATGCAAACATTAACCCGGCTGCAAAATGTGGATTAAAATATTATAGTAGGCCTTCAAAGGGTTACACATGATGCCTCAGCCAGCCTTATTCATTAGGCACACCTGGGAATCAAATCCATGACCTTTGTACCATCAGTCTGTGTAACAACCATTGCGCTACAGCTCTGTTTCTGTACTTGGGTGTCTGCGCGCCTTCTTAAGCTTAACACGCAGTAACGCGCCCTGTAACGATCGTTGCTGCGCGGCACCTTATAACGCACGTTATCGGTAACGATGTACCGCCCACGTCCTTATTTAGGGTTTCTACCTCTAACATAGATCCTAACGCGAATCACACTAACGCAGTTTAGTAAACATACCCCTTAATCTCTATTCGTCTACAAGGAATGCCTATCAACACAACTATAATTCAAGTATATGCCCCAACAACAGCTGCAGAAGAGAATGAAATTGAAGAGTTCTATGAACAAGTAAAAGCTGAAATTGACAGAACATGCAAACAGGATATCCTGATAGTCATGGGTGACTGGAATGAAAAAGTTGGCAACAAAGAAGAAGGCAAAGTAGTTGGAAAATATGGACTTGGCAACAGAAATGAAGCTGGAGAAAGACTGATAGAATTCTGCAAGACCAGCGATCTATTCATCTCAAACACCTTCTTCCAGCAACACAAGCGACGACTGTACACATGGACTTCACCCAATGGATTGAATAAAAATCAAATTGACTGCATCTGTGGAAGTCAACAATGGAAAAGCTCTGTAACATCAACAAAGACAAAACCTGGAGCTGACTGTGGTACAGATCATCAACTACTAGTATGCAAACTCAAGCTAAAGTTGAAAAAGAGCAAACCACTCATGAATGCAGCAAAATATGACCTTGAGAATATACCACTGAAATTTAAAGACTGCCTGCAAAATTGATTTGCTGCTTTAGATACAAATGACAGAGCTCCGGAAGAGTTATGGAATGACATCAAGAAGGTTGTGTTGGAAGAAAGCGACAAGTCTCTACAAAAGGTGAAAAAGCAAAAATGGCCAAAATGGATGACGGAAGAAACTCTGAAAATTGCCCAGAAACGCAGAGAAGCTAAAGCCAGAGGAGAAAGAAAGACAATCGCAGATCTCAACAGAGATTTCCAACGTGCAGCAAGACAGGACAAGGAAAAGTACTACAATTACACTTGTAAGGAAATTGAAGCAGAAACTATTAGAGGAAGAACAAGATCGGCTTTCCTAAATCTACGAGAGTTAAAGAAAAAGTTCCAGCCTCGAATTGGAATGTTACAAGATGCTCAAGGTTCTATGTTGAATGATGCTGAGAAGATCAAGAAAAGGTGAAAGGAATATTCAGAGTTTTTATATGATAAAGATCAAGTGGACCAGCAGCCGTTTCAACCTGTACCTTATGGTCGGGAACCATTGGTGATGAAAGAAGAAGTTGAAGCAGCATTGAAAGCCTTATCAAAGAACAAAGCACCAGGCATTGACAGCATTCCCATAGAAGTATTGCAGCAATCTGATGCAGCTGTTACCGTACTTACAAGGCTCTGCCAAGAAATATGGAAGACAACATTATGGCCAACTGACTGGAAAAGATCTGTGTTTATACCAATACTAAAGAAAGATGATCCAACTGACTGTGGAAATTATCGCACAATCGCTCTGATCCCACATGCCAGCAAGATTCTACTGAAGATTATTCAAAAGAGACTACAACCATACCTGGAACAAGAACTACCTGACGTGCAAGCAGTGTTCAGGAAAGGGCGAGGAACAAGAGACATCATTGCAGATGTGAGATGGATCCTTGAAAAGACTAAAGAATACCAAAAGGATATCTATTTGTGCTTTATTGACTATAGCAAGGCTTTTGACTGTGTAAACCATGAGAAACTCTGGGCCACATTAAAAAGCATGGGTATACCAGAACACCTGATCGTTCTCTTGCGCAATCTGTACATTGATCAAGAAGCAACAGTTCGAACGGAACAAGGAGAAACAGAATGGTTTAAAATATGCAAAGGTGTAAGACAAGGCTGCATACTTTCCCCCCACCTGTTTAATTTATATGCAGAACAAATCATCAGAGAAGCAAGATTGTATGAAGACAACAGAGGTGTGAAGATTGGTGGAAGACTCATCAACAACCTTCGCTATGCTGATGATACCACATTACTGGCTGAAAGTGAAGATGATCTGAAACATTTGCTTCTCACAATCAAAGAACATAGTCTCAAAATGGGCCTGCACCTTAATGTAAAGAAGACAAGGATCATGACAACTGGCATAATCAACAGGTTCATCGTTGAAGGAGAAGAAATTGAAATCGTGAACAACTTTAACCTACTTGGATCAACTATCAATAAAGAAGCAACAAGCAGTCAAGAAATCAAACGACGCATTGCTCTTGGCAGAATGGCTTTGAAAGACCTAGATAAGATTCTCAAGAGCAGAGATGTCTCTCTCCATACAAAGATTCAACTTGTTCAAGCCATGGTATTTTCAATAACATCATATGGATGTGAAAGCTGGACAGTGAAAAAGACAGACAGGAAGAAAATTGATGCCTTTGAATTATGGTGCTGGCGGCGAATACTGTGTATACCATGGGCTGCCCGAAGAACAAACCAGTCGGTACTAGAGGAGATCAAACCTAAGCTTTCTTTAGAAGCTCAGATGACAAGACTTCGACTTTCATACTTTGGACACATCATGCGAAGAGAGAGATCATTAGAGAAAGACATCATGCTTGGCAAGATAGAAGGTCAGCGTAAAAGAGGAAGGCCAGCAATGAGATGGATCTATACAATAACAGCAGCTACCGGTACCAGTCTGTCAACAATGAGCCGCCTGACTGAAGACCGAACACAATTTAGGATAGCTATCCAGAGGGTCGCCATGAGTCGACTCCGACTCGACGGCACTTAACAACAACAGCAATCATTTGGATGGACACAGAATCATTTTATGCACATTCCGAGAACTCCCTGGCTTCTGGCAGGCCATCTTCATTTTGTTCAGGGTCCAGGACGTTTTGCAGAGACTATTCAGACACACATCTCATCCACAAAGTGACAAATGACTATACTTTGTGCAGCAGAAAATGCTTTCCATATCCTCAGCAAGTGCATAATGCAGCACACAGTGCTTCAGCTTTGTCTTCATTCCAGCTCATGTATGGCCTTCCAGAACATTCATCAGTGTGCAGACTTTGGCAAACATCCTGAACACATTTGGACCAGTCATAGAGTGGGCACAACTTTAGCATTTATCCCCATACACTGGATGTAATTTGCCATACATTTTTTGCAATCATCAATAAGAAGACCCCGTTGTGTTCCAAAAAGATTTTTTGTATTTTTGTCGGATATAAATCATGAGGAGAAGGCACTATAGGCCAACTCACTTACATGATACATGTCCCTTTTATTCCACCACTTGGGTATGAAACTTAAAAGTACTTAAACTAAGAAGGTCTCAAACCTGAATCACACGATAGCATTTACTGAGATACTGCATGACACTGTATCGCATACCCTTTTACTCACTCACAGCACTGCCATCCCAAGATATTGAAATTGCATGCTGACAGCAAATGTTAGATAGTAGACATATATCTGACCACCCAGGTTTGTCAAATGTACAATGAAGGCACATAAACTCCATATCAAATAATATGTGTACACAACTGCACATTGTTCCTGCCAGGATGTATGAGCAATCAGTTAAATGTCTTCAGCCCAGCAAAGCAGTGTCACATGGTTCCTCTATGAACTGTGCATTTCAGAAAACCAACAGCGATGCTCATGTTTCTTCACAGATGATGGAGCAACAAAGTAGGTGTAATTGTGGTAAGACATGATAATCTCACTGATTGCTATTCCTTGCTGCAAACAGGTCCAGGCTCCCTACAACGATGCAGCTCTGATCATATATGCATATAATTCATAGATCTCATATGTTGATTTGCCTCTTGTTTCTGCCACAGGCTGCTTCACAGAAGGGACCCATATTAGATTCCCAGTAGCATTCATGGTGCCCACAGACCAAACTATTAGATCTCCATTGCATTTGAGGAGACCATAGACGATTTTGTCACATTCTGGGTAACAGTAGAGGGTAGGGGCTTCTGCATCTGCATGATTTCTTACCGACATTAGGACACATATATGCTTAGGGTCTTACCTTCATAATTTGTTTGGAGAGCATGTTGTGTCTTCAAGCATGGAAATCACATTCATGCCCTGCAGACTGCATGGTGGCTCATGCAGCACATTGCAATTTGGTATGCTCCTGCAGGCTATTTGTCCAGAACACCTGAATTCAACATGTCAGTGATAGTGTGTGATTCCTGCAGGCCATGAACCTTGCCTCCTATACACACTGCCACATCTCACTCCTGTGATGGTGATCTGCAAACATGTTCACAAATCCTTTCTTTGCTTCATATGCACAGTATGACAGACAGTTTATTTCACAGACATGACTGGACAACAGTGGAGTCAATTCATGCGAGTGAATCTGTGACACCATGATGTATCACAGTACAGCTTCTGGGCTAAGACCCCCAATGTGGCCAGACTCTATTTGGTTGCAGAGCATTTGGAGTTTGCATGCTACACTTACATATTAGTCACTATCATCTCCTGTCATCACCACCTACTTAATTTCTCAGTCAGTGTATGGATGTATGTCCCAGTAACTGTCTGCTTATTAGAGCACCTAATGCAAATATGTGGGGAAGCTGCTGCAGGGCAACGTGATCCATATGGTTTCCAGGATTTGTGGCACACAATGAATCAAATGACAGCAACATTATGGAGCTCACATGACCTACAAAGATCCAGGAAAGGGATGAAGAGCCACAGGGGCATGGTCCATGTTTGTCAGACTATCTGACAGAACAGACTTACATCTGAGGATCCCTAACTGTCATACATTCTATATACTGTATATTGTGGTCAGCAATTTGGCAGTGCCCTCTGTATTAACACCAAGCAGTGGCCTTCAACATCCACTGTAAGGTGTTCATATCTAGATTTATACAATCCTTTCCCCTTCTTACCTTCCTTGGTCATTACACATCACACCTGTATTAGATAGCATTTGCTACTGTGGGCCAGACATATGTATAACACTTGTACACTTATGATACTGACATCAGGGATGTCCTAATGAAATTTTCCATCCTTGGCAGGCCTTCGGTACAGACCCCCACATATCATATCACCTCGGAGAAGCGGCATAATAGCAATAGTTCAATGGAGCAGATGCACCACTGAATGCCTTGTGGGGGTCCAGGGATTGCAAGTTCCAGCAAACCCATGATCCATGATCCACACAGATCCCCCCCCCCCCTCTCCCAAGCCAAAGTATTGTGAATCACCATCAGCTTCATTCACACCAATAACTTCGATATACTACATGCAGTTCCCCTCAGGACCGACCTCTCCCAATCCTTAACCTTAATGCACAACTTCCAGCCCCTTCTGACAGATATTCTTTCAAAGGGGCATCAGCAACAGGCCATGAGGGCACTTGCATGCAACAGTATTGATTCAGTCACAATGTTGGAAATGCTGGCACTTGAAAAACATTTTTCTTGGAGTCATGACTCACTCTACAGCTATACCCAGACGTGTAGTTTCATTAATGGGTAGGCAAGTCCTGCTTGGCATTGTTGAGTCTTAAACTCCCAATCTTTGGGGTATGAGGCAGTTGCATTGCAACAGTGGTAGCAGAGGAAGCTGGTACATGGGTGTTACAGCATGATGACAAGGATGTGGAATCACCCTGTTGAACCAGGGCAATAGTCTTCATTCCATGAACACAGCCTACGTTGACTCATCAGGGGTTGCATCATACAGTTGTCTCAATTTTGATTATTGACAGTTTGACAGAACACATGGGCCCTGATTGTAAATGTGCTCTTTGCAGTGACCAGTGAGTGACTACTTAAAACTCTCGGCGGGTGATATGCATGTCACTGTTCACATTCATGATTTTCTATGCATTTGGCTTATCCTCTCAGACACTCCATACAAGCATTTGAGTTGGCTCATCCCATACTAATGGCAATTGGCCATGTTGCCCTACTACAGGGGTTCATACATGCAGCTCAGCTTCTCTCTCCCCAAACTCCACCCCAGGCAGACCACAGCACACCACAGCAGACCAAGTTCCTACATTTGAAGGAGGTAAGCCAAATTTGCAGCTGCTGTCATTCCATCTGCAGGGGCTGCAGTGCTATATCACACCAAAGCTATATCAGGGACAGAGACTGTGTTAACTTCTGTCATGCAACAGACCAATTTAGTGACATTCATGCTCTCACAGCTTGAATAAACATTATACCTGTATAACCCTATCATTAGTAGACATGTCAGTACTGAGGATGCTCCTGCTCACCCAGATATTTTCTTGGCAGGATTTGGGTGTTGAGCAATTTCTGACTGCCACATTGGATTAGGGTGAAGGGGGATAGACTCAGAGGTAATATGCATGGTACATGTATGGAATAGTCTCCCAGTGGGGGGGTGGTAGAGACAAAGACAGTATCTGGATTCCAACAAGCATGGGACAAGCTGAGAAAATCTGTAATGGAAAGAAGGCAACTATTGTAGTTGATATAAACAAGCAGACAAGATAGGCCATCTGGGTGTTTTTCTGCCATCATGTTTGTATGTTTCTATTGTTTCTTATGCACCCCATGCACCATTGAGAAACATACATTGTTCAGCTGGGTAACAAGGGAGACTCTGTTACAGGATACTGCATCTGTGACACGCCCATCAACATATATCCTTCACTGGCACATAGGCACTTCATCACCTTGACATGACACATCCTTTCCTTGTGCCACTGTAATTAATGGACCAAAAGTAAGGGTCCAAGTTAGAGGGATGACACCATAATGATCATAAATGTTTTGTTCTTGACATTTACAAGGCATATTGTTTATGTGTGATGCTTACTTATATATACATATTTAATTATGATATGGAAAACAACAGTTACCCCAATCTTGAGGGATTTTATTTAGGGCTCATGTACATTGCCACATAACATACATACACCACTGTCATGTTGCTACATATATCATTGCTCATATCCATCCACATATGACCATCTGCTTCAGTCATGTCTACCTCTATCAGCTGCTACACCATGCACAACCCAGTTAGCTTCTTACCATAACTATACATCGCTCATATCTATAATGTATGTATTGTGCATAGGAGCACTCTTGCACTGTCATGCCTTTCAAGGACACATCGGGGCCTTGGAGCCTTCTTGCAGGCACTTACAAATGATCCGAGACCATACACTGACATCAGGGCACATTCATAGACTACCTGTCACTTCGACTGTATCAATGGTTGCAACATTTTCCTCCCACGTACTGTGTGTTATGTAAGAACCATTTGGGTAATTGAGGTCTATCTCCTCTTACCTTTTCTTCTATGCAGCTTGGGCCAACCCTAGAGTTGATTCAGAGTGTTGGTGCCCTAGGCGAATATCAAGCTTAACATCCCCTCTCGCTGACAAACTCCATTATTTAGCTTGGATTACCCTGCTTTGGCTGCTTTCTATATGTTGTTACCCTAGGCGATTGCCTAGTTTGCCTAATTTGCCTGCATGCAGCCCCTGATATGCGACTTTCAGACAGGCTTCCTTATCCTGCGTTAAGATTGTCACTTTTTTCAGGTGGTAAGGTGCACAATTGTCATCTTAACGTCTAGTGTCCTCTTAGTGCCCGATAAGTGGTACATTGTTCCCTTAACGCCGGTATGCCAACTCCCCGCCCCATCCTTTATTGCACGCAAACACCCTTAATGCTGCCATTTATGCTCATAATCCAGTGCTCCTTTACCATTCTTTGATAAACATACCCCTATGCCTCACTTTATACAAGCTGAGGAGGCTATGGTGAATAGCTATTTAAGAAGGCCAGTGACTTTTAAAAAGCACTGCTCAAAGTTGGAGCAGAGGTTGTGTAGGAAGCTGAATGATGAAATTTAGCAGCAGTGAAGACATGCAAGTCCCACTTGCCTGCATGCCATGAAATGTGTTATAAGCCTCATTAAAATATGCCTGGCACTGATTATATCTTTTCTGACATGCAAAGTGAAAAGCCATTGGTATGATATAATAAGGACTCTCCCATCTGTGCAGTTTTAAGCAAATCATAATAGAATAATTTTGTTGAAAGAGTGAATTTCTATAATCCACAGCAAAAAAAAAATTATTAGAGTAGAGGAGTAGCCTAATGGTTAGAGCAGTGGGCTGAGAAGTGCAATGCAAATCCTCCGGCTGCTCCTTGTGATCTTGCAAAAGTCACTTAACTCTCCAATGCCTCAGGTACAAATTTAGGGGCATGTTTACTAAAGCACAGCAGCCAGAAGCACAGGGTTTAGCACAGGGCTAGTGTGCATTTTGGCTCTGTGTAGCTAAAAGGTGACTGCGCTAAGAATGGCATGCTATCCAACAGCACAAGACTAGGTGGGCATAAGGAGGAGAATGGGCGGAGACTGGGCAGTGACGTGGTGTGTGTTTTGGGTGGTCACGCTTGTTGCATGCAAGCGGCACAAAGATGCCACTAGCACGGATGCAACTACCACCTGCCTCTGACCAGGTGGTAGCTGTACCCAACTTGCTAGTGCATTTCAAACATGTGGTTCATATGTGAGCATTAGGAAATATGTAAGGCAGAAGCAGGGCAAACACATAAGAAAAATGAGGGCAAAAAGATGATGTTAATGGAATACCTAGGCAGCTGCCTAAGCCACCTGTTTGGAGGGGCTTTATATGCAGCTGCAATGGCAACCAGAAAACCAGACTCTGCAGGTCAGGAGTGACCTTGCAGGGACAGTGTGCAAACAACCACAACAATATCAACAGCTGCCTTGACTGCCTGCTGTTAACATCTGCATATGCAGTGGATAGTTGTCAGAGACTGCTGATGTGTGCTGTGAAGGTTTCAGGACATAGGGGTATATTTACTAAACCGCGATAACATAGCAGCGGCTATGTTAACGCGCGATAAGTAACGTTAACGCGCGCTAACATCTCTGGCCGCGGTAAGTCCCGCAGAGGGTGGAGAGAGGATGGAGAGAAGGGGTCAATGGGCGGGGAGAGGCTCCTGCTACACTAACGCGGGGAACTGAAGGGCTGAACATTACTGGGAGTGAAAACCTCTCTTTACATGCACATTTGCAGGAGAGAGAAACCATTTCAGTGTCAGCAAAGTACAGCATAGGCAGGGAGCCCAAAAAAAGGTGATAGTAGTGCTACATGTGCAGCAACAGCATAGTGCCCAAGTATGAAAGGGCACTATGGTAATGGTACAAATGGAGCATAGGGGGCTGCAGGCGGGACATGCAGTGGGGAAGATGGGGCACATGGTGGACTAGGCAGATGCCTAGGTGGCACATAGGAATGCAGGAACTAGAAATCAGCAAGACAGCAAATGACCAAGGTCAAACATGCCCAGAAGTCTGTGTCCCACAGTGTCCCATCCAGGGGACATTACCCAGCAGGTCACACAGGTACCACAATGCCTGTAATAGGGCAATCAGTGCACATCTGGGGACCACTCCAACAAGGGTCTATAGACCTTCCCCTGAATGCATCCCAAACAGGACGGAAACCCAGGTAAATGAAAACCTTTTGCTGCAGCCCTAGGAAGGCATTACAGGGTCTGACCACATGTTGTCTGAAACTATCTACACCAAGTAAGCCAAACCAGGTACACTGTACCGGAGTTGCATGCTCTAGCCTGACGACAGTCTGCTGGCATAACACAATCTACCTACATTTACCAGGTCCACCCTAGACAATAGTGGCTAGATCAGCAATCTGACACCTCCGAGCCGTCTCCCCCCGGAATGGCAGGTGCATAACATTGGCAGGCAGTGCCGGGGAGGAAGTGTGGATGTCTATGTAGGCACCCCTACCCCAGACCCCACACCCTAGGCAGACACCTACCTGCACACTGGATGGCCTGGGACTGCGCACCACCAGCACCACCGGCATATGGGCATGTCAGCATGGTGGGGGAGGGGTGATGGTGGTGGAGGGGGCAGTGTCATCTGCCCACAGCAGACCAAGGCCAAGCCCTGTTCAGGTGGGTGGCATGCAGTGCAACAGACAAGGTCTGTCTGATGAACAGTCATGGTATCCCCAGGGGCTAACTTGCCTCTGTGGCAACAGTATGGTGCAGCAGTGTGTCCTGGGGCTAAAGGTCACAGGTTCAAGTGCCAACTATGGCACCTGCAGACCATGTCCCTACATTTTACCCTACATAACACATACAACAGAAACATGTGCACTCCCTAGAGCATCGGCCAACAGGGGCACAAACACCCACACCCACAGGCTCCACTATCCAAAGTCTCATGGAGAGTCAGGCTGTTGGGCCAGGCACGGAGCAGCAGTTACCACCAAAGCACTACTACTATCACCTGCATACCTTAGCAATGCCTGCACTGTGCTCAGGACAAGTGTGGAGGGCAGGGCTGTGTGTGTATGTCTATGCATTGTTTTGTGGCTGCCTACACCTCACTGGGCCCACAGTGCTTATTAGCCTGCCAATGTGCATTATGAGGAGCAAGGTATTGTGGGTATGGCCCAGACAAGGCGGACTGGGCAGGATGCATCTGCACAGAGTGTGGGGCAATGGCTGGGACATTGTAGTGCCTGACCACCACCTGCATGGACAGGGTGTCCACAGCATATCATGCTGGGAGGTCACTCTCACTCTGACTGAGCAGTGACCATGGCATGTCTAGGTTCCCACATAGTGCTATAGAGTGTTTCTTTCAAGTGCTGTCTGTGTGTTCCCTGTTTTGGTACATAATCACTGAGCTACCTGCTTGGTGTCTGTGCTTATATCCCGCTTCTGGGTTCTCATAGTTCCTCTGGGAACATGCACTATGGACTGGTTAGTGGACTGTCTATAGTTAGCATGTGCATGGCTGGAACACCTTGCAGGGTGCAGCAGATGCAGACTGACTGTGCCCTCTGCTGGTGAATATCAAATTGTTGGGGGGGCAGCAACTGAGTTTTGCCAGGCATACTGCGAGTGCCCCTGTGACAAGTAGAGATCTGCATTAACTGCCCTGGATGGCGCCCTTTTGCCAGCAGGACTGGACTTGCTTGTCCACAGCCCTTCATCATGTCCCTCTACTGCCTCCATTGGAAAGATGTAGAGTGTGTGTTTGTTGGGGGGCAGATCCTGTCCACCATCTTGACCCAGAGAGGGCGGTTTGGTAGGTGGTACTATATAATCCACATGTGAGTCCAGACATCCCCCCCCCCCTGCTCTTATAACAAGTACCCATGGCAACCACACTGGATATACACTATTCTGAGTGCATCATAGTTTACAAGGACTAAATGTGACTGGGGAATACAGATGGACACAGGATTAGCCTAGGTGTGTCTACAAGGAACACTTGTCACACACTGGTACTGATGGGGACCTACAGCAAAATGTATTTCAACCAGCCCTGGTATTGCGGACCTGGTGCTGGGCGCCCCACCTCATCCTCAGGGTGAGCACAGAACCCGCACAATGGCATGGTCTGTAGCTACTCTGTGCCAGTATCACACACGGTCAGTTCCTCCTACCAAGCTCAGGTTCTGGAGAGGTGCATAACCCATCTGGTGATCAGATGTAGACTGCTGTTCTGAATGTGCATTGCATCATGGGTACTGGTGGGTTTACCCTAACTTGGCAAACACAGCAGACATTTTGTGCGGTGACCTGCAGTCTTTCTGTAGCCAGCCATTACTAAGACAAAAGCCATAGAAATATAGCCAACTGGTTAGTACAATTACTTCCTAGGCAGAGGTCATGGGTTCAATCCCTCAGGGATCTCATTTTGTTAGGCCTGTCTGAGCCAAGCCCATTTCATTCCTGTGACAGTCATATTTCTCCAGATCTGTGCTGCCAGCACATAATACCCTCATCACAGTTGCCAGCCATCCTTCTGTCCATCTATCTGCGTCTGTCAGCTGTGTAGCGTCCTGTCTTCATGTGCAGGCTGCTACCCCATGTCCTGCACTGGTACCCTTTTCTGCATTGTGCCTCTTCATGCTTGCCTCTCCTGTGTCTGCTCTGCATGGAACTACTCCTCTGTCCTCCTATCATTGCAAATATCTTGCCACCTCTACCTCCACTGGAGGACACGTATTCCCATCCTCTGCCACCCACTGTCATTGTAGCACTTTACATTGCCAACACCCTGTGCATAGGTACAGCTGCCTCCAATATGTTTGTCCATTTTCCCGGCTGCCATATTGGCTGCATGCATATTTGGCAGGTCCATCAGCTCCCACCTCTACTTCCTTCCATCACCTGTCCATTGCCTCTCTTTGGTTCTCTGTGCAGTGTTAGGGTTACATCTGTATTTTGGCCTTACATTTCATGCTTGTCAACTTGGGGCACCTTACTGCCCTTGGGCACCATATCTTGGGTCACCTTAACATTCTTAAGGCACCTTATTTGGCACTTTAGGTTAAGGCACCTTATGGGGTGCCTTAACCTAAGGCGTATCATAAGGCGCCTTAGGTTAAGGTGCTTTATAAGGCACCCTAACCTAAGGCGCCCTATAGGGCACCTTATAAAGCGCTTTGCAAACCTTGTAATATGCTTTATTTGTCAGCTTTAACGTGCAATGTCCCGTTAACATGTGCTAACTGGCCAAGGCGCCCTTTAACACGCGTTAAATAGTCATTGCTACCTTGATGCCGGTATGCCCACTTCCTTATATGGCATTGCTCACGTTAATGCTGCACTTAACACCGGTAACGTTACCGTGCTTTAGTAAACATACCCCATGGGTCTGTGTCAGGGGTCCCAAAACCTGTCCTGGAGGGCCGCAATCCTGGCATGTTTTTGGGATAGCCCTAATGAATATGCATGAGATATATATGCATTAGAGATATCCTCCCAACCTGACTGGTTTGTGACCCTCCAGTACTGGATTGGGAGACCCCTGCCTTACACCTCTGTCATTTAAGATTGTGAGTGGGCAAGGTACAGATGTCCTAGACATCAAAAGGGTAGACAGAATTTGTCACATTGCTCCTCAATTCTCACCACCACCAAAAAGTTGTCTAATAAACAACATTTTTCACTCAACGTGTAATCAAACTCTGGAATTTGTTACCGGAGGATGTAGTAAAGGCTGTTAGTGTAGCTGGGTTTAAAAAAGGTTTGGACAAGTTCCTGGAGGAAAGGTCTATAAACCATTATTAAGAAGGGACCCAGGATATCAATGCTTGACCCAGTACAAGCATTGTGGAACCTGTGTCTTTTGGGGAAACTGCTAGGTACGTATGACCTAGATTGGCCACTGTTGGAAAAAGGATACTGGGCTTGATGGATCTTGGTCTGACCCAGTATGGCATATCTTATGTTTTTATGTTCTCTAAGCAGCTGTTTGATATTTCTACCACTAAACATGGGCTTGTTGTGTTGTAGTTTACTAATCAGTGTTCCTTCTCTTGTGCTCAATGCCTAGGGTATGTGATGTTCCTTAGACCTGAGATACTTTTGTAAGCTTTTAAAGTCTAGTGGACCTTTGGTTCCATGATAGCTAGTTACTCTGTATGGGGGCTGTTTGGATTTGGTCATCTCCTTGGGGGTGTCTGGGTTGCATTGTAGTGGATGCTCTAGCTGGGTGCCCTGCCTTACATCTCTCCTTGTAGAATGTCAGACCACCAGGGTGGTTGCTTCTTGAGCCTATGCACCCCGTGTGGTAGAGATGTGTGCTGGCTGGCAAACTGCCCAGAGCATGTGTGCTGATTGTGTTTGGCCTCCAGACCTCCTTCCCCCCACATAGATAAGGCACTGTTCAAGTCCTATCAGCAGGGAACTGGAAGGTGATCTCTTCCCCACTCCTCTGCTTTTCCTTTCAGCGGCCCTGATGAGCTATTTCAATTTAAAGGCCTTTATGCAGCCATAAACTTTCTTTGTTGGAGATCTCTGTCAGCCAAAGCAGGGAACCGGGAGGTGAATTCCTCACCACTCATCTGCTCCTCCAATCAGCAGCCCTGATGAGTTATTTAAAGTTAAAGACCTTAATGGCATGCCCACACCTGGCGGGCCTGCACTTAAGGTCCAACACAAAAGCACAAACCCACGTCAAAAGGGACAAAACCAAAACAGAGACGTGGAAACCTCTTAAGGGCCATGCCAAAGGGCCTTTAGACGTGGCCCTTGAGTGTGGTCTTCAAGTGCTGTAACCATAGTCACAGGGACATCTACACCCTACTCCCTATATGTTTAAAGAAGTCTGGCTAAACGTCTGGCTGATCAGGTAAAACAAAATGTTCAGCAGCTCTGCACATCTATCAGTTTACATCCTGCAACTAGCACAAGCAGCATTGGCAGAGGAAAGTAAAAGAGAAGCAGTACACTCTTGATGCTACTATCATCCCCATCTTGAAAGATACTTTTAACTTATCTAACATTGGCATTCCCTAGTCATAGACTGATAATTACTGTTGGTACCATTGTTTTCAATCAATCTGGGTGGAGATTCATTTTCCCACTATGCTAGAGTGACATAATGATAATCTTTAATGATTCTCATGTTGTTTATTTTAGATTCATTAACTACTTGTGATAAGGTTTACCTGCCTGTTGTTTTTACTTCCATCTACTTCTTTATTTCCTCTTCTTATTCTCTTCTGATAACCCTGTGTCTTTTCATTTTGCTTCTGTAATTTTATTTCCCCTCTCTGCCATTTCTTATGGCTCCACACCATTCCCTATTCCTTTTTCTGATCCTCCCTAACCTTATTCCCTCACTCCACCAACCCAATACCCTCCTCTCTCTCACCATCTCTCCACTTTCCCTGTTTCCTCCCGCATCCTATCCTTCACCCTATCCTCTGCGCTCAAGCTTCACTTTCTCCTCCCTCTCATTCACCCCTCTCCTTCTTCTCTAAAACAGCCTCATCCCCGTTTCCGCTGTGCTATCTCTTCTCTCCTTCACACTCTTCCTGTCTTCTGATGACATTAATCCCAACCCTGGTCCCTCTTTATTTCTCTCTCTCACTCCCATACTAGTTACTCTCTCCACCACTCTAATCTTATCTATATCCCTGTCTTTCCCACTCCTCCCTTCCCTTCTCATGCGCCTTATGGAAAGCTCATTCCATCTCTAATAAACTTCCCTTTACCCATGATCTTTTCATCTCTCGCACTTTCCATCTTCTCGCTCTTACTGAAATTTGGCTCCTCCCTGATGACACTGCTTCGATTGCTGCCCTCTGTCACAGCGGCTACCAATTTTCCCATTCTCCTTGTACCAATGGCCACAGTGGTGGTGTTGGCTTTCTCCTTTCTCCTTCTTGCCATTTTCAACCTCTCCTTAGTTTAGTTTAGTTTATTCAGATTTGATATACCGCCCTATATGACATCAGGGTGGTTTACAATAAGCCAAAAACAATCGTAAAGAGGCACAAAGCCAGGAAAAGGAAAAGAACTACAATCTTAGACAGGAAAGTGGAAAATTATAAAGCGTACAGAGAGAATACACAGGAGACGAACTTAGACAAACATCGATAAACCAGGTCAAGATTGAGAGGCTGGGAGGTTGTAAGCTGAAGTAAAAAGGTGAGTTTTTAACTGAGACTTAAAGGCGGGAAAGTTGGTTTCTAGGCAGAGTGAAGTTGGCAAGGAATTCCACAGGGCTGGACCAAGGAAGAAAAAAGCAGAGTGCCGGGTTGATTGTAAGTGTGCACGTGAGGGTGAAGGGAGATGAAGACGGTTGACATGAATTGAATGAAGGGAACGGGAAGGAGTGTGGAACTGAAGAAGGTCAGTGAGGCACTGAGGCGTTTGGGTATAAATGGCATGGTGAACTAAAAGAAGAATTTTAAAATAAATACGAAACTCGATAGGTAACCAGTGTAGGTGGTAGAGAAGCGGTGTGACATGATCTAGATTATAATCCTGGCTGCAGTGTTTTGTAGTAATTGTAGATGACGCAGCTGGGTACGAGTGAGACCTGTAAGAACTGAATTACAATAGTCGATATGGGAAAGCACGGTAACTATAGTAACAGTGTTCAGGGCAGAAGCAGAAAGAAAGGGACGAATGGAACGAATTTGACGCAAGAAGAAGTAAGAGGCTTTTGAGAGATGTGAAATATAGTCGTTGAAGGAAAGATTAGAATCAAGCAGAACACCAAGGTACCGAAAGGAAGAAATCAAAGGAATTGGGGAACCATCAATGGAGGATGTAAGTGAAGGACAAGGGCCACCAAAAGTGAACCAAGTGCATGAAGTTTTGGTTAAATTAAGATGCAGACAGTTAGAAGAGAGCCAGTTAGAAACAAGAGAGAGACAGGAATTTAGGGGAGAAATGTCAGGGTGAAGTGGGCTGGTGTGATGTAGAATAATGATATCATCAGCGTAGAAGAAGGCAGAAAGACCAGAGGGTGAGGGGTGCAAGGAGAAGATTACCTTCTACCTTAATCTCATTCCTTTCCTTCCTTTGAAGTTCATTCCATCTGTCTTTTTTACCCCTACCTCTCCAGTTTACTGTCATCTATAGACCCCCTGACAAGTCCTCTTCTACCTTTCTCACTGACTTTGACTCTTGGCTCTCCTTTTTCCTGGATTCTTCTTCTCCCTCCCTTATTCTTGTTGATTTTAATTTTCATATTGATAACTCCTCTGACCCCTCTACATCCAAGATCCTTTCGCTTGCTTCCTCTTTCAACCTCCAGCTTTGATCTTCTGCCCCTACTTTGGTCACTGCTTTGATCTCATCTTCTATTCTAACTATTTACCTTCTAATTTCTGCTCCTCAGTTCTTCCCTTATTTGATAAGCTTCACTATTTATCACTCCCCCCCCCCCCATCTCTTCATATCTTTTTAGGAATCTTCATGCTATCGAGCCACTGACTTTTTCCACTATTGTCTCATCTCTTCTTTCTTCCATTGTATCCTCTAAATCTGTTGATGAGGCCATATCTTCCTGTAATACTGCTCTTTCTACTACTCTGGATACCCTTGCTCTGCCCATAGCACGTCCTGTGAGACACAGATCACCTCAGCCCTGGATGTCTTCAAATACCCGCTACCTACATTCCTGTGCCTGCTCAGCTGAACGTATTTGGCTAAAATCCAGCTTTCTTTCTGACTTTCGTCACTTCAAATTCATGCTTACTTCCTTCCAATCGGCCATCACACTTGCTAAGCAAAGCTATTTTATCGATCTGACTAACCATCTTGCCTCTAACCCATGTCGTCTCTTCTCAACTCTCAATTCTCTTCTTAAGGCACCTCCTCCTTCTATTCCTCCTTATCTCTCTGTCCAAACCCTAGCAGACTATTTTCATGACAAAGTACAAAAAATTATTCTTCAATTCCCCACTATATCTTCCTTATCCCCTCTTCCCTCTTGCCAATACCAATTTTTCCCCTCAGCCTCTATCACCTTTTCATCCTTTCCTAAAATATCCAATGAGGAAACCTCTCTTCTTCTTTCCTCCTCAAAACTCACTACCTGCTCTTCTGATCCTATCCCCACTCATCTCAACTCCAACTCCTCCTCCATCGCCCCTCCCATCTCACATATTCTCAACCTTTCGCTCTTCACTGCAACCTTCCCTACAGCCTTCAAGCATGCTGTAGTCACTCCTCTCCTCAAAAAACCCTCAATTGACCCTACTTGTCCCTCTAATTATCGACCCATCTCCCTTCTCCCATTCATTTGTAAAGTTCTTGAATGTGCAGTTCTCCACCACTGTCTCTAATTTCTCTCCTCTTAAACCTTCCTTGATCCATTTCAACCAGGTTTTCATCCCTTTCATTTACTGAGACAGCTCTTGCCAAGGTCTGCAGTGATTTATTCCTGGCTACATCCAAAGGCCTTTACTCAGTTCTCATTCTTCTTGATCTTTGTGTTGCTTTTGATACTGTCGACCAACTCCTCCTCCTCGACATTGTCCTCTCGGTTTCAGAGGCTCTGTGCTGTCCTGGTTCTCGTCTTATCTCTCCAATCGCTCTTTCAGTATTTGTTTTGGTAGCTCCTCCTCTACTCCCATTCCTCTCTCAGTTGGCATACCCCAGGGGTCTGTTCTAGGCCCTCTCCTCTTCTTTCTGCTCCCAATCCCTTGGAACCCTAATCTCTTCCCATGGCTTTCAATATCTTTTTTATGCTGATGACTCTCAAATCCATCTATCTACACCTGACATTTCTCCTATCCAAGCTGGTATCTCTGCCTGCTTATCAGACATTGCTGCCTGGATGACTCACTGCCATCTGAAAATAAATATGACTAAAACTGAACTTCTTATTTCCCCCCTAACCCCTCCTCCCCCCTTCCTTCTTTCTCTATCATTGCTGAAAATACTCTTCTTCTTCCTATTAAATCTGCACGCAACCTTGGCATCATCTTTGACTCCTTCCTTTCCTTCTCCTCACATATTCAACAAATGGCTAAAATCTTTTGCTTCTTTCTCTATAACATTAACAAAATCCGTCCATTCCTCTCTGAACATACTACTATAACTCTCATCCACTCCTTAGTCTCCTCCCATCTTGACTATTGCAATCTTCTCCTTGCTGGTCTCCCTCAGTCTTATCTCTCTTTTCTTCAATCTGTCCAGAACTCTGCTGCACAGCTAATCTTCCGCCAACTTTGTTACATTCATATTACCCCTAAAGTCACTTCAGTGGCTCCCCTTCCCTTTCCACATCCATTTCAAACTTCTCCTTCTAACATATAAATGCATTCACTCTTCTGCCCCTCATTACCTTGCCTCTCTCCTCTCTCCCTTCACGATCCTCGTGAACTCCGTTTCTCCTCTGGTTTTCTTCTCTCTATGCCCTTTTCTTCCACTGCCAATTCCAGACTTCGATCTTTTCACCTTGCTGCCCCTTACACCTGGAACGAACTCTCTATATCACTATGTCAAATCTCTTCCCTTCCCCTCTTTAAGTCCCTGCTAAAAGCTTATTTCTTTGTAGCCACTTTTGGATCCTAATTCTTATTCTCCTTATGTCTCCATTCCCTATTGAACCCCCCCCCCTTCTTTCTCTTGTTCTGTACTATCTGTCTTGATTAGATTGTAAGCTCTACGAGCAGGGACTGTCTTCTATATCTGTTTGTACAGCACTGTGTATGCCTTGTAGCACTTTATAAATGTATTTATTTAATTTATTTATTTAATAACATAAGAAAATAAGATATGCCATACTGGGTCAGACCAAGGTCCATCAAGCCCAGTATCCTGTTTCCAACAGTTGCCAATCTAGGCCATACGTACCTAGCAGTTTCCCCAAAAGACACAGGTTCCACAATACTTGTATTGGGTCAAGCATTGATATCCTGGGTCCCTTCTTAATAATGGTTTATGGACCTTTCCTCCAGGAACTTGTCCAAACCATTTTTAAACCCAGTTACACTAACAGCCTTTACTACATCCTCCGGTAACAAATTCCAGAGTTTGATTACACGTTGAGTGAAAAAATATTTTCTTTTATTAGTCTTAAATAGTTTACCCTGTAGCTTCATTGCATGTCCCCTAGTCTTTCTATATTCTGACAACGTAAACAATCGATTTACGTTTACCCGTTCCACTCCATTCATTATTTTATAGACTTCTATCATATCTCCCCTCAGCCGTCTCTTTTCCAGGTTAAAGAGCCCTAACCTTTTTAGCCTTTCTTCATAGGGGTATCCTTCCATCCATTTTGGTGGCTCTTCTCTGAACCTTTTCTAATAACGCTATATCCTTTTTAAGATATGGCGACCAGAATTGCATATAATTTTCCAGGTATGGTCTCACCATGGAACGATATAGAGGCATTATAATATCCTTTGTTTTATTTTCCATTCCTTTCCTTATGATACCTAGCATTCTAGTTGCTCTCTTGACCGCCGCTGCACACTGGGTAGAGGGTTTTAACATGTTATCCACAATGACGCCTAAATCTTTTTCCTGGGTGGTGGTTCCTAATGTGGAACCTTGCATTGTGTATCCATAGTTTGGGTTGTTCTTCCCTAGGTGCATAACTTTGCACTTGTCCACATTAAATTTCATCTGCCATTTTGATGCCCAGTCTTCCAATTTATCAAGATCCTCTTGCAATTTTCCACAATAGTACACTGCCTCCTATCCCATGACTCTAGTTTTGCCAAAATTAAAAGAGGGCTGCTACACAGTACCCTGTCCTGTGTTTCTGAGGTAAGCTATGACCAACTTCCTGAGTGATTAACAGTCCTTGCTTGGATAGAAGGAGTCTTTTAAAATGGCCTTTTGACCTGCCATTGGCGTTAACACCTATTGAAAAAGTTTCACAGGTCTCTTGCCCCCTAGGTAGAAGGCCTCTTTATAAAGGTCTCTAGAAGACTTTATTTGTTGCTCAAAGAATACTGACCCTATTTGCCTTTTATTCTGTTTTAAATTAAATCTCTGTGCTGCTGCTAGGCTCTGACTTATTATGAAATTTAAACTACAAGCTCTCTGCTGGATTCTAAATTTAACCAGAAAGCTCTCTTCTGTGTTTTAAATTTAAACTAAAAGTACTTTGCTGATTCTAGGCCCTGAGTGAGTATTAAATTTAAACCACAAGCTCTCTGCTGTGTATGAAATCTAACCAGAAAGCTATCTTCTGTGTTTTAAATTTAAACTTAAACTGCTGCTACTAGGCCCTGACTGATTTAACAAATACACTGGGTTCACAGATTAATCAGCTTTAATCCAAAGAAGCCCCTTCAGAAAAATTCCCAGAAGTATATAATCACAATTGCAGATCTCTCTCCAGAAGTAGCAGTCCCCTTTTCTAGTCCTTCAAGACTAGTTTTATATACCGCACTATTTTGAAATCAGTGCGGTTTACAGAGACCAAGTATCGCTCATTACATAGAACAGGTTTTCATAGAACATGTACACAGAACACTCAACAGGTATTACGGTTAACAGTAATCTTTTATATTACAACAGGGGGCGTCAACTTAGGTAGTAACTGGGCAAACTATATACAAGATGGTTAGTGGGTTATGATGTATAGGTGGATCTGGGCTATGGCTAGGAGGTGGATCCAAAGCGGGTCTATGTTATATGTTCATAATATAGTTGGGAAAGATGTAAACAGGTCACAGATAGAGCGAATTGGGGTGTGGAGGGAGTTCCAGAGAGGTGGCGCGTATAGTGTGAAGGCTCGGTTCCTAGCAGCTTGGGAGTTTTTTCTTATTATAGATGGGATGGTGAGTGTGTTTGCCATGATTGTCCTTCTAATTCTATTTTCCGATGTCCAGGTTGTGCAAGATTTTAAAAGTCATTAGGAGGGCTTTGTACTTAAGGCGGCTAGCTATAGGGAGCCAATGAAGTTGCTTTAGGATAGATGTCACATGTTCATATCTGTTGGCTCTGTAAACGGTTCGTGCTGCAGTGTTATGGCCATTTGTAGGGGATGAACTGCACAGTCTGGTAGGCTGTGTAGAATGATGCTTGCATAGTCAAAGTGAGAGATAATAAGTGCCTGGAATATAGTGCAGAAGTCGGCATCTTCCAGCAAGGGTCATAGGTGATGGAGGGTTCGTATTTTGAGGTAGTGCTTTAGTGATATTGTTTATGTGTGATTCCATACTCAGGCGCTGGTCCAAAAAAAAAAGAAACTGTACCTCTTGATTAGTCTTCAGCTTGGTATCTTTTTCCCAAAACAGGTGGTGGTATGAAAGTTGAATGCTTTGTGATGAATAACACTTCAGTCTTCTTTCAGTTTGCTCTCAGATAAATGACTAATAATAATAGTAGTAGTAGTAGTAGTAAGAGGAGGAGCAGTGTCTGAGAGGGGGGACTGAACCAAACACAAAAGCCCTTGTACTGTGTTTCCTGCAGCCTAAGTGAACAAGTAGTCTGGGTGCCTCAGGGTGACAGGGGTGTACGCATACCTGTCCCACATGATGGACACTGTGAACAACCTGCCTGATCCCATCCAAGCACCTTGCATCTTCAGATGCTGCATTCGCGCCCTATCTTCTATAGTTAGGGATGCAGCACAGACTCGCTGCATGTGTTTGCTTTTCTGATTTTCATGCCCTGCCCTTATGTACTTAGCCCACAAATATTGTACGGCATGCTTGAATGACTCTTTGAAGGTGTTTGAAAACGTGGACAACGTATTTAGGGGTATGCTTACTAAACAGTGGTAAGGGAGCATGTATGCTGTTAATGCAGGCTATCAGCACACTTGCTCCCTTAACACTGAAAAAATGCTGCTTTAAGGTGCGGTAAAAGCACCGGCAACGTTTAGGATGCAGGAGGCACAGAGTAGGCGTGTCTGGGGCAGAGAGTGGGCAGTTACAGTGTGTGCTCCCATACCGCCAATTGCACAATGGCCTGAAAAGTCCTTTAATGATGGGAACCCGATCGCCGATTAAAACCTCACTGAAAAGGTGTTTGTAGAGGGGAGAGAAACTATTTTTGCGTAGGCAATGTGATGCACTGACAAGGGAGCCCAAGTTCGTGATAGTAGTGCTCCATTAGCAGCAACAGCATGGTGCTTATGTAGGAAAGGGCACCATGCTGATGGTGTAAATAGAGCACAGGGGGTGGTAAGATGTACATGCAGAGGGGGTGCATGTAGACATGGTGGACTAAGCAGCTGCCCGGGTGGCACAGAGGGGCATAAGAACATAAGTTCAGAATATATGCAATACTGTGTCAGACCAAGGTACTTCAAGCCTACTATCCTCTGTCAGTAGTGGCTATTCAGGGGTACAGGTATGAGGTGGGCCCTGAAAGGACATCCATGGTCAAAGAGGCCGGTATCTGTCCAAGCAGCCAATCCTCAGTGTTCCCCTAATAAACGTATAATGACCATTTCCTTCAGGATCGTGACCAAACCCTCCCAAAGCCCAGCTATACAAGGAGCTGTCACGACATACACTGCCACTGTGTGCCAGTGTTTGCCAATACATTGAATGACAAACTATATGCCCCAATGTGTCTGAAATGTGTTACTCTGTGGCGGCTGAGCCTGTCCCCTAGTCCCCCCATATTGTAATGGTGTTAACAATCGTGAACTGTTCCACACCATTCAGTACTGTATAGACCCCTATAATATCTCCCCCCAGACATATCACCAACAGGTTAAGGAGGCCTAACCTTTGTAAGCTCCTCACATAGGTGAATCCTATGTGATGTCCATCATGATCACACAGTGACAGTGGTGGAACACAGACATACTGATGGTGTGGAAAAGTGATGTGCCACATGCGGCAGTCCAAGGGACATGGCACCCTTGGCAGAGATGACAGCAGCCCCCCTCCATTCAACCCAGCTGTTGAGGAAAAGGCCAATAGCCCTGCAGCTGTAGCCCTCCCGGTAGCTGAAAAATGCAGGTGCCCAGGAAAAAACCACAGCAGTGGCTGCCATCGTCTTCCCGAGACATATCGGTGGCAGAAGGTTATAGGACCCCTGCATGGGCAGCTGGTGGGGGGGGCTGCATGGCTGTCCATGTGTGCCACTGTCCCCCTATCTGGCCCTTGTGCCCAAGGCACCAGCCAAACCTGCATGTTAAACATGCTGGAACTGCAACCACCACCACTGACAGTGCATGGGCATGTCTGCATGGTGGGGTGTTGGTGGTGGTGTGAGAAGTGGTAACAGCCTGCAGCAGACAGAAGCCTTTTCCTGGTCATGTGCACCATGTGCATTGCAGCATGTGCCAAAGGTCACCTGAAGAGAAGTATGTCAGCAACAGGAGCTGCTAATCCCACAAGGCAGCACTGTTGGTGTGTATGTGTAGAGGGTCACAGGTTCAGGTCCCCACTGGGGTTTCTGTAATACATATTCCTGTGTACAAAGTTTAACTGATAATGTAAGTACAGCTCCAGCATGTGCAACTCTCAAGGAGATGGCCAGCAACGGTGGAAACACCCAGCAGCAGCACTAACAGGCTCCACTATCCACAACTGGTTTGAGGCTAATAGCACATGCAAACAGTGCACACGTTATCAGTCCTTGAGCTGACATTCAGACAGGAGTGTCAAGCAGGAATGCCAACCATATCCACTTTTGCTCAGTACACTAATGAGAGTGTATGAGTGTGTGTATGGCTCCCTTTTGTCCTTGGCTTTCTGCACTGCATTTTGGCTCACATTATCTGAGTTTTTTCCAGCCTGTTTGGAAAATGTGAATAAGGCGAATTAGAGGATTGTGGATATCACCTGAAATAGTGCAGATTGCCCTGGATGTGTCTGCCACAATGGTAGGGTGACTGGCTATGATGCCATTGTGTCCGTCTGCCAGGTGCATTGCCTGGATGGCCACTGTATGTCATGCTGAGATAACACTCTCACTATGACCAAAATGTGACTATGGCACGGCTATGTATCCATGTAGCTTTATTATACGGTTTGGCTCCAGTGATGTGGATGCATTTTTTGCCTGGGAGTGTTACATGACTGGCTGTCAAAGCTGAGCATTTCAAGGCGGAGTGCTTGTGGTTGTATTATGCATATGCCATGCATGCTGATCAACAGACCTACTATATTTGGTTTGTGCTTGGTCAACACAGCCCAGTAAAGGACAGCAGGGTAGTCTTTCTGCCCTGTTGTAGTTAATTGTTGGTTCTCAATGGTTGGGGCAACAGTGGTTCATGGCCTACACACTGGGGTCCAGGCAGGACTGTAGCCATAGCCCCACACCAACTTATACACACCCACTGCTCTGGCTGTCCATAGCAGTGGAAAATTGCCACTAGCCTACACTGTTATCACAGAGTGCTGTCCAACATGGGCAAAATACAGCAACAAGCTGCTGCGATCACCATCCCCTACAGCATGCAGAAAACCAAGGAGAAAAAGCCCAACACACTGCAAACAACATCTGCAACATACTAACAGAGACCACCTCTAGCAGTGCAAATTCAGTGGACCAGGTGCTGGGCACTCCTCTTCATCCTCAGGGTGACAGCTGAAACCACTCTGCAGCATGGCTTAACATAAGAACATAAGATATGCCATACTGTTCATATGTGCATGTAGCACACACAGCCAGTGCATCTTAGTGAGCTGATATGCTGGATCAGTGCCTTCTCCATCAATTTTTCATCAGCAGACCACTGTTTTGCATGTGCAGTGCCTCATGGGTAGTGGAGGGCCCAACCTATACTTGCATTGACAGCAAACAGTTTGATCAGAGGTCTGCAGGCTGTGTGAAGGTGTGGCCTACTGGTTGATACAATGTCTCCATGATCAAAGGTTCACTTGTTTATTTTGTGCCTGGGTGCACTTGCCCACCTAGCATAGTCCTGGCTCTGCTGTGACCTGCAGTCAATCATTCTTCTAAATTTCTAAGCATTATGGTGATATGTTGAGTAGCTCAACATAGCATTCCCCATCATGGACATCTGTGAGCATGACTATAGTGGCTCCGCCATGGCACATTGCAGTGGGTCAGTGATGTATATGCAACAGATGTCTGGATCAACTGGTATGGATGTGTTTCTGTTTTGCCATCATTGTGATCTCCCAGCTTTCTGTAAAGAGGATATATCTCATACATTCAGGCACCTAACACTCGTTGCATAGCCATGCCCTGCACTGTTCTGCCATCATTACTTGTCCCACATGGGGCAAATGGGTTCAACTTGTCCCTTTCTATCATGCCACTCTGTCAGGTGTATTGTCTTGCAGCTGCACAGGCAGAGGCATCAATCCCACCAGCACAAATGGTGTTTCATGTACCGCATGGCACTGCTACTTTTGGTTCACACACACCAAATGCTTTTGGCCTATATGATCTCATACATCCACTCACCACACAAATTGCAAACTCTCTGCTTGGAAGATCCATGGCACAGCCCTACATCTACCATCTGACCATCAGGGAGATTCATGGTTGGAGCAGTTAGCCACATTATGCACACCATCAGGGGTCATTTGCAGCAGTTAGCCATATCATGCACACTTCTCCTGTGACTGCTCCACATGAGCACTCATGGATAATCCTCCCTTTGCTGCCCACATCAGGAACATGTTGTCTCCATCCATACACTGTCCTGGCCTATGGAATGCCACACACTGACAGTACATCTGGTTACATGTCCACACCACACAGACACTATAATATAACTTACAGCACGATGTATGCTTTCAGGGGCATCTAGGACTGCATACCTGTTGCAGCGTCCCCCACCCCGCTGCTGCATCACCTCCGCTCAGTCTGATGCCACAACCACCCACTACCAGCATCACTAGGCAGCTGCCTATCTCACCTAGTCAACAGCACAATCCTGCTGTATGGTCAAACATGCTCATCACACATACTTCCACATAGCCAGGCATCTGGTGAATCAACTCCATCAGCTACCAATTGTGCTTGCATCCATACCTTCTCCAGTGGCCTCCCTGCCCCCTTTTCAACATTTTAGAGGTTTTTCTGCATTAGGGTGCATTCAAGATACCTTTACACAACATGTCCTTTTACTGCCCACTAAGGGGTATATTTACTAAACCACGGCAATGTTACCGGCGTTAAGTGCAGTGTTAATGTGAGCAATGCCATATAAGGAAGTGGGCATAGCAGCATTAAGGTAGCAATGTCTGTTCAATGCACATTAAAAGGCACCTTGGCCAGTTAGCACACATTAACAGGGCATTGCACATTAAAGCTGACAAGCAAAGCACAGTATAAGGCTGACAAGGCGCCTTATAGGGTGCTTTAAAAGGTGCCCTAAAAGCACCTTATGAGGTGCCTTAAGTTAAGGCACCTCATAAGGTGCCCTTACTTAAGGTGCCGTATAATGTGCCCTAAAGATGTTAAGGTGACCCAAGATATGGTGCAAAATGGTAGTAAGGTGCCCCAAGTTGACAAGCATGAAATGTAAGGCCAAACAACAGATGTAACCCCAACACTGCACAGAGCACCAAGGAAAGGCAATGGACAAGTGATGGAAGGAAGTAGAGGTGGGAGCTGATGGACCTGCCAAATCTGCATGCAGCCAATGTGGCAGCCAGTAAAATGGACAAACATATTGGAGGCAGCTGTACCTATGCACAGGGTGTTGGCAATATAAAGTGCTACAATGACAGTGGGAGGAAGAGGATGGGAATACGTATCCACCAGTGGAGGTAGAGGTGGCAAGATATTTGCTTTGATAGGAGGACAGAGGGGTAGTAGTGCCATGCAGAGCAGACATAGGAGAGGCAATCATGAACAGCCACAATGCAGAAAAGGGTAGCAGTGCAGGACATGGGGTAGCAGCCTGCACATGAAGACAGGATGCTACACAGATGACAGATGCAGATAGATGGACAGAAGGATGGCTGACAACTGTGATGAGGGTATTATGTGCTGGCAGCATATATCTGCAGATGTATTACTGTCACAGGAATGAAAAGGACTTGCCTCGGACAGGCCTAATAAAATGAGACCACTGAGGTATTGAACCCATGATCTCTGCCTAGGAAGTCATTGTATTAACCAGTGGGCTATACCTCTATGGTTGTTATCTCAGCAATGGCTGGCTACAGAAAGACTGCAGGTCACCGCACAAAATGTCTGCTGTGCTTACCAGGATAGGGTAAACCCACCAGTACCCATGATACAATGCATATGCAGAACAGCAGTCTACCAGATGGGGTATGCACTTCTCCAGCACCTCAGCTTGGTAGGAGGAACTGACCATGTATGATATTGGCACAGAATAGCTACAGACCATGCCATTGTGCGGATTCTGTTCTCACCCTGAGGGTGAGGTGGGGTGCCCAGCACCAGGTCTGCAGTACCCGGGTTGGTTGAGATAGGCTTTTTTGCAGGTCCTCATCAGTGCCATTGTGGGATGGGTATACTCTGCAGACACACCTAAGATAATCCTGTGTCTATCTGTATTCCCCAGTCACATCTAGTCCTTGAGGACTAAGATCCACCCAAGATAGAGCATATCCAGTGTGGTTGTTATGATGACTTGCTATAAGAGCAGAGGGGTGTCTGGACTCAAATGTGGTTTATGTAGTTCCACCTACCAAACTGCTCTCTCTGCATCAGGGTGGTGTACAGGATATGGCCCAACAGACCCATACTCTACAACTTTGCAATGGAGACAGTAGAGGGACATGATGAAGGGCTATGGGACCAGCAATCCAGTCCTGCTGTTGATAGGCTGTTGTCTAGGCCAGTTTATCCAGATCTGTACATGTCAGAGGGGCACTGGCAGACAAGCTGTGGGCCTAGAAAACCTCAGTTCCCCCCCCCCCCCCGATCTGACATTCACAAGCAGAGGGCACAGTCAGTCTGCACCCTGCAAGATGCTCCAGCCATGCACATGCTAGCTGCAGACAGTCCACTATCCAGTCCATAGTGTATGTTTCCAAAGAAACTATGTGCACCCAGAAGTGGGATATAAGCACAGACACCAAGCAGCTAGTTCAGCAATTGGGCCCCAGAACAGAGAACACACAGATATCACTTGAGAGTAATACTGAACAGCATTATGTGGGAACCTAAACATGCCATGGGCATTGCTCAGTCAGAGTGAGAGTGAGCTCCCAGCATGACATGCTGTGGCCACCCTGTCCGTGCAGGTGGTGGTCAGCCACTACAATGTCCCAGCCATTGCCCCACACCCTGTATAGATGCATCCTGCCCAGTCGACCTGTCTGGGCCATACCACAATACCTTGCTCCTCATTATGCACATTGGCAGGCTAACGTTGGAAACAGTGTAAGCATTGTGGGCCCAGTTAGGAGTAGGCAGCCACAAAACAATGGATAGACATACACACACTCCCATTTCAGCATTGTGCACAGATAGGGATGGTTGGCAGCTCTGCCTGCCACACTTGTCCTGAGCATAGTGCAGACATTGCTAAGGTATGAAGATGCTAGTAGTAGTGCTTTGGTGGTAACTGCTGTTCTGTGCTGGGGCCAGCGGCCTGACTGTCCATGAGGCCTTGGATAGTGGAGCCTCTGTGTGTGTTTGTGCCCCTGTTGGCCAATGCTCTAGGGAGTGCACATGTTTATGTTGTATGTGCTATGTAGGGACATGGTCTGCAGGAGCCACAGCTGGGACTTGAACCTGTGACTGTCTACCCCAGGATACATTGGCTGTGTGTACTGCACCATACTGTTGCCACAGAGGCAGGTCAGTCCCTGGGGATACCATGACTGTTCATCAGACAGACCTTGTCTGTTGCACTGCACGCCACCTACCTGAACAGGGCTTGGCCTTGGTCTGCTGTGGGCAGATGCCACTGCCCCCTCCAACACTAGCACCCCTCCCCCACCATGCTGACATGCCCATATGCTGGTGGTGTTGGTGGTGCGCCATCCCAGGCTATCCAATATGCAGGTAGGTGGCTGCCTAGGGTGTGGGGTCTGGGGTAGGGGTGCCTACATAGACATCCACGCTTCCCCCCGGCACCGCCTGCCAATGTTATGTGCCCTTTGGGGTACCTGCTGAGTTCTGTCCCCTGGATGGGACACTGATCTCCAGTTTCTGCATTCCTATCTGCCACCTAGGCATCTGCCGATTCCACCCTGTGCCCCAGCTGTCCCACTGCATGTCCCACCTGCAGCCCCCTATGCCCAATTTGCAACATCACCATAGTGTCCTTTCATACTTGTCCACTATGCTGCTGCTGCACATTGAGCAGTACGATCACTTTTCTTGGGCTCCCTGCCTATGCTGTACATTGCTGACACTTAAATGGTTTCTCTCTCCTGCAAATGTGCATCTAACAACAGGTTTTCACTCGCGGTAATGTTCTGCCCTTCATTTCCCAGCGTTAGTGTAGCAGGAGCCTCTCCCCACCCACTCCCTGCCCATTGACCCCTTCTCTCCACCCTCCCTCCACCCTCTGCAGGACTTAGCGCAGACGGAGACGTTAACATGCACAAACATTGCATCTGGTGATTTTGCGCATGTTAATGTTACTTATCGTGTGATAACGTAGCCGCTGCTACGCTACCGTGGTTTAGTAAACATACCCCTAAGTGTCCTCTACCACCCCTTAATGTCCTGTTACCGCCCTCTAAGTGTCCACTAACACCCCTTAATGCCAGAACGCCTCTAAAACGCCCAGCATACTTAGCACACGGTAACCCTTTATCGTTGCCATTACCGCACGGAAAAGACTGCTCCTTTACAGCTGTTTAATAAACATACCTCTAAGGGGTATGTTTACTAAATCGCGTTATTGCAGTTTGCGTTAGGATCCGCGTTAATAAGACAAACCCCCAAATAAGGAGATGGGCGGGACAGCGGAACACCTAACGCGCGTAACTAAATTAACGAGCGTTACAGGGCGCGTTAGCGGCGTCACCGCGCGTTAAGCATAAGAAGCCACTCAGACATACACGATCAATACAGAGCTGTAGCACAATGGTTACTGCAGTGACCGATAATACGGGCAGCATGGGTTCGAGTCCGCAGGGTGCCAGTTGCAGAAGGCTGGCTGATGTAGCATCCTGTACATGATACAGTGAGGGAGGGGGCAATTAGTTGTTTCGTTTTGGAGGGGTGCAAGCAAACACACCCACACATTAGATAGCGAGTGAGGGGGCATGTCTATGTTCCCCTCCCTTTTGGGGTGCAAGTAAACACACCCACACATTATATAGTGAGTGTGGGGGCATGTATATGTCCTGTATGTGTTGTAGGGTTGCTAGCATACATACCTGACCCAAACAGAGCTGTAGCACAATGGTTACTGCAGTGACAGCTGATACGGGCAGCATAGGTTCGAGTCCGCAGGGTGCCAGTTGCAGAAGGCTGGCTGATGTAGCATCTTGTACATGATACAGTGAGGGAGGGGGCAATTAGTTGTTCCATTTTGGAGGGGTGCAAGCAAACACACCCACACATTAGATAGCGAGTGAAGGGGCATGTCTATGTTCCCTTTCCTTTTGGGGTGCAAGTAAACACACCCACACGTTATCTAGTGAGTGAGGGGGCATGTATATGTCATGTATGTGTTGTACAGTTGCTAGCAAACACACACACAGTGGCGTACCCAAGGTTGCTGCAGAAGGCACCCCATAACGCACAACATATGCCACATTAGAAAGTGGAGTGTCCACTAAGGCACATCAAAATGTCCCCCATAGAGCATTCCACAAAGTAATGTAAAGGGAGCCAGAGAAGGTGACACATGGTGGGCCCATGAGGCGCAGTAAGGTAATAGTACGCGGAGGAGCAGTCACCGGTTGCAGTCTGGTGTATGTAAAACATATAATGCTGCAGACAGCCCTATAAAACGAACCCATTGTGGGTCTGAACCCATGACTACTGGCTCAATAGGCAATGAATAACCCACTGGCCCTCAGCCCCAGAGCTGCTAACCACCCCCTGGCTGTCTACAGAAGGGCAGCAGAACACCACGTAACTGCTGCTGTCCTAGCCAGGATCTGTACCAATGCAGCCATACCCATGGTGCAATGCACATGCAGACCAGCAGTCCAGAGATGAACACCACAAGGGGCACATACCCACATAGCCCCCGGGTATGGTACGGTGAAATGACTGTGTGCATCACTGCACATAGTAGTAACATACAGTATCCCAACATGGTGCCCCAGAAGAAGCAAGAAAAAGTGTCTGTGAAGGCAGACTGATCATTAGCACAATGGTTAAGGAACTGCCTGGTGGTGCAGGGTCTCAGAGTGCAAGTCCCCCTGTGATGGCAAAGGACCAAGGCTGCCTGCAACAGTACCCTCCACAAACAGTAGTCACACATATGTAGAACCAGTCACCCCTCTGTCTAAACCATAGATAACCCATGTGTTCCTTTCTGACACAACGAACATGAGAGGTAGGAAGGATTGCCCACAACCCCTCGTTGGGAGTGTCCGTGTAAGCCTGAGAGGCGCAGCCCCCAAAGGTAGGAAACGCTGTGAATGTGCAGCCGTAACCGGGTGTGTGAAACGTACAAAGGCAAATATATACACAAATCAGGTAAGAAAGGAAAGAACACGTCAAATGGTACCAGAAACAATGCAGGGGACAACCCAATTGCCCTGCCATGGGAATCCAGCATCAAACAGCACAAGGACATGCTTTGTGTGACAAAACTATGGGCCCAGTACTAGGTGGATGTGTCGCAGCAAGGTGGGCGTATCTGTGGATGAGTGCGCGCCCTGACTGCTACACCATATCAGTAATGTCATAGGTTGTCAGGTTTGTATGTCCCACAAGTACTGCTGGCAATCATCCATCCACAGGAATGTAATTGGAAGGTGTCATTAGGTGTATCCGTATGAAAGCCACCCCAGAGGGCAAAGGCTAATGTTCGCTGTGTGCCACAGCACCCTATAGGGCATTTCACAAAGCGCCCCATAGGGCATGTGACACGGTCCATGTTGAGTCACTGTGAGGAGTCTGCAGTGTGAGGGCTTTGTTGATGTCAGCAGCAATGTAAAACAAGATAACAAAATGCCACCCAAGGTGCTCACAATGATCAACTGTGTGCTAAGACCCATGACCTGGGCACCACCCACACGTCTGGAACCAATGATATGCCCATATTGCCAGTGCACATAATACAGTCACAATAATGACGTGGACATCGTCTGGGGCAAAACCGCCAAATGACCCAATCCCCCAAAACAAAAGCACAGAGGTCGCACTATGTACATGCAAGGGCTGCCTGACAAAGAAACAAAGCAAGGCCTCAGCAAACAAGGGCATATGGCAAACACAATCAAGACCAAGGTCATGATCATTACCAAATATAGAAGGCCCAATAACATCACAGACCGCTTTGCAAAAATGAATGTCACAGGCAAAAGCAAAATCAAAAACAAACATACTCTGGTTACTGTGCGCAACAAAATGCAGATATCCCTAATACCTGACCCAGAACCCCCTGACTGTGCACCGAGGGGCGCCATGTTGACACCCAAGGGGCCTGCTGGGGTGCCAAGGATATGGGTGTATGCAACAGTAACCATGGTGCACTGCAGATGCACAGCAGCAGTCCAGAGATGACAATAGGAGGGGGACTGGCGCCACCACAGCGCCTGGCCAGGAAGGGAGATAGCAATATGTGCTCAACTGGCATAGAGCATCAAACGACAGTAGCACAACAGTGTGGGCAAGAAGTAGGCCGAAAAGGTGTACCAGGACAATGTCAAGACAGGTGACCATCCTAAACTGCAATATGAGGTCGATCGCGACAGGAAATTGCTGATGGAACTGTGTCCCCTAGAACAATATGGCAAGGTGCACCAGAAAGGGTATGTCCGCAAAGGTCCATGTGCCATATAGGCTGCAAGCGGTGTCTGGAGAGCACGCAGGACCTGTGTGGAACTGAGACAGATGTAGCACAAACAGCACCTAGAGCACACAGTAAAGACAATGAACAGGCGACAGATGGAGGACGAACAGGGGGTTTACGGACCCTCACAACTTACAGCAGCACACGTGTGTGGCATCAGCGCAGACAAAGATACCGGTAGCAACGGCATCACAGCAAAGGGTGTTGGCAAGTCGGTGTACCGGAAAGACTGTGTGTGGCAGGTGAGGAAAATATGTGTCCCCCATTGGAGGGTGAGGTGGCCAGGGAATTGAGCAGAAAATGCAGAGCAGGCACAGGGCCAACAAGCAAAAACAGATGCTATGTAGACAACGGTAGCTGGGTAGGATACGGGGCAACAGTCCACACCAACATACATGATACCTCACCCCACAATGATGCAAATACATGCACCAAAGGAGGCACAGCAAATGTGATCACGAGAATATGGCCAGACAGGTCGCAGAAGCCAAGAAACCAGTGTTACAGCAACAACAGGTATCAGTGCGGGAAAGGCAGAGGAAAGGAGGAACAGAGAGAGTGTAAAGCTATAACCACTCGGATGGAAACCACTGGAGAGAAGAGATGACCTGAACAATACACTGAGGCACATTGAAAGGGATGCAGACAGGACCACAGCGGGCCAACATCAAAGACCACAGCTGCGTGTCAGGAGATGGAACCACAGAGCGTACAAGATTCAGTACACATGTGGAGGAGGGGTCCACAGACAACAACACAGTCCACAGGTGGGATGGAAACACAGTCCACAGGTGGGATGGAAGACACAAATGAACATGTCCACACACATACCCACACACCCACACACCAGGAGATGTAATGTACTGTAAACAACATGCAATTGAGTAGGGATGTGACACATGAGGCGGGTAATTGGATACGGCAATGGAGGCCCATGTGGATGGGCTGTGGAAAGGGGCACAGGACCAAAATAGGAACATGTCAATCACCAACCACATCAGGGATGATGCCCAGGCTAACACACCACAGCAGAACCCGTGCACAGGTACCTCATCACATGCACCACTCCAGAAGGAGCAGTACCCTTCGTCCAGACAATGTGGCACATGGACAGCAAACATGCCACACGGACATGAACAGCTCAAACATGGATGGGAGGGCGGAGATGTGATGGGGCCGCACACATGATATGGGAAGGTAAGCAGCACACAAAGAAGAAAAAGACAACGTGTAGGTGCCACCGAAAACGTCATGCACCCAGGTGTCAATGAAACAGGGTGACCCAACCACCAAATATGCCACACCACGAATCTGCATACATCTGTCCCCCACAGGCAATCACCAGACACAAGCTGAAAGCATATTCTGCAGTCAGGAGTATCATATGACGTGAAAAACTACATGGGTCCTGTGTGGCAGCAAACGTCGCAAGTACCCACCCACCACCCACCACACGTTACAACGTCACCCACCTGTTTATGCCTGTGGAGCCTACACACCCTAACCACCCCCTGCTGCCACCCAAGAAACCAAAGCCACAATAACAGTAGACTTTGGAAACAGCCAGTAATATGTGAGGCTAAGGGTCAAAACATGATAGGACCGCACAGTGTATGCACGCACTGTATGCACACCAGACACCATCCCCATCAAACATAGCACTCTGGAGAAAGCATGCAGAACGACAAGCCCAGATGCCATGCCAACATTGACAGTTCATAAATCACCAACCCATGTACACTCTACACCCCCCAACTGCAAACGAGTAAACACCAAAAGAGGTCTGGGCAGCAAGGATAGGCCAGGCACCACATGAACAGTAACAATAGGCCGCCAATAAGTCTGACAAAAATGCCTGTGTCCAACGTGCAGAGGAATATCCCCCTGGGTCGCCAACATCTGGGAACACGCACACATGTGTGCTGTGCCCAACCACATATGGATGACGAGATCTCAGGATGCAGTGGAACACATGTGTCACCATTGTTGCCTGTGCCCTGCATGAAAAGATGCAGATATCAGGTAAGGGACTGACACAAACACCCACGACACCTGGCGGACAGAAAGGAGACACACACCTAAAACCAGCCACACACATAATGCATAGATAGCACCACATAACATGGCCACAACACTGAGCACACTGCACATGGACCACTGAGGAAGATGTCAGTGAATACCACCGCACCATCCCAATAGGATCATGTACATGCACATGACACACATACACCGCAGGGGTCCAGGGCATGTGCAGCAGCGCTGACATAACTAGATAACACCCAACGGCAGCCTGAGACCAATAGCCAAAATGCAGCATAAGCACGTCGTGTATGTCCCAGACAATGGATGGCGAGGGCTACCTGAAAGTTATGCTAGTGGCCTGACAGGGAATGTCCGTGTCACGCAAAAGCACAAACATCCCCAAAAGTGGATCCAGACACCAATGGACAGCGGACATAACCACGTCTACATGTGTAGCTGTGAGAGGAACATGTCCACGGTGCATTGTGTCCTGCGGAAACACAATGTTCATGTACATTGGATCACTCTCAAAACTGTGACACATCGGAGTAACCTATAGGACACATGTGCACAATGTACATTCGGCCACCAACAGAAGGTAACATATGGATGCTCGAACATAATTGGGGAGGGGGCCAAACACAGCCCTACAACACAGATAGGCAGGGAAGCGCATACAGAACAATCATGTAGACAGGTAAATAAAAATCAGGAACATACACATTGTGGAAAGGTACACATGCAAGAAGCCCAGATGTCCTGCCCCCAAACACTGAACGACAAATGGAGACACACAGCACATCACATGCATGTGTGTCACAAACCTGTCCAGTGACCCAATGGCAGTGGCTGATCAGCACACCCCCCAACCATACACTGTCCTGCACCAGAGCACACACACAGATGCACAAGATGTGTGCAAGATACACCATGCAGACCCCAAAGATGTGAACAGGTAAAGGCCACATGTGTGACAGATGGAAGCGAAGGGTGAAGGAGCAGTGGTACAAATACATGTGTAGCACCATAGGAGTAGTGGAGAGAAAACAACATATATGTGTCTAGACGTGACGACTGCCATGCAATCCCAAATACCTGGCAACTCACCAGAGCAAACTGGAAGGATGCAGATATGAACACACAATTCCCACATGCAGCACAGCCGCTGACAGCATATTACTGCACACTGGGTGGACCTGGAATGCAGACGCTCATCCTGTGGAGCCAGGAACAGGACAGAAATATGGAGACATTAGCTGGCAGTGCCGCACAATCCGCACACCATCTAACACATGGCTAACCCAGTGACACGTCCCCAGCAAGACCATAACTTACAGGTAAAGATGTCCTCGATCAGCTGTTGCCTGGCTGCCCTCCCCCGCACGTGTGTCACCATGGCCAGGTGCAGGGGGGCACATAGGATCCACCCCAAGATCCTCATTAATTTCGACTGGAACATTGTGCCTGAGAGCAATGTTGTGGAGGATGCAACAGGCTATGATGATCCGTGCCACAGTCAGCGGTCCGTACTGTAAGGCCCCGCCAGTCCTATCCAGACACCTGAAGCGACTTTTGAGAACGCCAAAGGTGCGCTCAATCACTGAGCGACTGGAGGCATGGGCCTCATTGTACCGTACCTCTGCACCTGTCCGAGGGATACGCACAGGGGTGAGCAGCCAGGTGTGACACCCATATCCTGCATCACCTGCAGAACATAATGGTTCAATGTCACATGCATAATGAGAGAACAATGGAATGAGGGACCTAGCAATGCAGAACTGGACAGCCGAGAGGCCATGCTCACAGATATGAGGCAAACGCAGTGAACACAGTGGTAGTGCAGCAGAGGCTGTCACGGGCAGTGGCAACTGACCATGACATGCGGATAGTGGCAGAGCATACCCATGTAACCGTGACACAGGACATGTGCATGAACTGTGGCGACAAAGAGCAGTGGTGGTCGTTGTGCGGCAAGATGATGTACATTGCCAAGTAGCACTTGGGGGTGCAGGGAGGCACAGGTGTGCAGGTAGGTGGATGACCCGATCTGGCGCATACACAGCACAAGGCACTGGGATATATTGCGTGGGTGGTGTGGGGGAAGCAACAGGCGGTGGTGACAGGGGACCCTGAAGACGGCCCACAGGCATGCAGCAGACTGGTGTAATAGGTGAAACGGCCACAGCACAACCATTGTGGAGCCCACAGCATGGCCAGAGAGAGTAGGCCGCGTATACAGGATGACCCCCATGAGGATGGCCCAAGGCCCCCCCCTGGGTGCCTCACCGACAGCCATGCAACATATGGCCTTGCAATGTGACTGACCCCACTGGGAGACATGGGTACAATTGCCAGTGCAGTATGCCCGTGCCCAGATGTGGAGGCCATGGGCAGGTTGCATGTGTAGCTCCCAGGCATGGAGAGGACACAGCATATGCAGCGCGGTCGCTCCTGGACACATCTGATCAGGTAAAAGAAGGAAAAGGCCACAGAGAAATGCAAACCACATGACTGCTGGGACACACATGTGAGACCAAACAACCACACATCTGACAGAGAGAGAAGTGTGTGACAAAACATATGTCTGTGACCAAGACACCAGTCAGCCAGCATGAGGTCGTGGGCCACACCCAACAGTGTGCTGCTACAAATAACGCTACAGGGGCAGGCAAGCAGTGGGAAATGGTGACAATGCAGTATAGACACCCACCTACAGTAGGTGTCTGTCAGATACGCAGAATACTCACCCAGCAGGACGTAGTCACCATATTGACCAGTCTCAAACTGGCCAAACACTGCCGAGTTCTGCAGGATATAGGAGTCATGGGCAGACCCTGGGAAACGCGGAACCACATTCAGGATACGCATAGTAGCATCACAGACAACCTGCACATTGAGGGAATGGAAGTGTTTGCGGTTGCGGTACACAACCTCCCTGTCGGGTGGCGGGACAAGGGCAACATGTGTGCAATCTATAGCGCCCATCACGTGTGGTATTCCAGCGATCCTATGGAATACTTGTGCCAGGGCCGCCCAATGTTGCCTACCATTGGGAATCGCAATGTAATTCCCAACCCGGCTGACCATGGCATGCAGTACCTGTTGGAGACAGCGGGAGAAGGTGGGCCTACTCATCCCACCCACTGCTGCCACCGAGGATTGGAAACAGCCAGAGGCAAAGAAATGTAGGGCAGCCAGGAGCTTGGTCATACCCGGTATAGCATGTGACCAGGCAGTCAGGGGCTCAAGGTCAGGTCTGAGTTCCTGATAGAGCTCCTTAATAGCCCCTGTGTCCAGCCGGTAGAGGGAGAATACCTGGCCCTCCCGCAGGTCCTGGAGCAGGACCCTGGGCCTGTAGAGATGGCCCAAGCGTGGGTGGAGCTCAGCACACCGAAGGCGCCGTTGGTCAGCCACAGCTGCCTGTGCAGGCCCAACAGCTGCAGGCCTGAGTTGCAGTGGCATCCCATCCATGCCCAGGGCCGCTGCCCCTGGAACAACATCTCCCTCCCCTTGGTAAAGCAACTCCACAAGCTCGATCACAGCAACCACTGCACCACCTGCATGTGCAGTATGAGCCATGGTGGACACAGTGTGGAGGATAGCAGGGCTAGATATAGTGGTGTGGGCGGGGATGGACACCACATGGGTGACACTCACCTGGGCAAATAGAAAGATCCAGATCCCAAAAAATAGAAAACATACCTGATTAAAAGTGCAGCGCGCGCTGGGTCACGCGTTCCATAAATGCAGCCGTGGATAATCATCTGCCTTTCACACTCATGTAGGTGATAGCGAGCGATGTCGAAGGGTGTATAGAAACTGCGTATCACACATGCGGCCACGCCCAGACGCCAATACACGAATGACATAGAATGCATGCGCCCATGAGCAGGCAACGTCATACGCAGTGCGACGCGCGTAGCACCGCGTGCAACGACAGCGTGAGGTCGCGTACGTGTGACGTTGTGCAGCAACAGCTAACGCTACAACTACGGTGCAGATAGAAAAAGCATAACCAATATGTGCACATGTGCAGCAGCATTTCACACCACTAAACACCCAAAAAGGGAAGTGTAGGGGGGATCCGTGAACGGACAACTACTGCGGAAACGCACACATATGATGTCACTTCCTGCGCATACCAATGCGCGACTCACGGCGCGTAGCGACGCGCCCACGGCACACGTGGCTGTGCATGTGGGCAATGCCCTGCAAGCCACACCCTAGGATACCCTATATATATGATTGTAACATGATGGCTAACCTCTTTCACTGAGCCATACTCAACAGTATGCATGCAGAGGGGACTGAGGAGATGGACCATGCACAGGACCAGCCCACTCCACAAGGAGCACCAGCCACATCTGAACAGGACCAAGTTGCAGGACCATCTGGGTTGGCGCAGGCTCCAGGTGGCCAACCAGGAGGGTGACCACGCCAGCCGAGGGTTCCTGTCCCTGTGGAAAGCCGTCGCAGGGCCGTACGGTTCAGCCAGCAGGAGAATGACCTCCTGCTGGCAAACATCCTGGACCGATATGACCTGCTCTTCAGCCGTCAGAGCTCAACTTTGACAATTGTGACGCGCACAAGGGCATGGAATGAGGTGCAGGCAGCGGTGGCAGGTGCAGAAGGGCCGCACCGGGACATCGTGAATCTACCCAAATGCTTTTGTGACATCAAGCGCCATGTAAGGGCAGAGCTGGTGAGAGAACAACGTGGGGCACAAGGCACTGGAGGGGGCCCAGTGCACGTGGCCCAAATAACAGACCTGGAGAGACGTCTGGCAGAACGACTTGGGCCCATGTATGTCCACGGATTACCTGCTGCATTGGACACGGCCCACCCACAGGCTGGTAAGATGTATCACAGTGACATGGTGTTCGATGAGGCTGAGGGGGGGGGGCAGTAGTTGGCTGTCCTGGACAAGGGGGGAATAAGGGACACAGAGGGTCCACCCATTCAGGTGCAATGATGAGGGGTGTCTGCCAGTGGGTGGCAGTAGGCAGTGCATGCGGGACTGGGCATGGGTGTCTGAACCCCACTGACAGCAGATGGTGTGTACATGTTGAATGCCACACGTGGCAGGGCTGGCAGTAGCACTAGGGCCACAAGGGTAAGGGTTTGGCCTACCTGGAGACACAATGCACCTGCTTTGGAAATGCTGAGTTGGGTCAAGATGAGGGCAGGGAGAGCCTTGGCAGGGGTGTGCGACCGCACCCAGAGGTGGGGGGGGGGGGGGATCCCGGGGAAGGCAGACCACAGGGAACACTTGCATGGGGTGTGGCCAAACGTAGTGGGCTGCCACAACAGACATGGCCCAGACACACGTGGATCATCATCACACATATGTCTAAGGGAGTATGTGATGGGGTGGGCAGGCAGCGAGACAACCCCTCTGACAGATGTAACCGTGTGGCACCCAGGTGATGTCTGCGCTATCGGACAGGATGGGGAGCCACATGCGGGGACACAGATGGGTCCAGTAAGCCCCGTGGACACAGGGGCCCAGGTCGTGGATGTGGCTGAGGAGGGGCATTCTGCACCCCTGGCTGATGTGGACATGGACGTCCCCAACATATCTGATGGTGACCCAATAGAGTCAACGGCAGGGACAGGGGACGTGCCAGAGGATGATCAAGGTCACCGCCGCAACGAGGCACTGGCTGCGGTTGCAAGCATTATTGCTGAAATGCAGGCCAGCACATCGGCGGCACATCGTGATGCAGAGGGTGAGTGTCCTATGCTGCTATGGTAGATATGGCCCTGATCAGGTGTTGCTGTTTCCCCCAACTCACACGGTACTGTGGCTGTTCCCCACAGGTGTCTGCCATGTACTGCGCTCCGTGGCCCGCAACCAGAGGCGCCATATGAGGATCACAAGGCGCCTGCAGAGGTCGATGTCTGCCCTGGTTGCACATGCTGACCGCATGGCATCAGCATGTGAGCGCATCGCTGAGGCGCATGAGAGACTGGCAGCAGGGAGGAGTGCTGGAGGTCCCCGTGTTCATCAGGCGCAGGCGGAGATGCCGCCAACACAAGCGGCTCCAACAGCAGTGGCTGGATGGCAGATGCCAAGGGGTGGGCGGGGACGCAAAAGGGGTGGCAGGGGAAGGGCAAAATAAAGGGCCACACAGATGGCCATTGACGGTGACCTGTGCTCCCTGTCTCATTTGTGTCATGAAAATCACATCCACACCCCACCCCCATCCCCTGGGCCATGGGAAGGGCACGTCACGCTCCCACTGATGTCAGTCAACATTGCCGCCCCCCCCCCCATCACCCATGTCCACCATGGGTATGCCCACAATACCATTGGCTTAAATGCTCGCCCATCACTCCCATGTCGTGGTGGCGTGCATTGTGTCCTGTGTGGCCAGCCGCACCCCAGGGCCAATATGCTGTGGAACCCCCAGCCACCATTTGGCATGTGTGTTGCTGTAGGTGCACTCAGGGGCGGCCCAAGGGGGTGTGGGGCCATATGCGGAGACTCGGTGCGGGGCCTCATTTGCATAAGTGGCCTTATTTGCATAAATATTTGCAAGATGTTACCATGCACTAACGTTTAGTAAACATGTCTCTTACTGAGGGCATGGATAAGGAAAGACTAAAAGATTACTACAGTGGAGTGGAGGAGTAGCCTAATGGTTGGGGCAAGGTACTTCAGGCTGGAAGGTCGGGGGTTCAAATCCCACTAGAGGACAGCAACCTTGGGCCGGAAGGACTGGGGTTTCTAGTCCCACAGGTGCTCCTTGTGGTCTTGGGCAAGCCACTTAACCCTCCATAGCCCATGTTCCCTGTAAAATAGTTATCTCCAAGTTATAATACCCTGTTCAATGTAATTTCAGTTTGTTCAATGTAAACCGCACTGATGCAGAATAGCGCGGTATATAAGAGAATGTAAATAAATAAAAAAATAAAAAAAATAATATAATCCAGTGCCAACCGCCAGGCACATTAGGAACTACTACAAGCGCTGCCCATTTCGAACCCATAGCAAACCCGCCATATCCTGACAGCGTTACCAGGAATCACAAAGCACCATACCCTACCTATCAAAAGGCAACACTGCAAATATTAAACCAATACATTTCAGTGAATACTGGGGAAAGAGAACAAGTGGCAATGTCAAATAGGAATTACATAAACAGCATACCTCAGCTCAGTTACACGTGCAGAACAAAGACCGTCACCAAACAAGAAATCACAATGTAGGAACAGGAACACAATAATTACATTGGGAACCCCAAAAGCCAAACATGGAATGTACAACAACACTGTAGAAATGAAACTATAGATTAATTTCCTCTTGTACCAAACAAAGCGCAGACGTTAATGATGCACATTTCCCATAGCTTTCATATTCCAGTTAATAAATTCAAAATAATGAGATATCTTCCTACCTTTTGTGCATATTTTTTCAGTTGCAATTGCTCCAGCCACATTCCTCTGGTTTCTTCATGTTTTCTGCTAACTCTCCATCGTCTGCTGTCCATATGTTCTTTCGTCTCTCTGCTTTAACATACTAATCTTTCCCCTTTTGCTCTTTGCTCATTCCACTTTCATCCACACAAATTTTACCCCTCCATCCTCAATCCCCACTTACTCTCCCAATAACCGGCCAATTGTAGCTCTTTCATCCCTCCCACACAAACTATTTTTCCCCTCTCCATTTTACTCTCCCAGCCCCATCCCATTCTAATCCTCCCCCAACATCAGCTCCCTTCTAGTTCCAGTCTCACCCAGCATCCATTCCCTTCTAGTCCCTGCATCAGCCCATTTCCAGTCCTACCCCCCATCAACCCATTTCCGGTCCTAGCTCCCCCATCCATTTTCAGTCAGAGTCCCTTCATCAGCTCATTTCCAATCCTAGCCCCCCATCAGCCCATTTCTAGTCATTTCCTAGCCCCACCATCAGCCCATGTCAAATCCTAGTTCCCATCCACTCAGCCCAATTCCAGTCCAAGCCCCCCCATGAGCCTACTTCCAGTTCTAGCCCCTCCATGTGTCCATTTCATTTCAAGCCCCCACCACAGCCCATTTCCAATCGTAGCTCCCCCAACAGCCCATTTCCAGTACCAGTCCTAGCCCCCCATGAACCCACTTCCAGTCCTAACCCCCCATCACCCCATTTTCAGTTTAAGCACCCTCTATAACACATTACCAGTCCTAACCCATCAGCCCAATTCCACTCTTAACCCCATCAGCCCATTTCCAGTCAGCCCCCCATAGCCCACTGCCAGTCCTAACCCCCCCCCAGCCTACAGCCCATTACCAGTCCTAACCACATCAGCCCACCTCAAGTCCTAACCCCTCCCCATCAGCCCATGTCCTGTCCTAGCCCCCCCATAGCCCATTACCTGTTCTAACCCCCCCGAACAGCTCACAGCCCATTACCAGTCCTAGCCCCCCCAGCCCATTATCTGTCCTAGCTCCCCCGCAGCCCGTTATCAGTCTTAACCCCCCCAGCCCATTACCAGTCGTAACACCCCCCCCCCAGCCCAGCCCAGCCCAGCCCAGCCCCGCCCAGCACCAGTCTTATCCCCCCCCCAGCCCAGCCCAGCCCAGCCCAGCCCCCTCCCCTCCCCTCCATATCGGCTTATGGCAATTTATAATTTAATAAAACCACCTGGCTCTGGCTGCTGCCGCCGCGGCAGCGGCAGAATGGAGTGTCCCGCGGGGCCCCCTCTCCTCGCTGAGCCTCTCTGCAAGGGCTTTCAGATTCGCGAAGGGAGAGGGTCTCCCTCGCGTCTCTGTTAAGCCCGCAGGGGCTAATGGGAAATTTCCCATCAGCACCTCGCGTCTAAAGGGGCAGATGGGAAATTCCCCATTAGCCCCTGCGGGCTTAACAGAGACGCGAGGGAGACCCTCTCCCTTCGCGAATCTGAATGCCCTTGCAGAGAGGCTCAGCGAGGAGAGGGGGCCCCGCGGGACACTCCATTCTGCCGCGGAGGCCGCGGCAGCAGCCAGAGCCAGCTTTTTTTTTTACATATAATTTTAAACATAATGCAGAATGTTCTTTGCGCGGGGCCCCCTAAAACGCGGGGCCCTGTGCAAAGAACATTCTTGCTCAATGTACGGTCCGGCCCTGGGTGCACTGTATGTACTGCATGTGGAGACACCTTTTCTGCTCACACCACCCTGGACATGCACAGTATGTACACTGCACAGGTCATGTACTCTGGTTTACATGCGCCCACACACATCCACCTTGTCCCAAACGTCACACGTGTGCACTGTGGATCCCTGGCACAGGCATGCATGCTCCAGCACCTTTGTGTCAACCCACGGTAATGGCTACCCGTCACCCTGTGCACCAGTGGCCGCTATATATACCTACACCCCCTTCCCACCCATCCTGGCACACCCCAATAACACAGTGGTTTCCCAAAACGACATCCAGCAACTGTCACCTGTCGCACCATCCACACTCCAGCCCACATTATCCGCACACACGCCGCAGTGTGGCATCCTTCTGGCCATCATCCCGCTGAGCCCCTGTCCGCACCCTCTGCTGTGTTCACCCCCCCACCCCCATACCCCTTTCATCGCCCCCACCGATGGGCCAATGTACTCCACCGACAATATGCTCCTGCACCCCCTGGGCCCAGCAGGTTCACCCATAACAACATGCAGCATGTTGGTCGTACGTTTCGCAGCGGAAATATGGACCATTGTGTACCATCCACCATTTCCGCCCTGCATGCTGGTACACGTGCGTGACATATTGACAGTTGTTGCCAGGCCCTACACAGTCACACCTAGCAAAACACGTTCAGCTCCATCCCCCCCCCTCAGGTGTCAGCTTCAGGGGCCCCTGCGGTGCACACTATGCGGTTCCCCCCTCTCCCCACCGCCACGCACACACCTCAGCTGTCCTGCACTTGCCATGACAGGCCAACAATATGGGGTCATGCTGTACAGATCACAAAGGCCACCCGCTCCACACCACCATATGTATCATTGTCACTCTGTGCTGTGTGTACCACAGGGACCCACACATATGCTGTTGCACGTCAGTCATGCACGCCACTCACCACCCCTCTTGGTGGGCCACCCACACAGCAGCGTAGCTGTGACATGTCTGTGGGGGGTGCCCATGCCACATACCTTACCTGTTCGACGTCCACCCTTGGCCCCAATAGTGCCCACTGCCACACCCATCACTCGCACACCACTGTCATCAGGCAATGAGGGACATCTGACCAACAGGTACATATGTTTCAACCAACATTTATAACTCATTTTTATAACATATTTACATTATTTACAGTTACACAGACACGTGACATCCGGCTGACATGGCCCATGCTGTCAGTTGATGGCCGGCATGGCCAAACACGCATGCCACTGCAAATTGCAGTGTCCGCTCCCATCCCTGTGGCCAATGTGGTGGACATTCAATGGCACGGTCCGTCACAGGGTGGGTGTGCCATGTGTCCCCACACATTACACACCCTGGGGACCCCTGTTGGATGGTGGCTGACCGTCTGCAGAACGGCCAGGGCGGTCATCCCGCTCCCGCAGACGGTCAGCCACCATGGACAGGGTTGCCAGCACCTGCCCCTGGATTAGGGCGAACTGCCTCTGGGCTTGTGCCTGGGCATGCACAGCTGCAGCCAGGCGCAGGCCGCACATGCAGCCGCACAGACACACATCTCCCCGTGTATGTGTGGCTGCATGGACAGCAGACCTGCCTGTGGCCATGTGTGGCAGGCACACATCCAGAGGGCCTGCCGCGCCCTGATCATGGGGCAGGTGGCTGGTGCCCCCAGTGCCCTGTGGCGGAGCGTGCCATTGGGGACCTGCCCCCGCCCCACCCTCTCCGCTGGACATCCCCTCCCTCCCCCCTGCCTCCAACACCCTCCCCACAACCCCATCCCCCTCCCCCCTGCCTACCCCTCCCTCTCCCTGCCACCCACCTCCCCCCATTCCTCTTCCCTTCCACTCACATCCCCCCCTCCTCATCCTGCTCCCCAGGCTCCACACAATCAGTCCCCATTCCCCTAGCATCCCCCACATTCCCTCCCATCTGGCCCCCATCATCACCCCCCCTCCCCCTCATCGTGGCGTGGGGATGCGCGCTCATTCCCATCCTCTGCTCCCCGCTCTGGTCCGCCATCCTCATCCATGCGCTGCTCCTGGTCTCCCTCCCGGGCCGCAACATCTGGGGGCCCCTCCAGCCCCTCCTCCACGTTGGCTGCACGTGCATCAGCTGTGGGAGAGATAACACATGTCATCCCCTGGGGAAACATCCTCTTCCCCTGTCACTGTGGACCTGTGGTTCCACCACTCGTTCCCCTACATGTCCATGTCGCGGTACTCACCATTCTGCTGTGCCATCCTCTCGCGCTGCACCCTGGCAACGAAGCGGGGGTACCGGGCCCTCAGCTCGCGAGCCTTCTTTCGAAGGTCCTCCACCTGTAGGGGTGACAACGAACATTGCCCTTAGCTAACCGTGGGGACACATGGTGGGTCCCTGCCTCTGCATCTACCACTCTCATTGCATACAACAAGTGCCTGCCCCTATTGGGTGGGCGCTCATGCCCCCTTGCGTTAACGTGTGACAGCCCCATGTGTGGGCCACACACACATCACCCTGGTCGGTGCACCATGTGCACTGTATGTGCGGCCCACGTACATAACACATCACAGCTGTGTGTGCCACCTACACACATCTGCATGTGCCAATCAGCCACTTTTTGGGTGGGAGGTTGTCACCTACAGTCCTCACTAGGATGCCCTTAGGCTGTGGTTTTTCCTTTGTGATCCCATACAGGGCCTGTTTCCCAGGGAACAGGGTCAGTGCAGGGGACCCCTTTAGGGGCCTACATCTGCTTGGAGCTGGGGATTGTCTTTTGTAATCACACAAGGCACCAGCAGACAGTGGGCAGGGTGGGGGAGAGATGCCCTCATTTGGGGCCTACATCTGCTTGGAGCTGGGGATTGTCTTTTGTAATCACACAGTGCACCAGCAGACAGTGGGCAGGGTGGAGGAGGGATGCCCTCATGTGGGGCCTATATCTGCTTGGAGCTGGGGTTTGTGTTTTGTAATCACACAGGGCACCAGCAGACAGTGGGCAGGGTGGGGAGAGATGCCCTCATTTGGGGCCTACATCTGCTTGGAGCTGGGGATTGTCTTTTGTAATCACACAAGGCAGCAGCAGACAGTGGGCAGGGTGGAGGGGGGATGCCCTCATGTGGGGCCTATATCTGCTTGGAGCTGGGGTTTGTATTCTTTATTCACACAGTGCACAAGCAGACAGTGGGCAGGGTGGGGGAGAGATGCCCTCATTTGGGGCCTACATCTGCTTGGAGCTGGGGATTGTGTTTTGTGATCACAGAAGGCACCAGCAGACAGTGGGCAGGGTGGAGGGGGGATGCCCTTATGTGGGGCCTATATCTGCTTGGAGCTGGGGTTGGTATTCTTTATTCACACAGTGCACCAGCAGACAGTGGGCAGGGTGGGGGAGAGATGCCCTCATGTGGGGCCTACATCTGCTTGGAGCTGGGGATTGTGTTTTGTGATCACAGAAGGCACCAGCAGACAGTGGGCAGGGTGGAGGGGGATGCCCTCATGTGGGGCCTATATCTGCTTGGAGCTGGGGTTTGTATTCTTTATTCACACAGTGCACCAGCAGACAGTGGGCAGGGTGGGGGAGAGATACCCTCATTTGGGGCCTACATCTGTTTGGAGCTGGGGATTGTCTTTTGTAATCACACAGGGCACCAGCAGACAGTGGGCAGGGTGGGGGAGAGATGCCCTCATTTGGGGCCTACATCTGCTTGGAGCTGGGGATTGTCTTTTGTAATCACACAAGGCACCAGCAGACAGTGGGCAGGGTGGGGGAGATATTCCCTCATTTGGGGCCTACATCTGCTTGGAGCTGGGGATTGTCTTTTGTAATCACACAGGGCACCAGCAGACAGTGGGCAGGGTGGGGGAGAGATGCCCTCATTAGGGGCCTACATCTGCTTGGAGCTGGGGATTGTCTTTTGTAATCACACAAGGCACCAGCAGACAGTGGGCAGGGTGGGGGAGAGATGCCCTCATTTGGGGCCTACATCTGCTTGGAGCTGGGGATTGTCTTTTGTAATCACACAGTGCACCAGCAGACAGTGGGCAGGGTGGAGGAGGGATGCCCTCATGTGGGGCCTATATCTGCTTGGAGCTGGGGTTTGTGTTTTGTAATCACACAGGGCACCAGCAGACAGTGGGCAGGGTGGGGGAGAGATGCCCTCATTTGGGGCCTACATCTGCTTGGAGCTGGGGATTGTCTTTTGTAATCACACAAGGCACCAGCAGACAGTGGGCAGGGTGGAGGGGGGATGCCCTCATGTGGGGCCTATATCTGCTTGGAGCTGGGGTTTGTATTCTTTATTCACACAGTGCACCAGCAGACAGTGGGCAGGGTGGGGGAGAGATGCCCTCATTTGGGGCCTACATCTGCTTGGAGCTGGGGATTGTCTTTTGTAATCACACAGTGCACCAGCAGACAGTGGGCAGGGTGGAGGGGGGATGCCCTCATGTGGGGCCTATATCTGCTTGGAGCTGGGGTTTGTGTTTTGTAATCACACAGGGCACCAGCAGACAGTGGGCAGGGTGGGGGAGAGATGCCCTCATTTGGGGCCTACATCTGCTTGGAGCTGGGGATTGTCTTTTGTAATCACACAGGGCACCAGCAGACAGTGGGCAGGGTGGGGGAGAGATGCCCTCATTTGGGGCCTACATCTGCTTGGAGCTGGGGATTGTCTTTTGTAATCACACAAGGCACCAGCAGACAGTGGGCAAGGTGGAGGGGGGATGCCCTCATGTGGGGCCTATATCTGCTTGGAGCTGGGGTTTGTATTCTTTATTCACACAGTGCACCAGCAGACAGTGGGCAGGGTGGGGGAGAGATGCCCTCATTTGGGGCCTACATCTGCTTGGAGCTGGGGATTGTCTTTTGTAATCACACAGTGCACCAGCAGACAGTGGGCAGGGTGGAGGGGGGATGCCCTCATGTGGGGCCTATATCTGCTTGGAGCTGGGGTTTGTGTTTTGTAATCACACAGGGCACCAGCAGACAGTGGGCAGGGTGGGGGAGAGATGCCCTCATTTGGGGCCTACATCTGCTTGGAGCTGGGGATTGTCTTTTGTAATCACACAGGGCACCAGCAGACAGTGGGCAGGGTGGGGGAGAGATGCCCTCATTTGGGGCCTACATCTGCTTGGAGCTGGTGATTGTCTTTTGTAATCACACAAGGCACCAGCAGACAGTGGGCAAGGTGGAGGGGGGATGCCCTCATGTGGGGCCTATATCTGCTTGGAGCTGGGGTTTGTATTCTTTATTCACACAGTGCACCAGCAGACAGTGGGCAGGGTGGGGGAGAGATGCCCTCATTTGGGGCCTACATCTGCTTGGAGCTGGGGATTGTCTTTTGTAATCACACAAGGCACCAGCAGACAGTGGGCAGGCTGGGGGAGGGATGCCCTCATTTGGGGCTTGCAGCATCAGAGGATGCATTTTGCAAATGTGTTGGTTAACGGAGACATGGTGCAGACCCCCTTCCTTTCCTGTTGGCCTGAGAGGTGGGACTGGGGTATCTTGTGGATGGGGGACATCCCTGGCCTGCAAAGGCACCCTATACCATACCTCTGTGATCTGTGGTGCTGCTCTGCCATGGTTGCTGCTACCCCCTTGGGGCAGGGGTGCCTTTTTCAGGGGTGTGTGGCAGACTTTGCTAGCCACAGGATGTGTCAGCACCTGCTATTTCCTGTCAGTGCATTGTGTATTTGTGCTGACGTTACTGGGTATGTTTTGTTTTGTCTCATCATTTGGGGGACTTGTCCCCATGCACTTACCTCACGTGGGTAGTCTGAGCTCCTGTTGTATCTATGGGCCAGGCGGTCCCAGGCCCTCCTGACCCTTGCCAGGTTCTGCCTCCTGGATGAGCCAGGGAAGAGCCTCTGCTGGCGGAGGCAGAACAGCTCTGTGAGCAGGTATATGTCACGCTGGCTGAAGGGAGGCTTTCTCGACATAGATGCCATTTCTTCTAAATGCCTTTGCTGCTCAGCCACGTGCGTTGCGGGGTGCGTAGCCACGTGCGTTGCTGGGGGTGTGGCCATGTGCGTTACTGTGGGCGTACGTGCGTGCGTTGCTGCGGACGTACATCGTAGGAAGATGTACAGAGACAGAGCTCTAACACAGAGCTGTAGCACAATGGTTAGTGTACTGACCACTGTTACAGGCAGCATGGGTTCGAGTCCCCAGTGTGCTGTGAGAGGGCATGTTTTCCTTTACGTCGAGTACTCCATACAGAAACATACCCTCGCAGTATGTGTAACACTGTACGTTGGGCGTGCGTAGCGACGCGCGTACAATCGTGCGTGGGTATGTGTGTTTTTACCTGTGTGGGTATCATATATGACAGACTCGGTAGGGTGTCCTGCACCTATGCACAGTGCTAACAGATGTACGTGGGATGGCCTATGGATTATCAAAGCCTGTGAGCAGGCACTGGATTCCCCCAGGGTTGGGTTGCGCCAGTCACACCCATGATGCACTGCACATGCAAATCAGCTGTCCACAGATAGACACAAGATGGGGAATGCACACCCACAGCACCTCGGCCTGGTAGGGGGGAGGCGACAATGTGCACCCCTACAGCACCTCGGCCTGTTAGGGGGTACTGACCGTGTGTTGTACCGGCACAGGGTAGCCACACACCGTCACAGCGTGCGGGTACTGTGCTCACCCTGAGGGTGCAGTGAGGCGCCAAGCACCAGGTCCACAGCAACGTCCATGGCTGAAAGAGGCCATGGTGCAGGTCCACAGCAGTGTTATAGTGTGAGACAGGTAGTTTCTGCAGTAACACCTTGGACATCTCTGTCTGTATCAGTCAGGTGTAGCCCCCATGCACCACCCCCTCCCCCAGGGCAGCAAACAGGGTCTCCTATCAAAAGATACAACATATACCTCCCTGCAAGGTGGACATAGAGGGGGAACATCAACCCCAGTCCTGCTGAAGGACACACACCCCACAGAGCAGTCAATGCAGCTCTGTACACATCCAGAACACAATAGCAGACAGACATTAGGCCTAGATATGGCATGCTGCACCCCACCACTATCTGATATTCCCCTGGTGCAAGCCATCAGCCACTGCACCCTGCAAGCCACTCCATCACAACACATACCAGCTGCAAATAGTCTGCTAGTGCCCAGTGGAGATACCTGCACCCAGAACTGGGATATCAGCATACACAGTTAAAACAGTGACAGGGCCCCAAAAGGCAACCCATATATATCACATGAGAGAAATACTAGATAGCACTATGGGGGTGCCTAGCCATGCTGTGGTCACTGCACAGTCAGGGTGAGAGTGATCTCTCAGCAGCACATACTGAGGTCACCCTGTCTGTGTAGGTGGTGGCCGGCCACTACAATGTGCCTGTCACTGCCCTATGCCCTGTGCAGATGCGCCCTGGCCAGGCCACCCTGTCCGGCCTCTACCCATGGTACCTTGCTCCTCATTATGCACATTGGCAGCCCAATTCTGGCAACATTGCTGGCATTGTGGCCTGTGGAAGGTGTTTGCAGCCACCACACACTGGATAGACAGACAACCATCCCCACACCGATGTCAGCATTGTGCTACTATAGAGGTGGTCAGCAGCCATACACACCACACCAGTCCTGGGCATAGTACAGGCATGGATATGGTACACAAGACTGTTGGGGGGTCACTCCCCAGGGTGGTGAACACTGTCAGAGACCAGACCTGCAGCACACACCGCAGACATCAGAATGATTGTTATGGTGGAGCTCAATGAGCAAAATGTGCTTAACAGAGGAATTGATATCTGCCAGTTCTCATAGCAAACGTTTGATAGCTGTGTACCATATACCCAGGTGTAGGGTGGCATTGCTAAGGTATGCAACTGCTAGTATTGGGAGATACAGGCAGGACCCAATTTCTTGCCTCTCCAGGTGGCATTGGCCAATGAGGCCTGTGGGTGGGTGTGTGGCCCTGTTGGCTGCTGCTTTACGGCAGAGTTCCCCAACTCCAGTCCTGGTGTTCCAAACACTGTTCGGGTTTTCATGCTGTCCCTCATAAATATGCATGAGCTACATCTGCATAACATGGGGGTGGTGCATAGCTATGCAGCACAGGCATCTTTATTGGAGGCAGCATGAAACCGGAATGTTGTGTGGCCCTCCAGGACTACATTTGCGAAACTCTGCTTTACGGTAATGTGCCTGTTTCTGGTGTGGTAAAATATAGGCCATGCGTATGTTCTCTGCAATAAAGGTGTGTCTTTACTATCAATGTTTAGTGGTGGGTAAAGCTATGGGGACTGGGTTGGCAGGAGCCCCAGCTGGGATTTGAACCTGTGACCCTCTGGTCTTACAGGCACTGGCTGTGTCTGTTGCACCACACTGTAGCCACAGAGACAGTGCAGTCCCTGGAGTTAGTTAAACCGGCCTGACGAGTCAGAAACCCTGCTCTGCAACAGGTTTATTGTGACCTCATTTACCTTGTATGCAGACAACGGTGCACATAAACCTCAGAGAATACCTCACAAAAGGGGCACACACCCATAACCAAGCTGGGCAACAATGATATCATTGGGAAACATTACACAACACTCCCAGGACAATCCATTACAATGAAATGATATTTAAAAGGGTCTGTGACGCGTAGACCCTTCCACACATCATTTCTTTTTTATTTGGTGCTTTCCAGGCAGTGTTGTTCCTTGTTGCCCATTGCTATCACTGTTGCCCAGCTGTATTATGCTTTTTAAAATGTTTCCTGTGGTCATTTTTAACGTTTTATGTGCTATTTTGTTCAGTGCACATGTATCACACTGCTCACGTTTTGTGTGTTTCCCCGGTTTTTTTCTGTACATTGCTGACGGATATGGTTTATCTTCCCTTTAAATGCCTTTAACGGCAGGTTTTCATTCGCGTTGGAATTGAGCTCAGAATTACAGCACGTTAGTGAGGGGGAGCCTCTCCACGCCCTCTCTCCGCCCATTGACCCCTTCTCTCCGCCCACTCTCCACCTTCTGCGCTGTTTTAACGCGCCGCGGGGCTTTACGATCGTTAAGCGCGGTTTCCGCGCGTAGTACGACGTTACCGGTCGTTGGCGCGTGTTTACGCACGTTACACTGCACTTACGGTCGTTAACATCATACTACGCGCGTTATTCACGTTTAGTAAACATACCCCTAAGTCTCTTATCCAAGGTGATCAAGCACATGTGAAACCCCGTTGACAATCGGAGAAACTCTTTTCTCTGTTTCCTTCTCACTGGCAGATTCCTTCATATTTTGGTCAAATCTGACCATTTTGCAGTTTGACAGAGGAGCAGCACAAGTTGAATTTCCTTCTGAGCTAACACTGAGAACCTTGAGAATGCAGCTAGGGCGTCAAACCTTTGAGTGTTAAACCTTTCTGTGATAATGGGTGTTAAATCACTTGACTTGTTTAAAAAATATTTTTCTGAAAATGTAAAAGTTGCGCAGGAGTTGATGCTCCTGATTTCTAGGGTATTTTATCTTCCCACGGGAAAAAAGGAGCCAGGTCTTCCTGAATCAGAAGGCATGGATGTTTTGAATGTGACGGACTTATTGCAGTCTCCTGTTGATACATTGCTACTAAACTTTCCACTTTACTAGTCACCTGTGCTTTGGCTTCTGACCGTGACTGGATATTGAGATTGTATTTTCAGAAGTGTGCTAACCCTTTTTATGGGTTAAAGGATCTTATGTTTCCCAATTTAACTAGGGACACTCAGAAGCAGAGGAAACAATTCCTTTTGTTGAAGCTAGGTATATTGCGATTGGGGGTGAGTTTTTTATCTTCGCTTCCCGTGTAAATGCATAATTATGTTTCAAAAATAGCAATATATTTTTTTCAATCCACGGATCTTTCGGCCTTCTTGAGTGCAAGTGTTCCAGTTATGTCTTTGCAATCTGCTGACAAGGGGTAAGAGGTCCGTGTAGGAATTTATGCCTTGATGCTCTCAGCTAGGTTTGGATTTTCTTCTTTTTCTTATGTGTTTGTTTCTCTTTTGGATCTGTTTTCCTCAGACCAATTCTATCAATGTTCTCCACATTTGTTATGTAATATTGTGGACTATAGGTGTTTTGTTCTGTTATTGTTTTGCTTAAATTTGCCTTTGGAATGTTTCTGGAAAAGATACCTTTCTGTACAGGTTTTATCTTGAAACATTTGTTAAAAATATAAATTTTAAAAAAGTGAGAAGTTCTCCAATGTTCTGTAGGACTACATGCACTGCACTCCAGTCTACAGCATACCTCTGAACGCAGCCTCTGGTTTCCTCAGGGGAGTGTTCTATAAAAAAAGAAGAGAGTTAGTTACCACCATAGTTCATGAAAACATTTTAAAATACTGAAAATGAGAATGGCAAGAGCTCACCATGGGTAGTCATACACCACACCGCACCGCATTCTGTATACATACTCATGCATATATGATGACAGTTCTTCAATAAAAACCAGTGCCACTCTGTGTACATTTAAACCAATCAGCACCACAGTTTGCCAACAAAAAACTAATTTCTGCTTTTGTCTGCGAAGTTTCCTAATGGGATTTCCCCCTTGTTCCAAATTAAGGGATATGTTTAACCAATCCCAGGGGGGAGTGAGTGCGAGGGAGGAGTAGCCTAGTGGTTGGGGCAAGGTACTTCAGGCCGGAAGGTCAGGGGTTCAAATCCCACTAGAGGACAGCAACCTTGGGCTGGAAGAACTGGGGTTTCTAGTCCCACAGATGCTCCCTGTGGTCTTGGGCAAGCCACTTAACCCTCCATTGCCCATGTTCCCTGTAAGTATTAGTGTATGTGTCTCATATCCCCGTGTGTTAAATGTATCCCCCAATTGTGTTGTGACCACTTTGATTGAAGGATAAGGCGGTATACAAAACTGTCTAAATAAATATGTTTACAAAAGGGTGTTAAGGGAGCAAGTGTGCTGTTAATGCCTGTTATTGGCACACTTAACACTGCAAAAAGCTGTATTAATAAGCATTAAAGGCTCTTGCAGCATTAAGGGAACAGTAGGTGGAGAGTGGGTGTTAACGGGGTGGAGAGTGGGCATTGACAGCAGGTGCTCCCTGTTGCAGAGTGAGTGTTAGAGCCCTTTAATGCTGTGAACCCTAATGACAAGTAAAACCTTATGGAAAGAGTGTATTTTGTGGGGATAGAGCCTATTTTATCGTCTGCAATGTGATGCACAGACAGGGGAGCACAAGATAATGATAGTAGTGCTCCATTAGCAGCAACAGCATAGTGGCTAAGTATTTTTATTTTATTTATTTATTTACATTCTCTTATATACCGCGCTATTCTGCATCAGTGCGGTTTACATTGAACAAACTGAAATTACATTGAATAGGGCATTATAACTTGGAGATAACTATTTTTTTTTACAGGGAACATGGGCTATGAAAGGGCAACATGTTGATGCTGCAAATGGGCAAAGGAGGTGGCATGTTAGTCATGCAGTGGGGAATGCTGGTGCGCAAGGCCAAACAGGCAGCTGCCCAGGTGGCACATGTGATGTCCGTCATAGTAACATAGTATATGACGGCAGATAAAGACCAATATGGTCTATCTAGTCTGCTCGGCAAGGCATCAAGAGTAGGTGCACCTGCCACTCCGTGCAGGTCACCCCTCCCCATGCCTTTCTTTAGGGGTGTACCCATCACTCTGTGTAGGTCTCCCCTATTTGTTGAGATATAAGAGATGTTTATTTTGATTTTATCCTATTGCTATAAAGGGATCCACTCTGTCTGTCCCATGCCATTTTGAATCCTGTCATTGTATTTGCCTCTACCAATTCCATTGGAAAAACATTCCAAGCATCCACCACCCTTTCAGTGAAAAAGTATTTCCTGACATTGCCTTTCAGTTTACCCCCTTGCAGCTTCATGTTATACCCTCTAGTTTTACAGCTTCCCTGTCTGTGGAAGAGGTTTGTTTGTTTATTTATACTCTTTAAGTATTTAAAGGTCTGAATCATATCTCCCCTGTTCTTCCTCTCCTCCAGAGCATACATAGTTAGGTCTTCAAGTCTCTTGTCGTACGTCTTCTGATGCAGGCTCCAAATCATTTTGGTCGCCTTCCTCTGAACTGCTTCCAGTCTTTTTACATCCTTTGCGAGATATAGTTTCCAAAACTGAACACAATAATCCAAGTGAGGCCTCACCAGTGACTTATACAGTGGCATTAGTACCTCTTCCTTTCTGCTAATTCCTCTTTGTATGCAACCCAACATCCTCCTGGCTTTTGCCATTGCCTTGTCGCACTGTTTTGCCACCTTGAGATCCTCAGAAATAATCACACCAAAGTCCTTCTCCTGGTCCAGGCACACCAACCTCTCTCCCCCTATCGCATACAATTCCCTTGGATTTCTGCTTCCTAAGTGCATGACACTGCACTTCTTCACATTAAATCTTTACTGCCAATCATTAGACCATTCTTTCAGCTTTTGTAGATTTTTCCTCATGTTATCCACTCCCTCAGGGGAGTCCACGTTTGCAAATTTTCATGTCATCTGCAAAAAGAGAGACTGTTCCATTCAGTCCTTCAGCAATATCACTCATAAATGCATTGAACAGTACCAGTCCCAGGACAGAACACCAGGGCACACCACTAATCACCTTCCTTTCATCCGAGTGAGTTCTGTTTACCATCACCTTCTGTCGCCTGTCAGTCAACCAATTTCTGATCCAATTCGCCACCTTGGGACATGTCCCCAAGCCTCCTATAAGGAACAGTATCAGAAGCTTTGCTGAAATCTAGGTAGATCACATCCATTGCATGCCCTTGATCTAGTTCTCTGGTAATCCAGACAAAGAACTCAATCAGATTTGTTTGGCAAGATCATCCTTTGGTAAAACCATGTTGTCTCGGATCATGCAACTTGTTGGTTTTGAGAAAGTCTATTATTCGCTCTCTCAGGAGCGCCTCCATTACTTTTCCCACTACTGAGGTAAGGCTTACTGGCCTGTAGTTTGTCACTTCTTCCCAATTATCATTTTTGTGAAGAAGTACCACATCAACCCTTCTCCAGTCCTGTGGAACCTCTCCTGTCTCCAAGGATCTATTAAAAACATCCTAAAGGAAGGATGACGGCAGAGGAGAGGGTGGTATGGGATGGCAGCACCAATATGCCATAGGTGCCACCCCCAACATATTTGTACTGTGTGGTAAAATGTGTGTCAGTGCCACGTGAAAGCCTGATTCCAGACATGTGGATCTCACACCTGTCCCAGCCACACAACCATCATACAACACCCCAGCCAATTTAAACTGGGCAAATTGGACATGTACAGACATGAGGTGATATTTGCAGGGGGCTATCCGAGGGGTAGGATGTGTCCACAGAGATGTGATGGAGCCAAAACTGTGCAGTCACAGTCATGATGTCATATATGGCTCATGTCTCACATGTAGGTTACAGCTGTATGCATGTAACTGGCTGTTAGTATACCACTGTATCAGTGCATTCACATCAGGGTACATCTTAATGTCTGATGATAAACAGGGACTGTATGGACCTGCAGTCAGCTGAGCTACTGGTGGGATAAGTGACCTGCTCAAGATCACAAGGAGGTGTTGCCAGTCTATGAAGGTTGTGGCAGACATAAAATGTGACAGTAACACATTTCAAAATGTTACATAAGAAGTGCCAGTAGGCCTCAAACCCTGATATCCTAGTCCCCAAGCCATTGCCATGACCATTATACCATGCCTCCAAGTAGGGGGTCTGACATCTGCAGGGTGAATATGTCTGACCCCCTGCACTGGGCTGCAGCAGAGCCAATAAAATCATGTTCTCAGAAGAGCATGAGGGGGAATAGCATGTTTGCTGACCCAAAGTGTGGCCAGAACACAAAACAAAGTAGAAGGATGTGTGTCTGCAAGCCACAGCAGAGTCTGGACTGCTACAGGCAGGGAAATGACCTGAGTACCACACAGGCTCAAAAGAAACAAGTGGAAATCAAACCCTTGCTTCTGCTTAGGGAGGGGGGCACATTGCACTAACCAGCAGGCTGCACCTCCACACTTCTCTATCCAGTAATGTTTGGATTCAAAGAGACTGAAGGTCACTGACTAAACTCTGCTGTGTGTGTCGGTATAGGTTAGCCCTTCCAGTACCCATGAGGCACTGCACACTTGGAACAGCAGTCTGCAACTGATCACAAAATGGAGAATACATTGATCCATCACATCAACTTAGTAAGGTGTGCTGACAGGGTGTGCTATAAGCACATAGCAGCTACAAACCATGCTATTGAGCAGTTTCAGTGGTCACCCAATGGTGAGGATGGGTTCCCAGCACCTGGTCCCCAGAGCTTACACTGTTAAAGATGGTCTCTGTCGGCTATGCCACAGGTCCACATCACTGCCAAAGGTGTGGCAGGTATTGTCTGCAATATGCTATGCTAGTCTCCTTATTTCCTGCACAATTGCAGAATGCTGAAGGTGCCTGTCATATCTGAGCCCTGCCCCTATTGGGCAGAAATCTTCCTAGAACAATGCTTGTCAGTGCCCCATATTGCAGCAGCTAATACCAGGGATGCCAAAAAGCTTGCAAGGAGCTGCTGCTACTGTCCTGTTGTTTCTACCATGAGAACAGTGAACAGACCAGGAACAACTGCTGTCACAACCATCTAGGCCTACAAATCTACCACAGCAAACTGCACCTGCTGCCTATCATAGAGCAGTTTCAGCCAACCACATACCAACAATGACCAGTCAGCACACAAAGCAACAATGTACACTGGTTCAGGACAAACTGCATTGCTACCCAGCATTTAGCACAGTGATTTGCTCTCAGGATAGAAACAGCACCCACATCACTAGAACTAAGTACTGTATGCTACTATGTGGATACATAACTGTGCCATGGTCACAGCTTAATCAAAGTGAGAGTACCCTTGCTGAGTGAACTGCTGTGGCCACCCAAGCCATGCACATGGCAGATGGGCACTACAAAGTCTCAGCCATTGCCCCTACTCCGATGCAGACATATCCTGGGTAAACCGCTCTGTTTCAGGCCATACCCACAATCCTCTGCTTCTCATTATGCAAATTTGCAGGCTAACACTGGGAACAGCCTAGGGCTAGGCAATGCGAGGCTCAGTGTGGTAAAGAAGTCCAAAGAACTCTGGAGAGACATATACAGTACATACATACACACACACACATTGCTACGCTGTGCAAAATTGGGGATAGTTGGCATTCCCACCTGCCACTTTGGTCTCCATATCAGCCCAAGCATTGTTAAGGTGTGCTTATTGTGCAGAAACTAGTAGCGCTCTCTGACATTCACACCCACTCAGTGTGCAGGTGCTATCAGCCTGCCTTAGCATCCAGCTATGGATAATGGAGCCCGTCTGTGTGGCCAATGGGTGTTTATACCCTTGCTGGCTGATTCATTAGCACCATCAATATAGTGTCCTTTCATATTTCATCACTATGTGGTTGCTGCTAATGGAGCACAACTATCACTATATTGGGCTCCCCTGTCTGTGCATCACATTGCAGATGTTTAAATAGGAACAGTCTCCTCAAAATACCCCTTTCCATGAGGTTTTACTTGGCGTTAGGGTTCCCAGTGTTAAAGGGTGCTAATGCAACAGGCATTAAGGGAGTACCCACTGTCAATGCCCACTCTCTGCTCCGTTAACGTCCACTCTCTACCTACTGTTCCCTTAACACTGCAGGAGCCTTTAATGCTCATTAATGCAGCTTTTTTGTAGCATTAAGTGCACAAAGGTGTCAATAATAGGCATTAACATTAACATTTTCTCTTTATCAAATATCTCACTGACTGCCCTGAACCCCAGCTACACTAGAATAGTGCATCCCCAAGTATGTACAACACCCAACAATATCCGTTCTCATTTCATCTGCATATGTATATAGTTTACCCTGTTCAATTCATCTGCATATGTATATAGTTTACCCTGTTCTCCAAGTTCCATTTCCTGTTCAATGTAATGACCAGACATTTGTTTATTGTCGGATTTTGTTGTTCTATGTAAACCGCGCTGATCGCAAATAGTGTGGTATATAAGAAATGTAAATAAATAAATAAAATAAATTAATGGCACACTTACTCCCTTAACGCCCTTTAGAAAACATACCCCTAGTGTGGGAATCATCCCATGCTGTCATGGCCCCATGCTACCTGGTAACACATGTCTCTAGCATGCCTTCAATGAACCCCAGAATAGACTCTGCCAGCTAGCACCTGTTAGTAAAAGACCCCCTTGGTAATTCCAATATCCAAAAATGAATTTGAAAATTATTCCACCTGGTATTTTTTAGGAAGTTAGTTAAAGCATGGTTATTTTCACTGGTTGGATTCTAAGGGGTATGTTTACTAAAACCCCGCTAATGTGCGGGCCACGCTAGTGTGCGGGTGCCATATAAGGAGTGGGCGTTTCTTTCTGAAAAAGAAAAACCAGGATTTAAATATGCAGTAAGGTGCGCGGCGCCCATGTGCGCCCCGCACATTAGCGCATGAGAAAGCGGCGCGGGAGGCATAAGTGGCGCGCTGATGTGCAAGCAGAAAAACAGAGCCACAGCATGATGGTTAAGACACTGACCAATAGTGCAGGGATCAGGGGTTCAATCCCCCACAGTACCCAACAAAGACGGCTGGCTGAGGCATTACTTTAGGAGCCAGATTAATATTGGGCGGCATAAGGCGGCGCACTGATGGGCATAAGGCAGTGCACTATTGCTTTAGGAGGCATTTTAATATTGGGCGGCATAAGGCGACGCGCTGATGTGCAAGCACAGGAACAGAACCACAACACAATGGTTAAGATACTGACCAATGGTGCAGGGATCAGGGGTTCAATCCCCCACAGTGCCCAATGAACAAGGCTGGCTGAGGCATTACACATTATGGGGAAGATTGCTTTAGGAGGCATTTTATTTTTATTTTAATTATCACTACTAGCAAACGCACTCTCAAAGCGTGTTAACATAAGGCTACCTGTGCACTGTCCGCCAAGGCACCCTAGAATGTTGCTTATAGGGTGCTTTATAGGGTGCCGTATGAGGTACCGCAAGGTCAGAGTACTGTTTTTGATGGCAGCACTGTGCAGTTTAGGGAATGAAAAGCATAAGTATGTGCGCTGACAAGCAAAGAGGAGCAGCAGCAGTGGAGCACAATGGCTAAGGCACTGACTGCTGATACAGGGGTCATGAGTTTGCTCCCCAGTGTGCCTAATATGTAAGGATGGCTGAGGCATCAGCTTTGCAATGTACATTTTGTTTCCTGCAGCACTTTATTTTTATTTTATTAATTGCTGCCAGCAAACACGCCCTCACGTGCCGTAATTGAAGGTGCCGTATAAGGCACCCTATAAGGCACTCCATAGGGCACATTATAAAGTGCACTGTCCACCACGGCACCCTAAAATGTCCCCTAAAGGGCACCCTATAAGTTGCGTCACAGGATAATGTATAGTGCACCTTACATGGACGGGAACCATAAGGTGCCCTATAGGGCGCCCTATAAAGCGCCTTCAGAGGCACCTTATGGGTACAGTATGCTGAGGGTGTTTTTGCTGGCAGCAAAAATGTACATTAAAAAGAGATAATGCTTTGGGCAGCCCTACCAAATAACCCCAATGTGGGTTTGAACCCACAACCTCTGGCTTCACAGGCAGAGAAGTAACCATTGGGCTACAGCTACTAGCAAGTCCCAGGCTGGCTGCAGAGAGCCTGCATGTCACCACACAGACAGTCACCAGGATAGGGTTAGCACACCCGTACCCATGATGCACTGCACATGCAAATCAGCTGTCCACAGATAAACACAAGATGGGGAATGCACCCCCACAGCACCTCGGCCTGGTAGGGGGATGTGACCATGTGCACCCCCAAAGCACCTCGGCCTGGTAGGGGGTACTGACCATGTGTTTTACTGGCACAGAGTAGCTACACACCGTCACATTGTGCGGGTACTGTGCTCACCCTGAGGGTGCGGTGAGGTGCCCAGCACCAGGTCCACAGCACCTTCCATGGCTGAATGAGGCCATGCCAGATGTTCAAAGCAGTGTTAAACTGTGAGATAGGCAGTTTCTGCAGAAACACCTTGAATATCTATGTCTGTCTCAGTCAGGTGTAGTCCCCATGGACTCCCAGGTGGGCCATGCACACTCCCCCCCCCCCCATCAACAGATCCACATTCCACCTCCCTGCAATGGTGGCAGTAGAGAGGGCCATCAACCCCAGCCCTGCTGAGGAATAGATACTCTACAGGGCAGTCAATGCAGCTCTGTACACATCCATAACACAATGGCAGACAGACTTTAGGCCTGGATATGCTAAGCTGCACCCCACCACTATCTGATATTCTCCTGCAACAAGCAGCTCCATCAAGACACATACCAGCTGCAAACAGTCTGCTAGCTAGTCCATAGTGCATGTACAGGGTGAGAGTGATCTCCCAGCAGGACATACTGAGGTCACCCTGTCTGTGTAGGTGGTGGCCAGGCACTAAAATGTCCCAGTCACTGCCCTATGCCCTGTGCAGATGCACCCTGGCCAGGCCACCCTGTCCGAGCTATACCCATGGTACCTTGCTCCTCATTATGCACATTGGCAGGCCAATACTGGCAACAGTGCTGGCAGTGTGGGCTGTGGAAGGTGTTTGCAGCCACCACACACTGTCTAGACAGACACACATTCCGACACCTATGCCAGCATTGCGCTACTATAGAGGAGTTCAGCAGCCATGCCCACCACACCAGTCCTGGGCAGAGTACAGGCATGGATATGGTACGCAATACTGTTGGGGGTCACTCCCCGGGGTGGTAAACACTGTCAGAGACCAGACCTGAAGCACACACCGCAGACATCAGAATGATTGTTATGATGGAGCTCAATCAGCAAACTGTGCTTAACGTAGGAATTTCTATCTGCCAGTACTCATAGCAAACGTTTGAGAGCTGTGTACCGTATACCCAGGTGTAGGGTTGCATTGCTAAGGTATGCAAGTGCTAGTATTGGGAGATGCACGCAGGGCCCAATGTCCTGCCTCTCCAGGAGGCATTGGCCAATGGGGCCTGTGGGTGTGGGTGTGGGTGTGTCTGCCCCTGTTGGCTGCTGCTTTATGGCAGAGGTTCCCAACTTCAGTCCTGGTGTGCCAAACACTGTTCGGGTTTTCATGCTGTCCCTCATGAATATGCATGAGCTACATCTGCATACCATGGGGGTGGTGCATAGATATGCAGCACAGGCATCTTTATTAGAGGCAGCATGGAACCTGAATGGTGTGTGGCCCTCTAGGACTGCATTTGGGAGACTCTGCTCTAGGTAATGCGCCTGTTTATGGTGTCTGTGCTCGGTGGGGTAAATATAGGCGTATTAACCATGCGTATGTTCTCAGCAATAAAGGTTTGTCCTTACTATCACGGTTTAGTTGTGGGAAAAATATGTGGACTGGATTGGCAGTAGGCCCAGCTGGGCTTTGAACCTGTGACTTTCTGTTCTTATACACACTGTCTGTGTGCACTGCACCATCATGTTGCCACCAATAGGCTGCATTCCCTGGGGAGTCCATGACTGTACATCCGACAGAGCCTGTCTGTTGCAGTGGACGGTGCCAGCCTGCACACAGCTAGGCCACTGTCTGCTGTGGCTAGCAGCCACTGTCCCCTCCACCACCTATACCCTTCCGCCAACATGCTGACATGTCCTCATCTTGGAAAAAGCATATGACCTGATTGAGTTGTGGCACTCCAGGACTGCATTTGGGGGACTCGGCTGTAGGTAATGCCCATTGTTATGGTGTGTGTGCAGTGTAGGGTAAAATATAGGTGTTTGAACCATGCTTATGTTCTCTGCAATAAAGGAGTGTCTTTACTATCTCTGTTTAGTGGTGGGTAAAATATGGGGATTGGGTTGGCAGGAGCCCCAGCTGGAATTTGAACCTATGACCCTCTGGTCCTACAGGCACTGGCTGTGTCCACTGCACCACAGAGACAGTGCAGTCCCTGGAGATAGGAACCCTGGCTGAACGAGTCAGAAACCCTGCTCTGCACAATTTGACTGTGGGCTCATTCACCTTGTATGGAGACAAAAGGGCAAATAAACCTCAAAAAAGGGGAAAGAAACATAACCAAGCTGGCCAATAGTGATATCAATGGGCAACATTAAAAAACACAGTGAGGTGTGGGCAGCCACAGAACAATGGATAGACATACACACACACATACTCCTATTGCAGCATTGTGCAAAGATAGGAGTGGTTGGCAACCCTACCCACTACACTGGTCCTGATCACAGTGCCAACATTGATAAACTGTGCAGGAGGTAGGAGTAGTGCTCTGGTGATAACTGCAGCTCTGTGCTGGGGCCAACATCCTGACTCTCCATGCAGCTTTGGATTGTGGAGCCTGTGTGAGTGGGTGTTTGTACCCCTGTTCGCCCCTGCTTGGGGCTTTGCACATGTTGATGTTGTATCTGCATTGTAGGGTAAATTATAGGGACATGCTCTGCAGGATCCACAGCTAGGACTTGAACCTGTGACTCTCTGCTTCTGGAAATACTGGCTGTGTGAAATGCACCACACATGCAGAATAGTCCCTGGAGCTACCTGTACTTTTCCTTAGCCAGACCTTTTATGTTGTACTGCACACCACGTACTGGTACAGGGCATGGCCTAGGTCCACTGCAGGCAGGTGCCACTGCCCCCTACAGCACGGGCACACACCCCCCTGCCATGCTGACATGACCATATGCTGTCGGTGCTGGTAGTGCACAGTCCCAGGCCATCCACTGTGTGGGTAGGCGGTTGCCTAGGGAGCAGGGTCTGGGGTGGGGAGGCATACATGGGCATCCTCACATCCGCCCCATCACTGCCTGCCAATATTATGTCCATTCCACTTGGGGGAGGGTTGGCTGGGGTGATGTCAGGTCCGTGCCCTGGCAACTGTTAGCTAGGGTGGACCAGGTAGATGTAGGTAGATTGTGTTTGGCCTTTGTCAGCTGCTGTCTTGCTGATGTCCAGTTTCTATGTTCCTATGTGCCACCTAGGCGACTGCCTAGTCCACCCTGTGCCCAGCTGCCCCCACTACATGTCCCACCTGCAGCCCCCTAAGCCCCATTTGCACCATCACCATAGTGGCCTTTCATACTTGGGCACTATGCTGTTGCTGCAAATGGAGCATTACTATCACTTCTCTTGGGATCCCCGCCTATGCTGTACACTGCTGACACTGAAATGGTTTCTCTCTCTTGCAAGTGTGTGCTAAGGCCAGGTTTTCAGTCGCGGTAAGATTCAGCCCTTCAGTTCCCCGTGTTAGTGTGGAAGGGGCCTCTCCCTGCCCACTCCCCTCCCATTGACTCCTTCTCTCCACCCTCTCTTCACCCTCTGCGGGACTTAACGTGGCCGGGAATGCTAACGTGCATTATGTAATGTTAACGCGCGTTAGGTAACATTAACGTGCATTAACGTAACGTTTATGCATGTTAACGTAACGTTTATACGTGTTAACGTAACGTTTACACACGTTAACATTAGCTAATGCGAGATGCTATGTTAACGTGATTTATTAAACATACCCCTAAATATCTCTTGCTACCCAAATAGCATGGGTTGAGGCAGAAGCTGGGAGGTTCAGGGCCCACCTCTGCACTCATTTTTGGGGCAGAATGTATGATAGGTACCCACATTTTAGTAAAAATATCTCTTAGTGTATGGTAACACAGAAGCGACTTGGTAAAATCAGTCCATAAGGTTAAAGTAGCTTATTTTTCCTGTACATAATTATGCTGCTTTGCAATGCAATGCATGCTGATTCCTGGTGACCCAGCAGCTCCTGGGTTTTCTTGGCAGTGTGACTGAAAGTAGATTGCCAGGCCTTTCTTCCAAGGTAATGGAGGGTTAAGTGACTTGCCGAAGGTCACAAGAAGTGGCAGTGGGAATAGAATCCTGTTTTTTTGGGGCCCGATATTTAGTTGGGTGGTGCTATGTGCCACGTCGGTGCATAGCCCACCTTCTGTGCGTCTAACCCAGATTTTCAATGCCAGAGGACATATGCAGCCCAGACAGTGAAAATCCGGTTATCGCCACACAACCCAGAAACTGCAGGAGCTAGCTGAGTAGCACCGATTTTCAATGCTACATGGTTAGCTCCATCTCCTTAAAGTCAAGTTTTTCCATGCCTCTTTAAGGCACTGAAGGCTAACCGGGTAGCATCAAAAATCACTGCTACCCGGTTAGCGCTTTGCCTCTACCCCCACTCCGCCCTGGAACGCCCCAAATACATCCCGATGCTAAGCAGATAGCTCTGGGTGTGTTAGGGACTTAACATGGATTTTCTAAAGGCACTACCCATGTAGCTGCATTTGGAAAATTCCAGTTAAGGCATTTACATGGGTAACATGGGTTTTTACCTGTGTAACTGCCTTTGAAAATCAGCCCCTTGGTTACCAAGCTAGTACTCTAACCACTAGGCTACTCCTCCACTCCTATGCTGCTTTATGCCTCTATTATACAGTAGTTGATTTTTCCTGTCATTCATGCATTTTTAATGCTGTTGTTAACTGCCGTTGAGTCAGTGCAAACTCATGGCAACCCTCTAGATAGGTCTCCTAAACTGTGTTCGGTTTTCAGTCAGGTGGCTAATTGTTGATAGAGAGGCATCTATAGCTGCTTTTATGGTATCGATCCATCACATTGTTGGCCTTCCTGTTTAATAATAGTTTGAAGTCCTATGAATAATTAAAATAAAATATAGATAGCTTGGGGACTTCAATTAATCTATTTACATGTAAAATGCCAAAAATATATTGCAAGGAAACATATTAATGTGATTAAAAGGAGAAGTATAACACAGAAATACAGAAAATGACAGCAGATCACGACCACATTGCCTATCCAGTTTTCCCATCCATGAGAACCATTAAGTTCTATAATCCTATCCTCAGAGATCCTCACTATTTGTCCCATTCTTTTTTTGAGTTCAGATACAGTTCTTATCTCCTCCACTTCCAAAGGGAAGCTGCTCCATGTATCCACAACCCTTTCTGCAAGGAAATATTTCCTGAGATTACTCTTAACCCCTTTCACCTTCATCTTATGACCCTTCATTCAAGACCTTCCTTTCAACCGGAAGAGGGCCATCTCCTGTGCATTTATTACAGAGAGGTATTTCAATGTCTCTATCATATTACCCCTTCCTCACCTTACCTCCAAAGCATACTTATTGAGATCTTTAAGCTTATCTTCATATGCCTTATGATGAAGACCATTCACCACTTTAGTAGCTGCCCTCGGAATCAACTCCATGTTGTTTATATGCTTTGGGAAGGTGCGGTTTCCAGAATTGTACACAGTACTCCAAATGAGATCTCACTAAAGACTTGTACAAAGGCAATGTCACTATCAGAATGTGGCTATTAAGCTTATTTACTAAGGGCCCTATTTTGATCAAGACATGCAAAGCTGATGTACATGTTCAAAATGTGTACATCAGAAATGAAGACGTGATTCCGAACATGCAAGGTTAGATGTGTAACCGTGGAACAGTTTACAGAGTTGTACGTCTAGCCGGAAAACATGCAACTCCCACATAGCAGTGTTCCGGTCATGTTTAAATAGTACGTCTAGCCTGCAACTTGTCGAAAACATGTTTGTTGTGCTCTCAGTTGTGGTCACATTTAAGTAACACGTGTAAATTGTGACATGCCGAAAACATGTCCAACTGCACAGTTGTCCACGTGCAACAGGAAACAGGATACAGTAATCCCCCCCTCTGCCGCTCAGAGCATCGGAAAATGGCAACCAGGCTGGTGAACTTCTCCGAGGCTGAGACCCATCTACTCTGCAGGATGGTCTTGGAGAAGGAACATGCCCTGCTCCCAATGGGACACAGAAGGCCAGCTCTAGCTGCATCATGCAGGCGCTGGGAAAGAATCAGGACCACCTTGGCACAGTAAGTAGGGCAAAGCAGGAAAGGGAAGAGGCAGGGGAAAAGCATGTGGGGGAAAACAACAGTGCAAAGAGCCAGGAAGTAGCTGCAAAGTGAAATGGCAAAAGGAGCAGGGGTTAAGCTGGACCCACCACACAACCAAATGACAGTAAACACACAAAACAGGGCCCACACAGGAAACAGGCAAACAGAAACACAATAGCCAAGAGGAAAGCAAGATGGAAAAAATGCAGAATGGACAAAAGGGAAAGCACATATGGAAAGGAAACCTGAACACAGTGGAAAAAAACTACTGTGTGCAACAGTGCAGCAACATGGCTCAAACATAGAGACATGGTGCTAGCAGAGACAACTACCCAAACAAAAATAACTTATGTAATAATAAAACAGGATATTTAAACTCATGAGCATAGTACAAAACCCTCAAGAGATTCCAACATCTGTCCATTCACAAAGTTTCCAAGCAGAGGAGAAAAGACCTCAGTAAGGCTATTTCTCCCTTTGTGCAGCAAGAAGACTTGCCTGAAGGGACACCTCCTGTTCCATAAATCAATTTCATTAAATCCATAAGTATTACATTACAAAATATTGAAACCCTGAAAAGTCACAAATCCCAACTTCACGTAAACATCATAATACACAGCCTCAGATACACATAATCCGCAGCAGTAAAATCAAATGAACTACATAGGAGCTATGCTGCAGAGCTAGCATTCCACCATCATCTGGAACAAAATACAGGAGAACGCAGCCGGACACACACTCCAACAACAACCCAGTCCGCTCCTTTATACATAGCTTTCAAGCTGAAGAACAACATCCAGAGCTGCGGGGTGTCTCCAAATGATGTATCAACCTGGGAGGCCTCTCCTGAGGGCATATCACTCAACCTTCACCCTACGAAAATCTCTGTTTCGCATGAACTCCACTTCATCGGGGGTATGGCTTACCCTGTGCACTACACATGGCTGACCTAGGCTGTCCCCACTACCAGCTACCACACCACTCCCCTGAGAGAACCCTGTGCCCGCCCCATGTTCCATGAAGTCTGATACTGTCCACAACAGCAACACCTCCAATGGTAAACTGCTCCATGTAGCCACCACTGTGACCACAAAGAAACAGTCCTGCAGGTGATGTCTGAGTATAAACCCACCATCCCCCTCCCATGACATTGTGCAACTCAGCATGCACAAGCCCTAAAAGGTCACTTCTAGAATGTAAATCATATAAATACTGCAAGGTATATCACTCTACCATTTGTCACACATCACATCAGGTAAACAGTGGATATGGACGGAGAAAAGAGCCTCAGAATCTAAGGAGGTAGAGGCAATGGTAAAAGTCAACTGCAAACCAGACCCAATCCTCCTCAAATCAACAGCTCCACAATACACCTATCAATCGCCTGTGTGATATAATTCCAGTATTTGACAATAGTGATTCCACATCAACAGTATCAGTAGCACCTTCCCCCTGCAAACCCTCAGAGCATAAGACATGTGAGCAAACCAAAAAAGAAGGAATACCTATCTTCCCAAGCCACTGCCCTCTACAAGCCCGCAATCACTGCTGAGGATCCTTGCTGCTGAAAATACTCCTGCTGATACTCCAGCAGCAGGAGTATCATCAGTGACTGGGAGCCTGTAGACAGCGGTGATCTGGGAAGATAGGTGTACCTTTATTTGGTTATTCTCACATGCGATATGCTCTGAGAGTTTGCAGGGGCAGTCACTACTGACAATGCTGATGTGGAATCAATGTTCCAATAAAATGGATTTATATTGAACAGGCGATTGGTAGAAGTATGTTAGAGCTATTGATGTGAGGAGGATCGGGCATGATTTGAAGTAAACATTTACCATTGCCCCTACCTCCTTGGATTCTGAGGCTCTTTTCTCCATCTGTATCCACTGTTTACCTGATGTGAAGTTACAGGCATGGAAATGATCTGAGTAGCACAGTCACTGAAAAAAAAAAAACAGGTGGGACTTAAACCCCTGTCTACTGCTTATGGAGGCATTGCACTAACCATTAGGCTACACCTTTGCTGCTTTAGTTGCTCCTTTGTATGTTCTATATCTCCGTTGCCTCTTAGCTTTTACTAGTTTGTTAAACACTATAGGGTATGTTTACTAAACCGTCTTAATGTGCGCTCTGCCACATTATTGCACGATAAGGCGCCTTATCACGCGATAATGGTGCTTTACCGGGCGATAAGGTGCCTTATCGCGCGGTAACATGCTCAGCGGCGCAAACGAGCGCTGAAGGGAGGAGAAAGGCACCCGGAGGGTGGAGGAAGGTTCCCCAGGGGCGGAGAGAAGGGGTCAATGGGTGGTGAGTGGGAGGGGAGAGGCTCCCCGCACACTAACGCTATGGATTCCGGGGCTGAAAACTAACGCCAGTGAAACCCTCGTGTTAGAACTGATTTAAAGGAAAGAGAAACCATTTCCGTCAGCAATGTACAGCAAAGCCAGGGAAACCTACAAAACGTGATAAGTGTGATACATGTGCATGGAACAAAAGGGCAATTAAACATTGAAAATGACCGTAACGAAATGGGAAAAAAATTAACCAAGCTGGCCAATAGTGATATTAATGGGAAACAGCAAAAAACACTACTGATAAAGCTCCACAAAAAAGATACCAACCTCGGAAGGGCCATGCTCTGTCCCCATACAAGGTGAAAGATCCCACAGTGAAATAGCGTTGATCAGGGCATTCCCTTGGAACTGGACAGGTTACGTATGGCATGCACATGTTCTGCAACAGCAGGGCGGGCATGTCAGAACGGGCAACTGGACAGATGCCGGAAAAGAGGACACAGAGGGCTGCAGGCGGCACATGCTGTGGTGCAGCTGGGCCACAGTGTGGACTAGGCTGATGCCTAGGTGGCCCATAGGAATGCTGAAACTGTACAGCAGCCAAGCAGCAACTGATGAGGGCCCAACACGGGCACGAGTGTGTTTCCCACAGTGTCACAGGGGATAGTACCCAGCAGGTACCCCCAAGGGCACAGAACATTGGCTGGCGGTGCTGGGGGGACACGTGGACAGCTATGCAGGCACCCCTACCCCAGAACCCGCACCATAGGCAGCCACCTACCCACACACTGGATGGCCCGAGACTGCGCACCACCAGCACCACCAGCAAAAGGGCATGTCAGCATGGAGGCAGAGGGGTACTGGTGGTGGAGTGGGCAGTGGCAGCTGCCCACAGCAGACCATGGCCTAGCCCTGTGTAGGTGGGTGCCGTGCATTGCAACAGACAGGCCCTGTCTGACGAACAGTCATGAAATCCCCAGGGAACGCACCATGTCTATGGCAACATAGTGGTGCAGTGCACACAGCCAATGTGTTCAAAAGCAGAAGGTCACAGGTTCAAGCCCCAGCTGTGACTCCTGCCAACCCAGTCCCCATATTTTACCCACTACTAAACCGTGGTAGTAAAGACAGAACCTTTATTGCAAAGAACATAAACATGCCTCAAACGCTTATATTTTACCCTACAGAGCACAGACACCATAAACATGCGCATTACCTAGAGCAGAATCTACCAAATGCAGTCCTGGAGGGCACAAGACCATTCAGGTTCCATGCTGTCTCTAATAAAGATGCCTGTGCTGCATTTCCCTGCGCCGCCCCCATGGTATGCAGATGTATTCATGCATATTCAGTAGGGACAGCATGAAAACCCGAACAGTGTTTGGCCCACCAGGACTGGAGTTGGGAACCTCTGCCTTAGAGCAGAAGCCAACAGGGGCAGAAACACCCGCACCCACAGGCTCCATTATCCAAAACCACATGGAGAGGCAGGAGTTTGGGCCCTGTGTGCATCTCCCAATACTAGCACTTACATACCTTAGCAATGCCACCCTACACCTGGGAATACGGTACACATCTATCAAAAGGTTGCCATGATAACTGGCAGATAGCAATTCCTAAGTTAAGCACAATTTGATGAGTGAGCTGCATCATAGCAACCTTTCTGATGTCTGTGGAGTGTGCTAAGGTCTTGTGTCTGACAGTGTTTACCACCCTGGGGAGTGAATCCTACAGTATTGCGTAACATAGCCATGCCTGCACTGTGCCCAGGACTGGTGTGGTGGCCAGGGCTGCCAAACACCTCTATAGTTGCACAATGCTGGCATATGTGTGGGGAGTGTGTGTCTATCTATCCTGTGTGTGGTGGCTGCCAACACCCTCTTCAGCCCACACTGCTAGCACTGTTGCCAGTATTGGCCTGCCAATGTGCATAATGAGGAGCAAGGTACTGTGGGTATAGCACGGACAGGGCGGCCTGGGCAGGATGCATCTGCACAGGGCATAGGGCACTGGCTGGGACATTGTAGTGCCCGGCCACCACCTGCACAGACAGGGTGGCCACAACATGTCCTGCTGGGAGGTCACTCTCACCCTGACTGAGCAGTGACCACGGCATGGCTAGGATCCCCCATAGTACTATATAGTATTTCTGTCCAGTGATATATGGATTCTTTTTCTGGGGCCCAATCACTGACATATCTGCTTGGTGGGTGTGCTCACATCTCCTCCGGTAACATGCACTATGGACTAACTAGTAGACCGTCTGCAGCTAGTATGTGTATGGCTGGAACACCTTGCAGGGTGCAGCGGCTGGAGACTCACTGTGCTTGTTGCTGGAAAATGTCAGATAGTGGTGGGGGCAGCTGGGTATTTCAAGCCCTACTCTCTGTCTGCTATTACCTTATGAATATGTACTGGACTGCCCTGTAGGTTGTCTGTACCCCAGCTGGACTGAGGTTGATGGTCCTCTCTACTGCCACCATTGCAGGGATGTAGAATGTGGATCTGTTGTTGGCAGATCCTGAGCTCCAGAGGGCAGGTTGGGTGGTACTACATAATCCACCTATGGGTCCAAACACCCCCTTCCCCACTCCCCCCTCCCCCATCCCCCCTCCTCTCCTCCCTCCCTCCCAACCTGTACTACATAATCCACCTATGGGTCCAAACACCCCCTCCCCTCCCCCCCTCCCTCCTCCCTCTCCCCCCCTCCCTCCCCCCCTCCCCCCCTCCCCCCCTCCTTCCTCCTCCTCCTCCTCCCTCCCCCCCTCCCTCCTCCCCCCTCCCCCCACCCCCCACCCCCTCCCTCCCTCCCTCCTCCCTCCCTTCTCCCCCCACCCCCCCACCCCCCCCCCCCCCCCCCTCCCACCCCCCCCCTCCCCCCCTCCCCCCTCCCCCCTTCCCCCTCCCCCCTCCCCCCTCCTTCCTCCTCCTCCTCCTCCCTCCCCCCCTCCCCTCCCCCCACCCCCTCCCTCCTCCCCCTCCCCCCCTCCCCCTCCCCCCCTCCTCCCTCCCCCCCCCTCCCTCCCTCCTCCCCCTCCCCCCCCCTCCCTCCCTCCTCCCTCCCCCCCCCTCCCTCCCTCCTCCCTCCCCTCCTCCCTCCCTCCTCCCCCCTCCCTCCCCCCCTCCCTCCCTCCCCCCCCCCTCCCTTCACCCCTCCCCCACCCCCTCCCTCCCTCCCCCCTCCCTCCCCTCTCTCCTCCCCTCCCCTCCCCCTCCCCTCCTCCTCCTCCCTCCCTCCTCCTCCCCCCTCCCTCCTCCTCCTCCCTCCCTCCTCCCCCCCCCTCCCTCCTCCTCCCTCCCTCCTCCCCCCTCCCTCCATCCATCATGTGGCCATGGCACCCACACAGGATATGCACTATTCTGGGGGCATCATAGTCCACAAGGCCTAGACATGACTGGGATATACAGATGGACACAGGTGGGTCTGAAGGGACTACCTATCACACACTGGCACTAATGGGGACCTGCAGCATAGCCTATCTCAGCTAAGACAGGTGCTGTGGACGTGGTGCTGGGCGCCCCACCTCATCCTCAGGGTGAGCACAGGACCCGCACACTGTGACTGCCTGTAGCTACTCTGTGCCAGTAAAACACATGGTCAGTACCCCCTACCAGGCCTAGGTGCTGTGGGGGTGCATACCCCATCTTGTGATCATCTGTAGACGGCTGCTTTGCATGTGCAGTGCATCATGGGTACGAGTGGATTAACTCTATCCTGGTAGCCACAGCAGACAGTCTGTGTGGTGAGCTGCAGTCCTTCTATAGCCAGCCAGGGGCTTGTTTGCAGCTATAGAGCTGTGGCCCACTGGTTACTTCACTGCCTGTGCAGCTGGAGGTTGTGGGTTTGATTCTACAGTGGGGTTATTTATTAGGGCTGTCTGGGGCAGTTTCCTTTTTAATTTAAATCAGGACTGCCAGCAAAAACACCCTCACGGTGCTGTAATCCTCAGGTGCCTTATAAGGCGCCTTATTGGGCACCTGAAGATTACAGCACTGTGAGGGTTTGTTTGCTGTCAGTACTTATTTAAATTAAAAAACAAAACTGCCCCCAAAAAAATATCCCCACTGTGGACTCAAGCCACAACCTCTGGCTCTACAGGCAGTGAAGTAGCCAGTGGGCTACAGCTCCCTAGCTGCAAGCAAGCCCATGGCTGGCTACAGAGGGACTGCATGTCACCACACAGACTGCTGTGGTTACCAGGATAGGGTTAATCCACTCATACCCATGCTGCACTGCACATGAGGATTACAGCACTGTGAGGGTGTTTTTGCTGGCAGCACTGATTTAAAGTACAAAGGAACATTCCTCCTGCAGCACTGGTTTAAAGTACAGAAGGAACAGTCCTCCTACAGCACTGGTTTAATGTAAAAAGGAAGATTCCTCCTGCAGCACTGCTTTAGAGTAAAGAGTTACCGGTATGTCTCAGACAGCCTTACTCATTAACCCCACTGGGGAATTGAACTCATGACCCCTGGTTCAGCAGTCATTGCATTAACCATTGTGCTACACCTCTCTTGCTATGTCTGCAGGTCAGCGCACCTACTTAAGGCTAACCCGCGTTGATGTGCCACAGCTCCCTCTATCGCACGAAAAGGTACCTTATCGCATTGTAACCAGAACTGCTACGTTAAGACCGACATGCCCTCTCCTTTTATGGCATCCTGCACACTAACATCGGGTGCACGTTAAGACCGCTTAGTAAACATACCCCTATGATTTACAAATGGAATAATGGTATGCAGAGATGGTCCTTGAGTCAGTTCAAACTGTTGTCATCCTAGGAAAACCTTAAGCCTTATGTCCCCCTGGCTGTCTGAATCTATTGCTTAGCTTAGAATGTCCTGCTCTTTGCCACCTCCTAGAAACTGCTGCCCCATGCTACCCCCTATGTTGCCTAATAGTTGGGCCAGCACTGACGGTATGTTAAATTCTTGCAGATAAATAAATAAATAGGTACAGATTAATAGCTGTTGTTTAAGGGGGTCACCGAAAAAAAAGTCTGAGGTTATACTAATAATATATGCAAATGCATTAATTTATTTTAGTTAATCAGTTGCTATGTTCTTCGGTTATCTTATTAGCCTTAACAATGGTATAATGTTATAACATTCTATGTAAGGCCCTTTTGGCCATTTTGTTCTCATGTGAACTGCTTAGACTTATACATTTAGCAGTATAAATATTGCTACATCAATAAATCATTTGTAAAAAAGCCCAGCAGAAATCTCTTCCCCTGAGTATGTATGCAAAGGGTTAGCCACACTCCCATGCACCTTTCCTGAATAATATTCTGTACTCTGCTCCATGGGGCCTTTTTCCTTCACAGCATGCAGCGCCAGTCACAGATCTTAGGAGCCTGCAAGCACAACCAGAGCAGCAAGAGCTCCATAGAGAAGTGACACTAAGGGGTATGTTTACTAAACGTCGCTAACGTTGCAGCCACTGTTCCCTCTAAGCTGTGCGCGTGTGCGCGCGCACACACCTCGCCGAGCGAGCGCACACAACTTTTAAAGGAGCGCACAAAAATTACTGATTTCATGAGTTTTCAAACCTTGGGTTTTTTAAGGCCGCGGCTGCACCACCGATCTACTGCCATTCTGTAATTTTCGTCACTTCCGAATCTCTCCTCTGTCTGCACTGAGTCCCCTGCCCTCACTCCTCTCACATGTGGACCGACGATTGACGAATCATGGCAGGCTAGAGGGAAATAAAAGGGAGGGGCAGCCAGCAAGCCAGCCTCTTTCTGCTCTTGTGCCTGCCTGCCTGCTAGCCACGCACCTCCTTGGATCCCTCCCTCAGCCAGCCTTCAGTGCCATGTGCTGCCTTGGATGCGAGAGCAACACACCGCACCAGCGAAGAGGAGGAGACCGGTGCTCCGGGACTGCTGCCTGGGGACGGGCTATCGGCAGCGGAGCTGGTGAGTGCATATCTATGCTTTTTGCATATCTGTAGTAATCTGACTGTGAGTCCCCGTCCCCGTGAGGCATCGCGAGAGAGAGCCTACACAACTAGTGTACAGGAGGAAGAGGAGGCAGCGGGCCTGGGCAAGGAAGAGCAAGCCGCGGCAGCTCCTCGATTTGGGGTCCTTCGTCGTCCTTCTCTTTCTCTCCCGCTCGCGGGCTGCCTGCATGTTACTCTGTACTGCGCCCAGCCCCGCCTCCCGCCTCCCACACCATCACCCCGCCACCAGCAGCAGTATCCCATCGCCGCTGCACTGGATGCAAGTAAGTGGGCATTTGTGGTGAGGGGGATGGAGATGTTGGGCGTCTGTGGCCTCTTCTCCGTGTCCTCCACCCACTCCGGCCGCGGTGTTCTTTGTGCCGCGCACCGCCCTCGCCTGGTGCTGTCGGGATTCGCAGCGTGTGTACTCCCGTGTGTATTTCAGATTGTTTTTATTTGTCTTCTTTTTTTTCACCCTGGGGGAAATGGGGAGTTCTCTCAGTAGAGTGGAAAGCTGGAGTTTCACAGTACTCTCTAGCTTCCTGAAGGTGTTATCTCGGCCCTACTGCTTTGTTGGGGTGGCGTTTAGTTAATTTTAGACTTAACGAGACCTTGTTCTGTAGATTCTGTCTTTTAATGCCATCTTCTCTGGCTTCGTTATTTTCATGCATCTGCCACTTTGTTTCTGCATGATTAAACTTTGTACTTGTGTCCAGTAGAATTATTGATGTAGGAAAATAGTATACCTCAAATTTTAACTGTGGCTAAAAAAGTGGTTTGTATCGGGGGAAAAAAAACCCGTCTGACTTGAGGAAGGAGCATGTTAAAAACACTGTGGGACTGCTGCTCCTACTGAGGATGTTCTTCTCACAACTGTCACTGACTACTTTCTTCAGAAAGTTTGTTTAAAGCCATTTATTCCCTGACACCATTCTTACCTGTTGTGTAAGGCCCCCTAGAATTTCAGTGTGTGTTTTGCTCTTCTCTAAATGGTACTATTCATCTGTGTTTTAATGAGAAGGTGAAGAATGTCGCAGGAAAGCACTTTTCTTTTTATTTCAGGTGGTTTCCCCATAGAGCTGGCAAGTACAGGCATAGGAACCCTGTGAAAGAGGGAAAATGTCCTTGACTTGCCCCCACTTTTCTCTTCTTTCAACCAGAGATGATCTTTCTTTTTGCCAAATGTGCTTATCATTACTTTTGTACTTATCTTCAGAGATATCTTTTAATGCCAAAAGTATTTATTATTTTTACTACATATGTCATCCATCACCTTTTTTATTAGTGGTACTTTTTAGTCCCATTTGTTTCCCCCCTTTTCTTTTAAACAGATAGAGCTCTTACAATACAATGTCAGTTTCTTTTTCTTATTTTCTTTTTCTTCCCCTTCCCCCTTCCTTCCCCCCTTTCCTTTCTCCCTTCCCCCTTCCTCCCCCCCCCCCCCCATGTTATTGATGCTTGTTATCCCTCGGTCATCGATTTTTAGTGTTCAGCTATTTTAATGTCATTTTAATGTTTTGGCCTTTTGGTAAGTCACTACGCCATATGTTTTTTTGAGTTGCTTTACATAAAATCTTGGTGTATGTTGTTTTTATACATGTACATGCCTTATAGATGTTTTTTATGTGTTAATCTTGGCTATATCCATAGTTTTAAAATTAAGTCACTTTTCTGGATTTGTGTTAAACTGTTAATCCATGTAAGTAATACTGTGCCTTCTTTTTTACTATGTATTCTTTTTCTCTTTGTTACCACTATAACAATATTGTTATGTTGCTTGCAGTTCCAACTTCCAAGCCCATCAGGCTTTGGATAAAATGCATTGGGGCATTTCTTTTGAATAATAAAGCACCTGCTGTGACCACCACACCACTTTTAAAATGTCGAAACCAATAGCAATGAGAGGTGCAAAACTTAAGAGAACGGCCAGAGCTTTTAAGCCTGAATGGCTTGAAGAAATTATTGAAACGGAGACACCGAAATCTCGGGATAAAACGTGCGTTCAACTGCGTGAAATATTCACTTACGAAGAGGATGACGGAGTAGTCTGTTTATACTGCCGAGATGCAAAAACCATCGGAGAGTTTTCGAATGGCAAAATTTGGGATGATGTGTGGAAACTGGACTTTTTGAAACGACATCTGTTTAGTAATACTGAAAGTGTTAAGAAACTTAGAGTTAAAAATCCAAATTTAAGAGGAGGATTATTTAACTTGTTGCTTGAGAGCACCGCTGAAAAAGAGAAAAGGCAAATTAGTAATGAACGGAAGCGTTCTACACCAGAAGAAATTAAAATTCTAATTTATAGTGTTTTGCTGGCTGTTCGGATGAATATTTCCATGCTCTCTGTTCAAGATATTAATGAACACATGTCCAAGTGCATAACCATACCTGAAAGCTGGAGAAGCAAAAACTATTCGTTTGAATTTCTTGAAATTATAAACATGAATGTCCAAGATAAGCTCATGGCAGATGTGGCATCAGCAGCGTATCATACATTAACTATTGATGAAAGCACAGACATTTCTGTCAACAAATACTTAATACTGTACTTCAAATATCGGCCAGTAAATTCATGTCTGTATAAAACTTCATTTGGTGGGATGCTACAGTTGGAAGCATGCGATGCTGCATCAATAGTCAGTGCACTCCGGGAATTCTATGAGAAATACAAGCTTGACCTTAACAAAATGGTCATGTTTACTTCGGATGGTGCCTCTGTCATGTCAGGCAGAATAAATGGTGTTGCTGCGCAGCTCAAACAAAATATTTTGCATTTAGTGTAGCAGCATTGTGTTGACCATCGTGAAGATTTGGGGATCTCTGAATCATGGAAGGAAGTAAAGTTGATGAAAGAAGTTGAAACTTTCATGAGAACTGTTACACAACCTTTTGTCGATCTTCTACTAAAGGTCACAATTTAAAGAATTAGCAGATGCTTCTGAATGTGAGTCAATTGCTTTTAGACCTCTGAACGAAGTGCGGTGGTTATCTAGACATTTTGCTCTTCAAGCAATTATTCAAAATTATGATCCATTATTAAAATACTTTGAAGAAGATAAGGATAATGATCCCATTGCAAAGTACTGTTATAAAAAGCTAAACAGCCATCAATTCCATATAACACTGCAAATTTTGAATGATGTTTTATCTGAACTAGCTTCATTAACAATGGCATTTCAGAAACATGGGCTAACACCACTGGAAGCATATCATCTTGCACAGGGTAAGCTGAACAAAATCCGAATGCAATACTTGGGTGACACAGTAAAATGGACTGATAATGTTAAAAATCTTCTCGACAAGATACCTGGAGACGCTTCAGTGGATACTGGTTCCACACTTACTTTCATTAATATGCTGTGTCTGCATTTAGGGGAAAGATTTCCTGAAAATGAAATTGAGGAATGGTCTGCTTTTGACTTGACAGCAATAGCACAGTGTGATTATGAATTTGGAATTGAAAACGTCCGATCACTCTGTTTAAAGTACAAACAATTTCTTATGGAGGAACATATTGTTGTTCAGCAGTACAATGACTTCAAGATTTTAGTCGCAGAAAAAATCAAAAGCAAACTGATAAACAGTTTTCCGGATATGGTGACTTTGGCGTTTCAGAATGCTCAGTTTGCGGATTTAGTGAAACTGATCGATATTGGTGGAACATTTTTGGCTTCTAGTGCAGATTGTGAGCGTGGTTTCAGCTTGATGAACAGTTTAAAAACTAAAATAAGGAATCGCTTACATTTAGAACATTTGGAAATGCTGATGCGTGTTAAGAGTCATAAGTGATGTTATTGCATGATAATGGTGCTTTATCGCATGGTAATGTCACTTATCGTGCAATAACGTGCCTGCGGCATTAAGGCACCCTAACGCCTTGAAATCCGGCCCTAAAGGGCAGAGGAAGACTTCCCAGAGGGCGGAGAGAGGGGGTCAATGGGTGGAGAGTGGGAGGGGAGAGGCTCCATGCACACTAACGCTGTGGAATACGGGCCTGAAAACTAACACCAGTGAAACCCTCGCATTAAGGCACATTTTCAGGAAAGAGAAACGATTTACGTCAGCAATGTACAGCAAAGCCAGGGAAACCTAGAAAAAGTGATAGTTGTGATACATGTGCACGGAACAAAAAGGCACAAAAATACAGAAAATGACCTGAACAAAATTTAAAATCCCCATAACCAAGCTGGCCAATAGTGATATTAATGAGAAACATTTAAAAAACACTACTGAGAAAGCTAAAAAAAACAGATATCATGTCTGGAAGGGTCTATGTTCTGTCCCCCTACAAGGTGAATGATCCCACATTGAAATAGCGCTGATCAGGGTTTTCCCTTTATATTGGGCAGGTTTCTTATGGTATGCACATGTGCCGTAACAGCAGGGTGGGCATGTAGGAAAGGGCAACTGTACAGATGATGGAATTGGGATACAGAGAGCTGCAGGCGGCACATGCTGTGGTCCAGCTGGGGCACAGTGCGGACTAGGCAGATGTCTAGGTGGCACATAGGAATGCTGAAACTGTAGAGCAGCCAGACAGCAACTGATGAGCGCCCAACATGGGCATGAGTGTGTTTCTCACAGTGTCACAGGGGATATTACCCAGCAGGTATGCCCAAGGGCACAGAACATTGGCAGGTGGTGGTGGGGGGGAAACATGGACGTCTATGCAGGCACCCCTACCCCAGATCCCACACCATAGGCAGCTGGCTACCAGCACACTGGATGGTCTGAGACTGCGCACCACCAGCACCACTGGCATAATGGCATGTCAGCATGTTGGCGGAGGGGTACTGGTGGCGGAGGGGGCAGTTGCATCTGCTCACAGCAGACCATGGCCTAGCCCCGTTTAGGTGGGTTCCGTGCACTGCAACAGACAGGGTCTATCTGACAAACAGTCATGGTATCCCCAGGGAATGGACCATCCCTGTGGCAACAGTGTGGTGCAGTACACACAGCCAGTGTGTTCAGGTGCAGAAGGTCACAAGTTTAAGTCCCAGCTGTGGCTCCTGCCAACCCAAGTGTCATTTAATAGGGCTGTCTGAGGCATTTTCTTTTTTAATTTAAATTAGTGCTGCCATCAAAAACACACTCACAGTGCAGTAACCTTAAGGTGCCTCATAAGGCACCCTATAAATCGCCTTATAAGGCGCCCTATAGGCAACATTATAGGGTGCCTTGGCAGACAGTGCACTTTATAATGTGCCCTCTGGAGTGCCTTATAGGGCCACTTATGCGGCACCTTAGGTTACGGCACTGTGAGGGTGTGTTTGCTGGCAGCACTAATTTAAATTAAAAAAGAAAATGCCTCAGACAGCACTGATTTAAAGTAAAGGGCAATGCCTCAGTCAGCCTTACTCATTAAACCCACTGGGGATCAAACTCATGACCCCTGTACCATCAGTCAATGTATTAACCATTGTGCTACACCTCTGTTACTGTGTTCACAAGTCAGCGCGCCTAATTAAGGTTAACACGTGGTAATATGTGTGGCTTCCTCTATCTCGCGATAATTTGCGCAGTGCACTTTATCATGCGATCATGCGCGATTGCTACGTTAAGACCGGAACGCCCACTCCTTTTATGGTATCCTGCACATTATCGCTGGGCGCAGGTTAAGACGGTTTAGTAAACATGCCCCTAACTCCTAGTGAGGTCCAGCGAGTAATCTGTGCTCTGATTGGCTTTTAGAGTCATGTGATCACAGCAGTATGCAGTACCATGTGTAATAGGCAGGTGGAAGCAACCATGTGGAGGACTGCAAGTGTGCACAAGTCACAATTCTACAATGTCCTGGCTAAACCTTTGTGACAGGCACATAGGTATGGTGTGAATGCAGAAATAGCAAGGCTAGATGGTGCCATGAATAAATAAATTTATTATTCTGGCTGGCTTTTTTATCTGAGCTGAGCCAACTAATGCCAAAAAAGGGGGGAAAGGAAGGGAGCTTTGTTACAGTATTAATTAGTGTCACTGGATGCTAATCCAACTCTCAAAACTTTAAAAGGAACAAATACTGTGTTTCACAAAAATAGTTTCTCAAATGAGTCATAGAAAATTTAGTTATCAGCAACTAATCATCCTTACAGAGAATGTTTAAATTCTGGTTACCAAACTTATTAAATTCATGAGCAGCAACTATAATGGGTAATAAGACAGAACAATTTTATACATAAAAGGATTCATACGACAACCCATACTTCAATTTTGTTTTGCAAATGGGTTATTTTGCAAACCAATGTAGCTACTTAATTTATAATAGAATGAGTATAACATTATATTAAAATTCCTAATGGAAGCATTCTGGAGGTTTTCTTTGTTGTTGTTATTATTATTATTATTATTAATCATTTATAGAGTGCTACAAGGCATATGCAGCACTGTACAGACACACAAGTAGGCTGTCCCTGCACATAGAGCTTACAGTCTAGAAGACAAACATACTGTACAATACAATACAAAAAATAAGTGCAAAATGAAGGTGAAACCTCTAAATGTGGTCTCAAAGAGGTTAATTTTGAGCATGGACTTGAAGAGGGAAGAGGCCACAAGGAGCACCTGTGGGACTAGAAACCCCAGTCCTTCTGGCCCAAGGTTGCTGTCCTCTAGTGGGATTTGAACCACCTACCTTCTGGCCTGTGGTACCTTGTCCCAACCACTAGGCTACACCTCCCTTCATAAGTTCATAAGATTCTACTGAAGATTATTCAACAGACTACAGCCATATCTGGAACACGAACTACCTGAAATGCAAGCAGGGTTCAGGAAAGGGAGAGGAACAAGAAACATTATCGTGGATGTGAGATGGATCCTTGAAAAGACTAAAGAATACCAAAAGGATATCTATTTGTGCTTTATCGACTACAGCAAGGCTTTTGACTGTATAAACCATGAGAAACTCTGGGCCACATTAAGAAGCATGGGTATACCAGAACACCTGAGCGTTCTCTTGCACAATCTGTACATTGATCAAGAAGCGACAGTTCAAATGGAACAGGGAGAAACAGAATGGTTTAAAATAAGCAAAGGTGTACGACAAGGCTGCATACTTTCCCCCTACATGTTTAATTTATATGCAGAACAAATCATCAGAAAAGCAGGATTGTATGAAGACAACAGAGATGTGAAGATTGGCGGAAGACTCATCAACAATCTTCGCTATGCTGATGATACCACATTACTGGCTGAAAATGAAGATGATTTGCTTCTCACAATCAAAGAACATAGCCTTAAAATGGACCTGCACCTGAATGTAAAGAAGACAAAGATCATGACAACTGGCAAAATCAATAAGTTCATTGTTGAAAGAGAAGTAATTGAAATTGTGAACAACTATAACCTACTTGGATCAACTATCAATAAAGAAGCAACAAGCAGTCAAGAAATCCGACAATGCATTGCTCTTGGCAGAATGGCTATGAAAGTCCTAGACAAGATTCTCAAGAGTAGAGATGTCTCTCTCCATACCAAGATTCGACTCGTTCAAGCCATGGTATTTTCAATAACATCATAAGGATGCGAAAGTTGGACAGTGAAAAAGACAGACAGGAAGAAAATTGATGCCTTTGAATTATGGTGCTGGTGGCGAATAGTGTATATACCATGGACTGCCCAAAGAACATACCAGTCAGTACTAGAGGAGATCAAACCTAAGTTTTCTTTAGGAGCTCAGATGACGGGGGCGGAGCCTGATGTCCAGCGGGTAGGACGCTTTGCGTTGAAGCTCCCGAGAGGCCTACTCAGAATCCTGACTTAATACCTATATAAATTTACTATTTTGCTCCGAGCTGACCGGGGCACCTCGGGGGGGATGGCGGCCCACAAACCAGCGCGCTTGGACTTCGGGTCTCCTTCTTCTTTTCATGGAAAACGCTCCAAAACGGAGGTATCCTCCCCGCAGAAGATGGTTCCATTTCGTGAAAACCCCGCAATGCACCTGGAGATTTTGGAGGAAATACGCGGCGTGAAGGAATTGGTGCAGTCTAATGGAGAAGCGCTTCGAGCCATGCGAGAAGACTTTGGAGTGCTCCAAGACCGACTTGAAGGTCTTTCATTACGGCAGGACAATATGGCGGGGGTCCTCGACTCGCACGAGGTGCGCTTGGGCAAACTGGACGAGGCTGAGCGCCAGATACAGAATCTTCAAAAGGAGTTGGAAGATAGCAATAATCGCGCCCGTCGCAACAATGTGAGGCTCCTCGGAATGCCGGAGGGGGTGGAAGCAGGAGATATAAGAGAATTCTTGCTCAAAACTCTTCCCTCCTTGCTGAAGATCACTTTTCACAGAGAACTGGAAATCGATCGAGCACACCGTGTTCCTGCCCGCATGGCGCTCAACCGCACGACCCCCCGGCCTATTATCTTTCGCTTGCTACGATATCAACAAGTGGAACAAATTTTACATGCTGCCCGAGCGAATCATCATTTGGAATATGAAGGTCGTAAGGTCTCCTTCTTTCCTGATTTGGCAAAGCCTACCGTTGACCGTCGGAAGAAACTCCTTGCTCTTCGCCCTCGACTTCAACAGCTACAGGCTCGCTTTGGCCTGTTGTATCCAGCGAAGCTCCGAGTGACTCTCCACAACCAGACCAGGACGTTCGAGGATCCTGATCTATTATCAACATTTTTGGACTCCAAAGAAGCAGAACAGATGCGCTAATCCCAAATCTTGGACTCTTATCTGCCGGCTCTGTCCGCCATTTTGAAGGGCCCGATGCGGCGGTCATAGCCCAGCACAGAAATAGCCTGGACTTTCTTTCTTTCTCTGTATGACTTTTGTCTTTGGTCTCCTATCCCTTCATGATGTGTGCCTCGGTCGGATTCGGAGCACGGACAGTCCTACAGGTTATATGTTTTTTTTTTCAATTTCGGCCTTCTCTGGGGTTTCTCCCCGCAGACACATGGTCGCCAGTAATTTTGGGGTTTTGCTTCTCCTCTACCGTACTGCGGTTATCTTTGTTAATGTGGGGCGCTTCATTGTATTATATTAGCTTATTTTCCTATGTCATATGTACAGCCAGATACAGTCAGTTTGAGGGACATAGTGAAATTATGTGTGCTATCATGCTCAGAATTTTAACTTTTCTGAATGGCCTCATGTAAAATCTTATTATTCATCGTACAAGGCATTGCTGGTCCACTCAGCAGAAAGAAAATCCTTAGCTATCTTAGCCACGAGCACGTTGATTAGGTGTTTCTTCAGGAAACGCATTACACTCTGCTGAAACACTGAAACTCAATGCTAGGCCTCACATGGTAGCTGCCTATTCTCCCACCGTTTCCAAACGGTACGGGATAGTCATTCTGGTTAAGAAGTCTTTGCACGCTACTGTACCTGATATTAGCGCTGACATGGAGGGTAGATGGGCCCGTGTACACCTTGAAGTTGGAGATAGTGAATTCACGTGTATTTGCACTATGTCCCGAATGTGGACAACCCTGCTCACTATGCAAGTTTTGCGCAGTTGGCCTCGGCCTCCGCCAATGCTCCATTAATACTTGGTGGCGATTTTACTTAAGTGTTCCCTCAATCTTTTCTCCTCAAACAAGGTGCTTGTTGGTTGGAAGCTCCAGTACCGAGCAGACCTGTGTGGCTAGATATAGTAGCGGGCCTTTGCTCACCGATTCCTCTTACATTACTCCCTGGTATGACTCTCCCATTAGACTCCCACTATCCACCAATGTTTTTCGACACTTTAGGTGCCTTTAATATTCCTATGCAACCTTTCGACTCCCGACTCTGGTCAGTGTAACTTCAGCATTGCATTCGGAGCACTAGAGTACTCCCGCCATCGGCACTCTCTGCATAAGGTTGATTGGAAACTTCCGATCTCTCGGTAGTTTACCGGGTGTAGCATCCAATTTTACTAAACCTTATGTAATGCTATCACTAGAGATACCTCTATAGCGCAGAAAGTATGGGAGAGAGAATTGCATGTGACTTTAACCTCGGAGCAATGGAGCCTTATCTGGAGCAGAGGGACACGGGTTTCTGACCCGCCTCACTCACTCAGACCCTCTTCTTTCTAGCCCACCGGTGTTTTTTACACTCCTCACAGTTTAGACAAATGGAACACTACTCAGGGTAATGGTTGCTGGACACGTCCTGTGGCCATTGGTTTATTACTTCATTTCATGTTATGCATGAATATCCCGCACTACAGTATAACTGGCGTCGGGTCTGGGGTCGTATTTAGTCTATATTGCACTCTCAGGAGTCCCTTTCTCGGAGGATAGTGGGACTTCGCCCAGCTGCGGGGATCCCCTCTCTCCCAAGAAATGGCTTATCTCCTTTTGAACTTTATGCTTGGCATTGCTGTTTCCCTCATTAAGTAATACTGGGAAATTAGTTCCCATCTGAGCCTCAATGAATGGTGGAATCATGCCTGTCTCTACAGTAAATATGAACAAATACCTCGTCTGTGCGCTTCCTCCGTTCAGACTCCTTCTTATTGGTCTTAATGGAAGATGTTCAATGAATATGTACATTTTGCTAAATGCTCTCATCTGACTGTCTAACTTTGTATATATCTCTGTCTCATGATCATGCTGTATTGTGGATACTTTTTGATCGTTTGATGTATAATCACTGTTAATTGGAAGCGCTCACATGCTGATACAAACGGGTAGAGAAGAAGCACCGGGGTGGGGGGTAATGGGTTTACTTTTCCTTATTGTATACTTGTTTTGTCTCTTTCGGTGTGTTGTTTCTTTGTTTGTTGCAAAATGAAAATAAAAGTTTCAAAAAAAAAAGGAGCTCAGATGACAAGACTTTGACTTTCATACTTTGGACACATCATGCGAAGAGAGAGATCATTAGAGAAAGATATCATGCTTGGTCAGATAGAAGGTCATCGCAAAAGAGGAAAACCAGCAATGAGATGGATTGATACAGTAACAGCAGCTATGGGTGCCTGTCTGTCAACAATAAGCCACCTGACTGTAGACCAAACACAATTTAGGACAACTATCCAGAGGGTCGCCATGAGTCGACACCGACTCGACGGCACTTAACAACAACAAAATTTCCAGGAACATGCTGAAGGTATTTCAGATCAAAAGATGCCCCATGCTGACTGCTGATGATAGAAACTGCATGGGACCACACAAGGAGGAAGGCAGTTTTACCTGGGTGACTAATTAAAGTTAAATCCTTGGAAATTACCCCAAGTGAACATCAAGTTAAAAGTCATTAGAATAACGAGGATTAAAGTGCATTTTTAACACCTTTATTAGATAGGTCCTTCAGTCTTCAGTTAATCTTGCTTTAATTATTCATTTCTGAGAATAAAAGTCTGATTTCCAATTTGAAATAATAATAGCAGTACCTGTATACAAATAATAACACAACCTAGACACACTTAAAGCTTTTGTCTGAAGGTTAGAGAAGGAAAGGCAACATGTGACTAGAAAGTGTAGGTTGTCATATAAGAAAACTTTCTTCTGGTACATTTATTTCTATTTGAAAAAAATCTATATTTCTAATATTTATATATCATTTCTATTTGCTTTTTACAAACCCCAACTCAAAACATAACTGATTGCTGTTGCTGATACAGCCACTTAGATCAGTATGTTAACAGTATTAGAGTCACATGAAAGGAGTGTTATTATTTTCAGTGACTGTAGCAATCATTTCAGTTGGTTATTTTCCTTGTCCCGTATAAGAGAAACAGTTGAAATCTTTAATGCATAGATTATCCATATATAAAGGGGAGTGTAGAGTTTCATGGTTATGGAACTACTGTAGGCTGTAAACTCGGAGTACTAGACACTGCAGGGTGTAGAAAACCAAATGTGTGACGGGTTCTGGCAAATGCAAAATGCAGAAAAAAATGGCAACACAATACGATCTTTCATCTTGTGCATTAGCTTTTCTAAAACCTTAGAATGGTTTGCTATATTCCCTAATAGTCTTCATTATGTATGTTAGTAGGTAATGGAAGACTTGTGCTGTACATGTTTTATTGATCTGATTGAAATTCCAGCTCAATGGCAGGACCTTTTATATCAATTCAATTATTAAGCCTTCGGTAGTAATATCTTAATGGCACAGTAAACCTATAAGTTAGAATAAAAAGAGAAACTTCAAACTGCATTCCATAAGACATAGGGGTATGTTTACTAAACTGCGTTAGTGCAAATCGCGTTAGGAGCCGCGTTAGTGAAAGGAAAGCCAAAAAAGGACATGGGCGGGACATCGTAACGACTAACGCGCGTTCCAAAAACTAACGAGCGTTACAGGGCGCCGTGGCGCGTTAATCATATGAAGGCGTACAGACACAAATCACTGAAACAGAGCTGTAACACAATGGTTAGTGTACTCACCGCTGTTACAGGCAGCATGGGTTCGAGTCCCCAGTGTGCCTAACACAGAATGCTGTCCCAGGCAGCACCCTGTACATTACATAGGGAATGAGGAGGCATGTTTTTCTTTACGTTCAGTAGTTGTTAGTGAAACACACTCTCGCAGTACGCATAGCCATGTACGTTGGTACGTGCGTGGCTGCGTGCGTTGTTACGGGCGTAGCCCCGTGCATAGGTATGTGCGTTGGTACGTGCGTACAATCGTGCGTGGGTACGTGTGTTTTTACCAGCGTGGGCACCTTATAGTACAGACACTTTAGGGTGTCTTGCACCTATGCACTATGCTAACAGATGTATGTGTGATGGCCTATGGTTTATCAGAGCCTGAGAGCAGGCGCTGGATCTTCCCAGGGTTGGATTGTGCCAGTCACACCCATGATGCACTGCACATGCAAATCAGCTGTCCACAGATACACACCATGGGGAATGCACCCCCACAGCACCTCGGCCTGGTAGGGGGTACTGACCGTGTGTTGTACTGGCACAGAGTAGCTACACACCGTCACATTGTGCGGGTACTGTGCTCACCCTGAGGGTGCAGTGAGGCGCCCAGCACCAGGTCCACAGCACCGTCCATGGCTGAAAGAGGCCATGGCGCAGGTCCAAAGCAGTGTTAATGTGCGAGATAGGTAGTTTCTGCACAAACATCCTACAGTCAGGTGTAGCCCCCATGGACCCCCCCCAGGTGTAGCCCCCATGGACCCCCCCCCCAGGTGTAGCCCCCATGGACCCCCCCAGTGCGGCAAACAGGGTCTCCTAACAATCAGATCCACCTTCTACCTCCCTGCAAAGGTGGCAGTAGAGAGGAACATCAACCACAGTTCTGGTGAGGAACAGACACCCCACAGGGCAGGCACCGCAGCTCTGTATGCAGACAGACATCAGGCCTGGATATGGAAAGCTGCACCCCACCACTATCTGATATACTCCTGCAGCAAGCCATCAGCCACTGCACCCTGCAAGCCACTCCATCAAGACACATACCAGCTGCAAACAGTCTGCTAGTTAGTCCATAATGCATGTGCCCAGTGGATATGCATGCACCCAGAACTGGGATGTCAGCATACACAGCAAGCAGATAAATCAGTGACTGGGCCTCAAAAAGAAACCCATATCTATCACATGAGAGAAATACTATATAGCACTATGGGGGTGCCTAGCCATGCTGTGGTCACTGCACAGTCAGGGTGAGAGTGATCTCTCAGCAGGACATACTGAGGTCACCCTGTCTGTATAGGCGGTGGCCGGGCACTAAAATGTGCCTGTCACTGCCCTATGCCCTGTGCAGATGCACCCTGGCCAGGCCACCCTGTCCGGCCTATACCCATGGTACCTTGCTCCTCATTATGCACATTGGCAGCTCAATACTGGCAACATTGCTGGCAGTGTGGGCTGTGGAAGGTGTTTGCAGCCACCACACACTGGATAGACAGACAGACACCCCCACACCTATGCCAGCATTGTGCAACTATAGAGGTGTTCAGCAGCCATACCCACCACACCAGTCCTGGGCACAGTTCAGGCATGGATATTGTATGCAAGACTGTTGGGGGTCACTCCCCATGGTGGTACGCACTGTCAGAGACCAGACCTGCAGCACACACCACAGACAGCAGAATGATTGTTATGGTGGAGCTCACTGAGCAAACTGTGCTTAATGTAGGAATTGATATCTGCCAGTTATCACAGGAAACGTTTGTTAGCTGTGTACCATATACCCAGGTGTAGGGTGGCATTGCTAAGGTATGCAAGTGCTAGTATTGGGAGATACAGGCAGGGCCCAATGTCCTGCTTCTCCAGGAGGCATTGGCCAATGGGGCCTGTGGGTGTGTCTGGCCCTGTTGGCTGCTGTTTTACGGCAGAGTTCCCCAACTCCAGTCCTGGTGTTCCAAACCTGTTCGGGTTTTCATGCTGTCCCTCATAAATATGCATGAGCTACATCTGCATACCATGGGGGTGGTGCATAGATATGCAGCACAGGCATCTTTATTAGAGACAGCATGGAACCTGAATGGTGTGGGACCCTCCAGGACTGCAATTGCGAGACTCTGCTCTGGGTAATGCACCTGTTTCTGATGTCTGTGTTTGGTGTGGTATAATATAGGCGTATTAACCATGCGTATGTTCTCTGCAATAAAGGGGTGTCTTTCCTATCACTGTTTAGTGGTGGGTAAAACTATGGGGACTGGGTTGGCAGAAGCCCCAGCTGGGATTTGAACCTGTGACCCTCTGGTCTTACAGGTACTGGCTGTGTCTGTTGCACCACACTGTGGCCACAGAGATGGTGCAGTCCCTGGAGTTAGTTAAAGCGGCCTGACGAGTCAGAAACCCTGCTCTGCACAGGTTTACTGTGGGCTCATTTACCTTGTATGGAGACAAAGGTGCACATAAACCTCAAAACAGACCTCAAAAAAAGGGGCAAACACCCATAACCAAGCTGGGCAACAATGATATCATTGGGCAACATTACACACCACTCCCAGGAAAGCTCCATCACAATGAAATGATCTTTGAAAGGGTCTACGGAGCGTAGACCCTTCCAAACATCATTTCTTTCTTTGGTGCTTTCCAGGGAGTGTTGTTCATTGTTGCCCATTGCTATCACTGTTGCCCAGCTGAATTGTGCTTTTTACAATGTTTCTTGTGGTCATTCTTAAGGTTTTATGTGAACTTTTGGTCTTTGCACATGTTTCACACTGCTCACGTTTTGTAGGTTTCCCCGGTTTTGCTGTACATTGCTGACGGAAATGGTTTCTCTTCCCTTTAATATGCCTTTAACGACAGGTTTTCATTCGCATTGGAATTGAGCTCAGAAATTCAGCGCGTTAGTATGAGGGGAGCCTCTCCCCGCCCACTCTCCGCCCATTGACCCCTTCTCTCCGCCCACTCTCCACCTTCTGCGCTGTTTTAACGCGCCACGGAGGTTTACGATCGTTAACTGCGGTTAACGCGCGTAAAGTACGTTTAACGATCGTTAGCACGTCAGAACGTGCATTCGGACGTGCGAACGATCGTTAAACATACTTTACGCGCATTAATCACGATTACCGCACTTTAGTAAACATCCCCCATAATATTATCACAATTTGTTGCATTTTGTTTACAAGGAAGAATTAATTTGGCATTTTGCTTGGTGTTTGAAATTTTAAAGTGGCCACTATTAAAAGAATTCTATCAACTCAAAGGGGTATGTTTACTAAACTGCATTAAGGTAACAAGCGGTAACGGCAGCGATAAGGGGCACTAATCCTAAAAAGGCATTGGGCGGATAGGGGACATTCCGGCATAAAGGGAGCTATGGGCTGTTTAAAAACATTAACAGTATGCCTTGGCCATTTAACATACGTTAACGGGACATCACACGTTAAGGTGACAAGCATGCACCTTAGGGCACTTTAAGGCTGACAAACGTGCTTTAAGGTGCTCTAAGGACTTTAAGGTGCTTTAACTTAAGGTGCTCTAAGGTCTTCAAGGTGCTTTATCTTAAGGTGCTCTCAGGGCTGTAAGGTGCTTTAAGTTGACAAGCATGCTCCTTAAGGCACGAAAATGGCTGTAACCTTAACGCTGGATAGAGTACCAAGGAAAGTCAATGCAAAGGTGATGGAAGGAAGGACAGGTGGAAAGAAGGACCTGCCATATCGGTGGACATCCCCAGCCCAGCCAGAAGCGGCAGGATGTTTGCAGTGACAGGAAGACAGAGTAGGAGTTGTGACGTGCAAATCAGGCACAGGAGAGCCCTGACTATCACAGGCATGAAAATGACTTGAGTAGCACACAGTCACAAAAAAAGCAGGTAAGAACCAGACCCCTGTCTCCTGCTTATGAAGACATTGCACTAACCAGTATGCTACACCTCTGCACGTCTCAAGCCTACAATGTCTGGAGTCAAAGAGCCTGCAGATCTCTGCCTAAACTGTTTGCTGTGTATGCTGGTATAGGTTACCCCTCTAGTACCCATGATGCACTGCACACACAGAACAGCTGATCACCAAACAGAGAATAGACAGATACTTCACATCAGCTCAGTATGATGTACTGGCAGTGTGTGCATCAATCACATAACAGTTACAAACTGTGCTACTGTGCAGTTTCAGCAGTTGCCCTGAGGGTGAGGATGGGCACCCAGTACCTGTAGTGCTAGAGACAGTCTCTGCTGCTTGTACTGCAGATACCCATTACTATCAGTGTGTGGTAGTTATTGTCTGCAGTGTGTTATGCTAGTCACATTGTTTCCTACACAAGTGCAGCATGCTGCATGCACCGGTCATATCTGGCCCTATGACCTGTTCCTGTTGGTCAGTGACCTGGCTAGAGCAGTGAGTGTTAATACCCAGTGTTAAACAGCTGATGCCATCAATGTTGGGGGTATCTATGCATGCAGAGGGTTGTCACTAGAGGCCTGCTGGCCCTACCAACACTATACAAAGTAGGCCTGGAACACCTCTTGTTCCAACCACTTAAGTCTAACAATCACAGTCAATCACACCTACTGCACATCACTGGGTTTCCAACCATGCGCATACCAACTGCAGACAGTCCACTGGTCAATACACACTGCAGGTGCACAGAGCAACCATGTGCACTCAGGTTTGGGATGCACAGCATTTGGATTCAGTGATCAGGCTCCCAGAGCAGGAAGTTCATCCACATCATTGGAACAAGCCATTATATAACACTATGTGGATACCTAGCCATGCCATTCCATTCCATGGTCACTGCTCAATTAGGGTGAGAGTGCCCTCCCAACAGGACATGCTGTGGCCACCCAGACCACACACCTGGCAGATAGGTACTACAACATCTCAGCCATTGACCTTACCACTGATGCAGTTTAGCCACAGGGGCATGCAATGCATGATCTACAACCAGGAAATGAACCTGTGACCTTCCACACATACACACACCAACTGTGTGTGTTGAGCCACAGTGGTGCCAACAGACCCTGGGGCTGACATGCTTCCCATCAGACAGACCTTGTCACATGTTGCAATGCGCATGGAGCACAGGACCAGGACATGGCTTTGGTCTGCTGCAGGCGGGTGCCGCTGCCTTCTCAACCAACATCCCCACACCATGCTGACATGCCCGTGTGCTGTCAGTGTTGCTGGTGCGAAGTCACAACCCATCCAACATGCACATTGGTGGGTGCCTAGGATGCAAGGTCTGGATGGGGTGGGGGGCAGAGGCATACATGGATAGCCACACAGCCCCCCTCAACCATCTGCCTCTGCAGGGACCTCATCACTGCCTGCCAACATTGCGTTTCAGGGGGAGGATGACAGCCATTGCTGTGGTAGTCCCCCAGGCACCTGCATGTTTCAGCTACCTGGAGGGCTACAGCTACTGGCACTATCAGCCTCTTCCCCCACAGCTGGGTTCAGCAGCAGCAGGGGGCATCTGGAATCTCTGCCTGGGAAGCCAGGATCCTTGGACCGCCCCATGTATCACATCTCCTTTCTGCAGCAGCAGCATGTCTGTGTGCCACCACTGTCACTGTGGAATCATGATGGACATCACAGATGGTAATGCAGATGCAGGATACCCATATGAGAAGAGACTAAAAAGGTTGGAGCTCTTCAACCTGGGTAAGAGACGGCTGAGGGGAGATATGACAGAGGTCTATAAATTAATTTACTGGAGTGGACCGGGTAAATGTAGATCGATTGTTTATGCCATCAAAATGTAGAAACACTAGGGGATATGCAATGATGCTACAGTGTAATTAATTATAATAAGAGAAAAGTTTTTTTCAGTCAACTTGTAATCAAACTCTGGAATTCAGTAACGGAGGATGTAGTAAAAGCTATTAGTGTAGCTGGGTTTAAAAAAGGTTTGGAGGAGCAGCTTCATTCCAGCGTGTTACCTAATTAATTGGTTCCTGAGCTCCCGTGTGTTCCAGCACCCGATTGGCTGTGTGTTTGGAGGAGGGCCATAAGAACTCGGCTCCACTGCGGGACTGTGAGCAGCTTCATTCCAGCGTGTTACCTAATTAATTGGTTCCTGAGCTCCCGTGTGTTCCAGCACCCGATTGGCTGTGTGTTTGGAGGAGGGCCATAAGAACTCGGCTCCACCGCGGGACTGTGAGCAGCTTCATTCCAGCGTGTTACCTAATTAATTGGTTCCTGAGCTCCCGTGTGTTCCAGCACCCGATTGGCTGTGTGTTTGGAGGAGGGCCATAAGAACTCGGCTCCACCGCGGGACTGTGAGCAGCTTCATTCCAGCGTGTTACCTAATTAATTTGTTCCTGAGCTCCCATGTGTTCCAGCACACGATTGGCTGTGTGTTTGGAGGAGGGCCATAAGAACTCGGCTCCACCGCGGGACTGTGAGCAGCTTCATTCCAGCGTGTTACCTAATTAATTGGTTCCTGAGTTCCCGTGTGTTCCAGCACCCGATTGGCTGTGTGTTTGGAGGAGGGCCATAAGAACTCAGCTCCACCGCGGGACTGTGAGCAGCTTCATTCCAGCATGTTACCTAATTAATTGGTTCCTGAGCTCCCGTGTGTTCCAGCACCCGATTGGCTGCGTGTTTGGAGGAGGGCCATAAGAACTCGGCTCCACCGCGGGACACGGTGCGGGCATGCGTCATTTGGCGCGCGTCTGAAGGGGCGTGTCCAAAGGGGCAGGCACGCCCCTTTGGTGCCCCTTCGGTGCCCGAGGTGTTGAGGGTGGATCCCTGTGATGGGGAAGAGAAGGAAGCATTACCCACAACCTGAACAGACGAAGGCAGTTAAGGTGGTGGGCCCGATGGATGCCCACATTCGGGTGGAAACTGCTGTCCCTGCTGAGGGTCCTTTTCCATCGACCCCGAGTAATATTTCAGGTGTGAGTACTGTCTCCTCTACTCCCTCGCCTATTATGGGTTTAGCTCAGCCCTGTCAGGAGTTGGAAGTACCTGCCAGTAAGGGCCTTCTGTCGGAAGAAGTGCAGAGGGAGGGGGCAGGTTTTGCTTTGCTTCCGGGTTCCTTTTTACAGTTGGAGCCCGTCTCGGGGAGTTTGCCTCCTCCACTTCCTTCTGTAGTTTCTTTTCCTTCTCTTGGGCAACCCTTATCACCTCCACCTGATGTTTCTCTTAAGGATGTTTGGGTTATGCTTTCACGTATGGAGGCAGCTTTGGGTGTGTCCTTACAGAAGGTGGCTACGTTTACAAGGGAAACGGTAGCTAAGCTATCTGACCACGAGGTTCGTTTATCAGAATTGGAAAAAGTGTCTGTTTTGCATATGGATCAATTAACCTCTCACCAATCTATTTCAGCTAAATTTACTCAGGATCTCTCTTCTCTGCATCGACAGGATGAACTGTTGGAAAATTTATTTCGTTCTAAGAATTTGCGTTTGTTAAATTTTCCTAAAACCCATTATTTGTCCCCATTAATTTTGTTTCAGAAATACCTTAAAGATATTTTGTTATTTAATGATGGGAGTGATATTTTGGTTTCTCAAATATATTATGTCCCTAAAGGGAGGGTGGTAAGAGATTTAGAGCAAGGGGGAGATCCACAATATAAACAAGTTGTTTCCTCAACATTAGATATTTCAAATTTTTTGGAATCCTCTATGGATGAAATATCCTCAAGGGATACATTGTTAGTTACCTTTGTTTTACATACTGATAAGGAGAGAGTTTTGAGGTCCTATTTTAAACAAAAATCTCTGAAATTATGTGGTCATCCCATTCAAATTTTTCCCGATGTTTCCAGGGCCACTCAAGCACGACGCAAAGCTTTTTTGCAGTTGCGACCGCAGGTGTTGGCCTTGGGAGCCTCATTCTACCTCAAGTTTCCGTGTAAATGCCAGGTGGTCTTTCAAAGTAATCGTTATGTATTCTCTGAGGTGGAGCAATTACAGAATTTTCTTAAGGATAAATAGTTTATTTTCTTTTCCTCCTGACAATGTATATTGAGCTTATGAATCTATGTTCAGGACCTCTTGGTTGCTTTGTTACAATATCTTTTTGAATGTAGCTCTCCTAAATGTGGGCTAATGTGTTACTTTTTTCTTCAATAATATTATTATTAATATTGTTAAAGTACTGATATTTTCCTTTTGTAAGATTTTCAAATTTATAAATTTAAAAAAAAAAAAGAAAAAAAGGTTTGGACAGTTTCCTGGGGAAAGGTCCATAAACCTAAACAGAAACAGGGAAATCCACTGCTTGCCCCAATACAAGCATTGTGGAACATGTGTGCCTTTTGGGGAAACTGCTAAGTACTTGTGACTTAGATTGGCCATAGGATGCAAGGGGAGGGGGGGGGGGTGAGTTTGTGTTTATGAGCTTAGCACATCTAATCATTTTCAAAAGTTGGCTCTTATGCTTTCACACACTCTGACTTTCTGCCTCCCACTCGCTAAACTTCATTCATATGCCATTCTTACCTAATTCCAGCACTTGAATATTTCACAAAAATTAAGACAAATTCAATTACTCATAAATAAACTATGATCAACAGCTCTTAACATACTTTGTTTTACTACAACAGACAATGAGGACAAATAGACCAAGTTTTGGAATAGTGAACAGGGCCAGATTTGGGATTTTTGTGCCCACAGGCACTCTCAAAAGAAACTGTAGTGACCTCAGGAACTCTTAGCAGAGTATCCCCTGGGGTGATCTTGCCCAGGTTCTCCCCTTTTGCTCATACCCTCTAGTACTCTTTGCCCCACTTTCTCCTTCTCTCTTCCATCTGGCATGAGCCTCATATGAAGAACAGATTCAAAGGCTCAATCAAGTTCGCTGGTCACTGAAAGAAATTAATCAAATTTGTCTGGCATGATATGACTTTGGTAAAACTATGTTGCCTGAGCTCTTGCAACCCATTTGATTGAAGAAATTTCACCATCTTTTCCTTTAGTAGTGTCTCCATCATTTTTCCAACCATCGAGATAAAGCTTACTGGTCTGTAGTTTCCCACCTTTTCTCTGTTGACGCCTTTGTGAAGAGGGACCACATCTACCCTTCTCCAGCCCTGAGGAACCTTTCCCACTTCTAAGGATCTATTAAACACATCCTTAATAGGACCAAAATTTCTCTGAGATCCCCCAGTATCCTGGGATATATCTTGCCCGGCCCCATTGCTTTCTCCACTTTTAGGGGTATGTTTACTAAGGCACGGTAATGTCACTGGTGGTAAGTGCAGCACTAATGTTACCGATGCCATATAAGGAAGTGGGCAGTGTGGCATTAACGTGCGGTGTAGGGCGCCCTGGACAATTACTGCACGTTAACATCACAGCCGACAGGAAGCAGCAGTGCGTCCACAGGGTATGCTATCAAAGACACACAGACAGTATAAGACGCGCTGAGGGATGTGCAGACATGGTACCCCATGAACAACGGAGCCGTAGGTGTAAGGCCATAGTCCACAGGCAGCTGATATTGCAGTCTGTAATTGGGATGTGAGCCACAGGTAAACACATGCACACACACCATCAAATGGTATGCAGTAAAAACAGCATGCATAAGAGTAAACAAATCAAACTGAAAGGGCACCAGGGCCCAGTCTGAAATGCCAGCCATGTGGATGGTGTGTGTACAAGGGCACAATGGGGAACAGATCGAAAAAGGAGCATGTGAGAATTGAACCTTTACACTGAAAAGTCCAAATACAGCTCACCAACAGCAATAACAAACCCCCAAGCCAACTGCTCACCTAAACCCAAAGAAAGGGGCCATATGTACCAGCTAATATGTGATGGATAGGCTGCATGGAGGGCACACTGTAGAGCACAGTGAAGAGAAGGAAGGGTGTGTGGAGAAGTAACAAAGCTGCAGCCATTGTATGGTAAGGTTAGCAGAACACAAGAAATTAAAAGGAAAGGAACATGTGGGAATCGAACCCATAATGGCTCAACACATATCTGTAACCACTATCCCAAACATCCTCAACAAGCACAATACAAATATGCCCCACCAAAGAGAATTGATGTATGGAAACCGGTAGCTCTCTATTAGGTGGCATACGACTGGCACACATACAGCTGCCACCATTCAGGGATGTGAGCTCAAGTGGGCCATGTACATCATCAGTATACCACTAAATATGTTGGTCAATATGGTGATGCAGCAGCAGAGACAAATTTGTGTCCAACATGTCCCAGATACATTCACTGGCCCATCCACAGATGATGAGCAGGACAGATCATGTCCAGAAGCTGCATGGTGTGTACTGCTTAGTAGGCCACCCCCCCCTCCCAATGCATTTATTGTTTATTGTTTAATTGTTTATTGTTTATTTGCAAGCTCTGAATGCCTCAGTTGCACATGCGTGTATGTAGACAGTAGGTGTTGCATCATGAGGACTCAACACACATCAGTTATGAAATGTCCACAAGAACATACCTGCCTGTCAATACAGGACACACAAATCTGAAAATGCATCCACAGCCAAAGGTCTGCAAGCATACAGACATGAATATCTCTGCCATTGATGATGTGTAGACAAGGAGGCAGGTGCATCTTCAATCTGCCCCACCGCCACTGTCAGCACCAGTTTCAAAGAACAGCAATGCCAGCTATGTCCGTGATACATCTCCCAGATGGGGATGTACTGGCACCAGCCTGAACATGCATGTGCCCAAGTAGTAGAAAAACCCACCCAAAAGAAGCAACAATGGTAAAAATGAGCTGGCATGCAACTGGCCAGGCACATGTGAGTGAAGAATGTAGCTACATTAAAATGCAATACCTATGTGGATATCAGTGAAATCATCTGTGGGCAGGAATGCAGCAACACAACGTTGGAGACACCACACCATGCTACCTTCCCTGACAAAATGGGGTCCCGATGCATCAGCTGTGAGTGCGCCTGACATGTGCAACATAACTACCATGACGCTGGAATGGACGTAATTCATAGGAGGTGCATGAACCATGTGTATGCACAATGTATGCCTCTGGTGTTGGATTGTGTCCGTTTGTAGTATGTCATGATGAAAAGTAGCTGAACAGATGTCGACTGACCAACATATTGCAGGTTTCCATGTGTGTGTCCCAGACACTGTAAGATAAGTATGCATGTCAAACTAATTCAGTGATGGTGTCAGCCAAACATGTATAACAGCCCAACATTGCCCGTATCTGATATAGTCAATCTGATGTAACACTCCAATGTACATGTAAACCTATGTTTCCCGCATAGTTGATAGACATGTGTACAATGGGTGACGCTGATACACACACATGTGTCACAGGTGTATTGACCATGTGCAAGAAATCGATGAATACCTACAACACAGCAGAATGGACACATGATATCAATACCACAGACACCATGTTACCGAGCTATGAATGGATTCACCGATGCGGGAACATCTCATCTCACACATCCTGTGCGTGATAAAACACCCACACTGGGCAATGATCATAAAGATGGTCTGGGGTTATTGTACTGTGAGTGATCCAGATGACATTGAATGACATCATCTGCATCATCACTGCAATAGCAAGAGAACACATGGCGCATGGCTGACGTTCCAACATACCTGCCCGTACTGTCCGCACATGTATAGCTATCAGTGTCAAACACCTGTGCATGAGTCATTGTAAGCTGGACAGGACAAAGTGATGATTGTCTGTGTCCCATGTACACCAACTGTACAATGGCCATGTGAGTGCCCTGATAGGTGAGTCAGCCATGAAATATGTGTCATGCCACACAACTGACAGGGAGCACGATCTAGGCAGGTAAACCAAAGCTTATCCCCACATTCACAAAGCAATAAGGTAGGAAAGGAAGATAGAGAGATGCAATGCCATGCTGCCATGCAGAGATGGGGATTCGCAGTGCATAGCCAAATGCACAAACATGATAATGATGTCAGGTCCCAATGCCCTAACACAACCTTTCAGCTGCTGCGACCATATGTGTGGGTATCAGTGGGTCAAACAGCAGTGTAGATGGCCTGAAAATCAGTATGTGATGTGCTGAGAAAGAGCAGAAGTCAGGTACCCAGTCAAATACACACCTTTAATTCACAAATAGGTCAAAAAACAGTGACACAATGCAAAATGAGGACATGGACACAGATACGAGAGGCACATGTTGCCAAAGAACATACAAATCCAACCTTTACAGATATGCAGAGGTAGCACTATGCATAAGCCCTTCTGTAATGGGTGGTGTGGATACAGGAGCATCACACCTATGTCAATGTATATGGAATGCACAAATGCAGGCCAGAAATGGACACACATATGGTCACACTGCAAAGGTTTCTGTGCAATGTGTGTGCCACAATGTCATGTGAAAGATATGACTGTGCAGACAGGCAATGATTAGTTTGTAAGTCAATATAGAGCATCACATCTGTATATTAACCTAACACAATAACATGTCTGTGGAGGTAGAAAAACATGTCAACAATGGTGCAGTAACCCAAACAAAATCCACATCAGCACATGCGCTGGTGTACCAACATATTCAGTCACATGCACATGCACCGTGTAAGTTGAACCATGACAGAGTGCTGCCCCAGATGCACAGTAACACCCCTGGCAAGGGTCCAACAGCATTCCAAGATGTTGGCGCGCATCACAGTGGTGTGGTGGCAAACAGCGTGTCATGGCCACGTGCAAGGCAGCCAGACAAATAAAAGAAGACCTACACAATGTCTGACTTGTGTCACACATGGATGTATGCTCCTGTAGATCCAAACATATGAGGATATCCAGCGATGCAAGTCACACACATGGGCCACACACACAAACACATTGTCTGCTGGATTGACACCAAACAGCGAGTATGTGATTCCCTGCTGCACACGTTTGCACCAGTACACAGTATCCACAGCACAAATAGTGTAAGCAACCGTACATGTCCCATAAGGTCTGCTATTGATCCCATGTGCATGCATAGTCCCGTGTGACTTCTCAATGTGCCACAGTATGTCAAAGGGAACGTGTGTCTCCTGCGATGAACCAAACACCCAGCCAGAGCATGGCAGAAATGGTGTGTTGGTCATCCTCGTTATACACAAAGTTCCAGTCCAACAATAATGTCCATCATAGTCATGTGTCCCACTTGCATAGGTCCATCACCATATGGCACCATCTCCCAGGGATCATGGCATGGTGTTGCTGTGTCCTCCAACAAGTGGGTGATGGTGACTGCAGATGCAGTGTAGTGGATGTGCTGTGTTTGTTCCCTGTGCTCTGTGGTAAAAGGAATAGAAACAGCATTATGGTATACCACACAATTCATTAGGTCACATTGCAGGGAGTGCAACATCAATATACACATAATGAAATGTCAGACATGAAAATATTATACTATCACAACACAAAGCACATTGCATGTCGAGGGCATTAAGAAATGGCACTGCAGACCATGCTGTCATGTCCCACAGGCATCTCAGAAGTCCACATCATGTCCATCAGTGCTGGTGCACATAGACCCCAAAAGGAAGCATGACGAACCAAACAGCTAAACACAAACATGTAAAGGATGATGTTAGTCACAAATTATCCAAGGTGCATACCACCGTCTGTGTGCAGCATGTGTCTGATAGGGACTGTCTGAGGCAGCTCAAGGCTACAAGCCATCACAGTACACGCAGAATATTCAGTGAAATGTGTTGAATGACCATGTCTGCATGTGCAGCCATCATTGCCACATGTCCAAAGTATGGTGACATGTGTGAAACCGCAATGTTGATGCATATTGGTTTGTCAGCACACAAGAGATATGTCAGTCAACAACACAGAACACATGCTCACATTGTTCACAAGGTCAACTTCAGAAAGGTATAAATAGCACATTGAGCAGCACACCACAGGTGTCCAGACACATTCCATCACAAGATAATGCTATATGCCTGCACAGTGTATCGTTACATTGACACGCACAAAACACACACACACACACATAGTAAGCCAAGGTGAGCATGCCTCCAGTAGCATATGGCCTGTCTGTCATCAATCTGAGATCAGTGGAGATAATGATAACAGGCCATGCAAGGATATACTGATATGGTTAATGCCACAATGTCAGGGAAGGGTGTATGCGCCAGTCACCACCACAGCATCTAGCACCTGTAGACACACCCAGCTAAGTTGGTTGGGTCACAAATACAATGGTGGAAAACATGAACTGGTGAGATAAAAATGGCCATATGTATGCCAACATGTACATATGGGGTAAGGGGATGCATGCCAAAGAGGTGTACAACAACATATGTGTAGAGGCCAGATAAGATCACACATGTGCTATGCTGCACTGTGCTGACAGTACATGCGACACACAGCCGCAGCACAGATGGTATTCATAGTTGTTTAAAAAATACCTGTATGTTATCTGCAGGACACACCTCTATTGTGACTGTGTATGATGGCCAAGTCACATGTAACTGCCATGTAGTTACCTGTATATCTAACTACCCCAGTCTGCTGCATGTTGAATGACATTCACACAGTATTCACTGTACCACAGCAGCAGGCAGGTCCAACAGCATATTCTGTGGAGTCACAAACACAAGTGAAACATGCATATGTTATGATATAGTGTTGGGACACACATGGCAGCATGTACATGTATACCCAAATGTATTCCCCCACATATGCAAGACCTACATGAGAAGAGCTTAGCAATCAGATGTTTCCTGATCACCATGCCCACACGTGTTTCACCATGGGCAAGTACAGGAGGGCAAGTAGGATCATCTTCCAGATCCAGATTAATGTCGACTGGGATATTGTGCCTGATAGCAATGTTGTGCAGGATGCAACATGCCACAATGGGTCGGTATTGTAAGGCCCCGCTGGTCCTATCCAGACACCTGAAGTGACTCTTCAAAATGCCAAAGGTGTGCTCGATGACTGAGTGGCTGGAGGCATGAGCCTCATTGTACCTCATCTCTGCACGTGTCCGTGGAAAATGCACAGGGGTCATCAACCAAGCCCGATACCTATATCCAGCATCACCTGCAGAAAGAAATGTGGAAAAGTCAATCAGGAACAGATGTTCAGTCACATGCACACAGTCATGTAGGTGCAAACAAACAACAGAAGGAAGAATGGCACAAATATATGATGGCACATAACAGCTATGCACCAGTGTCTGGAAGCTTGAGACACAGAACACTGGGGAAGGGTAATGATGGCAACACACATCATCTGTGTCCACACCAAACACATGACCAACCACCTGTACATGAAAGGCATTATTGCCAGTTGTGAACGCATCAGGCAGACATACGCCAACACACATTGGATAAGGGCAGAGATGCAGACGTGTGCAAGCATGTGAAGGCCAAGATACCGTTCACACACAGCAGGTGTCACAGTAACATATACCTGATGAGTTCAGTTAAGATGTCTGATGCGACAAAACACTGTTGATATACTAGTACATAAAGCATACATGTGTGTCAGAACGTGGCAACACAAATACCATATTTACTCGAATGTAATACGCACCTTTTCTGGCCAAAAAGAGGCTCTAAACTCAGGGTGCGCATTACATTTGAGGGTGCCTTACATTCAGAGGCAAACACTGCTAAGCCCAAGTGCATCACCGGACAAATCAGCCTGATCGCTTGCAGGAACCCTGCTAGCGATCAGGTTGATTCGGCAAAAAAAAAAAAGCAGCAGGAAGTCAGTTTGTGGAAGGGCTGAGGCGGGAGCCGAACAGCTTTGTCATCAGCATGTTGGTGGTGTTTTTCAGGGGGGGGGGGGAGAGCCTTTATCTTCCGTCCCCTAGTGAGCGTCTGTGTCCCGCGGCTCCTGCCATCATGGGGAAAAAAACTAAAATCAGACAAGGTAATGGTAGGAGTTGAGAGGCTGCAGAACACTGGGCTTTTCCTGGCTTGCAGGCTGTAGGTTTTATTGCACAGTGGACACGTCGCCAAGTTCCTTTTTCAGATGGTTATTTGGAATGTCAAAAAGTTTGACGTGTGGAGAAAGAGGAATACGGGCTTTCTTTGATGGATATGCTTTAACGAGGTGGTTCCCATTTCCCTGGCTCTGAGCATGGGGAGTCTCCAATCCATATCTGTGCTTAGGGCCTGTTGCAGTTGTCTGCATTGAGAGGTGACTATGTAAACAATGTCAACATGCTCGTTTTGAGTATAAGCCAACCATTGACAGACGATCGCTAAAAACCACGATCTGCTCACAGGCACCTACGGAAGACCTCATTAGCAGGAAACGAGGTGGCTAAGCAGAATGCAAAGAAATCGAGACACTTTACTCCCTACCCCCCCCCCCCCCCGCGCCACCTTCCCACTCCATAAAATCCGGGTCTTGGGGATCCTCCACATATATAATTCAATGGATTGTTCTTGGTGAATAAATCAGACTATTCAGAGAGAGATTTGTTGAAACTGTTGCACATGTTTTCTCATGTTTGAGTTTTCTTGGAGTAGAGTTCACTCTAAGATAAATGCTGTGAAAATTTGGATTATGAAATAAAGTCACTTTTTTAAAAAAGGAAGGAAAAAAAAACATTTGTAACATAATTGTGGGTGGGCAGTATTTACTTGCTTCCCCCATTAGAGAGTTTTCAAAGGTCGAGCCGAGGTATAGTTACTGCTCACTCATAACTCACAACCAGTGTTTGGTATGTATCTGCCTGCTAAGTATGATTGAGTTAGTTTTGGGTTTGTTGTGGTGTAAGTGATGAATGTCTATAACATTGGTAACTCCCTGTAAGTTGTTTGATGGTTTGAATGTGAGGATGATTAGCACATTTAGGGGTTTGGAGGTGCGCACTACAATCACCAGCAAACATTTTTTTCAATTTCAAGCCTTTCAAAATAGGGGTGCACATTAGATTTGATGGCACATTAGACTCGAGTAAATACGGTATAACAACGTAACATATGGGCATGACCTTACATTTTTTAACATTAAATCGCAGCTGCCAAATTCTAGACCATTCTTCAAGCTTAGCTAGATCCCTCCTCATGTTATCTACACCTTCCTGGGTGTCTACTCTATTGCAGATTTTGGTATCATCCGCAAAAAGGCAAACCTTACCTGACAGCCCTTCCGCTATATCACTAACAAAGATGTTAAAAAGAATCGGGACAAGGACAAATCCCTGGGGCACACCACTGGTAACATCCTTCTCCTCAGAGTGAGCCCCATTTACCTGTACTCTTTGTCACCTTCCACCCAACCAATTTCTAACCCAAGCAGTAACTTTAGGGTCCATCCCTAGGGTGCTCAGTTTGTTTATAAGTCGCCTGTGAGGAACAGTGTCAAAGGCTTTACTGAAATCTAAATACACCACATCTAGGGCTCTCACTCGGTCCAACTCCCTGGACACCCAGTCAAAGAAATCAATCAGATTTGTCTGACAAGACCTGCCTCTGGTGAATCCATGCTGCCTCGGATCCTGTAATCCGCTGGACTCCAGAAACCTCACTATTTTCTCTTTCAGCAGCGTTTCCAATAATTTACTCACCACTGAAGTTAAACTAACCGGCCTGTAGTTTTCAACCACATGAGCCTCTCTCCAGTCCTTTGGCACCACTCCTGACTCCAACGATGCATTGAAAAGGTTAGTCAGTGGAGCTGCTAGAACGTTCCCAAGTTCCCTCAGTATTCTAGGGTGTATCCCATCCGGTTCCATCGCTTTGTCCCGTTTTGGAACAGTGTATGTTTTACATACATAAGGTTTCCATACTTAGTACTCAACTGTTTACTAATTAATGGTTATAAATTCAATGGAACTATGATTACCTATTATCATTATGTCAAAAAGCATTTGTGGCGGTCGCGCCCCTACCAGGCGGTCGCCTAGTAGGGACGGGAAGCCATCTTGAATTCCTCTTTACCAAGGATTGTAGTTGTGTATAGAGATAAATGAACCAAGTGGTTGTTTCAAAGCACACAGGAATTTTATTAGCTTCTGTGGCAAGCGGGTAACAAATCTTTAAAGCAGTTGTACACTCAAGTCAAAGAAAATAAAGGATAATCTTCTCCCATTAAAGCAAAGCTTGCAACCAGTGTTGTAGTAGAATTATTTACACAGGCTTTCTTTTCTTTTCCCTTTATGATGCTTCTCAATTCGGTAATCATAAAGCACAGGTATTTACAATTCCTAACTTCTCACGGCTCTCAGGCTTTCATTACTTAGCCACAATGCACATATCACAGTCCATCTCAGAACAAGCTGAAGTCAGGTCACTTTCTTTACCTTCTACCTCCATGCTTTCTGCTGAGCTGTATCTTGGCAAAGTTTGAAAACGCTCGGGCACTTTATGCTTAATGTTCTTTAACAGGTTAAACAGCCTATTCCACTGAATAGCCCCTTCTCCTCTAGGTAGGACTTCAACGGGCTTCTCCTGTTCAGTTTCTCCTGAAAACCCCTTCTTCCTAATCTGGGTTTTCTCAGGCCTAAACCTCTCTTCAGAATCAGAGCAAGAAACACAGGGTTTTGGCTTTACTGCTTTCTTTCTCCTACCTTGGAGTCTTGTTGCAGCACCTTCCTGGCTGAGGCTTCTGTGGCTTGTGACTCTCTCTGCCTCTGAGCTAGACAGGGAATCAGGGTAAGACCTCCACTTCCCTTCCTGGGGCTTCTGCTGCCTGCAGACAGACCCTTCATCAGAGGAGTCTAAGCACTCTTGCCTTAGCCTTCTCAAAGCCAACCTTTTCTCTCTCTCCCTCTTGCCAGTCTGTTTGGTCCTTTGCCTGGAACCTTCTCTGTAGCTTCCTTGGCTGCAGTGCTGGCTGCTCTTGTCTCTGCTGCTGCTCTCTTTGTGGCTGCTTCTCTCTTGGCTGCTTCTCCCTTGACTGCTTCTCTCAACTTTGTTTGTTTTCTCAAACTTAAACGTTGAGCAGGGCACCTCCCTCTCTGACTCCACCCACTTGTACCTCCTACTCTTACCTGGGGTTGTCATGGAGTCTGGGAGTGGCTTAAACCTAGCTCTACCCTCTTGGTTTCTCTCAGGGATTTTGCTGTGGTGTATGTATTCTAGTGCACCCATCCCCCGAAAAGAAGAAAAAGCTCTTCTTTCTCTTTTATTTCCATGCTGAGCTGCACTCTCCTTACCACATATCCCCCCCCCCCCTTAGACTATTACAGGCTGGCGCCATAACCCGCAAACAGCATGTAATACAAGGTATGGGTTGAGAATCATCACCAACTCTTAGGGCTAGCTGGACATTCCCTATATGCTCCTGCCATAGCCTCAACAGATTAACATGGTATACCTGTTGCTTTCCCCGTCCAGTATCCACAGCATAAGACACTGGTCTGAGCCGTTTCGCTATTTTGTAAGGGCCTTTCCAGGAATTCTCAAACCTAGAGTTTCCTGCAGCTACCATTACCATAACCTTATCCCCGACTTTTAAGAGACGCGGCCTTGCTCGCCGGTCGTGATAAGTTTTTTGTTTGCTCTGACTTCTTTTTAAATTTTCCCCAATCCTATAAACAGGATCTACACTACCTTTTGCAAGTTGGGGTCCCAGATCATCCTCCTCTTTTTCTATACAATAGGCCGTTAGCCCCTCTATTTCGGCTATGCCTGTGGAACCGAATCCCATGGAGTCCCTGGTGGTAGAGGAGAGCTCATCCACCTCCTCTATGGGCGGAAAACCTACCCTTTCACAAATTAATTGTGCCACCCTATCTCCTACAACCACTCTAAAGTTTTCTTGCGAGAAATTAAACAAGAGAACCTTCAATTCCCCCCTATAATCTGGATCTACAACCCCTGCGCCTACATCTATAAAATTCTTAAGGGCGAGGCCAGATTTGGGCGCAATCCGTCCGTAACACCCGGGCGGTATTTCTACCCTGGAGTCCGGTGTCCACTATGGCCCTCCCTTGTTTTGGAATGACCACCTCAACCGCGCTACAAAGATCCAGACCAGCAGCTTGTTCAGTAGCCCGCTTGGGAATTCTCGCCTCAGGGGTAGTCCTACAGAACCTTATCACAAATTTCTGTTTTGGCACTTGTTTTTCCCTCTGAGCATCTGCTGACCTCCCTGGGTTTACTCTCTTTCCGAACAAGGGAGCGGGTACTATTCCCCCTGTATCAGCCCTGGGGCGTACAACCTTTTCCTTCTTATCCTCCCCTGAAGGGTTGGTGTCTGTGCGTGTGGTTACCAGGCCTCTTTCCTCCTGCAGCTGTTTCTCTACCCCCTTCCTGAACTGGGACCAGTCACGGCCCAATATCATATTGTGTGGGAGTCTAGGTATCACTGCCACTGCTACCTCCCTTCCACTACCTAACCCCTTTATCCTAACACTCTGGAGAGGATAGGTGGAGGCAGCCTCATGGACACATTTGATTTTAACCTGCCCCCTTGAGGACTCTTGTAAGTACTGCCTCTGGGCTTCTATCCTTTTCCACAGCCTGCTGGAAATCATGGACTGGCTGGCCCCTGAGTCTAGTAGAGCTTCTGTGGGTATCCCTTCCACCTCTACGGATAGGAGGAATCCCTCACCTATCTCCTTGGGATGTGTGATCACAAAAGCTTTTCTTACTTGACAGTTTCTCTTAAGGTGACCTGGCTAACCACAAGAGAAACATTTTCTCTGCAGGTTATATCTGCCTTCCATGGGTTTATTCCTTTCTATCTTATGGCTAGTAAAGATTGCATTCCTTTCCTGCATTTCTGTACCTGCCCTCTGAAAAACGCCCTCTTTCTTGAGGCTTAATTTCTTGGCCTCCAGAAAGCACTCAGCCAACGCAATGGCTTCCTGGGTGTTTTTACAGTTCTGCATTATCAGAAAACTTTGCAACTCTTTAGGTACAGCTTCTGTAAATTGTTCCAGTATCACAGTATCAATAACAGAGTCTATACTGCCATTCTCAGGTACAAGCCATTTACCAACTAAGCTTTTTATTCTATGGTATAAAGCTTGGGGTGTTTCACCCTCCTTCAGTACACATGCTCTCAGAAGCCTCCGATAGACCGAGGGACTTAACCCCATCCGATCTCTTATGGCCTTCTTTACATGCTCATACTCAGCTACCAATGCAACCGGCATTTCCATGTAGGCTGCTAAAGCCTCCCCACTAAGGGTAACAGCAAACCTCATGGCCCATTGCTCCTTCGGCCTTTGAGCCAAAACAGCTATTCTTTCAAAGGCCTCAATGAAATCATCAATATTGTCCTCTTTAGTAAGGCGGCCACATGAGAAAGTTCCAGTACCAGGGCCTTCCCCTCCTGGAAAAACAACCTGTGCACCTGGTACGGCCTGTGCCTTTTGTACAGTCTGTGCCACCTTGGTCGCTTCTTCCTGGGTCCGGATCCACCTCGCCATCACCTCCAGTAGGGGTTGCTGTTGAGCACGAAGCATGGACACCGCTTGCTCCTGGCTCACTGCCACCATCTCCCTCTGTTTGGCGAACTGGTCTGCCACCCAGGTCAATATGTCCGCTGTCTCCATCCTGGACTGCAGTTTCTGGGAACACAAATACAGAGAAACCACACAAAGTGCAGCACTTCTTTTTTTTTTTTCCTCCCACTTTCTCCTAGTGAGTATCTGGTGGCCCCTTACATCAGAATCCTAGGCTTATCCCCCTCTAGCCTACGGGTTACCTGATTCTGATGCAGGTCTTCGCTTTACCACCAGACAACAGCGCTCCGGATCCGACTCCACTCCAGATTTTCCCTCCGCGTTTTCTCTCGGTCCGGTCACTCTGTCCTTCCTGGATCTTCCTCGTCCCGAGGTACAAGCTTGGAGATGCACCACTTGACCGCTGGAATGCTGAATCCGAAAAACTATGCCACCTGTGGCGGTCGCGCCCCTGCTAGGCGGTTGCCTAGTAGGGACGGGAAGCCATCTTGAATTCCTCTTTACCAAGGATTGTAGTTGTGTATAGAGATAAATGAACCAAGTGGTTGTTTCAAAGCACACAGGAATTTTATTAGCTTCCGTGGCAAGCGGGTAACAAATCTTTAAAGCAGTTGTACACTCAAGTCAAAGAAAATAAAGGATAATCTTCTCCCATTAAAGCAAAGCTTACAACCAGTGTTGTAGTAGAATTATTTACACAGGCTTTCTTTTCTTTTCCCTTTATGATGTTTCTCAATTCGGTAATCATAAAGCACAGGTATATACAATTCCTAACTTCTCACAGCTCTCAGGCTTTCATTACTTAGCCACAATGCGCATATCACAGTCCATCTCAGAACAAGCTGAAGTCAGGTCACTTTCTTTACCTTCTACCTCCATGCTTTCTGCTGAGCTGTATCTTGGCAAAGTTTGAAAACGCTCGGGCACTTTATGCTTAATGTTCTTTAACAGGTTAAACAGCCTATTCCACTGAATAGCCCCTTCTCCTCTAGGTAGGACTTCAATGGGCTTCTCCTGTTCAGTTTCTCCTGAAAACCCCTTCTTCCTAATCTGGGTTTTCTCAGGCCTAAACCTCTCTTCAGAGTCAGAGCAAGAAACACAGGGTTTTGGCTTTACTGCTTTCTTTCTCCTACCTTAGAGTCTTGTTGCAGCACCTTCCTGGCTGAGGCTTCTGTGGCTTGTGACTCTCTCTGCCTCTGAGCTAGACAGGGAATCAGGGTAAGACCTCCACTTCCCTTCCTGGGGCTTCTGCTGCCTGCAGACAGACCCTTCATCAGAGGAGTCCAAGCACTCTTGCCTTAGCCTTCTCAAAGCCAACCTTTTCTCTCTCTCCCTCTTGCCAGTCTGTTTGGTCCTCTGCCTGGAACCTTCTCTGTAGCTTCCTTGGCTGCAGTGCTGGCTGCTCTTGTCTCTGCTGCTGCTCTCTTTGTGGCTGCTTCTCTCTTGGCTGCTTCTCCCTTGACTGCTTCTCTCAACTTTGTTTTCTCAAACTTAAACGTTAAGCAGGGCACCTCCCTCTCTGACTCCACCCACTTGTACCTCCTACTCTTACCTGGGGTTGTCATGGAGTCTGGGAGTGGCTTAAACCTAGCTCTACCCTCTTGGTTTCTCTCAGGGATTTTGCTGTGGTGTATGTATTATAGTGCACCCATCCCCCGAAAAGAAGAAAAAGTTCTTCTTTCTCTTTTATTTCCATGCTGAGCTGCACTCTCCTTAACACACATTACATACAGATTTTTTATCTGAGATCTAGTTAGTTTAATGGGTATTTGGAATTTGCTGATTTTGACGGTACTCGCGGCTCAACATAAAAAGATCACAAAAAATAGTAAGTAGCTTATAATGCTGTAATTGTGGCAGGCTATGGCCTAGAGTAGTCTGCAAATATGAAAGGCCTGTAAGTTAGGCCAGGATCCCAACCCCCATTATAGCTAGAAAAGAACCAAAAATCTGTGAAAAATGAGAAAATTGTTTTAAACTGCTTAATAAGAAGTTTTACATGAATTCATAAGTCTTTCATTATTCTCTTGTGTGCAAAAGAAAGAAATGTTTCAATACATGCATTCCTGGAGCTAGGGATAACCTTGCAGTAGAGAAGTATCAAACCTAGAAACTGCACCATTGTTAGAACAGTCCTAAAGGAGGGGACTGGTTGCTAGGCCCCGGAGGGATCTCTAATTGGACAGGTGCAGGGGGCGTTGGAGCCAATAGGAAGTTTGCATGTATCAAGCTGGAACCAATAGAAAGTTCTCATGTATCAAACAGAAGAAAAGGGTATAAATGAGTATGTCTCTGTAAAATCTTTGCTCAGTTCCTTTTGAAGCTTTGACTGACTGGGCCTGTGCACAATAAATTGGCTTGGATCTTTTGAACTGACTCCTGGTTTTATTTATTGCATGCTTATCAGCTGCTACATATTCTTGGTGCGTTGGGATGGAAGGTGCGAGCAGGGGATGGTATGCAAGTGAATATACCACGACTTCTCGCCTCAAAGGTTTGGTCCGGTTGGAACCATGTCTGTCCGACCGCAGGGGAACTTCTCAGGTGCCGCCGATCCCTTTGTATCGGAGAGGGTTCCGCCTTTCCTCGGCAGGCCACTGGGTCCAGCTGGCCAACACCTCAGAACCCGAGGGGAGTCCAGGGTCCAACCCAAGAACTGGTTTGGTATCAGGAACTGGATCCAGTGAGTAGATATTTTCTTGTTTAAAAGTCAGTGCAGCCTGGGGAAAAAGTCTTGCATAAGTATGCGCAAGACTGATTTGGTATAGACTAACTGGGAAAATCTCGCATGAGTATGCGCGAGACAAGAGAGCCCGATCACCTCTCATAAGGGCGGTCCTAGTATGCTCCGCATAAGAGAAAGCGGAAGCCAAAGCCATCAACCCTTCTTGTTTGAAATAGTCAGTTAGTCAGAAAACCTGGGCACTTGAAAAATGATTTCTTGTTGAAATATGATTGCTTGTGTGATCGAGAGGTCTTGAAATACAGACCGAGCGAGAGCGGACTTCTGAGTAGCGCAGTTTCTGGCCAGGTGACTGCGCCCAGGTCGCGAAAAGGAGGAAGTGTTTGGTGTTTGTCTGTCCTTACTGTGTATCTGATTTTTGTTATCTGTTGAAACCGCGAGTTTCCCTTCTGGTATAAATGTGAGATTATTCTGTTGGGTAATTTGTGGAACAGTTTACCGATTAAGAAATAGTATTAAGCAGAAAAGAAGACAGAAGGAAACAAACTCAGTTGTCACTTTTTCAGTAAAGAAGCTGTCTCATGCATTCCAGTTTTTTTCCTTTTGCCCAGCATGAAGCTGGCTTGCGGAGAGAGAAGGGGCGTGTCTAGAGAAAGGAATGTGCAGTGTCTTTTTAACCCTGTGAAGGCTTAATCTCAACACTTTGCAGCTGGGTTAATTTGTGCTTATTTCAGGAAAATTGTACCTGTTTTATTCAATATGTTTTAATAGTGATGTTCCTTCTGCTATGGTCATGTATTATACATCATTTAATAAGAATGTTTAGTCAGGATTGTGGATCCCGACAGTTTTGGGCTTAGCCTGGAAAGGGTTAAGTTCTTAGTAACCCCTTTCGAGTTCCTGTACTTGTACGGACCAAGTGAGAAGAATTTCTGCAGGGCTATAGGTATAATGCATTTGTGGGCTTAGCCTTGTCTTGTGTTATTTATGATCAAATCTTCAGTAAGCACTGTAATGGTTTAAATAGGAAATGATAGAAAAATTCAGGAAACTGCTTTTGCTTTCCCTTTGCCCTACGAAGTAGAGGTTAAGAACCCTGACAGGACTATGAAGCATCCCGAGCCAGTAGTACCAGATTGCGACTTGAAAGTGATTTAAATCCTGAGTGAATAAGGAGTTCATCGTGCTTGAATTCTAGTTCCTGATATACTGCGGCAAGCACCTCATAGAAGACATACTTATTGTTAATAAAAATAAAATAGGAAGAAAAAAGGTGTATATGTATTCTAGATATCCACCCACTTTATGAAAAAAGTATTCAGAATGTCTTTTGAATATCTGCTTCCTAAAACTGTAAGATTTAAAGTAATTTCTTTTGCAGAGACATGCTGATTACGGCTGGCAGTTAGTTTTCATGCCAAGTAATTTTATTACAGTCATACATAACAGATATGTGGCCGTCATGTTAGGAGCCATAGTTCTTTCTATTGGATTTGTTGTTATAACATGTTGCAAAATAATAGTTTTATATTTTAAGGACTTTATCTAAATCGTTCTTATTTAGAATGAGCACACATCCATTATGCTTAGTCCACAGGAAAATGCAGCCTGACTGGTGTGTGTGGGGGGGCGGGGGGGGGTCAGAGTCCATGCAGATTTTGTTGAAATGTATGACTAGGAATTTTAGCAAGGACTTTGCTGAAGACTACAGACTTAAAATGTCTCCGTCCCTATTAGAAATGCTCTGTGGAAGGGGGTGGCCAGTGTTAGCTACTTCATGGCCCCGTAGTTTCCTGTGTTCATCAGATTATACAGAGAATGTTCCCTGATCAGTTCCCCTACATAGACTCCTGGTTAAATGTTTGAGAAAGGAAAAAAAAAACAAGCCCTCCTGGATAGAGCGTTGCTATGAGCAACAGTGTAGGAGATTAGTAGCAAACACAAGGGAGGGGGGCCCGGACGTCTGGAGGGAAAAGAAAAAAAAAACAAAAACCTGCCCGTTTATTATCTTTATAGGCCAGTTCCCTCAGCTCTGCCACCACCCCGGGCAGAGCCTGGGGCAGGGGGGGGACACCTCCCTGCAAATGTACCCCAAGTAGTTCACCAGCCACCTCCGCAGCAGAAGGACGTACACCCCCTCTTGACCGAAAGCCCCGGCACAGTTTAAAGTACTTCGAGTGGGCCACAGTCCACCGATGACACTACAAGCAGGGATTCATTTGCCAGTTCAGGGTCACTCACAGCCAGCGCCCGAGAACATGAAGTGGAACCCAGACAGTCCCGATTGCCATATGCCTTCAGAAGTACAACTACCAGTAAAAGGGAGGGTCACGTTATCCCATTGCACTAGGTCCAGGGCCAGCTTTGCACTAGCCAGCTGACCAGCTTTGTTTCTGCCACTGATTTACTGAACTGAAAGCTGCATTATGTCTCCTACACTGAGAAACCATAGGATTTGATTGAACTAATGAACAGTATTATGCAGACCCATCAGCCTTGATGGCCCCAAGTGGGATCCAAATAGCGCAGGCAGCCCTCACTATATACCCCATGCGATCCAGCAGCCCAGGAGAATTTGCATTTTTGTCAGTCAGTCCCAGAGAGATATAAAACAGAAATTGCAGAAACTGGATGGATTTGCGGGCATGAATACAGCACAGGTAATGGAAGTTGTTCAGAAAGTTTGTGAATTGTGAAAATGAATGTGACAGAGAAAGTAAAGAAGAAAACAGATCTTCTTGCTGATACTTTAGTTGAATGATGTGGAGGAGGTTTTCCTAATCGAAGGAGCAGAGGAAGTGAAAGGGGTCGTGAAAATGATCGGCCCCCACTGGGTGCAAATCAGTGTGCCCATTGCAGAGAAGGACACTAGAGAAGTGAATGCCCCTATCTTGACTCCACCCCCAGGAGGGGAGGAGGGAGTACTTGATTTTAGAGTCATGAAAGAATAAACTGAGCACAGTGTTCCAGCAAGAGATGGAAGCAGCTATAGAGTGAGTGGCAGCCGAAGAGGGCTACAGCATGGATGAAGACTAGGCCAGACCAGACTCCAAGTTTCCCTGGGTCCCCAGGAGCCTATGGTCAGTCTGAAAATAGGGGACCAATATATGGACTTTATGGGGGATACAGGAGCAGAATACTAAAGCCAGTAGTCCCTTGGTTTTCTCGATGCATCGCCATTGTCAGAGCTACTGGGGCTAAGGCCACAAAGCCTTTCCTGCAGAACCGCATGTGTGAACTAGGGGGACAGAAAATAACGCACCAGTTCCTGTATATGCCTGAGTGCCCTATTCCACTTTTGGGCCGAGATCTGCTTGCAAAGCTCCAGGCACAAATATCCTTTGCTGAAGGGGGAGAAATGCAAATGACTGTGAACCCAAAGCCTGCTGGATTGATGGTGCTGACTGTTCCTCGAGAAGAAGAGTAGCGGTTCTATAGTGCATCTCCAATCAAGCCAGCTAGTTCCTGTATACCCACCAACCTTATAGCCCCACCTGGAGTATGGGCAGAAGATAATCCACCTGGCCTAGCGAAGAACATAGCCCCTGTCATTGTCACCCTCAAGCCAGGAGCGGAACCAGTGCATGTGAAGCAGTATACTTTTCCCCGACCAGAAAATGAAACTATTGAAGTATGGACTTCTCAAGGAGTGCCAGTCACCTTGGAATACCCGCCTTCTCCCAGTTAAGAAACCTGGGACAGGGGATTACCGCCCAATACAAGATCTGAGGCGAGTGAATGATGCAGCTGAAACTATACACCCAGTGGTACCAAATCCTTATACTCTCCTGGGACTGATCCCCGCTGAGGCTACTCATTTTACCATCCTGGACCTGAAAGATGCCTTTTTCTGTGTATGCCTAGCCCCCACCAGTCAACTTTTGTTTGCTTTTGAATATCAAGACCCCACAACAGGAAGGCGGGGCCAACTCACCTGGACTAGATTACTTCAAGGATTCAAGAATTCACCTACTCTCTTCAGTGCTATTTTAAATCAAGATCTTTCAAGCTACTATGTGAACCCAGGAGAAAGGGTTCTTCTCCAGTATGTGGACAACTTGCTCATAGCCACCAACTCAGAAAGTGAATGTCTATAAGCCACCAGTGAACTCTTGCACCTTTTTAATGAGGCTAGATACGAAGTCTCAAGAGCCAAAGCACAATTATGTCAAACAAGTTAAATACCTAGGATTCCAGTTGTCCAGCAGAATTAGATGCCTGGGACCAGAACGCAAAGAAGCTGTATGCAGTATTCCTACTCCAACCACCAGGAGGCAAGTGAGAGCCTTCTTGGGTGCAGCAGAGTACTGTCGTATATGGATCCCCAATTTTGCGCTGCTAGCAAAACCATTGTATCAAGCTACCAAAGGAATGGAAAACTCTCCATTGGAAGGGGGACTTGAATAGGATGCAGCCTTTTGATCTTTGAAAACCGCTCTGATGTTATCACCAGCTCTGGGTCTACCAGATGTCCAGAAAACCTTTCAGTCTCTATGTTCATGAGTCACAAGGAAATGTTCTAGGAGTATTGACTCAATCTCTTGGATGTTGGCAACAACCAGTAGCCTATTTGTCAAAACAATCGGATGTAATTGCAAATGGCTGGCCCCCTTGTTTGAGAGCTGTTGCAGCTATAGCCCTCCTAGTGAGCAAAGCAGACAAGCTCACTTTGAGACAGAATCTTCAAGTTACTGTACCACACTCTGTTCTGACCAATATGAAACACAAAGGAAGTTTCTGGCTCACGAACTCACAAATGTTGAAGTATCAAAGTATGTTGTACAATTGATAGTCAGTCAAGCCTTGAACCCTGCTACATTGTTCCCAATTGGTCCTGGGCCCCCTGATCATGACTGATTAGAAATTATGGACACTGTATTCTCAAGTCACCCTGATTTGATTGATGTTCCTTTGGAGAACCCTGAATGGACTTTCTTTGTAGATGGAAGCAGTCTTGGCATCATTAATGGACATTGTTGTGCCAGATATGCAGTAGTGACCCTTGATCTGGTAGTTGAGTCCTCAGCCCTGGCCCCAGAAACTTCAGCACAGAAAGCTGAACTGATAGCTCTTGCTAGAGCACTGATAATAGGAAAAGGAGCTCTGTCTAAATGTGTACCCAGATTCCAAGTATGCCCTTACAACCTTGCATGCACATGGGGCCCTGTACAAAGAATGAGGGTGGATAACCTCAGGAAGCAAGTCCATTAAGTATGGCCCCGAGATATTGACATTATCAGATGCATACTGCCTACAGATTTCAGAATTTAGGAAAAGTAGAATGTATGAATAGAACCCTGAAATCTCAGTTGTCCGAACTTTGCCAAGAGGTTCACCTGAAGTGGCCCCAGGTTCTTCCTATAGCCCTTCTTAGGATAAACTTAGCCCCTGCTAAGTCTTTAAGAGTTTCCCCTTTTGAGATTCTGTATTGGCGACCCCCGCCTATTGTATAAGAAATAAAGGGAGATATGGAATAGATTAGATCTGAAATTACTAGACAAGAACTATTGTTTTTAAGTTCTGTTTTGCAGAGTCTTCATATGTGGGTACAAGACCAGCTGCCCATCCATCTAACAGAACCCCTGCATCCTCTCAAGCCTGAAGTCTCGGTGTGGATCAAAGAGTGGAGAAAGACACCGTTGACACCGCATTGGAAGGGACCTTATGTTGTCATCTTGTTAACCCCAACAGCAGTTAAAGTTGCAGAACTTGAACCCTGGATTCATCACAGTTGAATAAAGTCAGCAGCCATTGATAGCAATGTAGAAACGAAGGCAGCTACAAAGATATTAGCTATGTGGCAATATTACCCTATACCCCACGATGATGCTATTACACCTGTATAATGTGTTAAATTGACTAATGAGTGATTTAATTCTCACCCTTTCTCACTTGCGGGTGAGAATAATCAAAGGGGGGAATGTGGCAAGCTATGGCCTAGAGTAGTCTGCAAATATGAAAAGCCTGTAAGTTAGGCCTGGATCCCAACCCCCATTATAGCTAGAAAAGAACCAAAACTCTGTGAAAAATGAGAAAATTGTTTTAAACTGCTTAATAAGAAGTTTTACATGAATTCATCAGTCTTTCATTATTCTCTTGTGTGCAAAAGAAAGAAATGTTTCAATACATGCATTCCTGGAGCTAGGGATAACCTTGCAGTAGAGAAGTAGCAAACCTAGAAACTGCACCATTGTTAGAACAGTCCTAAAGGAGGGGGCTGGTTGCTAGGCCCCGGAGGGATCTCTAATTGGACAGGTGCAGGGGGCGTTGGAGCCAATAGGAAGTTTGCATGTATCAAGCTGGAACCAATAGAAAGTTCTCATGTATCAAACAGAAGAAAAGGGTATAAATGAGTATGTCTCTGTAAAAACCTTGCTCAGTTCCTTTTGAAGCTTTGACTGACTGGGCCTGTGCACAATAAATTGACTTGGATCTTTTGAACTGACTCCTGGTTTTATTTATTGCATGCTTATCAGCTGCTACATAATAGCTACTATTTTGCAAATAAAAGTATTTGTAGACTTTAGAAAATAGGTTTAGATAACTGTAAGTTACTTAGTGTCAGAGTTATTGGTGCGTATTGTGATAAGGAGAGTTGTGTGGACCGAATGGAATGGGAAGGAAATGAGGGATACACCTTTAAAAGTAAAGGCAAACAGGGTTCCCATGGAAACCACAAGCTTTCAGAGCATGTACTAGCTAGAGCTAAACCCTGCCCCAGCAATGACGTAAGAGATAGTTTGAGCCCTAACAAACTTCACATGTGCAGCAAGGACGGAGTGGCTGGTGAGAAAAGCCGTTTAAGGCTGCCTCAGAGTTTAGTAAGAGGGGGAAGCCAGGAGAAAGGAAACCAGGAGGTGAACCAGGAAGCGAACTAGCAGGGAAATCATGGAACTCAGAACAAACTAAGGAAGCTAAGGAGGATTCTGGAGAGGCTGCTGAGCCCTATTCTCAAGGAGCACTGAAAGCAAACCTGAAGCTTCTGCCAAAGCAACCCAGAGAGAAGGTAGAAAGGCTTACCTTTACCCGGGGAAAGAACTCTGACTGTAGAGAAAGCATTGCACGTTGGAAAGGTACGTATGCTTCAGTCCCTAACAAGAGCTGTGCTGAGGATATTGTTAAGAAGCTAAGGTTCAGCGCTGAGCAAAGTCAGGACAGGAACGCAGTAAAACCAACTCCAGCCAGGAGTAAAAGTATTCCAAGTAAGTGCCCTGAGACAGCTTCAGATTCTGCTTTCAGATTCTTACAAGAGAATCAAACTCCTTCCCTAAGCAGTGTACGTGAAAACCAGAGAGAACAGTTTATAGGACAACTGCAAGAGATTCTAAATAAGCTTCAGTTTAAACCTGATTATAAAAGTTCCTTAGAAGAGAATGCTAATGGAGCTTGTGAAGATATGATAATAGATGTTGATGAAGCACCTGTTGATATTGACGTATGTGAAATGGATTGCTCTTTATGTGAAGCAAACAGCTTGGACTTATGCTGCGTTATCTCTGCATGAGAGAAGTGCATAGCTGTTTCTAAACCTGAGAAAGAAAGACATTTTGTGGAAACTTTTAAGTTTGTCTGATCAGTTCTTCAGCCTTGGCTGTGGAAAGCTGGTATTGCAGAGTAGCCTGAGCATAGCTGTGAATGAAACAGTACTACTGTCATTTGATTCTCAACTTTCAGTTGTTCCTGTTATCCTATTATTTTGGAGAAATAATCCATGCCATGTCTTGCGTTAAGAATTCTATGCGAGGGGGAAAACCCTGAATAAAATTTATTTGTTTGCCTTGAACCCCGTGTGGTCACAATACTTTGTTGGAGAGTAATTAAACTACAAGTCCCAGTATCCATTGCTGGCGCACTAGGCTTGAGACATTGCTCGAAAACAAATAAGGCAGCCCTTTTGCCGTTCAGCCATTGGCCCTAGGCAAGGGGTATGACAGTATATCGGCCTTGTATGTTTTTCATACGCTGGGCTAATATGTTGTCGAAACTATTTGCTGTCAAGCATTCTGTTCTAGGTGTTTCAATGGTGCAATATCGACGTACTGCATCAGAAGTGTTTTCACATGTATCATATTCCGCCGTCAGAATGGACTGTTGACAAGTTATATTATATCATAATAAAGTGTTTTAAATGAAAACTGCAGTTTCAATAGTATCATACAGTATGTTTACGTCAATGAATATTGGAACTGAATCATATCTTTTCTGAAGACGGACAATATACTATATTGGACCAGTGTATGAAAAACATACACTATGTGAAACTTCTATTTTCTGCAAAGTTTTAATATTTTTTATTATTGCCAGTATTTCATAGTTGTTGGAGTGTAACAAATCTAATAAATCATCCAGAACAGAGAAAGAATATGCTAGCTGTCCAAAATGGGTTAAGTTGACCTACTTTCTCATGAATACAGTCTTCTGAAAATTGTTCAAGATGTCCCTCGCTTCTGTTCCTATTTGTGGGTGTTTTCTGAGATCTTGCTCCTGGTTCTTCATCTGTGAACACAGAACAGAAATATTTGTTAAGCAATTCCACTTTATCCTCATCAGCTTCTACATATTCCTCCCCTTCACCCTTGAGTCTAACAATACCACTTTTGACCTTCCTCTTTTCACTAACATATCTGAAAAATGTCTTATTCCCCCATTTTATTGCATTGTCTATTTCCTTCTCTTTTTGAATCTTTGCTTTACTGACTACTTTGCTAGCTTCTCTAAGTTTTTTTCCAAATATAGATGCCTGTCTTCCTCTCTCTGTGATCTCTTATATTTCATGAAGGCCTCCCTCTTTTTCTTCACTTTTTCAGCTACTTCTTTCGAAAGCCATAGCGGTCTCCTTTTCCTTTTACCTTTATTTACCATTTTAACAAAAAGGTTCTTTGTCCTTAAAATATCCCCTTTCAGTTTTGCCCACTGTTTTTCTACATCCCCCAGATGTTTCCATCCCGCTAACAACTCCCTGAGGTATTGGTCCATCTTGGCAAAATTAGTCTTCCTAAAGTCTAAGACCCTCACCTTTGAATGGATTCTAACAGCCCTCTTCCTAATACTGAACCACACCATCTGGTGATCACTCCATGCAAAATGATCTCCTACTATAACATCAGAAACACTTTCACCATTGGTAAGCAAGTCCAGTATGGCCCCTTCACGTGTGGGGTCTATTACCAATTGCTTGAATAGTTTTCCCTGTAGAGAATCCAGGATCACTGCACAGTGCCAGCATTGGTGGTAGTGGGCCACCAGACCCCCACCCACCTGAGTTTGTGGCAGTCCCGGGACACAGGACTGCACAGGACAGGGTTGCCACAGACCACAGTGGTTATCTAACCCTCCTGGGGGCCACTATGGCCTGATGGCTGATGAGCTGCAAGCCCCTCCACCGCCTCCCTGAGCATCCGCAGCTCATCAGCCATTTGGCACATGGCATGCACCACCTGGTCCATGGTCCTTGTCTGTTCCCGCTGGCCCAGCGAGATGGCAAACAGTGCTGCAGACAGAGTGCATGCCCATTCGCCCCCACACAGGCCCCATGTGCATGGAGTCTGGGTGGAGGTGTCCGCACACACCCTGTCTGCGGCACTGCTTGCCACTCCTGTGGCTGTGCGGGCCACATCTAGGGGGCCATGGAGCAGGTGGAGTGGACCCCCAGTGCCCTCTGCTGTCCTGTGCCTCATGGGACTGCTTACACCTGGGCCAGTGAGGCAGGATGCACCCATGTTGGTGTGTGCCTGTGGAGATACCCCACATCTAGCCTCAGGTGGCTCCACATCACACACCACCAGGGAAGCATCCTGCCTCACAACCCCATCCCCTGTCCCCACCTCCCCACCTCCCCATCACCCACCACCACCCTTCCCCCAGGCTTCACACCTCCCCCACCCACCACACACACTTCCACACCCTCACCCACTCCCCTACCTGCCCCTCCCCCGCACCCAGTGCAGCATCCTCCTCCCATGCCTCCTCCACCTCCATCTACACCTGCTCCTCCCCCACCTCCACCATGTCTACCTCCTCCACCTCCTCCACCGTCACCACCTCCTCTTCCTCTTCCTCCCCTGCAGCCACCTCTTCCACCTCCTCCTCCTCCTCCTCTTCCTCCTCTTCCTCTTCCTGCACGTACACATAGTCTTCCTCCTCCTCTTCCTCTCCCTCTGCCTCCTCTTCCTCCTCTTCCATCTCCTGTCCCTCCTCCTCCGCCTCCTCTTCCTCCTCCTCTTCCTCCGCTGCGTCCACCACCTCTGCTTCCTGTGCTTCCTCTGGCACTGGCACCTCCTGGGCTGTGCACATCCTTCTGCCATCTGCGGCCACTGTGCGGGAAAATGGACAGTACCACATCAGACATGCGTTCACCAAATAGTGGACACATGGTGGGTGGACCCACAACCAGCTGCTGCATTGTAACATGCTGCTGTGTGACACACAGGCCGCATCACTCATCATCCTCTTGCCCCATCAGCTCCTGCTGCAGCCACAGCAGGAGGTCAGGCCTCCACCGCTGCAGCTCCCGGCCCGGGAGGAAAGATGAGAGTGGAACCAGCAATATTCAGTGCTACGGAGTCTGACCTCATGTAAGCGGGAAAGGAGAAGGGTGTGATCAGCCAGGTCATAGGCTGCAGATACCGCCACCGAAATGTCACCACAGTCGCAAGCCACATGCAGTTCATTGCAAAAGGCGGGACGGGTGTTGACCTGATTGGCCGGGATGATGGACGTGTGGAATCCAAGTGATGGGAAAGCTGTGACAGGACTGTTTTCCAGGTATCTTTGACAGAAATGGGTGATTGGGGACAGGATGTTAGTGAGCTGGAATAAGGGGGACATGAGAGCTCTTTCTACGAATGGGGAATATGAAGGCATGCTTTCAGGGGTGAGGACAGGTACCTGTGGAAAACGAGTATTGATCATGGTGGGGATAGGAGCGAGAGAGGGTGTGAGTAGCCAGGGGATGGTGCAGGATCAGGGGAGCAGCAAGTCCCCTTGGTGGGGGACATGAGTCTGCTATGTTCTGAGGTTCTGGGTGGGTGTGATGAGGCCCAGGCATGTGAGTGTTGGGAGACAGGAGGGGGGAGGTGATAGCTGATGGACAGTGAGGTGACAATGCCTTGGGGTCAGGAATCCTTGTGTTGAGGAAAGATGCATGCTGAGAAGGGGAGGGAGTTGACCGGGTGGATACAGTATTTGGATCTGGCTGGTGTGTTGTCACTGACCTGAGAACAGAGTGGTGGTGACAATAATTTAAAAACTGTTGATTTAAAAGTTGATTTGTAAATAATTTAAAAATCTGTTCTATGTAAAACCTGTTCTTGTTACACTTGTTATATGTAAACCGCCTTTGATCTATGGAAGAGGCGGTATATAAGAAAGTTTTAAATAAATAAATAAATAAATGTTTGGTTTGTGGCAGGGGAGATGGCTGTGGAGATATAGGTTTGTTTAGCCTTGTGAACCTGGGAACAATAATGGGGATGTTGAGCTGTGAGAGACGATAGGGTGGTGATTGAGGGTGGCGTCTGCCACAGCTGCTCGGCGCTACGGAGGTGGGTGTGATGGAGGAGACGGCCACTAGGATACCAGGGATGAGAGGGACAATGATGCAAAGGCCATGGTTGTAGAGGAGCCCATTTATCAGGAGAATCAGCCAGACAGGAGGACCAGTTAGAGACCTGTTAATCAGGTGGGGGTGAAGGGAACTCTGTGGGTAAGAGGTCACCAGCGGCTGGAAACTGTTGAGGAGTGTGAGGGGTGATACGACAGGAGTAGCATAGAGAGGATGAATGGTAGAGGATGGGCTATCTGTGAGAGGGAGGCAGAGTCGGATGGAGATGGAGGACAATGACAGGTCATGTAATAATGATCTGTCCAGGGTAGAGGTGTAGCGTGGAGACATTGTAGGGGAAAAAGGGGGGATGGCCAGAGAAAGAAGCAGGTCAAGGGTGTGTCCCGCTGAGTGAGGGGGGAAGGTGACATGTTGAGTTAGGGACATAGCCTGTATAAGAGTGATAGAGGATTGATCCCAAGAGGAAGAAGGTGTGTTGGGATGTCAAGTCATGTACCCTGCAAGTGGCAGATGAGGAAAGGCCAGTGACAGGTCCGAGTTGGTTAAATGACGGGTGTCCCACAGGTCAGGATGGGGAGCCGGAGGTGAGTGGGGAATGAGGATATACATGGGCAGATGAGGTATGGTGGTAAGGTAGTAGAGATTCTGGGTAATGCAATAATGAAGATGGGAATTGCATATAGGCATACAAGGAGCAGATCAGAGCTGCCGCACCACCACCCATGGCATGCCTGTGGGGATTTGACATGTGGGTCCATGTGTGACTGACTATGGTTGCCATGCACTGCATATTGTGATGTTTATCTTGTCATGTGACTGGGTGACTGGGAACATGCAAGACATAGACATGGCATCCCTGATAGGTCTCATGGGGGCATATATCTCCAAATATATCTGTACATATGTGCACTCTGACACACTTGCATAACATGCACATTAGGGTGGTCCACTGCCATAGGGGAAAAAATAAAAGTAGGAATTTCTTTGCTCCCTGGCCTGATTCTGGTTCCATTTATGTAGAAAACAATGTGTGCAAAGTTTGAAGCCAATCAAATAATATTTAAGGGTGGCTCAAGGTCCCTATCTATCAGGCCCCTGGATCCCCCCCCCCCCCCAGGGTTCATCAGACCACTGGGTATTATCCGCTCATAGACGGGGGTATCATGCTTGCCAAGCACTCAATGTGGTCCAGATGCTAGTAAGGACTTTGACGATGTGGGGAACATCTTACGGTGTTGCGAGACAACACCCAGAAAGAACTGGAGTTGCTCTTCTTTTGTGGTGTGTCGGCTGTTGAACTCCTCAATGAGTTTGACCCCTCGCTCAGCCACATCGTTGATCACTGGACGATTTTTTACTTTCTTCAGACCGTCTTTGAATGATGCATTCTCTTCCCAGTCTTCTGGGTCTGCATTAAGAAAATCACTGTTGATGTCAAGGTGTTTCAGGAAACGGATTGACTTGCGAGTTGCAAAAGATTCAAGTGGTGGAATCATGGAACTTTTCAATTCGACCCGCTTTGGGGGATCTTCGTCTTCGTCATCATCCTCATCGCTTTCATCTGATTCTGCCGGGATCATGGCCGACACTATGGCCCGCTTTGTCGGTGCTCAAACAGCTTCATCGAACAGTGACAGTGCCACAAGCTCCTCTGACACATACCACAGATGCTGTTGCAGTTTGTCTCTGGCCGCTCTTCCAACACGGTCATTGTGGTAAGAGTGTAGTTTCTTCAGCATCTCCAAATCTGTTTGAGGAGCAACTGCGGCATCAGGGGCAGAAAACCAGGCTTCCACATGAATCAGGATGGAGAAAATGCTCACATCACGAATACAGGACTCCTCCCGTTGGGTAAGATCTTTGAGTTGTCCTCGGAACATCCAAATCTTGAGACAGTACAAGACTTTTGCCATCCATCTGGCATGATGGAAAGCTCCGGGTTTCTTGAAATTGAAACTAGGAAGATTCCCTCCAAGGCAGACAATCGTTAACTCCAAGAATTCCAGGTAATCATCTCGGTGATTGCCCTGTGCCAATTTGGATTCCGCAAACTTCATGATGCAATCCCTGTCAGGTTGCAGCACCTCCAAGTCTTTTCCAGTTTGATAGTTGGACTTGTCAAGGGAGCCCCAATTCTTTTGGAACCGGCGAAAGAGTTGGACATCGGGACCCGATGAAGCTCCAGAGCATGTAGAGAATACTGCACCAAGAATTATTTTGTAAATGTGATGGCGGCATGCCAAATGAAGGACTGTGCGACAAAGTCTCTGTTCTAGAAGAATGTGCGCTCCTGATCGACGTCCCGTGTTCGATGCAGTTGTATCAAAGCAGAAGCCTGCAACCTTTTCATCCAAACACCATTCCTGTAACAGTTCATAAACTGCTGCAGCTTGATTCTCGCCAGTTCCTGATGTCAGTTTTGGTACACCAAGAAGTTGTGTTTCTCCAGTGGAGACAGCCGTTATCAAAACTGGAAGGCGGTCAACGGATGTGGTTGAACAGAGGAGAGATGGCAATAACTTGCTATCCCAATGCACAATGCATGTTTTGCCTTCGGCTTTGAATGCGTTGTGCAGGTCCGTCCATTGTTGCTGACAGTGCTTTTCTCTATGGCGCTTGACACTGGAGCGGCTGATATTGAGCTCCCCAGGATAATGTCCCAGACTTCTGGCGGTTTCAGCTACCACAAACAGAGCATTGCGATCCATTGTCCCTGTCCGATCCAGGGCTGCTGTAAGCTCTGGGGTCCAGACATTGTTAGGTCGAAACTGCTTCGTTTGTGGAGTTGCTTTCTTCTGTCCGTTATCTGAATCCGCAGATGTCGACGAGTCTTCACCTGACTCTGCTGAGGAAGAAGATCCTTCCAGCTGAACTTGGCTTGTAGTTGCCTCGGCTTCGGCAACATGTTTTTGTCTGCACCTTTTCAGTTCTTCTTCTCGCTGCTGCGATCTTGCTTCCGTGTTGGCCCGTTTCTTGTCCATCGCGCACATTGAGCCGCGGTGCCCTGGTTCTCGTTGCGTTATTAAGAATTCTTTGTCTTCTTGAATATGAATTAAAGACATTGCATTGGCATGCGCCACATCAAATAGGTTTTTCATTGCAACCTGGAATTCTTTTTCATTTGCCTCTTGTTTCCCTCCTCTCCCTTTGTTTTTATTCAAAAGTTTCCACTGATTGAACAATTTCTTTACTTTTTCTTGAATTTTGTCATTTCTTTGAACAGGAAGCCTGGCCTTTTCCCAGTAAACTTCTACTTCACTTGTTACAATAGATGCACTTTCACTAACGCCTTTGTTTAATGTCATATGGTGATGTAAAAATACACTTAACACTTGCTCCTTGCTGGGGAGCTTGGCCCCCAGAATTGTGGTGGACATTTCTTCAATGAGATAAAAACCACATTTTTTCGCCATCTGAAAAGAATAAAGATACAAAGATAATAGTACAATGTCTTTGCCACCTCTCAGAGACGAGATTAGTTCAAATATGATGCAATGAAATGTAATCAGCTTGGAACTGAGTGGATGATACAAGATGATGCAACATTTCGTCATCTGCTCCCAGGGGGAAATCTCAAGACTTGTTGAGCCACCCCTACATATTATTTGATTGGCTTCAAACTTTGTACACAGTGTTTTCTACCTAAATGGAACCAGAATCAGGCCAGGGAGCAAAGGAATTCAGGAATTCATTTTTATGGACCACCCTAATGCACATATTCCATCTGTGAACTGTGACGTGTACATGCATGGGTGAAAGACATTAGAAAAGACATATGCATCCTCCCTGTCACAAGCGGAGTGTGCATGGACTGCAGTGGCCTCACAATGGGTGTTGTGTATGCACATCAGTCACCAGGGCAACAGGGTCAGGTCTAGCATGATGTGCAATGGTGTATGGACACAGACTGTTGCGGAACAGTCCATGTACATCTAAACGCATGGGATGTGTCCCACCTACCTAAATCATGGCTTGAAGAGATACCTAGGCCAGGAACATTGTGTGTACCAGACCTGCAAACAGCAGCAGGTGCACCTACAATAGCACCAGGATTAACTACAAACCCTTGTTGGTGGGGCTGAGGCCACCTGGGAGTAGGGCATATCTGCACATATAAGCAGGCACACCTACAATAGCACCAGGATGAACCACAGACCCCTGCCATTAGGCCTGAGGCCACCTGGGAGTGGGGACGACCAGCACACATAAGCAGGCACACCTATAATAGCACCAGGATTGACCACAGACCCCTGTCATTAGGCTTGAGGCCACCTGGGAGTGGGGACGACCAGCACACAAGCAGGTGCACCTAAAATAGCACCAGAATGAACCGCAGACCCCTGCCATTAGGCCTGAGGCCCCCTGGGAGTAGGGCAGACCTGCACACATAGGCAGGCACACCTACAATAGCACCAGGAGTGACCACAGACCCCTGTCAATAAGCCTGAGGCCACCTGGGAGTTGGGCAGACCTGCAAACATAAGCAGGCATACCTACAATAGCCCCAGGATTGACCACAGCCCCTGTCAATGGCCCTGAGGCCACCTGGGAGTGGAGACGACCAGCACACATAAGCAGGCGCACCTACATTAGCACCAGGATTAACTACAGACCCCTGTCAATAGGCCTGAGGCCCCCTGGGAGTAGGGCAGACCTGCACACATAAGCAGGCGAACCTACAATAGCACCAGGATGAACCATAAACCCCTGTCGGTGGGGCTGAGGCTACCTGGGTGTAGGGCAGACCTGCACACATGGGCAGGTGCACCTACATTGATCCTAGGATTGACCACAAATCCCTGTCATTAGGCCTGAGGCCATCTGGAGGTAGGGCAGACCTGCACACAGCAGCAGGTGCAACTACATTGATCCCAGGAATGACCACACACCCCTGTCATTAGGCCTGGGGCCACCTGGGGGTAGGGAAGTCCTGCACACATAAGCAGGCACACCTACAATAGCACCAGGATGAACCACAGACCCGTGTCATTAGGCCTGAGGCCCCCTGTGAGTAGGGCAGACCTGCACACATAAGCAGGCACACCTACATTGGTCCCAGGAATGACCACTGACCTGTCCTTTTCCCATGGTCTGCTTGTATGATATGTGGGTTGATTGCTGGCTACTAGGTTGCACTCCTTGGTTTGTGTGACCTGCCCCCATGCACTTACGTGAGTGGTCGGCTGATGCATTGAAGCACCTGGTCAGCCACTCCCAGGCCCTTCTGATCCTGTCGAGGTCCTGCCTCTTGGAGGAGCCTGGCGACGGCACATGAGATGCCTGAACACCTCTAGCTCTGAGCCCATAAAGGCTGGCTTGTACAATTGGGCGGCCATCTTGTCTGCTGTATTATGCGCGGTACAGATGCAGTATTTTCACGCTACACGCGTTGTGGTGCTACGTGCATTGTCTTACTCTATGGCACATTGCATTGTCACAAATGCACAATACGCACAATAACACACGTGACGTTCTTTTAGGACATGTAGTGTTACGTGCGTTGCACGTTTGACATACATGATTGGGAAGAAGGGCGTTGTGGCTGCCACTGTGCGCACAACTCATGACATCCTCTATACACTCATTTCTCTGTCAGCTCTAAGTGCACGATCTGCAATGTATGGTCTGTACATCACACGCATGGCGCGTAGTGCTCTACGGTTCTGATGGTTCAAATGTGCATTTACCAACAGGTTTTCACTGGTGGTAATGTCCCGGCGTTAATGTTCTGGCGTTAGTGTAGCAGAGGCCTCTCCATGCACACTCCTAACCCATTGACCCCTTCTCTCCGCCTTCTCTCCACCCTCTGGGAGAGTTACCGCTGGCAGTAACGTTACCGCACATTAACTTTACATCAGGTAACATTATCGCGCGGTAATGTTACCGATGCTACATTACCGCACCTTAGTAAACATACCCCTAAGAGAAATACAGAGAATGAAGAGGATATGATCACCTGGGACATTCCCATTCCGATGGATAAGAAACTGGATGCGAGGAAACGCAACATAGTGGTAAAGGAGAAAAATACCAGAATGGCATTGATAGGTTTTGGTTCCAAGTGGTTATTCTGTGTGGAGAGGCGGAAGATCCTGAAGTACCAGGAAATGCAGTCAGAGGCCAAGAATATGTGGCAGAAAGATACAGAAATATTTCCCCTTTGTATTGGGGGGCACATGCTTGATAAAGAAGAATTTCCAAGCTCATATTGACAAGCTATCCATACATATTACATCTTATGAGAACTCCAGAAGGAAGCTGTCTTTAGCATGAATCAAGTATTACACCGAGCATTAGCAGTAAATTTGAGAGACTGAGATCATACTCAGCATACCCAGGCTTGCTTATTCACTCATTTATTTATTTATTTATCATTTCTTATATACCGCCTTTCCGTTTTATCAAGGCGGTTTACATTGAACACAATGATTTTACATAGCACGGCTAAACACAATGGCAGGTTTTACATAGAACAGTTAACTATACAATTGTGTATATCACAATTTAACTGTGTAACCTTTCAATAACAACTATTTACAATAGCAACTACTTACAATATTTTAGGCATCTGTTTACTGTATCATGTGATAATGTGGGCAGGGTGTTTAGCAGATGTTTTGTGTATTAAGGCTGTGTGTCTAGTGTGTCAAAATACTCTGTGAACAGGTATGATTTTAGTTGTTTTTTGAAGTTGGTGGGGTCTTTAGTTGCTCTTAATTGGTATGGAAGAGAGTTCCAGAGGGACAGGATGTAGTATTCAAACACTCTTTGGAGTGTTTGGGATGAGCTAGTCTTGATTGTTGTTGACGAGAGAGTGTTTCGATATTGCCTCCTCCTTGATCGAGTATCTGACACCCTCTGGATTAGCTCTTTTAAGCAAGGTTTAAATGTCATCATTATTGATTCATATTTTATTCAGGATCATATGGGGAGCCAATGAAGGGATTTTAATATTGGAGTTTTCATATTGCTTAGAAGTGAAGTTCATGACTGTCATGGTATGTGCAAAACTAATACCAGACCTAAAAAACCCTAGTCCACAGAATTATCAGTTCAAAAAATGCCAACTTTCTACTTTTCAAGGGGAACCCTACTCAATCCCTCACCAGGTCTGGTATTGTGTGTCCCTAGTGTGGGTGCTTTGTGTTCTGGCATGTGCAAAACTAACCCATTTGGAGAAACTGCCCCATGAGAGTGGTGAGAAATAGCATCAGATGAATCTTCTAAAATAACTGTCAAGTTGACAGATGGATATTCCACCATGACATCCAAATCATCACTTCCAGCTTTGGCTATTTTCAACTTCTCTGGAAAGTAAAGACATTTAGGAACCAGTATTTTTTCCACATCCATTATTTTCAAGACCTCTTGCAAATACTTTCTTAACAAAATTTCAGGAGATAATAAATGGATTTTGGGAAAATTCAAAACATGCAAATTCTCTGAGTGAATATTATTCTCTAAGGCTTCAATCTTATGGTGCAACATCAAACTATCTTTAACTAATGATATAGAAGTAGCTTGCATAGTAGACACTAGTTTCAACAAGATCAACTTTACTCTTAAAGACTGAATTTGTACATCCATTACTTCTAATTTTCCAACAGTAAAAGAACATAAACGAGAGACCGCTGATGAAAGAGATCTCTCAGATCTTGTAATGAACTTCCAAATATCAATTAGTGAGACCTGGACAGGGGCATCCAACATAGGTAAACTATCTAAAGTTTGATCCCACATGACCACAGAATGTAAAGAATCTGTTTTCCTAGGTGGATCATCTCCTGTCTTGGTCCCAAACAAAACCAAAGAACTGGCGGATAAAACTTTTCCATGGGGCGGAGGAGGGGTCCACTCTAAGGAGCTGATAGAAGCCCCTTCAGAGGAGAGGGAAAGAGGTGTAGATTGGGCAATCTGAGCCTGAAGAAATTTATCCATTGAACCAACCACAGCAGCAAGTTTAGACAGCTTTTTAGACTTGGATTTCCTCTTACCTCGAGTAGGCATAACCAACGGACAATGAAGAACAACAGCAAGAAAAACTCCATGCCGTCACTCCAAACAAGCCAGATTCCAATTCCATGTTGCTCCTTGGTGTTCCCAAGGGGCAGGTATGTCTCTTTGGGCACACCCTTTAGGACACACCCACGGCCATGCACCCAAAGTCCTTTAAAGGACAGGTTTTTGATGTCAGTTGTAGAATGTCTCAGCTGCTCCTGCGGCAGGAAGTGGAGGCTATCCTGATCCAAGCCCTCCAGCATCAAAGACAGCGCAACAGAGCAGGTAATAGTTACCAAGAGTGTTAGCAGCACATAGCGTGCATTAATTTGAATGCTAAATGCTTAGTGCTTTTTAGTAAAAAGGCCTTTGAATTAGTGTAACCTTGACCATCAGAATATGGCATTATTATAATTATTATTATTGTTCTTTGCTTAGATATTATGAATTAAAAGCAAAATATCAAATTAAAAACTAAACTAAACTATCATACATAGGAGGCTCATGAATAAACTGAACAGCCTGAGGATGGATCTCAGGGTGACGAACTGGATTAGAAATTGGTTGAGCGACAAACAGAGAATAGTGGTAAATAGAATTCGTTTGGAGGAGAGAAAGGTGAGTAATGGAAAATCTCAGGCACTTGTAATGGTACAGGTTTTGTTCAATATATTTGGGAATGCTACTGTGGAAAGGTTAAAAGGAAATGTTTTCCTTTTTGCAGATAATGCAAAGATCTAAAAAACGGTGGACATGTATAGGTGTCCAGGTTGGAAAGCAGAAGTTTATTTTCACATACAGTATATATAAAACTGCAATAGTATTTATAACAGGTCATGACTCAAGTTTAAGAATAACTTGTCCCATGTCATATAATCATTACTGAAAACAGGACTTTCACCCTAATTTTATAGAATTCAGATACTGTATATGGGTTTGTCTTTAGTGAATCTCACTTTAATGAGATATTGAATCTTTGTTCCCTAAAGTAATTTATCCTTTGACCCCATCTGATTTAGTAATCACTTCCCTCTCTCCTGCCATTCCTGGACTGCTGGATTGTTTTAAAATTGAACTCCACCTTAACGAGCCCTGCTAGACTTGACTCAACATAATGTAGATAAAGTGGGTGGTTCAATTTGTCTGAACATTTTCTGGTGAAATTCTATGCTATATCTGTTGAAGGGCTTGGATTTCAGTGGCCAGGATTATGAAGTTGTAACATGAGAAATTGTTCTCCCACAAATCCATACAAGAAGAGGCTCTATGAAAAGATCACCAGATAGCTCCTTGGACTTCTCTGAACCATTATGGCATGTGGGTGGTCTCTGCAACCATGCTATTTTGAATGCTGAAGTATTTCAATGGCCACCTATTGACTAAAAATAGAAGTCATACCTACATGATCACCGGTCATCAAGAAAGGTATTCTATATGCTCTAGCTCTATACCTAGCATTACACATACTACACATTACAGTACACCTTTTTCAAGTACACCCCACAATCCTTTTGCAAAGACACCCGAAAATCCCAATATAGCTACTTATTCTTAATATTGCTTTGCATCCTGTTACTCTATTACACTTAATCATGCTGTTTGTTGGAAATATATATATAGATATAGCTATATAGTCTCATTGTTAATCATTTTAGCATAGATCCAGCTGCTCGTCTTATCACTCATTCTTCCCCCTTTGCCCACATCACTCCCTGTCTTCTCTCTCTCCATTGGCTCCCCATCAAATTCATATTCATTTATAAGTTCCTCATCACCACACACAAGGCTCTCCACACCGGTATCCCCCAGTATCTGGCTAACCTCATCCATCTCCAGTCTGCTCCTCGTTTGCTTCGCTCTGCCCATGGCTACCGTCTTTTTCTTCCCTCACCATCTCAAGCACACCCCGAACTCACCCGTCACTCTGCGTTTTTCTTTCTAAGTCCTGCTCTGTGGAATTCACTCCCACACTGTCTCCGTACTGAAATTTCATTTCCCTGCTTTAAAGCCCTACTCAAAACCCATCTTTACTGCCGGGCCTTCGACCTCCCTGCCCCTGAAACCGTGACATGATGGTGGCAGTGTTATGCATTACCCTTCCTTTCCCCACCTTACCCTCCCACCCTACCCGCAGTCAGCTCTGCCTCTCCGTCCAGCTCTGTCCCTTTCCTATACTGTTCCTACTGCCTCACTATTACTTTCCTATTAACCAATGGAGTTCTTTTTCCTCCTTTGTTTTTCTAGCAGTCTCTATGATTATTACTGTACACCGTTCTGACACTCCGGTATGGGTGTTATATCAAGCGCTGCAAGTAAAGAAAGAAAGAAAGAAAGAAAGAATCTAAGGGCCCCATTTAATTAAAATTAGCAGAGGATTTGCAATTAATGCATTTAACAAATGCACATTAATTGCAAAACCTCCAGTTTAGATGTTCGGGGTCAATCTAACGTGCAATCCACAAAGGTGGTGTCACTTAACCATAGAGGAGTCATTAGGTAAATTCACGTTAAGAATTGCATTGCCGTTGAGCGTGCAGCAATTATCCTGACACTAGCAATAATGTACTCTCCACACCCAGACTCCGCCCATTTCCTATCCTGTCCCACAACTGCCGATTAACTTACGTTTTAGTATGCGGTGGCAGTCACGCTCGTGCATTAGTGTTCCCAACTACCAGTTCCCACGTATTAAAGCACACATTAACCAGCTGACAGGGTCTAGTAAAAGGTGTACTAAGGGGTATGTTTACTAAAGGGTGCTAACGTGCGCCCGGCAGAATTATCACACGATAAGGTATGTTATCGGGCGAAGAAGGCACGTTATCATGGGATAACGTACCTTATTGCACGATAATGCACCTGCGGCGTTAAGGCACCCTAACGCTGTGAAATCTGGCGCTGAAGGACGGAGGAAGGCTTCCCAGAGGGCAGAGAGAAGGGGTCAATGTGTGGAGAGTGGGAGGGGGGAGGCTCCAGGCACACTAATGCTGTGGAATCCGGGTCTGATCACTAACGCCAGTGAAACCCTTGCGTTAAGGCACATTTGCAGGAAAGAGAAACCATTTCCGTCAGCAATGTACAGCAAAGCCAGGGAAACCTAAAAAAGTGATTTATTTATTTATTTATTTACATTCTCTTATATACCGCACTATTCGGCATCAGCGCGGTTCACATAGAACAAAAAGTCTCAGTACAATAACATGCATGAGTTTACAGATAACAAGGGAAGGAACTTGGATAACAGGGGAAACTATTTACAGTCTATTTACAGATATAATACTACAGCATGGCTACAAGTTATTAGGAACAGGTGCTAATAATATGTTCAATAAACAAAGCGATTCGTCCTATTTCTGTTATTGAGATACCATGGAACTGAATAGCTGGGAGGAATCACTGAAGTCGATGGGTGTAAATGGCTCAATAAGATGTTTGTTAAAGAGGTGGAATTTGAGGGCTTTCCTGAATTGTGTTAAGCTGTCAATGGCCCGTATGCCAGGAGGTAGTGTATTCCAGCACCTAGGGGCACAGAGGGTAAAGGCTCTATTGGCTGTGGAAGAAGAGCAGCTTGTAAGGGCCTTTGGGAGTTTTAAGGAGTTGATGGCTGATGATCTTCTTGCTCTGTTTGGTGAAGTGGTATGGATAAGGTCAGATAAGGAAGGAGCAGAGAGCTTATTGAGGGCTTTGAACGTGAGAAGTAGCGTTTTGAAGATAATTCTGGCCTGAACGGGTAGCCAATGTAATTGAATCAGCAAAGGAGTAACATGGTCAGTCCTGGCAGCCCCCTGGAGTATCCTTGCTGCGGCATTCATAGCCAGCTGTAATGGGTTTAAAGTGGATTGAGGAAGACCTTGGAGAATGACATTGGCGTAATCGAAGTGTGGTATTATCAGTGCCTGGTATATGGTCCTGAAATCTTTTGGTTCTAGCATGGAGCGTAGGTGTCTCAGGGAACGGATCTTGTAATATATTGTTCTGACTGTGTTTCCTATGTGGGACTTCATATCCAGGCGTTGATCCAGAGTGACACCTAGGTAGCATATTGAGGGTTTGGATTGCAGTTCCGCTTCCTTAGTTCTGATAGATTGTGGTGGGGTGAAGTTGGGGTTCCTTGTGATAAAGAGAACTTCAGTTTTCTTATGTTGAATACGAAGGTTTTGAGAGAGCAACCACTCAGAAACTGCGTTGAAGCAGTTTATTAGGGGGGAGAGATCCAAGCGATCAGTGGAGATGGGAGTGTAAAGTAGAACATCATCAGCATACAGCATACAGTCGACATTAAATGAACGTATGATCTTACAGATTGGTTGCATGTAGACATTGAATAGAAGGGCAGAGAGTGAAGAACCTTGAGGGACTCCCTGATCTAGGCAGAAGGGTTCTGAGGTTCTGCCTCCTGAGCGGACGTGCTGCCATCTTCCGGATAAGTAGGACCTGCACCATTCAAGCGCTGTTCCAGTGATGCCCTTCTCAGTGATAGTTGTGATACATGTGCACGGAACAAAAGGGCAAATAAACATAGAAAATGACCTGAACAAAATGTAAAATCACCATAACCAAGCTGTCCAATAGTGATATTAATGGGAAAAATAAAAAAACACTACAGAGAAAGCTCCAAAAAAAAATATTAATTTTGGAAGGGTCCATGCTCTGTCCCCCTACAAGGTGAATGATCCCACATTGAAATAGCGCTGATCAGGGTTTTCCCTTTTTATTGGACCGGTTTCTTATGGCGTGCACATGTGCGGCAACAGCAGGGTGGGCATGTCGGAAAAGGGCAACTGTACAGATGCTTGAAAATGGGATACAGAGGGCTGCAGGCGGCACATGCTGTGGTGCAGCTGGGGCACAGTGCGGACTAGGCAGATACCTAGGTGGCACATAGGAATGCTGAAAATGTAGAGCAGCCAGACAGCAACTGATGAGGGCCCAACATGGGCACGAGTGTGTTAACTCACAGTGTCACAGGGGATAGTACCCAGCAGGTACCTCCAAGGGCACAGAACATTGGCAGGCGGTGTAGGGGGGGAAGCGTGGACGTCTATGCAGACACCCCTACCCCAGATCCCGCACCATAGGCAGCTGCCTACCGGCACACTGGATGGCCTGAGACTGAGCACCACCAGCACCACCAGCATAAGGGCATGTCAGCATGTTGGTGGAGGGGTACTGGTGGTGGAGGGAGCAGTGGCATCTGCCCACAGCAGACCACGGCCTAGCCCCGTTTAGGTGGGTGCCGTGCACTGCAACAGAAAGGCTCTGTCTGACGAACAGTCATGATATCCCCAGGGAATAAACCATATGTGTGGTGCAGTACACACAGCCAGGGTGTTCAGGAGCAGAAGATCACAGGTTCAAGTCCCAGCTGTGGCTCCTACCAACCCAGTCCCCATATTTTACCCAGTACTATACCGTGGTAATAAAGACGGAACCTTTATTGCAGATAACATAAACATGCCTGAAATGCCTATATTTTACCCTACAGAGCACAGACACCATAAACATGTGCAATACCTAGAGCAGAGTTTCCCAAATGCAGTCCTGCAACAGAAAGGCTCTGTCTGATGAACAGTCATGGTAGCCCCAGGGAATGAACCATCCCTGTGGCAACAGTGTTGTGCAGTACACACAGCCAGCATGTTCAGGAGCAGAAAGTTATAGGTTCAAGTCCCAGCTGTGGCTCCTGCCAACCCAGTCTCCAAATTTTACCCAGTACTATACCGTGGTAATAAAGACGGAACCTTTATTGCAGATAACATAAACATGCCTGAAATGCCTATATTTTACCCTACAGAGAACAGACACCATAAACATGTGCAATAACTAGAGAAGAGTTTCCCAAATGCAGTCCTGGAGGGCCAAAAACCATTCAGGTTTCATGCTGTCTCTAATAAAGATGTGTGTGCTGCATTTCTATGCGCTGCCCCCATGGTATGCAAATGTATCTCAAGCATATTCATTAGGGACAGCATGAAAACCTGAACAGTGTTTGGCCCACCAAGACCGGAGTTGGGAACCTCTGCCCTAGAGCAGCGGCCAACAGGGGCAGAAACACCCACACCCACAGGCTCCATTATCCAAAGCCTCATGGAGAGGCAGGATGTTACGCCCTGCGTGCAGCAGCATCTCCCAATACTATCACTTGCATACCTTAGCAAAGCCGCCCTAAACCTGGGAATATGTTACACATATATCAAAAGGTTGCTATGATTAATGGCAGATAGCAATTCCTAAGTTCAGCATAATTTGCTGATTGAGCTGCATCATAGCAACCTTTCTGATGTCTGTGGAGTGTGTTTCAGTTCTGGTTTCTGACAGTGTTTACAACCCTGGGGAGTGACCCCAACAGTATTGCACACCATAGCCATGCCTACACTATGCCTAGGACTGGTGCGGTGGCCAGGGCTGCCAAAAGCCTCTATATTTGCACAATGCTGGCATAGGTGTGGGAGTGTGTGTCTGTCTATCCAATGTGTGGTGGCTGCCAACACCTTACTCAGCCCATACTGCTTGCACTGTTTCCAGTGTTAGCCTGCCAATGTGCATAATGAGGAGCAAGGTACTGTGGGTATGGCCCGGACAGGGTGGCCTGGGCCATGGCTGAGACATTGTAGTGCCCGGCCACCACCTGCACGGACAGGGGGGCCACAGCATGTCCTCCTGGGTGGTCACTCTCAGCCTGACTAAGCAGTGACCACAGCATGGCTAGGTTCCCCCATAGTGCTGTATAGTATTTCTCTCAAGTGATATTTATGGGTTCTCTATTTTGGGGCCTAATCACTGACTTATCTGCTTGGTGTGTATGCTGTGACATCCCAGTTTTGGGTGCATGCATCTCCTCCAGGAACATGCACTATGAACTAGCTAACAGACTATCTGCAGTTAGTATGTGTCAAGCTGGAACACCTTGCAGGGGCTGGAGACTCACTGTGCTTGTTGCTGGAGAATGTCAGATAGTGGTGGGGGGCAGCTGAGCATTTCCAGGCCTACTGTCTGTCTGCCTTGCCTTATGGATGTGTACAGATCTGCATTAACTGCCCTGTAGGGTGCCTGTTCCCCAGCAGGACTGGGGTTGATAGTCCCTGCTACTGCCACCATTGCAGGGAGGTAGAATTTGGATCTGTTGGTGGGAAATCCTGTTCCCCCCTCCTTCCCTCCCCCACCCACCACTGCCTGCATGGACAGGGTGGCCACAGCATGGCATGCTGGGAGGGCACTCACTCTGACCGAGCAGTGACCATGGCATATCTAGGTTCCCACATAGCGCTCTACACTATCTGCCTCCTGTGATACTTTTGTGTTCCCAATGATGGGTCCCCAATCACTGAGATGCCTGCTTGTTAACAGTGCACATAGTTCCTCTGTGAGTATGGACTGGCTGTAGTTAGACTGTGGTTGTTTGGAGCACCTATAAGGTGCAGTCTGATTGTGCTGTCTGCTGGTGACTGGTAGACAGAGATGTGAGGCAGTTGGGTTTTTCGCAGCATAACCCCAGCATTGCTGCTGGTCTGCTACTGTCCCAGTCACAGGTATGGCTCTGGCACACCAACCATGGAGGTTGCTTCAGCAGAGCTGGGGCACCTGTCCTCTGCCTACAAAATGGGTGATAACAGGTGCCCATGTCAGCCAGACCCTAACATGGGGTACACACTAATCTGGGTGGCATCTGGTCCCAGGGGGCCACATCTGACTGCAGGATACAGATGGACACCAAATTACCTTCAGCTGTACTGCAAAGAACACCTGTCACACACTGGCATTGATGGGGATGTACAGCAGGACCTATCTCTAGCACCACATGTACTGCTGACCTAGTGCTAGGTACCCATCCTATCCCTCAGGGTGAACACAGAACCTGAACAATGGCATGCTTTGTAGCTACTCTGTGCCAGTATCACGCACTGTCAGTTAGTCTTTCCAAGCTGAGGTACCGGAGAGGTGAAGACCCCATTTGGTGATCAGCTGTAGACTGCTATTCAGCATGTGCATTGCATCATGGGTACTGGTGGGGTTACCCTATCCTGGCACTCAGAGCAGACAGTTTGAGTGGTGACCTGCAGTCCTTCTGTACCCAGCCATTGCTGTGAGATACACCATGGAGGTATAGCCTACTGGTTAGTACAATGCTGTTCTCAGCAGTGTTCATGGGTTCAGTTCCTCATTGTTCCCTCCTCGCATGCCTGTAACAGTCATATTTTTGCAGATCTGTGCTGCCAGCCCATAATACCCTTGCCACAATTGCCAACATTCCCTCGGTCTGTCCATCTGAGTCTGTCAGCTGTGTACAGTCTTGTTTGCCTGTGCAGGTTGCCACCCCATATCCTGCACTGCTACCCTTTCCTGCATTGTACCTTTTCATGCTTGCCTTGCCTGTGCCTGATCTGCATGGCACCACCACTCCTCTGTCCACCCATCATTGTAACTATCCTGCCATCTCTGCCTCCACTGGGGGACACGTATTCCTATCGTCTGCCACCAACTGTCTTTCCAGTACTTTACACTGCCAACACCCTGTGCTGTGGTACAGTTGCCCCCACCATGTTTGTCATCAGTACTGGCAGCCACATGGGATGCCCGCAGATATGGCGGGTCCAGTGGCTCCCAGCTCTCCCTCCTTCACTCACCTGTTCATTGCCTTTCCTGAGTGCTCTATCTAGTGTTAGGGCTACATCTGTCTCTTTTCCTCACAGGTCATGCATGCCATCCTGCGGCACCTTGCAGCCCTTAGGGCACACTAACCTAGGGCACCGTAACTTTGTTAGGCCACCTTAACCTATGGTTCCATAGCCCAGCATGCCTTCTACAGTGCCTTGTCCAGGGGTGCCTAATACAGCGCTTAGCCTAAGAAGTCCTATAAGGCGCCTTATGGGGTACCTTGCAAAGCACCTTACAAGGCACCTTATAAGGCACCTTACAAAGGCGCCTTACAAGGCACCTTATAATGCACCTTACAAGGCGTCTTGTAATGCTCGTTAGCTGATACAGCTTGCAGTAACAATGCAACGCCCACGCCTTTATATGGGCATCTGTAACTTTACCGCAGAACTTAACGCGAGTGGCATTACCGCAATTTAGTAAATATACACCTTAGATCTTCTAACTGCCGATGGCCTTTGTACTCACCAAGAAGGGATGCTGGTAATGCTTTGGAATGAAGAGCATGCAACTTTATGAAACTGCAATAACGTACCAATAAGCACACATACCACTAAGTATCTGTGGAGTGTGTTTCAGTTTTGGTTTCTGACAGTGTTTAGCACCCCGGGGAGTGACCCCAACAGTATTGGGTACCATAGCCATGCCTGCACTGTGCCCAGGACTGGTTTGGTGGCCAGGGCTGCCAAAAGCCTCTATATTTGCACAATGCTGGCATAAGTGTCAAAGTGTGTGTCTGTCTATCCAGTGTGTGGTGGCTGCCTACACCTTACTCAGCCCACACTGCTTGCACTGTTTCCAGTGTTAGCCTGTCAATGTGCATAATGAGGAGCAAGGTACTGTGGGTATGGCCCGGACAGGGTGGCCTGAGCAGGATGCATCTGCACAGGGAATAGGGCAATGGCTGGGACATTGTAGTGCCCGGCCATCACCTGCACGGACATGGTGGCCACAGCATGTCCTGCTGGGAGGTCACTCTCACCCTGACTGAGTAGCAACCATGGCATGACTAGGTTTACCCATAGTGATATATAGCATTTTTCTTATGTGATATTTGTGGGTTTCCTTTTCTGGGGCACAATCACTGACTTACCAGCTTGGTGTGTGCGCTCACGTCCCATTTTTGGGTGCACACAGTTCCTCCAGCAACATGCACTATGTATAAGCTAGCAGACTGTCTGCAGTTAGTATGTGTATGGCTAGAACTCCTTGCAGGGTGCAGAGGCTGGAGACTGTCAGATAGTGGTGGGGGGCAGCTGAGCATTTCCAGGCCTACTGTCTGTCTGCCATTGCCTTATGGAGGCATACAGATCTGCATTGACTGCCCTGTAGGGTGCCCATTCCCCAGCAGGACTGGGGTTGATGGTCCCCTCTACTGTCTCCATTGCAGGGATGTAGATATGTGGATCTGTTGGTGGGAGATCCTGTCTCCCACCCTGAGCCCCAGAGGATGGGTTGGGTGTTGCTACATAATCCGCTTATGGGTTGAAACACCCCCCTTCACTTAAATCATGTGAACATGGCACCCACACAGGATATGCACTATTCTGGGGGCATCGTGGTCCACAATTGCCAGATGTGATTGGGAAATGGGGATGGACACAGGTGCATCCTAGGTGTGTTCGCAAGGACTACCTATCACACACTGGCACTGATGGCAATCTGCAGCATAGCCTATCTCAGCTAAGCCAGGTGCTGCGGACCTGGTGCTGGGCGCCCCACCTCACCCTCAGGGTGAGCACAGTACCCGCACAATGTGATGATCTGTAGCTACTCTGTGCCAGTAACACACATGGTCAGTTCCCCCTACCAGGCCAAGGTGCTGTGGGGGTGCATACCCCATCTTGTGATCATCAGTAGACTGCTGATCTGCATGTACAGTGCATCATGGGTTCGGGTGGGTTAACCCTATCCTGGTGACCAAAGCAGACAGTTTGTGTGATGACCTGCAGTCCTTCTTTAGCCAGCCAGGGGTTTGTTAGCAGCTATAGAGATGTAGCCCACAGGTTACTTCACTGACTGTGGAGGTAGAGGTCATGGGTTTGATCCCACAGTGGTGTTATTTGATAGGACTGTCTGAGGTGTTTCCTTTTTTAATTTAAATTAGTGCTGCCAGCAAAAACACCCTCACTCTGCTGTAACCTTAAGGTGCCTCATAAAGCGCCCTATAAGGCACCCTATAAAGCGCCCTATAATGCGCCCTATAGGGAACATTATAAGGTGCCTTGGCGGACAGTGCACTTTATAATGTGCCCTCTGGAGTGCCTTATAGGGCGCCTTAGGTTACGGCACTGTGAGGGTGTGTTTTCTGGCAGCACTAATTTAAATTAAAAAAGAAAATGCCTCAGACAACACTGATTTAAAGTAAAGGGTAATGCCTCACACAGCCTTACTCATTAGGCCCACTGGGGCATTAAACTCATGACCCCTGTTTCAGCAGTCATTGCATTAACCAGTGTGCTACACCTCTGTTGCTTTGATTGCAGGTCAGCACGCGAAGTTAAGGTTAACGTGTGGTAACGTGCGTGGCTCCCTCTATCACGCAATAATGGACACGGCGCACTTTATCGCGTGATAACCCATGATTGCTACCTTAAGACCGGAACGCCCACTCCTTATATGGCATCCTTCACATTATCGCTGCAACTAGCGCCGGGAACATTAAGACGGTTTAGTAAACATACCCCTTAATGTTTATCCAGTTTTCTCTAACTTAAAACATTTTTTTTTTAAATTGAAAGCTAATGTAACTCATAGATAAATGAAGTTAGGTTATTTAGTTTTTTTATCTAAGATGGGATTTCTTTAATGTGTTCTGTCTGCTGCCAGTATAAAAAACCCCAATAGTTCACTTGGCAGCTAAATCATTCTTAGATAGTGATGCTACATCTTTTCTATTAGCGCCTGGTTTTAAATATGCTTTTCTAAGATTTTGTGGTAAACATTCACAGTAAAGCACTGTTCTAATCTGCTTTAACTTCTGTTTTCAGTCTTGTACTGTAGTTTGTGTCAGTAATAGAAGTTATCAGTGGCTATTGATTTTGGGTTGAATTGGTGATGCGTATATACAGCATATAAATGTTTTACATGAATCATTTTAGTTCTTTTTAGGTTACATATATAGTCAGGCTACTTGCAGGGTATATACATATATATAAAGGTGTAAAATTAAAGAAGCTAAAAACTGCATTGTAAGAAGTTCTCAAACTTCCTCGGCTGCCGCTCCCCCCCCCCCCCTCCCCAGGAGGGGGCAGAGCTAGCAGTTCTAAAGAAAAGCAAGATAACCCATATAAGGGAAATGCCAGGGGAAGGAACAGGAAAGGGATATGTTTAAAGAATAAGGATAAAAGTAAGGTAACCCAAGCAAGGGGCGTACCTCACTTAATGCTGGTGGGCATGATGCTGTGAAGGTACCCGCTGTCTAGACAACGTATTGTGCAATAAATATGCTTCACATCTATTCCTCTCTGAGTCTCATTGGTCATATTGGCCATAGAGAAATTGGCTACAGGTAAAGGTAAAAGTATTTACAGCACTTACCTGCTCTTTGAGAGAACTTCTTCAAATGAAAGGCATGCTGCAGGATAATAACAGTGCTATAAAAGAAGTGCATACTGAGATGATCGTGGTCATGAGGGACTTGAAGCAGTGACAGCCAGAACTGAAGCTTTGCAGCAGCAGATGATCGTAAACACAGATGCCATCTTAGCACTGCAGCAGAAAGCCTATACTATTAAAATAGTGGAGGCCACTTAAAAAACATTCAGGAAAAACAATTTAGTACCCTTGGGGTCCCTGAAGAATCGCAAGATTCTGCTGCTGATTTGCACTTTACTATGCGTTTTGAAATTAAAAAGAAACTAACCATACCCTTCACAGAAGATTCCAGCGGCCAAATTCCCCAGGCCTTTTGTGATTAAAATTCTGCAATTTCAATATCATGCAAACTGCAAACGTCAAGGCTGTGCGAGGGAACTGGCTTGGAAGGATCATAAAGCTCAGAGAGAGCTCCTGCTTCTGCCCTGCCCCCAAGTGCTGGCATCAGAAGTGCATCGGGTCTTGCCCTGAAAAACTCCCGCACATCAGGCAGGTCCCACCTGGTGGGCCCTGGACAAGGAGCATGCCACTTGCTATGCCACTTGAAACACTAATTGAAACACTGTCCGAACATTACTGGGACGTCTGATAGGATTGGATTTAGGGGTTTGAGGTTTGGTTGGGTGAAAGATGTGTTTTTCTAAAGTATACTTGGGTTGGAGGATTGGGGTGGTTTTCTTTGCTGCTTTTCTTTACTGTGCTCTTAGCGCACTGTAAAACAGGGCTTTTGCAAAGTTGGATGTGTTGGGTGCCTGAGTGATTCTGCTGGGATGAACGGTATCTTGATGTCAATAGTTGCATGTATGTAATTAGATAGAAGATTGGTGTTATTGAGTAGGGCAGACTGTGTTGTGGTATTAGATAGAATTGTTGCTAGTATAAATTATTGCTTCCAGATCTGGTAGTGAATAATTGCCTGGAGAGAGAAGGTGCTTGTCTGCAAGCTTGGAGTGGCAGAATGGGCCATAGAGAACAGCAGATCATGCTGGGGTACGTAAAGTTCACAGGCCCGTTGTTGGAGGATGTTCAATGAACAATATGCGTGCAAGATTTGAACTGAAGGAGAGTAGTTAGTGTTATATGATAGGTGGGGGTAAGTTTAGCTCTGGAATTGTATGTACAGTAATATGGATGTGAGGATAAAAGAGTAGGGTGCTTGGATCAGGTGTAGAAAAGATAATGGAGGGGTGATCATTTTGGACTACTGATTGTATGTGTGCTGTATAGTAGAGGAGGATGAGTGTGAATGGATCAGTTGTAAGGCAATGGGGGGAAGACTTACTTCTGTTGATCTATGTTTTCTCATGAGCGCCTATTGTTAGCAGAGGTCTTTAAAGGCCAGGGGATTTCTACTGTGGGTTTACGCTGGCTGCTAGTTGCAGCCTGTTGGGTTTGCTGTGTGTGTACTATGATAATATTTGTTGCCTCCTTTCCTCCTGAATGTATTCTTGAAGCAGAGTGTCCCTTTCTTAAAATCATTGGTGCTTATATCTCTTATTATGCTGACTACCTATATTAGATATGGTCTCATTCTTCTTTACCAATGGCTAACACTCCTAATATGCCATCCATACATTGGAAGTTTGTTTCTTTAAATGCCAAGGGAATCAACAATCCAATTAAAAAGGAAAAGGTACTCCTATATATGAATAGGTTAAAGGCTGATATTATCTTTCAGCACGAAACCCATTTAAATGCATTCCATTCTCTGGGACTATCTTGTCAAATATTTGAGTTAAAAACTTTTTCATGGATGATGGGGAAAAATTGGGTTGACTTCCTAGCTAATCACTCGTTGCACCTCCAGGTACAGTCACAGTTGATTGGGTTATTTTGAGGATAAAGATAGTTGGCCAAAAGTTCCCATATGTTAATTACTGACTGAAATTATTCATATTGGAAAAGGCAGTATAGTTATGGAAGGTGATTTCAACCTCCCATTAGACCCTGTGCTGGATAGATAATCTTGCTGTCCATGGAGGCCCTCTAAGACAAGGCATTCTCTATGCAATCTCTTGTGGTTGTGATACCCTAAAGCCAAGGAATTCCCATTCTACTCCACTCCACACCATTCTTATTCAAGATAGATTTCCTTTCAGTTTTGAAAGATCTCATTCCTACTGTACTAGGGACGCAGATTGGAAGTATTACCATCTCGGATCATGCTCCTGTGCTAATGGATCTGTCTCTTAGAGTAGAAGGGAGCTGGATCGAGCAAATGGCAGCTTAATGCTAGTCTGCTTCAACATGATAAGTTCTATGATATGGTTTGGGATGCTGCAAGAAGATTTACAGTCATAACGAATTGGAACTCCTCTTTCCAGAGATATGATGGGATTCATGTAAAGCCATTCTTTGGGTGTCATTTTTGGATACTCAATAAAGATACATAAAGAGAAGAATAAGAAACTCAAGGACATGAAAGATAGTATTAAGAATTTGGAAAGAGTTCTGTCTGCAAAGTGTAATTATCAGGGTCTACGTCAATTTCAAAAATTACAATATGAATATAATTCCATCTTGAGTCAACAAGAAGGCATTGTTCGTTTCAAACAACAATCTGTTTATGATGAAGAGAACAACAGGGCGGGACATCTTTAAGCACAATATCTTAGAGATAGGCAAACCTATAGTAGAATACAGATACAGTAATTAAATCAAGTAATATAGTACCCATGTTATGGATAAGGAAATATTAGAGCAGTTCCACCAATTCTATTTACATTTATATCAGTCTGAGGCTAGTTTTCTGTAGTCATATGTCAGAATTTCTCTCTGAGCTGGATAGACCACAGCTTACAGAATCTCAAAAAGAGTCTTTGGAAAAATCAATTGAGGCTTACATAAGAACATAAGATATGCCACACTGGGTCAGACCAAGGTCCATCAAGCTCAGTATCCTGTTTCCAACAGTGGCCAATCTAGGTCATACATACTGTCATGAGGTAGACAGCACTGAGCCTGGGATAATAAAGGGAAATGAAAAAGAAGAGCTTACCTCACAGCCACATGTGCAGTTGATACATTCACGTTGCAGGGGAGCAGGGAATGGAGAAACAAACTTTCCTCATGGCATTAGTGACGCAGTAGAAATTCAGAGTTCCAATCAGGCTCACCTGAGGGAAGCAAGCAGGGAAATAAAACCAGGTGGGAAATCCCACAAGAGGAGATCAAGGGAGATCGGGGAGAGAAGGAGTTCAGGCAGAGGAGTCAGTCTCAGAAGGGAATAGAGACAAGGACTCAGGAGCAAACACCGAGAGACACGTTGTCTTGGAGAAACAGGGCTGAATGGAAGCAGGCTGTTGAACCCGAGAGGGCTGGGAAGAACAGTGCAAAAGACTTCCAAGCCAGAGGGGTCCTCGTGCAGAGGAAAACAACCAAGCAGGCAGAGAGCAAAGGTCACACCCAGGAAAGCTCCCTGAAACCAGGAAGTGATTTCAGCTCAGCTAAGCCCAGTGTCTGGTACTCACGGAGAAAGGCAGTTTGCACCCCGGAGAAGAAGCCTTAGCTAGAGGAGGAAGGGCTGGAAACAATCTTCACCCAGAAGAAAGATAAGTACCCTGTCTTCTGTAAAGGGAAAGAAGTGGGTCCTTGTATAAAAAGCCAAGCTTACAGGCTGCTAGAAAACCTCTATTGGAATAGGTGGTGGGAAGAAACCCCGAGCACAGCTCCTTGTATATCTGACTGTAAAAAGCAGTCTCCTCTCCCAGAAGCTGAGGTCTCCCGAGGGCAAGGTTCTGAAAGCAGTGATACAGAAACATGGTGCCCATATACAGGACCAGGTCCTGAGGTTATGCAGTGGGAAAGTTCAAACCCAGAGGTCATTCCAGAACCGATGGAGTGTGCTTTATGCATTTCGGATGAGATAGAATCTCTTTGTTAAAAAGAAGCAAGAAGAAGCATTAATATCATTTGGAAAAACTTTTATTTGTCTGTGAAGCAACAGTTTATTTGTGTTATCCTCGTTTGATGTATTCAGAAGGCAATCCTCAAGGGAAGGGGAATAAAGCCCAGCTTTAATTTACGCTTTGGACACGACTACAGAGTATTCCTTTAACAACCCAGGCTATACCCCATGTCACGCACAGCACTGATGGGTGAAAAGGAAAAATATAGGCAGGAAGGTTTTCGCCTTGAGGTAGAGGTACAGGGCGTGCTGGCCGAGGCCCTACTTGATTCAGGGGCGGACCAGACTATGGTGTCGGAAAAGTTCTGGCGTCATTTACAGGCCAGCAACCAATCCACCCCTAATCAACCGGAAGGCATGGCCAAAATAAAATGTATACATGGAGCGTCTACCGCTTACCCTCTTTACAATTTAACCATAAAAGGGTTGGGAACCCGGGAAAAGGTTCTAGTCGCCTTAGTTCCACGTCTTCCCTTTGACATAGTGTTAGCAGAGATTGGCCACTATTTGATGAAGGGCTAGGCGAAGGCTTACACTGTGAGGAAGAGAGGATACCTAGCGAGCCCCACGACCAACAGGTGAGGATCCAGGTTGAACCCCCGAAAGAAAATAAACTTACCGGGTGGGATTCCCAAAAGCAACTGAAGGACAAGAGGGACGGGGAAGCCTTGGTGACCTTAATTCCTGAACCTTTATTTGCTAAACCCAAAAGGAAGGAGTCTGGTAAGGAAGTCCCAGAGAATATTGGAGTAGCCAAAAAAGAGGGTTTTGTTTTAAAATACTGTAAAACTGTCCCAAATGCCCAAGGCCCACAAAGAGCCAGTGCCGTTGCTGCGGGATACGACCTTTTCAGTGCGGTAGAGGAGGTAGTTCCCAAAAAGGGAAAAGCATTAATAAGCACCGGGTTACAAATCCAGTTGCCAGCAGGCTGCTATGGTAGGATAGCACCCTGGTCTGGGCTCGTGGCCAAACATTTTATTGATGTTGGGGCGGGGGTTATTGACCCCGATTACAGAGGAGTCATTCAAATCTTACTCTTTAATTTTGGCGAGCAAGATTTTAGGGTTAAGATAGGTGACAGAGTGGCCCAACGTATATGTGAGCGGGTTGGGTTCCCTGAGTTAAAGGAGATGCCATACTTGACTACCACCAGCCGTGGAGGGGGCGGTTTTGGTTCCACGGGGCAAAAAGAGGTTAAAGGCATGACCGCCCTAGCGGAAGAGAAGGTGGAGGAAGATTTAGGACCTCAGGTCAGGGATTGTAAGGAAAACCCAGCTCCGAAAATGGGAGAGGAGTTATCACAGCAGCAGCGAAACCAGTTAACACAATTGCTAGCGGGTTTTAGAGACATCCTCACTCCATTGCCAGGAGAAACAGGGTTGGTAGCCCATGAGATTCATACCCCTCCCGGGGAAATAGTGTGGCAAAGGCCATATCGCCTGCCGGAGGCCCGTAAGAGGGAGGTAATAGAACAAGTACGGGATTTGCTAAAAATGGGAGTCATTGAGGAATCTAAAAGTCCGTGGTGCAGCCCGGTGGTTTTGGTACCAAAACTGGATGGAAGCCTGCGCTTCTGTATTGATTTTCATCGAGTCAACGCCATCTCTCTTTTTTACGCATACCCCATGCCGAGGATTGAGGAGTTGCTGGACCGACTAGGGCAGGCACGGTATCTGACCACTCTTGACCTTACAAAAGGTTATTGGCAGATTCCACTTACCCGTGCCTCTAGACCAAAAACAGCCTTGAGTACTCCCCTCAGTCTATTCCAATTCAGGCGAATGCCGTTCGGTTTACATGGGGCAGCAGCGACATGTCAACGCTTAGTTGACCAAGTTTTACGTCCCCATCAACACTATGCGGTGGCGTATATGGACGACATCGTTATACACAGTGAAAATTGGGCACAGCTTCTGCCTAGGGTAGAGGCCATATTAAAAGCCCTACGACAGGCCGGTCTAACCCTAAATCCGGCGAAGTGTTTATTCGCTGGGGCAGAGGTGAAATATTTAGGGCACATGGTCGGGAAAGGTCTGGTTCGACCATTAGTCAGTAAGGTGGAGAGTGTGCAAAAGTTCCCACAGCCGATAACCAAGAAGCACCTTCGGAGTTTCCTCGGTCTAATTGGTTATTACCGCAGGTTCATACCTTGGTTTGCGGACGAAAGTGCGGTCTTAACTAATATGTTGAGGAAAAATGCCCCAAATAACCTAGTATGGACAGCTGAGGCGGAGAGAGCATTCCTCCTATTAAAAGGGAAGTTATGTCAAGCCCCGGTTTTGCGTGGGGTGGACTTCCACAGGCCATTTATCCTCCAAACGGACGCCTCGGAATCTGGTCTAGGGGCGGTCCTATCGCAAGAATTTGAGGGAGTAGAACACCCCATTCTATATTTGAGCAGAAAACTGTCAAGGGCGGAGATTAATTACTCAACCGTGGAAAAGGAATGCCTGGCGATTAAGTGGGCGGTAGAAGCCCTTAGGTTTTATCTCACAGGTCGCCACTTTATACTGGTAACTGATCATGCACCTCTGAAGTGGCTGGGTACCATGCAGAATCATAATCCGCGGCTCACCCGCTGGCACTTAGCTTTGCAGGCATTCAATTTTACTGTAAAACACAGGGCAGGCAAGCTCCATCTCAATGCAGACGCATTATCGCGTATTCCGTGCTGTAAGGACATATGTCCCTCAGCCCGAAATAGCTTAAGGGGGGGGATATGTCATGAGGTAGACAGCACTGAGCCTGGGATAATAAAGGGAAATGAAAAAGAAGAGCTTACCTCACAGCCACATGTGCAGTTGATACATTCACATTGCAGGGGAGCAGGGAATGGAGAAACAAACTTTCCTCATGGCATTAGTGACGCAGTAGAAATTCAGAGTTCCAATCAGGCTCACCTGAGGGAAGAGTCACGTTCTACGTCTAACAAGCAGGGAAATAAAACCAGGTGGGAAATCCCACAAGAGGAGATCAAGGGAGATCGGGGAGAGAAGGAGTTCAGGCAGAGGAGTCAGTCTCAGAAAGGAATAGAGAAAAGGACTCAGGAGCAAACACCGAGAGACACATTGTCTTGGAGAAACAGGGCTGAATGGAAGCAGGCTGTTGAACCCGAGAGGGCTGGGAAGAACAGTGCAAAAGACTTCCAAGCCAGAGGGGTCCTCGTGCAGAGGAAAACAACCAAGCAGGCAGAGAGCAAAGGTCACACCCAGGAAAGCTCCCTGAAACCAGGAAGTGATTTCAGCTCAGCTAAGCCCAGTGTCTGGTACTCACGGAGAAAGGCAGTTTGCACCCCGGAGAAGAAGCCTTAGCTAGAGGAGGAAGGGCTGGAAACAATCTTCACCCAGAAGAAAGATAAGTACCCTGTCTTCTGTAAAGGGAAAGAAGTGGGTCCTTGTATAAAAAGCCAAGCTTACAGGTTGCTAGAAAACCCCTATTGGAATAGGTGGTGGGAAGAAACCCCGAGCACAGCTCCTTGTATATCTGACTGTACAAAGCAGTCTCCTCTCCCAGAAGCTGAGGTCTCCCGAGGGCAAGGTTCTGAAAGCAGTGATACAGAAACATGGTGCCCATATACAGGACCAGGTCCTGAGGTTATGCAGTGGGAAAGTTCAAACCCAGAGGTCATTCCAGAACCGATGGAGTGTGCTTTATGCATTTCGGATGAGATAGAATCTCTTTGTTAAAAAGAAGCAAGAAGAAGCATTAATATCATTTGGAAAAACTTTTATTTGTCTGTGAAGCAACAGTTTATTTGTGTTATCCTCGTTTGATGTATTCAGAAGGCAATCCTCAAGGGAAGGGGAATAAAGCCCAGCTTTAATTTACGCTTTGGACACGACTACAGAGTATTCCTTTAACAACCCAGGCTATACCCCTTGTCTAGGTGGGCGCCTAAGGCGGGTATAGTCTCACAATACCTAGCAGTTTCCCCAAAAGACACAGGTTACACATGCTTGTATTGGATCAAGCACTGATATCCTGGGTCCCTTCTTAATAATGGTTTATGGACTTTTCCTACAGGAACATGTCCAAACCTTTTTTAAACCCAGCTACAGTAACAGCCTTTACTACATCCTCCAGTAACAAATTCCAGAGTTTGATTACACATTGAATGAAAAAATATTTTCTTTTATTAGTCTTAAATAGCTTACCCTGTAGCTTCATTGCATGTCCCCTAGTCTTTCTATATTCTGATAACGTAAACAATCGATCTACGTTTACCCGTTCCACTCCGTTCATTAATTTATAGACTTCTATCATATCTCCCCTCAGCCGTCTCTTTTCCAGGTTAAAGAACCCTAACAGTTTTAGCCTTTCTTCATAGGGGTATCCTTCCATCCCCTTTACCATTTCGGTGGCTCTTCTCTGAACCTTTTCTAATAATGTTATATCCTTTTTAAGATACGGCGACCAGAATTGCACACAATATTCAAGGTGCGGTCTCAACATGGAACGATATAGAGGCATTATAATATCCTTTCTTTTATTTTCCATTCCTTTCCTTATGATACCTAGCATTCTATTTGCTCTCTTGGCTGCCGATGCACACTGGGCCGAGGGTTTTAACATGTTATCCACAATGACGCTTAAATCTTTTTCCTGGGTTGTGGTTCCTAATGTGGAACCTTGCATCGTGTAACCATAGTTTGGGTTGTTCTTCCCTAGGTGCATAACTTTGCACTTGTCCACATTAAATTTCATCTGTCATTTTGATGCCCAGTCTTCCAAGCTTCTGAGTTTACTGAGGCAATAAAATCCCTACAATCTGGTCAAGCTCCAAGGGCTGATGGGCATGGGTCTGAATTTTGTCAGAAATGTTCTGATGTCCTGGCAGAGAAACTAGGCAATACAGTTTAATGCACACTACACCATGGACATTAGAGTGATCCACCATTTTCGTGCAGAGGGATGCACTACAACTGGCTCATACTCCAGGTACACGCAGAAAGAAAGGCACTTCACCTCAACCCCATATTCCAGTGCTCTACGGGGGCTGGACACAACAAATCTGGGGAAGCTGCCATCAGCAAGGGCATCGGCCACATATTCCTTGCTCACACCAAGTGGGCCTGATCTACCAAATCCTATGCCATCATTTAAGGGTGACAAAACAAACAATGAGCACTGTGGTATGCCTCATTTCAGCATCCCGCAGATACCTTCTAATATTCATACTGAGGTATCAGACAGATCAGATCTAACCAAATACCAATGACTGTCCCGAGGATCAGATCTAACTAATTCAATGACTGCCCCCAAGATTACAGAGAGAGTGTGGAAAGCTGATTTCAAGAATAGCACTGCAGATCTGAACCTTGCCTGGAAGTAAAAGACCAGTCTGATAGTGAAATGGCTATAGTCCCATCTGCACAGGGAAAACTCCTGGGAAAATTAAGTCAGTGGCTGGGTCAGCTGGATTAGTATCTGAGGCATGAGCAAGCATACATTACGTTGCTGCACCAGACTATTCATCCACAGAAGCACAACCTGCAAAACCAACTCACCTAGGTCCAGTGCTGGAGGTACCCCAGTGGTGTCTCATTAGGAACCTAGGATCAAGACCCCCCCCCCCCCACCCTATACTTTTTTGGAGACCTGGAGACCCGAAAGCCTGCTGAGGATTCTTGAATCAATGTTCTTTGTTGTATTGTATTTGTACTAAAATCCTCTTTCCCTGACCTTAAATCTAGGGTTGCCTACATTATTTCCTTGTTGACTTGGGAGGAATCAGCTTGGGCCTCTCCACTCTGGGAAAACAGGACCTAGTTGTCAAGAACTATGAAGCTTTTTTTGTGCATTTAAGAGAAATTTCAGTGATCCAAGTCTGCTGACTTCTGTCTCTTCTGTCTTTCTCTGGATGAAATGGAAGTGGGGAGTGACAGATACTGATGCTTTAAGCAGTTATCGTCCAGTGTCTAATTTGTCTACGTTATGTAAATTGTGAAGAAGTGTGTCTACTTTCAACTAGATGACTTTATCATTAACAACTATCTTCTTGATCCTTATCAATGCAGTTTTCAGAGTAGTCACAATACAGAGACCTTCACAGTCCACAGGAACAGATAGAAGATGTAAATTGAATATAATAAATGGCCAAGTAGTATGGAGACAGAATATCCATACTAAAACCCTCATGAAGGTCCTTAAAAAGCAAGCAACAAATCTTAGTGTATCCAGTATTAAATAGAAAGCCAATGAAGAGAGCTCAATACTGGGCTCATCTGAATACATGAACTACATCGTGTCAAAAGACAAGCAGTGGAATAAACATAAAACTAAAGTGTAATTTCCAGAGTGAAAACAGATAAACTCATCAAAGTAGACAGAGACACTCCACCAAATCTGCAGACTCAAAATTTTCACCTCTGTTATATAGTGTTTATTCTCTTGAGGAAGAGGAAAAAAGGAGAAAAGAGTCTCAGCTCCTCACAAAGTCAGAGTATTAGGCATTTGGTAAATAATACTCAAGCCTTTACTCATCCTTATCACATCAATAACTCTAAAAAACTCCTTCCAGTATGTATATTCTCATTTTTTGTTATGTATTAATTCAAAAATCCAATTCCAATTTCAAAAACATGAATTGTCTCAGAGTATGCAAGCTGGAAGGCATCCCAAACTAAAGGTATACAAATTGACAATATGTAGCTTCAATACACCGTTGCTCCTTCATCCAAACTCCCCAATGCCAATCACGATATCTAGCCAGGCATTTCGCCAATTGCTTTCTCAGGGGATCTGCACTCCTGAATCATGCAAAACCTTTGCCAGAGGATACAAATAAAAGTTGAATGGGACAGCAGAAAGAGATGATCCTTGAGGAACTCCACAAACTAGGGGGCACTAGGATTTATTTATTTATTTAATTGGTTTTAATATACCGTTTTTCTATCAGTCAAAACAGTTTACATTGAACAAACAATGGTTTATATTGAACAATGAGGCATGCAAGGTTACATCAAACTTATCGAACATAGAACAGTAAGTAACAAAGGGAGTGAGGGAGCATGAGGATTTTTATCAATGTAAAACTTATGTTACAATGAGCTTATGATACAATGCGTGTATGAGACAATGCACGTATGATACAATGAGCTATGATACAATGAGCTTATGATATAGTGAACCAGAGGTTGCTCCACTTAGTGTAGGGCTTGATGTCAGGTAGCTGATTATGGGGGGGAAGCGGGAAATGAGGAAGATCGGTGAGAGTGGCAGATGTTCCTGCTGAGAAGCATTTGTAGGTGATAATCCATAGTGCTCTTCGAAAAGGTATGTTTTGAGATGTCTTTTTAAGATATTATGTGATTGGACATTCCATAGTGTAGGAGGTAAAGAGTTCCAGAGGGTGGGAGTGTAAAGTTCGAAGGCTCTCGTACGAGCACGTTGTGAGCTCTTACGTATCTGAGGTGGGGGAGGAGAAGGTTGAGTGTGATCTGTCTGTGTGGTGGGTTGGAATTTGGGTGTCTAATGAGTGTTTGGAGATGCTCAAAAGAGGTGTTGATAAGTGCCTTATGGATAATAGTGAGGACTTTGTGTTTGATTCTTGATGCTATGGAAAGCCAATGAAGGGATTTCAATATGGGAGTGATATGGGTGTGTCTGGAGGCTATGGCAATGGTACATGCTGTTGTGTTTTGGGCTAGCTGTAGAGGGGCAATGGTAATTTTGAGAAGTCTTTGAAGGATGGAGTTGCAATAGTCAAGCAAAGGTATGATGGAAGCTTGGAAGACTGTGTGGAAGCTCTCAGGGGAGAGGAGGGGGCGTAAGTTGCGGAGGGTTCGGAGCTTGAAGTAAATGTGATGTTCTTTATGTGTGGTTGGAAGTTAAGTTGGTGATCCAGGATGACACCGAGGTACTTGACTTGTGATTTGACCTACAGTTCGGTGTCCTCAATTTTGATGAAGGGAGGATGAAACCACCCCATCAGACATCACTTGCAACATCCTATCAGACAAAAATTTAAGAAAGCACTGTAAGCACTGTAACTCCATCCCAGAGAGACCATATCATTCAAAATGAGAAAGCAAAGCAGTATGGTCAAATCTATCAAATACAGCCAAAACATCAAGTGAGACCAGAATGGCTATTATCCATCTCTCAGTATATGTATTTACTGTTGTATTTACTGTTGCCAGTAATTTTAATGCAACATTATTATCAATAACATTTTTACAACATCACCCTACTAGATTTTATCACTCCTATCAGACACACACATCACCATCACTCTATTTCCATAGCTCAAAAGACTTAAGCACCAGATATATAACACACCCAATTAACACAAACTCATTCTCAGAACTAATTCCCAGACAATCCCCAAAAACAAACTAGAAATTAAACAATGCCTACTCAACCTTCCTCCCCCATCAGGATTATATTAATTTGTCTATTTATCCTCACACTGATAAACCTAACAAAATGTATAAAAAATAGCTATAATAGACCTATTCCAATAATACAAAGTACATCACGCTATGACCATCCAACACCTCTACTCCAAAATTGGACCAACTCCAAACCTAAACAACCTAGACTAGTCTATATAACAATTGAACCTAACAACAACCCCACGCAACCACAACCAACTTATACTCAGAACTACACAACACTCACCTGCCAACTGATCAATGCAAGATCCATGAGAAACAAACTACCAATCTTTACAGATATCATCAATGATAATAAAACAGATATTGTCTGTATAACAGAAACATGGCTCAAAGATACAGACTCAGTATTCATGAACCAACTAAAGTCAACCGAATATGAGATCTTCCATACCCACCGAACAAATAAAAAAGGTGGAGGAGTGCTAATAATAATAAGGAAAAATCTTAACGCAAAACTAATTTCATCCAACAATATTGATAATGTAGACACACTAACTATAAAAATTAAATCCACAAAAATATGCCTAATATATCGACCTCCTGAATACAATACAGACAACACTGATAACCTAATTGAACTACTAGCATCATCCACGGACACAAATCCAATAATACTAATGGGTGACTTTAATCTCCCTTCTACACCCAACAACCAACCAAACCACTTCACAGAAGCAGTAAGCAATTTGGATTTCCACCAAATAATAACAGAACAAACACATAATAAAGGAAAAACCCTTGACATGGTATTCCTACCAAACTCACTCCACAACCTATATAACCCCAAATCACTCTCAAACATACCAGTCCCCTGGTCAGACCATTACCTTCTAAAATTCAATATCACCATCCCTGACAACATTCACACTAAACGAACACAACCCCCACAAAATAAAAGATTTAGAAAGTTTAACGAAGAAGAATTCTTAGATCAAATAATTCCCCACCTCACCCTGACTCCCACAAATTTGGAAGAAGAAACTATCAAAACCTGGAACAAAACTATCTCACTGGCAGCAGAAAAAAAACCTAATCTGTCTCAACATAATAGAAATGACAATATAACTGATAAAAAAGATGCCCCATGGTTTAACATGACACTTAAAAATCTCAAAAGACAACTAAGAATGGAAGAAAGGAAATGGAGGCAAAACAAATCACCAACAACTTATGAGAAATACATAAATACCCTTCATACATATAAAGTAACAATAGACAATTCTAAAAGAAACTACTACTCTAACTTACTCAACAATTCAATTAACCGACCAAGAGAATTATTCTGTATAATTCAGAAACTAACAAACAAAACGTACAATTCAGATGAAATATCCATAGATATAACCCCACAAGACTTAGCTCAATACTATATTAATAAAACAAAAATACAAACAAATAACCCCCCAACAACACACACCAATATGAAGCAAACAACCCCCGATAACTGGTCCAACTTTAGCCTGATCTCAAAGACCACACTTAAAACAACCATATCTAACATAAATACAACTACCTCATATCTTGACCCATGCCCAGTTGACTGGATAAAAAAGACACTCTCAATACTCTCTCCCTTCATCCTCCCTATGGTTAACATATCACTAGACGAAGGATATTTACCACCATCCCTCAAACATGTCCAAATAAGACCAATACTTAAAAATAAAACACTAGACAAATTATCCCCAAAATCATACAGACCCATATCGAGCATTCCCTTCATGGCCAAACTTATTGAAAAAATAGTTCAAACACAACTACAGGAATACATTGATACATTGAACCTCCTTGATGAACACCAATATGGCTTCAGACCTTTCCATGGAGTTGAAACACTACTAACAGTCCTTTATGACACCTTACTAAGAGGAATCGATGACACAAAACAAGCCTTCATCCTAGTATTCCTCGACATCTCTGCCGCATTTGACAGTGTAAACCACATAACAATGCTTAACAGACTTCAACAAATAGGAATTACATCTACTGTCCATAACTGGTTCAAATCCTACCTATCAAACAGAACCCAAACAGTAAGAATTCTTAACCAGACATCTAACACATTCGACCAAACACAAGGCCTCCCACAGGGATCTGCACTATCAGCACTTTTGTTTAACATTTACCTACAGCCAATCAGCAATATCTTTAAACGTCATAGCGTTCATTATCATATCTACGCTGACGATATAATGTTCTACATACCATTTAAAATCCCACACCCTCCACTACAACAGATAACAGAGTGCTTTAAAGAACTAACAATATGGCTCAATGAACAGAACTTACACATTAATTTCTCAAAAACTGACGTTCTATATATTACTAAAAACCAAACATACACACCCCCAAGCACCATCACACTTGATAACCATGAAATCAACATAAAAAAGGAAATAAAATACCTGGGTGTGATACTTGACAATAAACTTAACATGGATTCTCACATAAAATATCTAACAAAAAACATACACTACAAACTAAAGACCTTGAAACAACTAAGACCATTAATCCACTTACAAGACTTCATAACCATAATACAAGCCATCATCACCCCACACTTTGATTTTGCAAATTTAATCCTTAATGGCATCACAAAGCAAAATATTAAAAAGTTACAACTAACTCAGAACATAGCAGCAAGGATAATAATGAATATAAGCTCAATTGAACATATCACACCGACATTAGCCGAACTCCATTGGCTACCTATCCACAGCAGAATAAAATATAAGATATTACTAACAACATTTAAACTAATAAATAACTTAGCGCCAACTATACTCAATACACTCATCAAGATAGAAATAGATAAAAGATCACAAAGAAGTAGAAACACTAACACTATAGCAGTACCAAAAGACTACACAAAAGCAAAAAAACAAACCAACATGAGAGCATTCTCACACTCAGCTCCTACCCTCTGGAATAACCTTCTTGACAACATTCGCTCACTATCAGACATAAAGGAATTTAGAAAAAAACTGAAAACCCATTTATTCTCATTGCATTACAACCAAGGATCAGAGACTTGCCAGACGACACAAAGAGACACAGGTTAACTACTACAATTCAAACAACATATACCCACGTGCCTGAAGCTTATATAAAGTATACAACCACACGCGACATATGATACAATTTGTATATATTTACTATGTATATATGTTATAATAGTTTAATAATTTACTGTTTAAACTTTATACTGTTATCTGTACCTAGTTCATCTGTTCTATGTAAAATGACTTGGTATGATACTATCCATACCATATAACATACTGTTCATTGTAAACCGCACTTGATACTTGTGAAAGAGCGGTATAGAAATAATTGTTAAATAAATAAATAAATAAATAAATATGTCCAGTACTGAGACTGTGAAAACTGCATTTAGAAGCATCAAGAAGAAAGTTGTCAATAATGAAGTTGTCTAGCTGCAAGTAGACACATGTCTTCATAATTTACATAACATAGACAAATTAGACAATGGGCGATAAGTGCTTAAGGCATCAGTATCTGTCACTCCCCACTTCTTTAAAGAGGGTGAGCTATTGCCCTCTTTAAAGAAGAAGGGTAGACAACCCTCGCAGTATCTGCTTTGATTTGAAGAAATTGGAAGAGCTTACTGCCCCACACAGAAATACAGCAGCTTAAAAAGCTGGCAACAGAATCTTCAAAATGTGCAAATGAAGTCAGAAGGAGCCCAACAACAGGATCGAGTAGCTGGATAGCCAAAACAAGTTTCAGGATAGCCTCAGCATCTGCTTGAATTTGAAAGGAGGAAATGCCCCAGAATGATGTCATAGGAGTAGATGGAGCTCACCACCCCATTCAGACATACACTAGGTTCAAAAACTGTCAACAAAATATAGAATAAAGAATATAAAATAGAGAAAAAGACTGAAGGAACTAAAGATATTGGGCCTGATGATGAAAGGATTTATGCTCCCAACTTTGAGAATTATGTCCTAAATTGTTGAAATTTTACTAGGGCTGAGTGCCTAAATGTTTTCTTAAAATTTCACTAAACTCCTAAAGTTAGGAGTGGCAGTGGAATAAAGTGGGTGGCAGCAGGGCAGATTTATGGCAGGGGGAAAAAGTTAGCAGCTTAGCACTGATTTTCAGCAGTAGGCACCTAATTTAGGCTCATAAATCTAGGGAAATGAATGGCAGGCCTCAGTTCAATGCCATGGCCATATTCAGCTACCAGCATTGAGTATCTGGTTCAGCCATGGAAGCAGGAAGCTAATCGGGCAGCCTCAGTGCCAAAAGTTAGGCCAGCTCTTTCTGCGCCTTACTTTCATCACCAAGGGATAACCGGCCAATGATTGAATATCACTGCTGACTGGTTATCCCCAGGCAGGACCATACCAAGCTAAAAATTCTCCCTGTGCGATGAATGAATCTGGTGTCCCACTCTATCCAGCTACGTGCAGTAACTCACTCTTTTTGAGCTTCATGGAAGCCCAGTGATGATATCAAAGCATCCTTCTGTGCTTGTCCTCTGTGCAGCCACACAACTCTCACAGCTCTTGGTATGGTCCTGTCCCAGGTACCGTCCCCAGAACATCTCAATGCTAACTGGTTAGCATCGAGGCGTATAGAGGCAGTACCTGTGGATATTCAGCGGCACTAATCGTATTAATGCCACTGAATAACCTACTCAATAGCATTAACACGGTTTACAGGTCTGTAAACCATGTAAATGTCTATGAGTATTGGCCCCATACTGTTTATTGATAATTTGGAATAAAGCTGCGACCAAGTTTTTGCCCCCACTGCAGTGTTCCGAGTTTTATGTTGGTGAGGATAGTATGTGTAAGTGCCCCTTTATGGGTGTTTTTAGGGGAATTTGGCTCACCTTTTCCTTGATAGCGCAAGGTGAGTTACATTCAGGTACAGCAGGTATTTCTTGTCTCAGGAAACCCACACTCTAAATTTGTTTCTTATTTCTGAGTTTATTCCCAACTAATATGTGCTTCACCAAAGAGAGTTTGTACCTGCAAACCTTGTAGTTATGTATGTATCTGTGGGCCTCTGCTAGAGTCAGGCAGAGCTGTTTCAAGATAGCGGCAGGCAGGCAGTGAAAACTGGGAATAATGTCTGCCCCCTACTGGAACCACCGCTCATTGGGCTAAGCTTGCAGAGAGTAGAGATATGAGGTCATACCAGGACTTTGAGCTGTTTTTTAAGGGGACAGATTTTAACTATGGTACTTATGGTCCTTTTTTTTTTTTTTTTTTTAAATTTTGAGCCATCACAGGGCAGCAGAGTGGTAAGGAGCCCACTGGCCCATCAGGGTTTTAATGAGTTCTGCAAAATCCTGCTTTAATGAACTGTTTTGCATGATTTTGCATCACAGCTCCTAATTAATGTTGAATTTTTAAAAAATCTCATGAGTAGCAGAATACATACAAAAGTTAAATATCGGGAAAGAAATTTCTTTAGCTATTAGTTTGTAGTAATTTGAAAATGTTTTAATTTAAAAAATTTATATGGCAAAACCCACTTTTGTGATGTAATTTTGCAGAAGTGAGTTTCATATGGAAAAAAGTGTTAAACATAGTAATTTTGATGTTTTTCACATTTGTGGGTGTTTTGCAACTTTTTTTACACAAAGAGATTAATTTCAGAAGGATTTTGAGCATGCCAAAAGTGTTTTATATGCTTTCTAGGGCTGTATGCACATCCAACATAGGCACGCAGAAACATACAGCTTGATATTCAAAGCCTTTAGCTGACAGGCCAATGGGCAGACCACAATATTCAGCAGTACTATCCAGATAGTGCTGCTGAATATCTCCACAGACTGCCCTGGCACTATCCTGTCAGGGAATGTGAAGTCTATGGGTAGAGAGGAAGTCATACTGCTGTAGCAGCAGAGCGCAGACAAACCAATAATACCAGGAGTCTGTTCAGAAGGTCCAAATCATTTATTTGTGCACAAGTCTCAAGCAATCATCAATTTCAAAATGGCTGAGCAAAGATTTCTGGCAATACAACAACTTTTATAGACTTTTACTCCATTCTAGGTATAGAAACACATTTCATTGGTCCCGGTACTCTCCCGTACCTCCCGTACCCCTTCCATTGGTCCCGGTACTGATAAGATTATCCAATTATGTTCTTTTAGTGGGCTCAGCACCTGCTTACCCCCCTTCCAGTCCCAATTACAATGGCCAGTTCATCAACTTGTTACTTTCATACTTTCAAGGCCATTGAGCCAATTTGTGCATGTAGGGGAGCAGGGCTCTGCAACTCATCTGTCAGCAGTCCCAATTAAATCCCTTGCAGATGTACTTTTCTTATCAGTAACTTTTAAACATATTTTTCTGTATTTTTCCATCTTCCAGTTCTGCTTGTCTAAGCTAATTCAATACTTTTACTGAGTTCTATCCTACAATAGCAGCATGTTGGGGGATGTGTAATTCCTATGAGCCTCTTCACAGGCTTCATTTACAGGTCAAGCTAGTTAGGCCTGCCTGCTTATGTCAGACACTGTGGATCACAGGCCTACACCCGCCACATTCCCCCCTTTGATTAATCTCACCCTATTACTTAATAAGGTGTGAGAATTAAATCACCTTAAAATAGTCACATCATGATTGAAGGATTTCGACTAGGACTAGCTTTATATAGAGCCATTATTTTAGTTGCGGTCTTCCGCTCTACTGTACTATCAATAGCATTATGAATAGAACGCATACAACATGGGATTAAACATGGTAATAAGAAAATAACAACAACAAGGATTAGTACCAATATAATGAAAGTTTTAAATCCTCCCAGCCATGAGAAAAGGTTAGCAAACCAGTTAGGGAATTTCAATGAGTGCCAAGTTTGTACTGGCACATAAGCATGTCTTTGCATATCTTTAGCAATTTCTTCAACTACTTGACCCTTATCATCTATTTTTAAACAGCAATTGGTTAAATTCATTTTACCACATACTCCTCCTTCAGCTGCTAACAAATAATCATGTGCTAAGCGATTCTGATATATAGAAGTGCGCATTTGAGTACTTTGTCTAGCTAAGAGTGTAAGAGCTTGGCTAGTTTCATTGGTTATGATTTCAACTACTGCTTGTAAGCGGATAATACGATTAATCATATAAACTGGGGTTCGATATCCATACATTCCATCATCATTCCAAGTGGCAGGCCCATAATACTCAATGATTCTTTCTGGCGGCCAATCATCACCCTGCCACTTCTCCCACTTGCCTACCTGGAGGGGTGATCTCTTCTGTCTCAATGCTCTTTTGTGTCGGTGGGTAGTGTATACTGGGTATCCTAATTGTTCTCCATGTTCAGTATTTAAAAGAAAGAAAGAAGGTCTGATGGTTCCTAAGACACATGCTCCTCCCCATTGTGGCGGGAGTTGTGCATACGCTCGGTTTCCACAGATCCAATATAGGCCAGGTGGGGCTTGCCAGGCATGGGCTTTGGCAAGATTAGTCCATAAATCAGCAAGTTCAGGAAATCTGGCTAATGGGTTAGGAGGTTCAGGGTGTTTGATTCCTGACCACCATGACGTCTTTTTGGTAGTGGCATTATAGAATTTCTGGCTAAGACAGACCAGCTGTCCTACCTGTTGGGTGAACTGAGGTCCAGTTCTGGTATAGCAAAAACGTCCAACAATTGAGTGCGCTAACACCCATTCGCTAGTAGCCTTGTGTAATTCAGTCTGATTGTAAGTTAGAGAATAATTTAATTCTTGGGCTTCCCATGGCCACTGGTCTCCCATTTGGGTTCCGCCACAGAAATAGCAATTTGAGATTTTAAGACTAGATACTACTGCTCCCGCTAATTCTAAAAATAAATTCTGAGAAGGATGAGGGATTTCAAACTTATTTACATGCATGGCCTCATAGAAGGTATTGTGGATATGATATTTAGATGACTTGTGGGCTTGGGTATTCAATCTTATATACACAATGGTTCCTGGATCTATTGCTCCACCAGCAATACGTAAACCAAACTTGTATCCTTGCTTCCATGCATTGGGATTGTGTATGCGTAAGTGTAAGGGGTTACAAGCATCTTTCTGACATTTATCATTTGTTGTTGACTTGGTTAGAATGGCCATCCGTTTATCTATCTTTTCGTCAACTATACCATTATTCCATGTAGCATAAAAAGCACATTCCCAGTTAGGGCAATAGTAATCTGCTGCTGGGGCAGTACTATAGCCTGGTTCCTTTTTACCTGTACACTTTCTCCATCCTGTGGCACCTTCTGGGCACATATACTTATGGTCATTTCGATACGCTTTTTCCCAAGTACCACAGGTGGAATGACTATCTCTGTTTATGACATTACATGCATCAAAATTCAAAACAGCAGGTCTAGTAATGTCCTTAAGTGGTGGCGTAGCAGCTATTATAGGTCCATCTGCATCCTTCCATCGTATTTCCAACGTGTAATAGGATGGATTCTGATGCGGATTATAGCATACTCTGGATTTACCATATGTGCAAACATTTAGTTCAGTGGTGTTATAAATACACCGAGTCACTTTTCCAGTGCAGGTATAATAAGAATGGTAAATCAAAGTCTGAGTTACTTTTAGTCCAGTTCGAGTAGAAGTAATGCAAGCAGTGCATGGAGGTAAAGCATAAGTCAGTTCAAAACCTCCAAAAAAGGCAACCAGGGCAAAGCAAAGGCAAAGATACATGTTGATTGGAGTTCTTCTGAATCCTCAGCTTGCAGATCTTGACCACGACGTTCTTTTCTTCGTCCCGTTCGCTAATGAAGCAATTCAACGGGTGTTGAGTGTTGATTGAAGATTCTCAAGTTGTCCATCACGCATCAACCAACTTAGCAATTTCAGTTGGTTTTTTTGAAGTATGGTTCAATATAGTATCAAAGTAGTGTGCAAAATCGCACGCAAATTGGGTTCGTTGAAACAAAACTGTTGCTGCATGGAAAACAGCAATCCTCTTCGAAAGACTTGGCTACTGCAAGGCACTGTGACAAAGTGTCTAAGTTGCTGGTTGCCGTCTCAGAGTAACTCGCAAAGGTGCATCAAGATGCTGCTCTGCTGTCCACTGCTCAGGTTCAGGATCAGCGGCGGGCTTGACTCTGCTGTGGTGGATCCAGGCGTCAATTTCTGCTACCTTTACTGCAGTCGGGGTAGACAGGATGACAGTGTACGGTCCCTTCCAATGGGGTTCCAACGGTGTCTTCTTCCAATCTTTGATCCACACCGAGGTACCAGGCTGATAGGGATGCAGAGGTTCCGTCAAGTTGATAGGCAACTGGTCTTGGATCCACGCATGGAGAGTCTGCAGAACAAAACTAAGAGCTAGGAGTTCTTGCCTGGTTATTTCTGAACCAATTTGGGCTAGACTTCCTTTAATTCCCTGCACTATTGGTGGGGGTTTACCATACAGAACTTCAAAAGGGGAAAATCCTGTTGATTTTACAGGAGCTGAGCGTATTCTGAGTAAAGCTATTGGGAGCACTTGGGGCCACTTCAAGTGTGTCTCCTGACAAAGCTTAGACATTTGGGCTTTTAGGGTACGATTCATTTGCTCAACTTTCCCTGAACTCTGGGGTCTATATGCAGTGTGGAGTTTCCATTGTATCTGCAAAGCTTTTGCTAACTGTTGAGTAACCTGGGAGACAAATGAGGGTCCATTGTCTGACCCTATTACTGCTGGAATTCCAAACCTAGGGACAATCTCTCTCATCAAAACTTTGGTAACTTCTCGGGCTTTCTCAGTTCTGGTTGGGAAGGCTTCTACCCACCCAGAGAAAGTACAGACTAATACTAATAGGTAATGGTATCCATTGGCTTTTGGCATTTCGGTAAAATCAATTTGGAGATTGTGCATGGGGGTTACACCTCCTGACTGAACTCGGGGTGCCGTTATAAGGCCTTGCTTGGCATTATTTTTGGCACAAGTTAGACATTGACGTGCTACTGAAGCTGATATAGTTGTCAATAAAGTAATGTAAAAATGTGGTCTGAGTGCCTTTTCCATAGCACATTTCCCATAGTGGGTGGCTTCGTGAAAGGCTTTGACAAAAGATGGTCCTAACAGTTCAGGAATTACTATTCGTCCAGGGGGTTGACTGCCCTCTGCTGGTGGCAGCTCAATCCATCCATCTTTCAGTACTCCATCTTCTTTGTTACAATAGTAATCTAATTCTTTGGTGGTATATCGTGGTGTCCATAAATTCAGAGGTACTGGAAACAATGCTGCTTGCATTGGCATAGCTTGTGGTGTAATCTGTCCCGTCATAGCTGCTTGTTGTGCTGAGGCATCTGCGAACCTATTTCCTCGGGCAACTTCTCCTTTTCCTGCTTGATGTCCTCTGCAGTGCATGACAGCTACACGTGTTGGAGCCCAAACTGCATCAAGTAACATCAGTATCTCGGGACCATACTTGACTGACTTTCCTCCGGATGTGATGAGCCCTCGTTCTTTATAGAGAGCTCCATGGGCATGTAGAGTAATGAAGGCATATTTGGAATCGGTATATACATTTAGCACAAGTTTTGCTCCTAATAATAATGCTCTGGTGAGTGCTATCAATTCGGCTTTCTGGGCTGATGTGCCTGAGGCTAGAGCTGATGATTCAACTACTTCGTGTTGAGTGACGACTGCATATCCGGCACAGCGTCGTCCATCGAGGATGAGACTGCTCCCATCAACATAATAGACTTGGTCAGGATTGTCTATGGGCACATCTGTCAGGTCAGGTCGACTGGAGAATACAGTGTCCATGACTTCGATACAGTCATGTTCTGGGAGTTCTTCGCTAATGGGTATCAAGGTGGCTGGATTCAAGGCATGACTTACTTCTAGTTGTATCTGTGGGTTTTCACATAACGTGCTCTGGTATTTCAACATTCGGGAATTGGTGAGCCAATAATTTGCTTTTTGTACCATAAGGGCAAGGACTGCATGTGGCACAGTGACTCGTATGTTCTGTCCTAATGTGAGCTTGTCCGCTTCACTTACTAGTACTGCTGTAGCTGCGACTGCTCTCAGGCAGGGTGGCCACCCTTTGGCCACGGTGTCCAACTGTTTCGATAGATATGCTACAGGTCGCTCCCAATTTCCCAATTTCTGAGTCAACATGCCTAAGGCATTTCCCTGTGCTTCATGTACAAACAAGTGGAAAGGCTTGTGAACATCTGGTAGTCCAAGTGCTGGTGATGACATCAATTCTTCCTTTAACTTCTTGAAGGCTGTATCCTGCTCAAGTCCCCACTCCAGTGGCGACTTTTCTTCTCCTTTTGTGGCTTCATATAATGGTTTGGCGATTTGGGCGAAGTTGGGTATCCAGATTCGGCAATATCCTGCCACTCCCAGAAAGGCTCTGACTTGCTTTCTGGTTGTTGGGGTTGGTATTCTACATACTGCTTCTTTTCTTTCTCTGCCTAATCTTCGGCTTCCTTGGGTTATACGAAAGCCCAAGTATTTCACTTCTTTTTGGCATAGTTGTGCTTTTGCTCTGGAAACTTTGTATCCAGCTTCATCTAATAACTGCAAGAGATCTTTGGTGGCTTGTATACATTCATGTTCTGATACTGCAGCTATCAGCAGATCGTCCACATATTGGAGAAGCACTCTCTTCCCCGGGGCCACTGGATAGCTTGAAAGGTCTTGATTCAATGCAGCACTAAAGATGGTAGGCGAATTCTTGAATCCTTGGGGTAATCGTGTCCAGGTGAGTTGGCCCCCTCTTCCAGAGATGGGGTCCTGCCATTCGAATGCAAACAATATTTGACTTACAGGGGCTAATCTTATGCAAAAGAATGCATCTTTTAGATCTAGTACAGTGAAATGGGTAGCTTCAGCAGGTATCAGTCCTAGAAGAGTGTAAGGATTGGGTACAACTGGATGTATAGTTTCAACTGCATCATTCACTCTCCTTAGGTCTTGCACTGGGCGGTAATCATCTGTCCCAGGTTTCTTTACTGGCAAAAGTGGAGTGTTCCATGGGGATTGACATACTTTTAGTAGGCCATATTCGAGTAATCTTTGCAAGTGGCGATGAATGCCTTCAATTGCAGCTCTTGGGAGAGGGTACTGTTTGACGTGTACTGGTGTAGCACTAGGCTTAAGGGTTACAATTACTGGGGCTATATGTTTGGCTAGGCCTGGAGGACTGCCTTCTGCCCATACTCCAGGTGGTGCATGAATGTTCTTTAAAGTTTGTTCGAAATAAGTGTCTTGGACACAGTCATCAATGTAATACCTCCATTCTTCTTCTCGGGGAACTGTCAGCAGCATTATTCCTGCTGGTTTGGCTTGGGGATTTACTGTCATTTGCATTTCTCCTGTTTCAGAGAAAGATATTTGTGTTTGAAGCTTGGCTAACATATCTCGTCCCAGTAGTGGCACTGGGCATTCGGGCATATAAAGGAATTGATGAGTTATTTGCTGTCCTCCTAGACTGCATATACGGTTCTGAAGAAAAGATTTTGTAGCTCTGGCACCAGTTGCTCCTATGATGGTGACTGCTTTTGTAGAAAATGGGGCTATCTTTTTGTCTATTACTGAATGTTCTGCTCCAGTATCAACCATAAAGGTCATAACTTGGTCTCCTATTTGTATTCCGACCATAGGCTCCTGGAGACCTAAAGCAAACTCGGAGCCCGGTCTGTCCTAGTCCACATCATTTTCGCCATGGATTGCCGTGGTCAATGCTTGGATGGCTCCTCCTCTTTCTCGCTGGAATTGTTCTCGACTGGCTCCTCCGCGGTTTTGGGGACGGCCTCGTCTTTCTTCTCGCCACTGATGATCGTTTTCGTCATCTTGCTGGGCGTCTTCGAGTTGCGGGCACGCATCTCTCCAATGTCCTTCTTCTCTGCAATAGGCGCATTGGTTCATGCCTAGCTGCTGGGACCGGCCTCCACCTCGGCCCCGCCCCCTTCCTCTGCTCCGTCGACTAGGGATACCTCCCCTTTTCTGTTCAACTATGGCCGCAGCCAAAAATCAGCTTTCTTCTTCATCTTTCTATCACATTCTCTCTGCCTTTCATTATCACGATTCACATACACTTTATGAGCGACTTCCAGTAACTGCGTTGTATTCATGCCCGCAAACCCTTCTAATTTTTGTAATTTACGTCTGATGTCTGGTTGAGACTGGTTTACAAAAGCAGAATTCACCATACATAAACTTCCTGATGCCTCGGGATCATAGGGAGTATACATTCTGTATGCTTCAGTTAATCTTTCATGAAATTCTGCGGGGCTCTCATCTACACCTTGGATAATTCCTGCAACTTTGGAAAGATTCATAGCTTTCTGGCCCCCCCTTTTCAGACCTTGTAAAAAGCCTTGGCGAAAACGGGCTAGGGCTGTGGATCCTTGCTCTGTATCCGGATCCCATCGGGGGTCTTCATTCGGGAATTCTCTCTGGGCCGCTTCCCGATGGTCTATTCTGTTCGTCCCCGGTCCCGGAGCTACAGGGTTATCTGCCATCCACTCAATAGCTGCTTTTCTAATTCGTGCTCGCTCCTCTGTTGTGAATAGAGTGGTCAGGAGCTGGCGGCAATCTGCCCAAGTGGGTTGGTGGGTTTCCATAATAGTAGTTACTAATTCTGTAAGTTCCTGGGGCTTATTAGTATAGGAGGCATAATGCGACCTCCAATTTAACAAATCAGTTGTAGAGAAAGGGATATACACATAACTTAGGGGTCCCGCTACCACCTCATCATTATCATTCTTTACGGGCACTCCCGGGACTTGCCGTAAGGGCATCATCTTGGCAGTAGATATTTTTTGGGATCTAAGGGATATTTTCGTAACTGTCTTATCAGGGGTCACTTTCTTCTTCTCTACATGTTTCACTTTGGATGTACTTGTTGCTGGCTTACTAGTGCTGGCAACCAGTTTTATACTGTCAGCATCGCTTAGGGAATTTTCAGTTTCTAATTGCTCTGCTTCTGGATCTGACTCTCCTTTTTCTGTTTCAGACGATTCACCTTCCTGTAAAGAGGATTCATCTTCCTGCTCTTCGGTTGATAGCTCTGGGGTTGGGTCCCGCCTCGGCTGTCTCGGAGTTTCTGGGGCGGGACGCCGGGCAGCCCTTACTGGACCTGGGGTTCGAGGCTGTCGGGGAATTATTTCTGGGGAATCAGGATCTACCAGGATGGGCTTCTTCCTGGACTTCTTATCCTGCCCTTTTGCTCTAGGCTGTTCTGTTTTCTGATTACAATCTGTCTTAGCTAACATTATTCTGCACTGTTCTTCATAACAGCGCTGCGCCCAAGGGGGCGGATCTTCACAAATACTTAACCAGGAATCTATATAGGGGTACTGATCGGGGTGCGCTATCCGCACTCTACGGTGTACTAACTGGATAATTTCTACATTAAAAGTTCCCTCTCGGGGCCAGGTGGGGTCTAAATCGGGCAACTCCCTAGTACACAAAATTTGTAAACGGGCTGCTGTCATTTTAATACCATAATCTCCAGAATATCCCTCTTTAAAGTGAGCGATCATACATTCTAATGGAGTGTTCCTAGTAGACCCCGCCCCTCCCATTTCGATGTGTGCGCGCAACAACAGACAAAAGGGAAAAGGAGGGCGGACCGTGAGTAAGGGGTCCTCACGGCCCTGGAAACGTATAAGGAGAACAAATAACAAGACAAGACGACAATCGCTTCCCCCTTTTCGCGACCTGAACGCAGTCGCCCGGTCAGGAAATGCGCTACTCAGGGGTCCGCCTTCACTTGGTCCGTGCTGCCAGACCTCTCATTCACACTTCGTTCACACAATCATGCTAGCAACGTATCCCAGAATGCATTTGTTTCTATCTATTCTGACTAGTCTTATTCAATTTCCAAAATACAAAAAGATGGGGGTTTCGCCCTGCGAATACTCATGCGGGGTTACTCGGCCCGTCTTTGAGAGGTGATCAGGCTCTCTTACCAATTACCAATTTCTCGAGATTACAAATTCCAATTTCCAAGTTCCAGTGGCAGCACTGCTCTTTCTATATCTGTCTAGACAACAAATCAAAACTATACTCACCGGATCCGGTCCTCAAACTTCCCAAGCAGGTGCATGAGTTGGACCTCGGACTCCCCTCACTCGGGTTCGAGGAGTTGGCTCCAGTCGGGCTCGGCACCCGCCGAGGTCCGACCAGCTCCCTCCGATGCAAAGGACCGGCGGCGCCAGGGAGTAGCCCCCGTCGGAAGGGCGCGATCCCGGCAGGACCAAGCCTATAGAGGCGGAAAGTCGTGGTATATTGCCCTATATACACTCTGATTCCACAACTTCCCGGCCAATGCACCAAGAATATGTAGCAGCAGAGCGCAGACAAACCAATAATACCAGGAGTCTGTTCAGAAGGTCCAAATCATTTATTTGTGCACAAGTCTCAAGCAATCATCAATTTCAAAATGGCTGAGCAAAGATTTCTGGCAATACAACAACGTTTATAGACTTTTACTCCATTCTAGGTATAGAAACACATTTCATTGGTCCCGGTACTCTCCCGTACCTCCCGTACCCCTTCCATTGGTCCCGGTACTGATAAGATTATCCAATTATGTTCTTTTAGTGGGCTCAGCACCTGCTTACCCCCCTTCCAGTCCCAATTACAATGGCCAGTTCATCAACTTGTTACTTTCATACTTTCAAGGCCATTGAGCCAATTTGTGCATGTAGGGGAGCAGGGCTCTGCAACTCATCTGTCAGCAGTCCCAATTAAATCCCTTGCAGATGTACTTTTCTTATCAGTAACTTTTAAACATATTTTTCTGTATTTTTCCATCTTCCAGTTCTGCTTGTCTAAGCTAATTCAATACTTTTACTGAGTTCTATCCTACAATAGCAGCATGTTGGGGGATGTGTAATTCCTATGAGCCTCTTCACAGGCTTCATTTACAGGTCAAGCTAGTTAGGCCTGCCTGCTTATGTCAGACACTGTGGATCACAGGCCTACACCCGCCACACTGCCATTAACCTGGAGGCACATTCCAATCAGGTCATCTAGCCCCCATGCGGCTGATAAGAAGTGGGACGCCCAGTGGTAGACCCAATTCTGATCCCGCGGGGGCTAGACGTGCCTGCAGGATCAGAATCGGGTGTACGGCCTTACTTCCAGGTCGGGCCCCGATTCTGATCAGTCTGCATGTCCAGCCACATGCCCGGCTACCTCAGTCAGGCTCCTGTCACCATGGCACCATGGCTCTATTCAGGAGCCGCGAATGCCGGCCGCTGCCAAAATCCTCCTTTCTCCACAGCCTGTGTGTCCGGGGTCATGGCCCGCCCAAGCTCCACTCTCACTCCACTTCTGGAAAGCCTCCTCCCGCCTCCATCTAGGCCTTCCTGTACAAATGCACTGTTCGTTCGGGAAGGCTTTAACCGGGGCCAGCAGGGAGCGAATAGCAGGGATGGATGTCCAAACGGGACATACATCCCCGCTATTTGCGGAACACAATGACCCCGCGGGTAAATTAGTGGAAAAATAGACGCCTTCTTGACCAATTAATCTAAGCAACCTGCTATAAAATTACCCTTATTATTTATGACCATGTATACTTTTGTCTGTATACAGCTTGTTTACCCAATGAGGTTTTTGAAAATTGCTCTCCATGCTTTTTTTAGTCAACACTTCTCTGCTTTTATTTTTAATCGTAAAAATGTATACTCCCCTCAAATCTCTTTCAAATATTGTCATGTACATTTAATTTTTCCTTTCTTTTGCAGATAAAAAGAACAAATACAAATCTAATTGAAATATCAGATCTTTATTCATGTATCCAGAAAACTGGAAGATGTAAATACAATCCTTTCTAAACTAAAAGCCTTTCACTCGGAGCCTCATAATGCATCTAAGTTGTGTGTCGGACTCATTTAATGTCCTACCTCACATGATTTATTGTTTTCATATTCTACTACAGTGCCGAGACCTTTCCCTTTCACTGCCAGCTATTCTCTCCTTATCAGCATCTCTGAAATACCTAACACCATCTGATCAACCAAGCAGTAGTTTAGCACACATAAATAAATGTATTTTTTAAATGACCCTAAACAAAAGAAAATTCAAAAATATAATTTTCTTTTTCACCTTCATGGAATTGATTTCCCAGGGCAGAAACTGCTGCTGGGAAATGTCATATCCGCTGCATGGGAAATAAAATCCGCCACTGAGCCACAGAACAGAATCAGCATTGCTGCAAGCATCCCTTTACTGCCCTGCCAATGTGTCAAAGTCCTGCACTTGAGGCAGGACCATACCAAGCTAGCAAAGCGTCCTGTGTGACTAACGAATCTGGCGCTCCTCTCTACCCAGCCAGTAACTCACTCTTTTTGAGCTTTCTGGAAACCCATTGATGATATCAATGCCCCCTTCTGTACTTGCGCCCTGTGCAGACGCACCACTCGCACAGCCCTTGGTACTGACCCGACTAGAGGGACCTTTTCTATCTATTTACATTATCAGTATGAGGCACTCTTTGCCTTCTTACTGGTGCCTCATGAGAATTCAGGAATATCGGGCCTGATAAGCAAAGATGAACCAGTCAGAGTTTCAGAATATTCAACAGGATGGCTCTGATACGAAGAGAAAGATGCCCCTTACTATTGTTAGTTGGTAGGTTGGCCCCATGGTGCCAGTAGACTGTCAGGGCAAGAGGGGTAATGGGCAGGGGAGGGAAGAAGGCTGTGAATATACTCCCATTGAGGTACAGCAACGAAGAAGTAATCAATTTACTGGCACAACTGAACATAAACAAGGCCATGAAACCTAATGGAATACATTGCAGTAATCGGAAGAAGCTAATGAGCTCTCTCTTACTTCCCACAGCTCTGGAGTACATTGCAGTAATCGGAAGAAGCTAATGAGCTCTCTCTTACTTTCCACAGCTCTGGAGTACATTGCAGTAATCGGAAGAAGCTAATGAGCTCTCTCTTACTTTCCACAGCTCTGGAGTACATTGCAGTAATCGGAAGAAGCTAATGAGCTCTCTCTTACTTCCCACAGCTCTGGAGTACATTGCAGTAATCGGAAGAAGCTAATGAGCTCTCTCTTACTTTCCACAGCTCTGGAGTACATTGCAGTAATCGGAAGAAGCTAATGAGCTCTCTCTTACTTCCCACAGCTCTGGAGTACATTGCAGTAATCGGAAGAAGCTAATGAGCTCTCTCTTACTTTCCACAGCTCTGGAGTACATTGCACTCTGTTCATCTTCCCATTTGAAACGGGAGAGTTTCAAACAGACCAGAGAAGAGAAAGTACAATGTCATTCCACAAAGGCAGGAACCAGAGGGACATGGAAAATAACAGACCTGTTACCCTAATATCAGTTGTATGGACATAATAGTATAATATCTCAATGCTAGTGAGGCATCATAGTTTCACAAGGGGAAAATCTTGTCAAATAAATTTGATCAATTTCTTTTCGCAGATTAGAGTAGTATAGATATGAGCTTTGCTACAGTTCCATACAGAAGACTGGTGAACAAGCTGCCACTCTGAAAGTTGGAACAAAGATAAGTTGGGTGAAATTTTGGTTGAGCAACAAAAATCTGAAAGTGGGAGTCAATATGGCAAGTGGTCCAACTTGCTAAAGAGAAAGTGCCCAATGGCATGCCACAAGAATCAGGGTTGTGTTCAGTCCTCTTCAAAGTCTTTCCAAGTGACACTAGAGAAAGGTTAGAAGGGAAATTGTGCTCATTTCCAGATATGAACATTTGCATGGTCCTTGGAATTCAGTGGGGAAGTTTTGGCCTGACACAAGGTCTTTTGAGTGGATATTGACTCGAAAAGCAATGCTGTAATGCACCACCCCTCCCTTTTTGGTTTTCTTTCCTTGGATGTGTGTGATAGCCTTGGATGGACAAATCATAAGTTAAGTGTTTATTTTCTGTTTTTACTGCATTACTGATTAAAATGGACACGGTCCGGGTAGGGGATGTTGTCCTCACCCTGACTCCAGTCCGACAATAAGTATTAGAATCACATCTATCTTGAATATTGCCACTGTGATTTTTTTTTTCGGAATAGGATTTTTTATTATAGCTATTTTTTGGGCACCCCTTTCCTTCAACCCGTTTGGGATTTTTTTATTGTTATTTTAAAATAAGGCAGGAACTAATTCGGAGATAATGTCAGACTTTTTGGCCAATCTCAAGGCTCCCAATTTTTTGACAAAACTCATAGGGGTATGTTTACGAAACTGCTGTAACTCTTAGCGCATCCAAAAAGCCACTTTGGCGCATGCTAACGGTACCAGCAGCATAAAGCGCCCTGTGGGTGGAGAGAAGGCATGCACGGGGCAGAGAGTGGGGGGTTAATGGGCAGGAAGTGGGTGGGAACAAGGCTTGATCCCTTAATTCAGGCACCTTAATGGCAGGAACCCTAACACAACTCAAAACCTCACGGAAAGGGTGTTTTGTGAGGAGAGAGAGCCCATTTTACATCTGCAACGTGATGCACAGACAGGAGAGCCCAAGTGAGTGATAGTAGTGCTCCATTAGCATAGTGCCCAAGTATGAAAGAACATTACTGATGGTGCAAATGGAGGCAAAGGAGATGGCACATGGGTTATGCAGTGGGGGTTGCTGGTGCACAGGGGGGGGGGGGAACCAGGCAGCTGCCTAGATGGCACATAGGAACGTAAGACTACAAAATATGCCAAACTGTGTCAGACCAAGGTCTATCATGCCCAGTATCCTGTGTCCAACAGTGCCAATCTAGGTCACAAGTACCTAGCAGTTTCCCCAAAAGACACACAGGGTCCCCGATAACTGTAACTGGGCAAGCAGTGCATAGCCTGGGTCCTCTTTAGCAATGGTTTATGGACTGTTACCCAGGAACCCATCCATACGTTTTTAAACCCAGCTACACTGACAGCTTTTAACACATCCTCCAGTAATGGATTGCAAAGTTTGATTACGCATTGACTGAAAAAATATGTTCAACTAGAAGACCCAAATAGGTTACACTGTAGCCACATTGCAGGTCCCCTAGTCTATCCACAGTCTTATGGCATAAAAAAGCGACGTACGTTTACTTCCACTCCAGTCAATAATTAATAGACCTCTATCATATCTCCCCTCAGCCGTCTCTTCCCTAGGTTGATGAGCCCCAACCTTTTTAGCCTCTCCATAAAGGGGTATTCTGCCATCCGCAGTACCATCTGTGATGTTTGTCATGATCCCACAGTGACAGTGACAGCATACAGTCCTGCTACTGCTGCGGAAAGGGAATGTGTCACATGTGGCGGTCCAAGGGTCCTGGCACCCCAGGCAGAGATCCAGGCTTGGCGCCCCCCTCCACTGCCACAGAATCCAGCTGTAGGGGAAGAGGCCAATAGTGACAGAAGCTGTAGCCCCCCCCCCCAGGCAGCTGCAACATGCAGGGACCTAGGGGACTACCACAGAAGTGGCTGTCATCCTTTCCCTGAGATGTACCATTGGCAGGCGGTGATGGGGTCTCTGCAAAGGCAGATGGTAGGGGAGGGGGCTGTGTGACTGTCCATGTATGCCTCTATCCCCCCTATCCAGACCATGTGCCTTAGGCACCCACCAACCCATATGTTGGATGGGCTGGGACTACACAGCACGAACACGGGCATGTCAGCATGGTGGTGGGGTATTGGCGGAGGGGGCAGTGGCACCTGCCTGAAGCAGACCAAAGCCATGCCCTGGTCCTGTGCACAGTGCATATTGCAACATGTGCAAAGGTCTGTCTGATGTGAAGTATGTCAACCCTAGGGAGGATTGTGACCATATGGTTGCACTGTGGCTCAATGCACACAGTTGGTGTGTATATGAATAGAGGGTCATAGGTGCAGGTCCCAGCTGTGGCTTAAGCATTGTATGTCACTGTGGTTGAACGCTAGCCCACAGTGCAGGTACAGTACCAATATGTGCAACCCCCCAATGAATTGGCCAGCAAGGGTACAAACACCCATCAGCCACACAGAAAGGCTCCACTATCACAGCTGCATGGAGAGCCAAGCTGATAGTACTGGTACACTGAGCTGGTGTTAACATCAGAGCACACAACTATCTCAAGCACAAGGAGAACATATTAACAATGCTTGAGCTGATATTGGGACCAAGGTGGCTGGCATGTCAACCATCCCCCATTCTTGCACAATGTGTCAATATGAATGTGTGTGTATGTCTATCAATTTAGTCGTGGCTTTCTACACCTCATTGAGCCTCACAGTGCCTGAGCTGTTTCCAGCATTAGTCTGCAATTGTGCATGAAGAGAAGCAAAGTATTATGGGTATGACCTGAAACATGGCAGATTGGCCAGGATGGGTCTTCATTGGAGGTAGGGTTAATGGCTGAGATGTCATAGTGACCATCTGCCACGTGCATGGCATGGGGGGGCCACAGCATGCCCTGCTGGTAGGGGTTTCTCACCCTGACTGAGCAGTCGCCATGGCACAGATATGTATCCACATAGTGCCATGATAGTATCTAGTTCTAGTGATGTGGGTGCCCTGCCTGTTCTTGGGGCTTGATCACTGAGCCACTTACTCAAGGTCTATTGCCAGGGCAATTAAAACTTGCATCTGTCAGACCAATCCCCAAAAAAACTACTTTAGACAAGAACAACCCAGCCGCATATCGGCCAATATCTAGTATCCCATTTTTAGCTAAGATTATTGAAAAAACTGTTCAGCTTCAACTTCAAGATCATATTGATATTTACGCTCCTTTAGACGATAATCAACATGGTTTTCGGCCAAATCACGGAGTAGAAACCCTAATGATTTACCTTTTCGACAATATACTCCGTACCATAGATGACTCTAAGAAAGGCATCATAATGATCTTTATCGACATCTCCGCGGCATTTGACTCTGTGGATCACAAAAGATTACTAAACAGATTAGAGGAGATCGGACTTTATGGTACCACATTAAAATGGTTTCAGTCATATCTTACAGAGAGACACTTACAAGTAAAGATAGGTGACAAAGCATCTCAACCCATAAGAGTTTTACAAGGAGTTCCACAGGGCTCTGCCCTCTCTTCCCTTTTATTCAATATCTACATACAACCAATTTGCAACATCCCTTCAAAGAATGACATTAAGTACACCATCTATGCAGATGATATAATGATATTTACACCTGTGTCAATCAATAACCCTGACTATCATAGAATTACAGATTGTCTCCTACAAATGTCTGATTGGTGTAAATGTAATAACATGGAAATCAATTTCAACAAAACTGAGGCCTTATTTGTATCTCGAAACCCTGATTTCTCTCCTCCACCTGACATCTTGATAGAAGATTCTATTATTCCCATTAAATCTGAAGTAAAATATCTTGGGGTGACCCTTGACAGAGAAATGAATCTGAAAAAACATATAAGTAAGACAATCAGGAGCGCATATTACAGAATGAAGATTATTAGAAGATTAAGACCACTACTCGAAACAACCCACTTCCGTAACGTCTGCCAAGCTTTAATCACGCCATTATTTGATTTTTGTAATCCTATATATCTTGGCCTTCATAAGCAGTCACTAAAACCTTTGCAACTCGCGCAAAACACTGCTGCTCGAATAATCTTCGGATTATCAAGCCAGGAACACATAACTCCTATTATGAAGGAGCTACATTGGCTACCTATAGCTTATCGTATAAAATATAAAACCACTATATACATTTTCAAAATCAAACATCACTGTTCTGCAAACAGTCTGGCTACTCTCATTCAATCAGACGTCAGCAAAAGACCTAGAAGATTAGGATCTACCAATAGAGTCAACACATCACTTGACTTTAGAAAAGCACGTAAAGAAACAACAGAAAGGGCATTCTCGTTTGCGGCACCAAAGATTTGGAACTCTCTTCCAAATGATTTAAGAGCAGCTCAGGACCTTAAAGACTTTAGAAAGCAACTAAAAACTGTCCTGTTTATTGAGCATTATGGTCTAACTGAATAATTAATTCAATGTTTAAGAGAAAAACAATCATTTAGTAAGCTGTATTATAGCTCACGTTGTATTATAGTACACAATGTAAATAGCGCTTTATATCTTTCTGTAAAACACACTATGTTACTTTACATGTAATTATCATTACTACATGTTCATATTATCACTGCTTTTATATTTCTTGTTTGTTAAACCGCTTTGATTGTTTGATAAGGCGGTATAAAAATATCATTAAATAAATAAATAAATAAATAAATATGTGTGCAGTTAGTATGTGCAAGGCTGGAAACCCAAGTGGTTGGCAGTAGGTGCAGTCTGACAGTGCTTGCTGTGGGTGAATGTTAGATCTAGGTGGTTGAGATGTAAGTTGTTCCAGACCTACTCTCAGTGGTACTGGTAGGGCCAGCAGGACCCTGGTAACAACCCCATGCAAGTAGAGATGTGCCACCCACCCCTCCCTGGTAGTTGGCAGCCATGGCATCAGCATTGTAACACTGGGTATTGACATGCACTGCTCTAGGTGGGGCTCTGCCCAATAGAGCAGAGCACAGGGCTAGCTGTGACTAGCACATACAGCATGCACAAGTCTGCAGGATGCAAAGTAACTAGCATTTCACACTACAGACAATTGCTACCATATATTAGCAGCAATGGGGATCTACAGCACAGGCAGCAAAAACCATCTCTAGCACTACAGGTACGCGGACCTGATGCTGGGCACCCATCCTCACCCTCAGGGTGACCGCTGAAACTGTGCAGTAGCACAGTTTGTAGCTGTTATGTGATTGAAGCACACACTGTCAGTGCATCATACTGAGCTGATGTGATGGATCTGCCCTTTCTCCATTTGGTGATTAGCTGCAGGTTGCTGTTTTGTGTGTGCAGTGCATAATGGGTACTGGAGGGGTTAACCTATACCAGCACACATAGCAGACAGTTTAGGCAGAGACCTGCAGGCTCTTCAACTCCAGACATTGCAGGTTCAAGAGGTATGGAGATATAGAATACTGGTTAATGCACTGTTCCTATACATAACGGACAGAGGTTTGATTCTACTTGCTTGTTTTGCGACTGTGTGCTACTCAGGTCATTTTCATGCCTGTGATAGTCAGGGCTCTCCTGTGCCTGATCTGCACATCACCACTCCCACTCTGTCTTCATTTCACTGCAAACATCCTGCTGCTTCTGGCTCGACTGGGGGACACGTCTCCTCCATCCTATGCCACACACTGACATTGCAGCACTTTACATTGGCACCACCCTGTGCATCAGTACAGCTGCCCCCACATGCTCATCCACTTTACTGGCTGCCATATAGGGTGCCCACCGCTATGGCAGGTCCAGCTCCCACCCATCTTTCCTTTCATCGCTTTTACATTGATTTTCTGTGGTGCTCTATCCAGCGTTAGGGTTACAGCCATTTTTGTGCCTTTAGGTGCATGCTTGTCAACTTCATGCACCTTAAACTCATTGGGGCACCTTAAACCCCTTAGAGCACCTTATGTTTGGGCACCTTAAACTCCTTAGGGTGCCTTAAAACTCTTAGGGTGCCTTGAACTCCTTAGGGCAATTTAAAACCTTAGGGCACCTTATATTAGGCATCTTAAACCCCTTAGGGCACCTTATGTTTGGGCACCTTAAACCCCTTAGGGTGCCTTAAACCTCTTAGGGTGCCTTAAACCTCTTAGGGCACATTATATTTGGGCACTTTAAACCCCTTAGGGCACCTTAAACGGCTTAGGATACCTTAAACCCTTAGGGCACCTTATGTTAGGGCACCTTAAAACCCTTAGGGCAATTTAAAGCACATTTGTCTGCCTTAAGGTGCCTTAAAGTGCATGCTTGTCACCTTACCGTGTGCTGTCCCGTTACCATGCATTAAATGTCCCATAGCTCCCTTTATGCCAGACCGTCCCCTACCTATCCAATGCCTTATATGGCTTAAGACACCTTACCACTGCCCATAACACTGGTGACTTTACTGTGGTTTAGTAAACATACCCATAGATCAGCCATTTTTAGATTCTAATGCTGTTCTGGACTCCTATCAAATGGGTTCCATGTTGGGTATAGCATGGAGGCCCTCCTAGTGCCCACCATGGATAAATGACTAGTTGAGATGGGTAAGGGGAAACTGGCAATCTCTGTATTCTTGAATATCACCACAGCTTTCTATTCTATAAGCTACTACTTGTTACTGGGCATTGGGTCTTCAGTTTCAAACAGGTTTCTAGTAGAGAATAGTGTGTGATTGTGGGAAAGCAATCATCAGAATAGTTTAAGATAATATGTAGTTTAACCCAGGAGTCAACCCTGTCTTCTATCTTATCTAGATCAATATTTATTTTATTTATTTACATTCTCTTATATACCACGCTATTCTTCATCTTACATTGAACAAACTGAAATTACATTGAACAGGGCATTATAACTTGTAAATAACTATTTTACAGGGAACATGGACTATGGAGGGTTAAGTGGCTTGCCCAAGACCACAAGGAGCACCTGTGGGACTAGAAACCCCAGTCCTTCTGGCCCAAGGTTGCTGTCCTCTAGTGGGATTTGAACCCCCAACCTTCCAGCCTGAAGTACCTTGCCACAACCACTAGGCCACTCCTCCACTCCATATTCACCCACTTTGTAATCTCTTAAAGATGCTGAATGTTAACAACCGTGTCTATGCTGGTGACAGTAAGCTGTACCTGCTAACTGCCTTGTGCAGCAATGTCACAGATACATTGCGTACTACGGCTTGCTGTGTTAAATCTGTAGCTTCTTGATTACTCTACAAGGATGGACCTTAAAACAAAACCAAAAACCTGAGATTATGATTCTGAGTTGATTACCTGCTTCAATTTGTTTTGAGTCCTTGAAACTGATTGTCAGAAATATTGATCTCAATAGATTCATTACACAGGTCTGCAACTAAAAAGCTGTTTGATTATTTTCATCTAATTTCCATGTATTTTGGTGTGCTGAAAACAAATAAAATATTGAAAAACTCCTAGATGTCATGATTTGCCACAACATGCAAAATTGTCTTCAAATTTATCAAATTTTTTCAAATTACTATTAATTAATTTAAATTACTATTAATTAATTCACATAAGTGCATTTAAGATATAAAATGCCAAAAATACCTTAAAGGGATTGTCCAAGTTATGTTAAAAAAAAATATAGCACTGTAAATCTGATGGTCAGCAATATATACATAAGCTAAGCAAGTTTTAAGTCTGTGCTTCTAATGGTAGAAGGGGTTAATCTTTCCTGAAGAATCCAGTGGGAGGGAGACACAGGGCAGATAGCAGCAGCTTCGGTCAGTGCAGGGGGGCGTGGCCAACACTGTGATGTCTCGTGTACAGACACAGAGCTGCTCTCTTCTGCATGCCACACTTGTGCACGAATCATCATCAGGTTCCTGGTTCTAGGCTGTTCACACTTTTTCATCGCAATTCGTGTTAGCTCGTCATTCTTCAACCGTTATGTTATGGCTCCGCGAAAGTGTATTAATTTGCCAGACAGTTTCTGTTTCATCTGTGGTGAATATACAGTGTTGAAGCAACAGCAGAATATTACAGACTTTGTGAAAAGAGTATACTTTGCATACTTTGGACTAAAAACTGGAGATCAAGATAAAGTCTGGGCGCCTCATAAAGTGTGCAAATGGTGTGTTGAGGACCTCCGAAACTGGTTCAAGGGTAAGAAAAAATCTTTCCGTTATGGGATTCCTATGGTATGGCGAGAGCAAAAGAACCATAGTAATGACTGTTACTTTTGTTCATGCGATGTGAAAGGGTTTAATTCCAAATGGAAGCATTCCATTTCATACCCCAATCTTCACTCGGCAATTCGTCCCATCCCCATGGCACAGATATACCAGTACCCAAGCCCCCTGCTACCTTGGAAGAGATACCTAGCTCCGATGAAGGTGAAGTCATACCTGAACCAGATGACGAATCAAGTTCTGACTTTGAAGATGATACAAGACCAAAATTGTTTTCTCAGGAGGAGATGAATGATTTGGTAAGAGACTTGAATCTTCCCAAAGATGCCGCTGAGTTACTCGGATCAAGGCTGAAAAGCAGGAATTTATTGTTGCCAGGAGTGTCATCTTCATGGTTCAGACATCGTGAAAAGGAATTCATTCCTTACTTCGCCCAGGAAGACAAGTTGGTTTATTGCATCGATGTCGAAGGTCTGATGGGTCAATTTAAAATCCAATATGATTCGGAGCAATGGCGTCTTTTTATAGATTCTTCAAAAAGAAATCTCAAAGCAGTTTTACTCCACAACTGTTTTTACGCTTCCATACCTGTAGGTCATTCCGTACACTTGAAGGAAACCTACGAGAACTTGGAATTGGTTCTTCGTAAACTTAAATATGAAGACCATGGTTGGCAAGTGTGCGGGTACTTGAAGGTCGTACATGCTGCTCGGGCAACAAGCTGGGTATACCAAATATCCTTGTTTTCTGTGTCTATGGGACAGTCGAGACCGACAAAATCATTGGACCAAGAAGAGTTGGCAGCCGAGGGTGCTAACAGTCGGTGAAAAAAATGTACTCCGAGAAACTTTGGTACCTTCCCATAAAGTTCTTCTACCACCTCTCCACATAAAATTGGGATTGATGAAGCAATTCGTAAAATCACTTCCAAGAGATGGAGAATGCTTCAAATATTTGGTCACCAAGTTTCCAGGCCTGTCGGAGGCAAAATTGAAGGAAGGTGTGTTCATCGGACCAGACATTAGAAGGCTTATAGTTGATTAAGAGTTTGTCAATACCATGACGGATCTTCAAAGAGAAGGGTGGATTGCATTTAAAGATGTCGTACAGAAACTTTTAGGCAATAACAAAGATCCTCACTACAAAAAGATCGTTGGACGAATGCTGAAAGCATTTCAAGCTTTAGGTTGCCTGATGAGTTTGAAAGTGCATTTCCTCCAGTCCCACCTTGACTACTTTCCTGAAAATTTGGGAGCTGTGAGTGAGGAACAAGGTGAACGATTCCACCAAGACATTAAAGAGATGGAAAGGACATACCAGGGAAAATGGAGCATTACAATGATGGCAGACTACTGTTGGATGCTTCAGAGTGACATTCCAGATGCTACTCACAAGCTTAAATGCACGAAGAGGAGCCTCACAAGGAAGAAGAACCAAGTTTAGTGTGTGTAGGTGAGCTCATTTCAGTTCAAAAAAGGATTTTCATGAAAATATTGTAATAAAACTTTAATTTTATAAGTCTATTTCCATTTATTTTGAGGTATTGCCTTATTTAACATAGTTACCTAAATTGTCAGGAAACGTGATGTTCTATAACAAAATGGAGGTCATTTTCGAATTCAGCACACCAAAAAACATAAAGATTATGTGGAATAACCAAAACAGCTCTAGAATTTCTTTTTTTAAATTATTATCTAGATGTGCTGAGTGACTCAGAATTAGCCTTTCACCCTTATGTTAAGGAGCTAGCTAATATACACATCTTTTTCAAACTGTGGCTATTGCATAAATTAAAGGTTAATTTAGAGCCACGTGTTTTCCAGACCATATTACATCATTTCCTCCATTTGCCACTGGACATTTTAAATTTTGGATTAATTGGTTTGCCTCCATCTGCCCTTATAAATTATTCAAAACACATCTGCTCAACTTGCTTCAGGAATGAAATTGTGAAACTGTATCACCCCAGTCTTTGTTCCATGCACTACAGTATATCCTGTTTCAAACAGTAATCATTCCAGATCACAAGTATCTGATAGGATCTAAACAGATAGACAGACTCCATGCTACTTATCCCAGGGTTAAACAGTGGATTTCCCCAGTCTACCTTAATACTGCTTTATGGACTTTTCCTCCAGGAACTTGTCAAAATCTTTTTTAAGCTCAGCTACACTAACAGCTTTTACCTCATCCTCTGGCAAGTGCATAACCACAGGTGGACCAAGAGGAGTCAGGCCCTTCCACTTTTGCCTCAGGCTTCTCCTGTGGCTTTTCTGATTTGCAGATGACACAGTATGCACATTCCATTCATGAACACACAGGTTGTGCCATGATGTTGAGGGCTGCCAGCTGACCAGCAATGTTGTTGCAGGCTGCAAGATCACTTTCCATAAAGAAGAATTTAACAAGATTGTTTTGACGTTCACAACATGGAAACCCTAACATCACCTGAAAGGAGGTTCCACTGCTGCAGTATGAAGCTCAACAGCTCTGCCTTACTCCTAAGTAGTTCCAAATCCCTGACAAGGTCATTCAGTTCACCTTGGGTTATGAGGTGTGGTTCAGAGGAGGATGAGAGCAAATCTGGGTCATGTGGCATTGATGGATCAGGGCCAGAAGTTTCATCCTCTTCCTCTTCCCCGTCTGACTCAAGTGAGAATGATTCTGGAGCATCAGGAGCCAGCAGTCCTTCTCCGTGGGGTACTGGGCATATAGCTGATGAAATGTCTGGATACTGCACAGTCCACTTTTTCTTCTTTGACAAACCTTTCCCAACAGGAGGCACCATGCAGAAGCAACAATTGCTGATATGATCTGTCGGCTCTCTCCAAATCATTGGCACTGCAAAAGGCATAGATTTTCTTTTTCTATTCAACCACTGGTGAAAATTTGTTGCACAAGTGTTGTAGCGTATGTGTGGGGACCAGCTCTTGACCTGATCTCCAGTTTTGCTGCCAAAGTAAAGGCAGTAGGCTTTCTTAATCAAAGCAGTTGTACTGCATTTTTGTGATGCAAAAGTCACTTCACCACAAGCGTAGCAGAAATTATCTGCATTGTTCAAACAATTACAAGTATATTCTTCCATGTGCATATTTTTGGAAATTGCATAAATATAAAATTTAAAAATAGGAAAAAATGTTAACATTTGATTCTTTTTCTAGGCATTTATTTACTTAATAATAGAAATATAGATACCATATTGATATTCTCTTACATTTCTGCCTAATGATACACTTCTAAAAAACCATACTGTTTGAGAGTGTGTTGTGAGGGAGGGTCTTCTATTCGATCTTTGTGATGGGTTTGTTTATTGTTTATTGTTCATTTTTTATCTTTGTTTGTAAACCCTATTGATTGGCATATGCCAGAATGGGCTCAATTACTGTTAAATAAATAAATAAATAAATAAATAAATAAATAAATAAAATGTCTTGGAATACACATGCTTTGTGTCAGAAATAATTTACTGCATTACTTAGGGGATATGTTTACTAAGGCGTGCTAATGTTACCGTCGTTAAGTGCAGTGGTAATGTTACCGATGCCATATAAGGAAGTGAGTGGTATGGTATTAAGGTAAGCATGGGCAGTTAACGCACGGTACAGGACGGTACAGGACGCACTGGCCGTTAACCTGCGGTATAGGGCGCCTTGGACAATTACCGTGCGTTAACGTCACTGCCGAGGGGAAGCAGCAGCGCATCCAAAGACACGCTGAGGGATGTGCAGACATGGTGCCATATGAAGAACGGAGCCTCAGGTGTAAGGCCATAGACCACAGGCAGCTGATATCGCAGTCTGTAATGGGGACATGAGCCACAGATAAACACATGCACACACACCATGAAATGGTGTGCAGTGAAAATGGCATGCACAAGAGTAAACAAATTAAACAGAAAGGGTGTCAGGGGTCTGTCTTTCCTTTTTGCGCTCTCCAGTTTGAGGGATACATCTGGTGTTCTGTCTTACAGTTCATGCCTGTCAACCTGATGCATCTTACAGTACCTTAGGTTGTGGATATCATCAGGGGGGGTTTGCTACATCTGGACCTGTTGCTAGGGCACTGGCAGACCAACAGTAATACTGGGAACCTCCGCTGCCTCCAACCATGGTCTGACATTCACCAGCAGCAGGCACAGTCAGACTATACCTGCTGCACCCCGCCAGGTGTTCCAGCCATGCACATACGAAATGCAGACAGTCTGCTAGCCAGTCTATATTGCATGTTCACAGAAGAACTATATGCACCCAGGCCTGGGTTGTATGACACAAACACCTGGCAGGTACCTCAGTGATTAGTCCTCCAGCAACAGGAGCACACATGTATCACTTGGGACAAATACTATGGGGTATGTTTACTAAACCGCGCCCACGTGCGCGGCGCACAGTAGCGTACGCTAATGATGCACTTAAGTGCTCTTAAGTGCCCCGTACGCGTGCGTGTCACATTAACGGGCCCGCGCACGTGTGCGGGGCGCTGATGTGCGATAGAGGCGGGGAAAGGCGTACGGAGGGCGGAGGAAGGCCCCCGAGGGGTGGAGGGACGGGGTCAATGGGTGGAGAGTGGGAGGGGAGAGGCTCCCCGCACAGGAGCGTGGCTGAATTTCGGCACAAAAATACCGTGAGTGAAAACCTCGCGTTAGAGCCGATTTAAAGGGAAGAGAAACCATTTCCGTCAGCAATGTAGAGCAAAACCGGGGAAACATGCAAAACGTGAGCAGTGTGATACATGTGCACAGAACAAAATAGCAAATATAAATTGAAAATGACCACAACAAATTCCAAATAAATTATAATCCAGCTGGGCAACAGTGATATTAATGGGAAACCATAAGAAACACTCCCAGGAAAGCTCCAAAAAATAGAAATGATTTTTGGAAGGGTCTACGCTCCGTAGACTCATTCAAAAGCACTGCATTTTAATGGAGCTTTCCTGGGAGTGTTTTCCGGGTTGCCCATTGATATCACTGTTGCGCAGCTTGGTTTTGGTTTCTTCCCCTTTTTTGGAGGGCATTTGTGAGGTTTATTCGCACCTTTGTCCCCATACAAGGTAAACGAGCCAACAGTAAAATTGTGCAGAGCAGGGTGTCTGACTCGTGCGGCCAGGTTTCCTATCTCCAGAGACTACATCATCTCTGTGGCCACAGTGTGGTACAGCGGACACAGCCAGTGCCTGTAGGACCAGAGAGTCACAGGTTCAAATCCCAGCTGGGGCTCCTGCCAACCCAGTCCACATATTTTTACCCACCACTAAACAGTGATAGTACAGACACTCCTTTATTGCAGAGAACATAAGCATGGTTCCAACACCTATATTTTACCCTACACCACACACAAACCATAACAATGGGCATTACCTACAGCCGAGTCCCCCAAAGTCAGTCCTGGAGTGCTACAACTCAATCAGGTCATATGCTTTTTCCCAGATAGGGACATGTCTGCATGTTGGCGGAAGGGTACAGGTGGTGGAGGGGGCAGTGGCTGCAAACCACAGCAGACAGTGGCCTAGGCCTGTGCAGGCTGGCACCGTCCACCGCAACAGACAGGCTCTGTCGGATGTACAGTCATGGACTCCCCAGGGAACACAGCATATCTGTGGCAACACAGTGGTGCAGTGCACACAGACAGTGTATGCAAGAACAGAAGGTCACAGGTTCAAAGCCCAGCTGGGGCTACTGCCAATCCAGTCCACATATTTTTCCTACAACTAAACCGTAATAGTACGGACAAACCTTTATTGCTGAGAACATACGCATGGTGCATACGCCTATATTTTACCACACCAAACACAGACACCATAAACAGCCGCATTACCTAGAGCAGAGTCTCCCAAATGCAGTCCTGGAGGGCCCCATACCATTCAGGATCCATGCTGCCTCTAATAAAGATGCCTGTGCTGCATTTCAATGCACCACCCCCATGGTATGCTGATGTAGCTCATGCATATCTATGAGGGACAGCATGAAAACCCAAATAGTGGTTGGAACACCAGGACTGGAGTTGGGACACTCTGCCGTAAAGCAGCATCCAACAGGGCCAGGCACACCCACACACCCCCCCCAGAGGCCCCATTGGCCAATGCCTCCTGGAGAGGCAGGACATTGGGCCCTGCCTGTATCTCCCAATACTAGCAGTTGCATACCTTAGCACTGCCACCCTACACCTGGGTATATGGTTCACAGCTATCAAACGTTGCCCATGATAACTGACAGATATCAATTCCTACGTTAAGCACATTTTGCTCATTGATCTCCACCATAACAATCATTGTGATGTCTGCGGTGTGCAATGCAGGTCTGGTCTCTGACAGTGTTTACCACCCTGGGGAGTGACCCCCAACAGTAGTGCGTACCATATCCATGCCTGTATTGTGCCCAGGACTGGTGTGGTGGGTATGGCTGCTGGACTCCTCTATAGTAGCACAATGCTGGCATAGGTGTGGGGGTGGCTGTCTGCCTATACAGTGTGTGGTGGCTGCAAACACCTTCCACAGCCCACACTGCCAGCAATGTTGCCAGTATTGGGCTGCCAATGTGCATAATGAGGAGCAAGGTACCATGGGTATAGGCCGGACAGGGTGGCCTGGCCAGGGTGCATCTGCACAGGGCATAGGGCACTGACTGGGACATTTTAGTGCCCGGCCACCACCTACACAGACAGGGTGACCTCAGTATGTCCTGCTGAGAGATTACTCTCACCCTGACTGTGCAGTGACCACAGCATGGCTAGGCACCCCCATAGTGCTATATAGTATTTTTCTTGTGTGATAGATATGGGTTTCCTTTTGGGGCCCAGTCACTGATTTATCTGCTTGCTGTGTATGCTGACATCCCAGTTCTGTGTGCATGCATCTCCACTGGGAACATGCACTGTGGACTAACTAGCACACTGTTTGCAGCTGGTAAGTGTTGTGATGGAGCAGCTTGCAGGGTGTAGTGGCTGATGACTTAGCTGCAGGAGAATATCAGATGGTGGTGGGGTGCAGCTCACCATATCCTGGCCTAATTTCTGTCTGCTATTGTGTTATGATGTGTATACAGCTGCATTGGCTGCCCTGTGGGGTGTCTGCTCCTCAGCAGGACTGGGGTTGATGGACCCCTCTACTGCCACCTTTGCAGGGAGGTAGTATGTGGATCTATTGATGGGGGACCCTGTTTGCCACGGGGGGGGGGGGGGGTGCAACTGACAGAGTCAGACAGAGATATCCAAGGTGTTTGTGCAGGAACTACCCAATCTCACACATTAACACTGCTTTGGACCTCTGGCATAACCTCTGTCAGCCATGGAAGGTGTTGTGGACCTGGTCCTGGGTGCCTCATTGCACCCTCAGGGTGAGCACAGTACCCACACAATGTGACGGTGTGTAGCTACTCTGTGCCAGTAAAACACACGGTCAGTACCCCCTACCAGACCGAGGTGGTGTGTGGGTGCACATGGTCACATCCCTCTACCGGGCCGAGGTGCTGTGGGGGTGCATTGCCCATCTTGTGTTAATCTGTGGACAGCTGATTTGCATGTGCAGTGCATCATGGGTATGGGTGGGCTAACCATATCCTGGTGACCACAGCAGACTGTCTGTGTGGTGACATGCAGGCTCTCTGCAGCTAGCCAGGGGCTTGCTAGCAGCTGTAGCCCAATGGTTATGTTACTGCTTCTGAAGCCAGAGGTCATGGGTTCAAACCCACAGTGGGATGTTTTGATAGGGTTGTCCAATACATTTTTTTTAATGTACATATTTTGATGCCAGCAAAAACACCCTTCAGCGTACTGTACCCATAAGGTGCCTCTGAGGGTGCTTTATAGGGCGCCCTATAGGGCACCTTACGGTTCCCGTCCATATAAGGTGCACTATACAATATCCTGTGACGCAACCTATAGGGTGCCCTATAGGGGACATTTTAGGGTGCTGTGGCAGACAATGCACTTTCTAATGTGCCCTATGGAGTGCCTTATAGGGTGCCTTATATGGCACCTTCCATTACGGCACGTGAGGGCGTGTTTGCTGGCAGCAATTAATAACATAAAATTAAAGTACTGCAGGACAAAATATGTACAATGCAAAGCTGATGCCACAGCCAGCCTTATGTATTAGGCACACTGGGGAGCAAACTCATGACCCCTGTATCAGCAGTCAGTGCCTTAACCATTGTGCTCCACTGCTGCTCCTCCTTGCCTGTCAGCGCACCTACTTATGCTTTTCATTCCTTAAACTGCACAGTGCTGCCATAAAAAATCAGTACACTGACCTTGCGGTACCTCATACGGCACCCTCTAAAGTGCCCTATAAGCAACATTCTAGGGTGCCTTGGCTGACAGTGCACTTTAAAATGTGCCTTATAGGGCACCTTATGTTAACACGCTTTGGGAGTGCGTTTGCTAGTAGTGCTAATTAAAATATGAATAAAATGCCTCCTAAAGCAATATTCCCCTTATTATGTTCTGCCTCAGCCAGCCTTGTTCATTGGGAACTTTGGGGGATTGAACCCCTGATCCGTTGGTGAGTGTCTTAACCATTGTGCTGTGGCTCTGTTCCTCTGATGGTACATCAGCGCGCCCCCTTATGCCGCCCAGTATTAAAAAGCCTCCTAAAACATTAGCACACTGCCTTATGCCCATCAGCGCGCTGCCTTATACCGCCCATCATTTAAATGCCTCTGCCAGCTGTTTCCATTGGGCACTGTGGGGGTTTGAACCCCTGATCCCTGCACCATTGGTAATTGCCTTAACCATTGCGCTGTGGCTCTGCTGTTCTTCCTGCACATCAACGCACCACTTATACCGCCCAGTATTATAATGCCTCCATAAACATCAGCGTGCCGCCTTATGCCACCCAGTATTAATATGCCGCCAAAAACATTAGCCAATCACAGAACACCCAGATTCGCACCCTACTATCTCGTCCAGCCCACGGCAAAACAACCAGACATGCCTCCAGTATTTTCCTCACCATCCCCCACAAAAGAACCAAATGTTCTCAACGGACATGCAACCGAGCCTTTGAACTGTATGCTCCATCCTTATGGAACTCTCTACCGACCCATCTCAGAAACAACGCTGATCTACCATCCTTCAGAAAGCAACTGAAAACCATCTTATTCCAGCAATACTTTGATACGACTCCCGCCACAAACCGGATCAACTATGACCCCCCACCACGAACCTCTGATCCTAAACTGCCCTAAACCTCCGATCCAAAGCTACTCTACCATGTCCAATGTCCAATGTCTGTCTCATGTCCCAATCATCAATGTTGTCTCCCCGGTGATGGCCCCACCCTAACGCTTAATTCCCCCCCCCCCATATATGTAACGCCGCTTTGACCCGGTGAAAAGTGGGATATAAATACAGTTAAATAAATAAATAAAATTAGCGTGCTGCCTTATGATGCCCAGTATTTCTGCGCCTCATAAATTCATGCCTCAGCCAGCTGTCTTCATTGGGCACTGTGGAGGATTGAATCCCTGCACTGTTGATCAGTGTCTTAACCATTGTGCTGTGGCTCTGCTCTTTTTCTTGCACTTCAGCGCGCAGCTTATGCCTCCCACGCAGCTATCTCATGCGCTAAGGTGCGGGGCGCACATGGGCGCCGCGCACCTTAGCGCATATGTAAATTCCGGCTTTTCTTTTTCAAGACGGAACGCCCACTCCTTATATGGAACACGCACACTACCGCGGCACGCACTTTACCGAGGTTTTAGTAAACATACACCTATGTAGCACTATGTGGGAACGTAGCCGTGCCATGGTCACTGCTCGGTCAGAGTGAGAGTGTCCTCCCAGCAAGATGTTCTGTAGCCACCTTGTCCATACAAGTGGTAGTTGGGCACTACAATGTCCCAACCATTGCCCTACCACCACTGCAGTCTCATCCTGCCTGATCTGCCCTCTCTGGGCCATACCCACAATAAATTGCTCCTCAGTATGCAGATTTGCAGGCTGGTGCTGGCAACAGTGTACGTTTTGTGGGTCCACTGCAGAGTAGGACGCCACACCACAATGGATGGACATGCACTCACCCACTCCTATTGCGGCATTGTGCAAAGATAGGGGTGGTTGGCAAACCTGACCGCCACACTGGTCCCAGTCACAGTGCAGGCATTGCTATGTGGTGCAAGAGCTAGTTGTGGGCTCTGCTGATAACTGCTGCTCTGAGCCGATGCAAACAGACTGACTCTCCATGGAGCATTGGATAGTGGAGCCTATGTGTGTGGATGTTTGTACTCTTATTGGCTGATGCTTTTGGGATTGCATATGTTGATGTTGTATCTGCAAAGTATGGTAAAATGTAGGGACATGCATTGCAGGGTCCACAGCTGGGATGTGAACCTGTGACTCTCTGTTCCAAGACACATTGGTTATATGTACTGCACCATACTGTTGTCACAGTGGCAGTGCAGTCTCTGGGGCTACATTTGCTCTTTCTTAGACAGACCTTGTTTATTGCACTGCACACAGCACACTGGTGCAGGTCATGACCTTGGTCCGCTGCAGGCAGGTGCCACCACCACCCGCACCCCTCCCCCCTGCCCATATACCATTGGTACTGGTTGTGTGCAGTCCCAGGCCATCCACTGTGCAGGTAGGTGGGTGCCTAGGTTCAGGGTCTGGGTTGCAGTGGCATACATGGACATCCACACATCCCCCCATCACTGCCTGCCACTGTTCTGTCACTTCCGCATTGGGGTGAGATGGCTGTGGGGTGTGCGGTGTGTGATCTGGCAACATTTGCTTAGGGTGGACCTGGTTGATTGATTGTGTTCTGTCAGAAGACTGTGGTCAGGCTGGGGCATGCAATGCGGGTCCGGTATCTCCATTATGGACTACTGGGTGTTTACAAATTTCACCTAACGTGTGGTCACACTCTATACTGCCTTACCAGGGGCTGTGATAATGGGTGTTCATTTTGCTGGGTTTACAGACAGTTTGGGACTTATCCTGGGGAGGGTTCATAGACCCTTGTTAGAGTGGTCCCCAATGTTCATTGCTTGCCCCATTATGGGCATTGTGGTTCCTGTGTGATGTTTGGGGCACTTGCTGGGTACGTGTCCCCTGAATGGGACACTGTGGTACACAGAGTACTGGGCATTTTGACCTTGCTCAAACACTGTCATGCTGATTTCCGGTTTCTCTGTTCCTATGTAACACCTAGGAGACAGCCTAGTCCACCCTGCGCCCCAGTTGCCACCACTGCTTGTCCCACCTGAAGCCCTCTATGCCCCATTTGCACCATCACCATAATGGCCTTTCATACTTGGGCACTATGCTGTTGCTGCAAATGGAGCACTACTATCACTTTATCTTGGGCTCCCTGCCTGTGCTATACATTGCTGACACCGAAATGGTTTCTCTCTCCTGCAAATGTGCATCTACCGACAGGTTTTCACTCGCGGTACTGTTCCGGCTTTAATTTTGCAGCATTAGTGTAGCAGGGGCCTCTCCACGCCCACTTCCCGTCCATTGACCCCTTCTCTCCTCCTTCTCTCCGCCCTCTGGGACAGTTACTGCTGCCGGTGACGTTAACTTTACATCAGGTAAAGTTAAAGCACATTAACGTTACCAATGCTATGTTACCGCGCCATAGTAAACATATCCCTTAGTGGGAGTGTGAAGGCAAAAACCTTCATTTCATTTCATTTTACGATGAAAGTGCTAATACTTTCATCTCGTTTCATTTTTTGTGGTTTTTTTTACACTTCTTAGTTTTTATCAGTAGTGCGCACTATTGGCAAATAATGTGCACTAATGAGCAATAGTGTATCCCATTACACAGTAGTGTATGCTAGTTGCATAATATGGTACAATATTGCTCAGTAGTGCACAGTATTGACAAAAACTTGGAAGTGATAGAATTTTGTCATTTTCTCTATCATTTTTCATTTGAAAATGAAATGAAATGAAATGGGAAATATCATTGACCTTTCCCATATAATTTCAAACAAATGCATATCCATATTATTTAGCAGGCTGACTTCCTGGCAGTAGTACTGCAAGACCACCACTAGGGATCTGAGGCTACCATTTTGAATCAGGAAGCTTCTGAGGCAGGAGAATATGGGGATTGATCCTATGACCTCACTTCCTACAAGGGAGATCCCTGGTAACTGCCAGGGAAGTGTGGGGAGGTAAGCTGGAAATGGAATAAGGAAATATTGGAAAAGGGTTCAGGGCGATAGAGATTTGCAAAAAGGGATCAGGGAGACATTTGAAAAGGGTTCTGGGGAAATTATGACTAAGCACAGGCCTGGCCCTTTCAAAGATAATGGGCCCAACTTAGGACCATCTTTGTGTTTCTGCAGCTGGGAACACGCAATATTCCAGGATACAGCAAAACAAAAATTAATTTATTGTGAAATTTCCTAATATGCGGTCCTGAGGTATATCTCATAGTAAAATGGCATATAAAAGGGCATGTTTACTAAAGATTAATGCACGTAAATTTAACGTGTGCTAAATGCTACAATGGCCCATAGAAATGAATGGAGTCCACAAAAGAGCACATACACTAGCAAGCAGAACAAACAGGAGCAAGGTGTAAAGAAACAGCCTTTATTGAACAAACCTCAACACAGCCATGTTTCAGCTAAGTGCTTTCTTCAGGGGGTAAATCTCTAATAAATAAAACATGAATATGAATAACTTACCATAAAATAATCAAGACCAGGAACAAAAAATGTAAATAATAACTGTAAAAACTTGATAAATATGAAGCAATAAGCATAATACATTTGCCACAATAAAAATGTATATTGAAATGCATGCAAATAAAGAAAACATAAAACAAAAAAAAATATGAATCAATTTCAAATAAAACAACTAGATACGCATAAAACAAGGTGGCACAACATAGGACACAAGAGGATCATCAGAGGACTATGGAATGTAGGGAAACACCATTCATAAAAACAGATGGATAAAAGCAATAATAATCACACCAAAAATATAGGTGAAAGGGACCAGATACATACCATACACAATGATAGGTTCAATAAAACAAAAAAATAATACATAATATGGCAAGATATATAGTAAGTGTATCATAACCCTAATGGTGATCATGGTGGAAAGAGGAAACTGCGGAATCTAATCAGGGAGAGATAGGAGAATCAAATGGAAAATTAATAATTCACAGAAAGGGGGGTTGGGGAAGGGGGAGGGTGGGGTGGGGAGACAAAGAGGATTGGCTGAAGGGGACATTGGAGAAGAGGAGGAAAAAATGACACTTAGGGGTATGTTTACTAAACTGCGTTAGTGTGATTCGCGTTAGGATCCGCGGTACAGGCAGAAATCCCAAATAAGGACATGGGTGGGACATTGTAACAGATAATGCGCGTTACCAGGCGCCATAGCCTAACGAGCGTTAAAAAAACATCATGCAGAGCGCCAAGCAAGGCGCCCTGTACAGCACCCATAAGGCATTTGATAAGGTGTCTAGCAAGGTCTCTAAAGCTGTAGCACAATGGTTAATGCACTGACTAATGGTGCAGGGGTTATGAGTTCAATCCCCTTGTAGGTATAATGAGTAAAACTGGCTGAGATATCACCTTTTACTTTAAATCAGTGCTGTCTGAAGCATTTTGTTTGTTAATTTTAATTAGTGCTGCCAGCAAACACACCCTTACAGGACCGTAACCTAAGGCACCCTATAAGACACCCCAGAGGGCACATTATAAAGTGCACTGTCCGCCAAGGCACCCTAGAATGTCCCCTATGGGGCACCCTGTGGGGCGCAGAATAGGGTGCCTCATAGGGCACTATATAGGGCGCCTGATGAGGCACCGTAAGGAGACAGCACTGTGAGGGTTTGTTGCTGGCAGCAGCAATTTAAATTAAAAAAAGAAAATGCCTCAGACAGCCCTACCAAATAACCCCACTGTGGGATCAAACCCATGACCTCTGGCTCTACAGGCAGTGAAGTAACTAGTGGGCTGCATCGCTAGTGCTACTAACAAATACCTGGCTGGCTGCTGAAGGACGTCAGGTCACCACACAAACTGTCTGCTGTGGTGGCCAGGGTTGGAGTGGACCATGATGCACTGCACATGCAAATCTGCAGTCTACAGATGGTCACATGTTGTGGTATGCACCCCCCCTCCAGCACCTCGGCCTGGTGGGGTGTCCTGACCATGTGCAACCCCACAGCACCTCAGCCTGGTGGGGGTACTGACCGTGTGTGTTACTGCCACAGAGTGGCTACAGTCCATCACAGTGGATGGGTCCTGTGCTCACCCTGAGGGTGAGGTGGGGTGCCCAGCACCATTTCCACAGCACCTGGCTTTGCTGCGATGGGCTATGCTACAGGTCCCCATCGGTGCCACTGTGTGATAGGTGGTCCCTGCAGATACCCTTAGCATTTGCTTGTGTCCATCTGTATATCACGTCTTGCCTGTGTAGACTATGATGTACCTGGAATAGTGCATACACTGTGTGGGTGCCATGGTCACATGATTTCAGGTTGAGAGTTGGGCCCATAGGCATTTTACGTACTAACACCCAACCCACCCTCTGTGGCTCAGGGTGGGAAACAGGATTTCCAACCTGCAGATCGACATTTTACCCCCCTACACTGGTGACAGTAGAGGGGACCATTCACCCCAGTTCTGCCGGGGAATGGACACCCCTACAGGGCAGTCTATGCACATCTGTACGCCTCCATACATTGGGCAGTGACAAACAAACGACCTGGTACTGCGCAGCTGCCCCACACCACTATCTGACATCCTCCAGCAGCAAGCAAAGTGAGTCACTAGCCACTGCACCCTGCAAGGTATTCCAACCACACACATACTAACTGCAGACAATCTGCTTGCTAGTCCATAGTGCATGTCCCTGGAAGTGATGTGCGCACACCCACCAAGCAGATAGGTCAGTGGGCTCCAGAAAACAAAGCCTGCATATCTCACTTCAGAATAGCACTATGCGGGAACCCAGCCATGCCGTGGTCACTGCACAGTCAGGGTGAGCATGACCTCCCAGCAGGACATGCCCTGGCCACCCTGTCCGTGTAGGTGGTCGGCAGGCGCTACAATGTTCCAGTCATTGCCCTAGACCCTGTGCAGGTGCATCCTGCCCAGGCCGCCCTGTCCGGCTATACCCACAGTACCTTGCTCCTCATTATGCACATTGGCAGGCCAATACTGGTAACAGTGCTAGCAGTGTTGGCTGCAGAGGGTGTTGGCAAACACCACACACTGGATAGACCAGGGGTGGGCAAACCTGGCCCTGGAGGGCCGCAGACCAGTCAGGTTTTCGGGATATCTCTAATGAATATGCATGAGATATATATGCATTAGAGATATCCTGCCAACCTGACTGGTTTGTGGCCCTCCAGGGCTGGATCTGAAGACCCCTGCCTTACACCTCTGTCATTTAAGATTGTGAGTGGACAAGGTGCAGATGTCCAAGACATCAAAAAGGTTAGATAGAATTTGTCACAGTCCTCCTCACTTCTCACCACCACCAAAAAATTGTCTATTAGACAACTTTTTGGTGGTGGTGAGAATCGAGGAGGAATGTGACACATTCTATATACCCTTTCGATGTCTAGGACATCTGTACCTTGCCCGCTCACGATCTTAAAAGACAGAGGTGTAAGGCAGGGGTCTCCTAATCCAGCCCTGGAGGGCCACAAACCAGTCAGGTTGGCAGGATATCTCTAATGCATATATATCTCATGCATGTTCATTAGGGATATCCCGAAAACCTGACTGGTCTGCGGCCCTCCAGGACCGGAGGTGCCCACCCCTGGGATAGACTGATGCGCACCCCCACACCTATGCCAGCATTGTGCACCTATATAGGCTTTTGGCAGCCCAGGACACCACACCAGTCCTGGGCACAGTGCAGGCATGGCTATGGTATGCCGTACTGTTGGGGTCTCTCCCCAAGGTGGTGGACACTGTCAGGTACCAGACGTGACACACATTCCACAGACATCACAGAGGTTGGTGTGCTACAGCCCACTGGGCAGCTTGTGCTAACCTTAGGGATTGCTATGTGCCAGTTATCATAGCAACCTTTTGCTATCTGTGTACCGTATTCCCGGGTTTTGGGTGGCATTGCTAGGGTATGCAAGTGCTAGTATTGGGAGATGCACACAGGGCCCAACATCCTGCCTCTCCAGGAAGCTGTGGCTAATGGGGCCTGTGGGTACGGGTGTTTCTGCCCCTGTGGGTCACTGCTCTTGGACAGGGGTTCCCAACTCCGGGCCTGGTGGGCCGCACCATGTTCGGGTTTTCATGCTGTCCCTGATGAATATGCATGAGATACATCTGCATACCATGGGGGCGGCGCATCGACATACAGCACAGGCATCTTTATTGCAGACAGCATGGAACCTGAATGTTGTTTGGACCTCCGGTACTGCTTTTGGGAGACTCTGCTCTCGGTAATGTGCCTGTTTGTGGTGTCTGTGCTCTGTAGGGTAAAATGTGGGTGTTCCAGGCATGCTTATTCTATCAGCAATAAAAGGTTCCATCTTTATTACTGGTAAAAAGCATGGGGACAGAGCTGGCAGGGACCACAGCTAGGGCTTGAACCTGTGACCTTCTGCTCCTGAGTGCACTGGCTGTGCTTACTGTGCCACACTGATGTCACAGGGACAGACCATTCCCTGAAGGTACCATGACTGTTTGTCATGTGGAGCCTGTCTGTTGCAGTGCACAGCACCCACCTACATGGATCTGGGCCGTGGCCTGCTATGGTCAGATGTCACTGCCCCCTCCGCCACCGGTACCCCTCCGCCACCATGCTGCCATGCCCTTCTGCTGGTGGTGATGGTGGTGCGCAGTCTTGGGCCATCCAGTGTGTGGGTAGGCAGCTGCCTATGGTGTGGGTGATGGGGTAGGGGTGCCTGGATGGACGTCCACGCTTCCCCCCAGCACCGCCTGCCACTGTTCTGTGCCCTTAGGGGTAGCTGCTGGGTGCTGTCCCCTGTGACACTGCGGGGGACACACTTCTGCCCATGTTGGGCCCTCATCAGTTGCAGTCTGGCTCTACTGTTTATGCATTCCTATGGGCCAACCGAGCATCACCCTAGTCTCCACTATGGCCCAGCTGCACCACAGCATGTGCCGCCTGCAGCCCTCTGTATCCCCTTTTCCAGTATCTGCCCAGTTGCCCGTTCCGACATGCCCACCCTGCTGTTGCGGAACATGTGCACGCCATGGGGAACCTGTCCACTAAGAAGGGGGAAGCTCTGATCTGCGCTATTTCACTGTGGCATCATTCACCTTCTATGGGGACAGAGCATACACCCTTCCACAGTTAATATCTTTTTCTGAGGCTTTCTCAGTGGTATTTATTGCTGTTTCCCATTGATATCACTATTGGCTAGCTTGGTTATGTTTTTTTCCTCGTTTCTTCTGGTGATTTTCACTGCTTATTTGCCCTTCTGTTCCGTGCATATGTATCACACTTATCACGTTTTGTGGGTTTCCCTGCCTATGCTGTACATTGCTGACACTGAAATGGTTTCTCTCCCTTGCAAATGTACATCTAACGGCAGGTTTTCATTCGCGGTAGGATTCAGCCCTTGAGTTCAGCGCGTTTGTGTGCCTGGAGCCTCTCCACGCCCACTCTCCACCCATTGACCCCTTCTCTCTGCCCTCTCTCCACCTTCTGCGGAGTTTTACCGAGCCGCGGAGCTTTACGATCGTTATGTGCATTTAACGCGCGTTCTGAGACGTTAACGATCGTTAACATCTCAGAACGCGCGTTAATGTCACGTAACGATTGTTAACGTTACATAACGCACGTTATGTAATGTTAACGCAGTTTAGTAAACATGCCCCTTACTGTGGGTTGTTTTAAAACTGTAGTGACTGAATTTACTGGGTCAGATACACAGACCTCAAGAGCACTGAGACACTACTGTGTGCATATCATGAAATTTAAGTAAGAGAAAAAGGTTACATCAGTGCACTGAAAACACAGTGTAAATGGGGGAAAACCTTCCCTTAGCCTCAAGGCAACATAAAGGAATGAAGGAATCTATGCTAGCATGTAAACTGTGATAGTGGGTAGCACATCCAGCTCATCCTAACACCTTCCATTAAATCGGCCGATATCTAAAATGGCCCTTCTAAGTAATGGGATATAAATAAAAATGTTTAGATAGACATAAAAAGCAAGTGAAAAGGGGGGGCATAAAATAATAGTAAAAACGAAACTGAAGGTACTTGTCTTGGTCCAATCGCTATTGGAGTACAGTCAACATAAATGTGAAATGCCGTCGGCAAAACAGAGGATGCCATATAAATGGGTATTTTGGCCCAAACAGTGTAAAATATTGCCATGGCAATGAGACACACTCCGCGGAGGGCTACCCTAGGAAAATGCAAACGCTAACAGTTAAACAAAAATGGAACTAAACCAATAATACGTGTTAAAAACCTTTTATTATAAGAATCTGTCTTGAATAGATCAGAGAGTAAGTGGCGTGGCAAACAGACTGCTTTAAGCAGAGAGCTGACAAGAGGAATATGTGCTCTTATGAATGAAAAAGAAAAACAGAAAATAAACTGGAAAATCTGTGCTAACAGTGTAACAATGTATTGCAAAATCAAAGTGCAACGGAGGTAGCTCGGATCTCAGATCCCCTTTTCCCCCTCTGGCTCAGCCCCTCCCAGCCCTCCTCCCCATCCTCATTACATAGCAACACAGTCACACACACACAATGGAGAAAAACAACTTGTCTCAGCTTTATTCAGATGTTTGATTAAACAAATTAACATACATCAACTTAATATATTACAATAAAGCAGAACCCCCACCAATACTGCTGGATAAATTTTCATGCCTGCCATATTATTAGCAAGATGGAAACAGTATCCACTCCCCACCCCCCTCCTTGCCACTGACATCCTCAGCATCAGTCCACAGCCTTTCAGCCGGCCTCGCCGTTTCACTAGCAAAGGCTGGCTACCTTCGGGCGAGGACCCCCAAGCAGGGGCTTTCTCCCTACCCAACAAGATCTGGGCTGAGATCACCTGATGCTTGCCCAAAAGGCCTAGAGCCAAACAGCACGTGCCACCCAAATGACTCAGGTAACAGCCTCCCCACTCCTCCCCACAGCTGCGAAGGCAAACCCACACCACTCCCTCCCCAATGCCCTTACAAAAGGGGTGGGCCAGGTGGGAAAAGGTGCATCCTCTGCTCTGCCGGCCAAACGGAAAGAGGGAGGGGTCACCTCCCAAAGGTAAAAATCTCTACCTGACCCCTCCCTCTTCCCTCTTCCCACACCCCATCACCCTTAGAATCAATAGGTCAGCTTCCCTTGATGGGAAGGAATCTTTTTAAATAGGCCCAGAACAGGCCGGCTCCACAACCCCAACCCCCCACCAAGACCTATCAGGGCCTGGAAGACATATAGCCAGCCTCTTACACTGCCACCCAATGTTCTGCCCTCCCCCCACCCAGGCAGAAATTCCAACTGAGGGGGAACCAGGTCCTCTATCCCAGGCCGAGCACCTGGTTACACTGCGTTCGCTGGGACCCGGACCCACGGCCTGTTCATTAACTGAGGTGGCTCAGCCCCCCTATAGCCCTCCCCCCACCCCCATTCTATAACAATGCAGTCATACACATGAAATGGAGAAAACCAACTGGTCACAGCTTTATTTAAATGTTTGATTAAACAAATTAACAATAAATCAACTTGATATAATACAACAAAACAGACCCCCCTCCCATACGGCCAGATAAAGTTTCACACCCGCCATATTACTAGTAAGATGGAAACAGTATCCACCCCCACTCGCCTCTAACATCCTCAGTGGCAATCCACAGTCCCTCCACTAGTCTCACCATATTACTAGCAAAGGCTGGCTACCTTCGGGCGAGGACCCCCAAGCCGGTGCTTCTTTCCCCCAACAAGATCTGGGCTCGAATCACCTGATCCCTGCCCAAAGGCCTAGAGTCAAACACCGCATGCCGCCCAAATGACTTGGGTAACCGCCACTGGGACAGGGCAGTGAAGTCAGCCCCTGCGCTGCCCCACCACCCTAAAGCTGAGACCGACTACCAACACTGCCAAACAGCACATTCCAAAGCCTCCTGCCAATCATTCAGAAGCAGATCCTGCCCTACTGGAGGCATATGAACACCATCCGACCCAAAACGGCCAGCACAATACACTTTCACCCAGGGATGCTGAATCTGATAACCCCCATGCTCACTGACCCAGCGACCCATCTGGCGATTAATCTTCGTCAAATCCCAGGATCACTGCCTCTGTTTCATACCAGAATGCCTTGGAATGAAGTTTGACCAACAAAAAATCAGACCAGGGAACAAAAATAAAAGATTAGCAAAGTATTTCTTTGCAGTTTGGATCAGCTGCTTGCAGGTCCATGACAAGAAGTCATTTCCTAAGATGAATGATCATCCCCACCGGGGGACTTTGTAACCGGGCATGATTCTGTAAGAGGCACAAAAGCTGCCTTCAGCACATCCCATGCTCACCAAGCCAGGCCACATGAACCCCAGCTGAGGCCAATCCTAAATGAGCACCAAAAGGTCGAGATGCAGCATGCCAACCAGTCCAGAACACAAAAGAGTGGCTGATGAGCCACTAGTGCTGAGACTGCCACTGAGCATCTGCAAAGAGAACATAGTTAAGAACAACTCCAATATACCACCCCCCATTATAGCCGGATGTAGCCAGCAAAAGCCCTGGAATGCCATCTACCAATCCTCTGTATATCCGGGTTCTCCAGGCCCATAGCAGCCATGCTGGATGAGGCCCTGATGTGAAAGGAATGAGAAGCAAACTGGTGAGGATTGGAACCAGTGGCGGGATTCGATTTGACCAGGAACTGGTTTGGATTGATCCCGTCACTGAAGGAACTGAGCAGGTGACAGCACGGCATGCATTTGTGTTGTTGGCATTGCATTCTAGGGCCGCTGGCAGCCACTACAGGACAGAAACTCCCTGGTGTCCCAGCAGCCCAATACACCCACTCGCCAATGGTTTGACAGCATCGGGGGGCTTCCCCTGATGTCACAGATCCCTAATGCCATCAAACCACTGGCGGGTGGGAGGATTCCTGCCAATGCAGTGCTGGCATCGGGATGCCATTTTTGACCTGTGACAGGCACCAGTTTGTGTGAATCAGGCCAAAACAACCGAATCCCCGCACTGATTGCAACCCTCCTGCCTCAAGACCTTCCACAAAACTTCTGCAAATTGAAAGAAAGTCAAGGATTGAGAATTAGCATGCACAAACAACAGACCCCAACCTGACAGCCACAAAGCCAAGTAACAGCCCAGGCTCATGACAGAGTAAGTGACAGAACCCATGATCCTATTCAGTACTACTCCAAACTCCTTGCCCAGTTGATCCACCTTAGATCTGGGTATAAAAATGCAGAACTGGCCACCAACCAAACGAACATACTCCAGCAAAATTCCTGCACTGGAACCTGTTCTTGCAGAAGCTACCAGCTCACTAACCTGGAAGGACCCAAAAAAGGCCAGACAAACCAAATCCGGGAAGAGAGTTTCCTCAAAACCCAAAACCGCAACAGCTCGCAGCCCCTCACAGAGTCACACTAAAAGGTCATGCAAAATCGAGTGCCTAAAATCCACTCCCACGCCAAAAGTATACTGTGCACCAAAACCCTGCCAATGGGTTCCCCAGCCTGCTGCCTTTGCAAAGAAAGCAAACTCAGCGAGGTGAGAATGAACCACAGCTTTCGACAGGCTCCCACCCTTTGCACAAACATTGTACTATCCCAGAAGATACTCCAGAACCCTCCCTGGTTGCCAACCCCGCTCTGTCAAAAATCAAGCAACCGTGTAAAAACCCCAAAAAATGAGCCTAGGTGACTGGTGAAACAGACCTTTGGAGAAGCATCAACACTCTGGGCATCCAATCTTCCAAAAGTGCAGTGGGACTCTGCTTCCGCTCCAGGCACTAGGGTCTGAAACAGCACCCACTTAAATTGGAAAAAAAAGTCGGAAATATGGTTATGGTTGCCTGAGCAATCATGTTTAAACACAAGCAAGCTAACACAAATGCACGCATCAGAGCAGCAATCCACAGGCACCGAGGGGAATAGCGATTAATGACCTCCACAACCGATGCATTGTCACACTAAAAGAGGACGCCACAGTCATGTAGGCAATCAGGCCAGATAGCCAATGCCACAACAATCAGGAAAAGCTCCAGGAAACTAACATTGTGAGTCAACCCAGATTCATGCCAGTCATTCGGCCACTGCACAGCACACCAAGTGCCTTGAAAATATATGCCAGAATCTAACCCCCCCAGTCTCATCAGTGAAGAGCTGCAGATCAACATTCAAGACCTCCTCTGACTGAAAAACAGCCATCCCATTGAAATCAGTCAAGAAAGAATCCCAAACCCTGAGGTCCGCACACATGCCCTTTTGATACTCGGATGCGGTAAGAAGGCCGTACCACTCCAGACATGGTGGCCGTCAGATGCCTGGAAAAGGCCCGACCTAATGGGATCACCCTGCAGGCAAAGTTCAACATCCCTACCAATGCCTGCAACTCTTTAAAGGTGACCTTATTAGCAGATCCAACCGAGGTGACCTGTGCTCTCAGCTTGCATACCTTCTCAACCGGCACCCTAGGGACCATGGCAACAGTATCTAACTCAATGCCCAAAATGGTCAACTTTGTCACTAGACCCTCCATCTTCTCAGATGCCAAAGGAATACCAAATTCCTGAGCCAAACAAATAAAAGCATGCAGCAGGGCTCTGCAAGCGGCAGCCCAACCAAGCCCAACAAACAAAAAATTGTCCAATTAGCGAACAACATTGGAAAACCCCGAACATTTAACCAGGATCCAGTGCAAAAACTGCTGAACATCTCAAAGTAGGCACAGGAAATTGAACAACCCATTGGCACATACTTGTCAAAATAGAAAGAACCCTGAAACATAAAACCCAATAAATGAAAGGCCGACAGGTGGACCAGGAGAAGGTGGAAAGCAGACTCGATATCCACCTTAGCCAGTAACGCGCCTGGACCACATTGGTGAACCTGGGAGACTGCACAATCAAATGAAGCGTACCGCACAGTACAAGAATCCCTGGGGATATGATTGTTGACCGAGCCACCCAGAGGGAAAGACAATTGTAAATCAAACAAAACTTCCCTGGCTCCTTCTTGGGAATCACACCATAAAGTTTCTTTCATTCAATGTAAATTTTGCTTGGATGTTATATTGGAAATTAATAAATATATAAAATAAAAAATTAAAAAAAAGGAATAGGAAATCCTGACCTTAAGCCACACTCCAAAACCACCCCGATCCACCGCCATGGATACCGCAACAACCATGAGCATATGGTCTCAACCCAGACTGAGATAGAGGCCATCAAACCACAACCTAACACACTTGCCTGATGGGGGAACATCCCCAAGAACCCCTTTTTTTGCTGCACTTACATGCAACATGACCCCCTCCACACAAGGAGCAGACATGGCAGAACTTAAATCAGGGAAGGGACAAGATGACTTGCTGAACTGCCAACAGATGTCATTTGATCCCTCTCATCCCTTGGCATGGAGCAGGCCCCTAGGTCCTGGCCAAAAGAAATGATTCTCCATGGGAGTCATTGAGGAGCTACCCTTTGACACTGGATCAGCCCCCAAACTTGACCGAGCAGGAAGCAACAAAGGGTACAGGTAAATGGAGCTCACTCTGAGGAGAAGGAGCTCACCAGTGGAATGCCATAGGGATCTGTCCTTGGTCCGATTCTTTTTTACATCTTTGTTAGTGATATTGTGGAAGGGCTTTTGGGTAAAATTTGCCTCTTTGTGGATGATACTAAAATCTGCAATAGAGTAGACACCCAGGAAGGTGTAGATAACATGAGGAGGGATCTAGCTAAGCTTGAAGAATGGTCTAGAATTTGGCATCTAAGATTTACGTAGTTATTTATTTAGCTAGTGTTATATACTGCCAATCTAATAGTCTAGGTGGTTTACAATAAACAAAGGTTATACAGAGAGCATTAGAACAAGGGTAAAAAAAGTTAAAGAGTTGACAACTAAGCATCAACATTTGAGAAATGTTCTAAAAACAGATGTGTCTTTAGTTTCTTTTTTAAACCAATTAGTCATTGGTGGCACAGAGCTCATCTGGGAAAAGATTTCAGAGAACCACAGTAAAGAGGGTGAAGGCTCTCTTTGAAGTTGTGGATGCAATCTTTGCATTGAGTGATGGTTTGAATAGTATTTATTTATTTATAGACTCTTATATACCGCACTATTAAGCATCAGCGCGGTTCACAAAAAACAGTGAGATACACAATTCAACAGTACTTTGTGTTTACAGAAAACAGGAGAATATAACTCGGATAACAGGGTATATAATTAATAAACATAGTCATAATATCATCATGGCTTCAGTTTTGTGTGTATGTGGTCTGTGGGGTATCTGTATTGTATGTGTATGAGTGGAAGGTCTGTGGGTTGGTTGAGATGTCTTTATTGTTTACTGGATAAGATAAGAGGAAGAGGTAGTGTTTCAAAGCTTTGCGAAACTGCAAAAGGTCTGGTATTGCTCGGATGTTTTGAGGAAGGCTATTCCAACACCTTGGTGCACAGAATAAAAAGGCCCTGTCTGAAGTAGTTTTGGTACACTGTGATATTGATTTAGGGACTAACAGAGTATTGAGTGTTACTGACCTTCTGTCTCTATTGAGGGGTGGTGTTTGGATCAAGTCTGATATTGATGAAGATGAGAGTTCTTTGAAGGCTTTGAATGTAATTAGTAAAATTTTGAAAGTGAGTCTACTTTGAATTGGGAGCCAATGAAGATGTTTTAGAATAGGTGAGATATGGTCTTTCCGGGAAGCTCCATGAAGGACTCTAGCTGCAGCATTCATAGCCATTTGAAGTGGGTGGGAGGTGGTTTGTGGAAGACCTTGTAAAATTGAGTTCGCATAATCAAAATGAGGTATGATTAGCGCCTGATAGATGGTTCTAAAATCGTCTGGCTCTAGCAAGGATCGAAGGTGTCTAAGGGAGCGTATTTTGTGATATACCGCTCTTACAATATTACTAATATGTGCTTTCATATCTAATTTCTGGTCTAAAGTGACACCGAGGTATCTGATGGTGGTCTTGGTCTGGAGGTTAGCATCATTCACTTTCAAAAAGGATGGAGCAGTGAAATTTTGGTTACGTGTAATAAATAACACCTCCGTTTTCTTGTGTTGGATCCTTAGATTTTGGGATTGTAGCCAGTTGGATACTTCATTTATGCAGTTAGTTAATGGATTGAGATCAGGGTTCTCAGTTGTAAAAGGAAAATATAAAAGTACATCATCCGCGTATATCATGCAGTTAACTCTAAAGGATCGAATCAGGTTACAGATAGGCTGCATGTATATATTAAACATAAGGGCGGAAAGGGATGAGCCTTGAGGGACCCCTTGTTTTTGATGAAACTGATCTGATGAAGTATCGTTGGATCGTACTTGTTGCCATCTGTCAGAAAGGTAGGATCTACACCACTCAAGTGCTTTATCAGTAATTCCCTTCCCTTTGAGACGCTCAAGGAGGTGTTCATGGCTAACAGAATCAAAAGCGGCTGCGATATCAAGAAAAACAAGGACGAACCCTTGGCGGATGTTATCAATTCCTGATAATAAGCTGCTGAACAGAGTAGTTAGAAGCATTTCCACACCGTGGAATTCTCTGAAACCGTGCTGGCATGAGTCCAGTGGGGCGTTAAGATAAGTATGTTGACAATTAATGCTAAAAAATGCAGGATCATACATTTGGGCTGCAAAAACCCAAGAGAGTGCTACTGTGTAGGGGTGAAGTACTTCTGTCCACAAAAGAAGAGTTGGACTTGGGCGTGATTGTGTCTGACGATCTTAAAGTAGCTAAACAGGTAGAAAAGGTGATGGTGAAAGCTAAAAGGAAGTTTGGGTGCATAGGGAGAGGAATGGCCAGCAGAAGAAAGGAGGTGATAGTGCCTCTGTATAAGTCTTTGGTGTGACTCATTTGGAGTACTGTGTGCAATTCTGGAGACCACACCTTCAAAAGGATATAAACAGGTTGGAGTCGGTGCAGAGGGTAGCTACTAAAATGGTCTTTGTTATAAAGCATATGAGGACCGACTTAAGGATCTTAATATGTATACTTTAGAGGAAAGACGGGATAGAGAAAATATGATTGAGATGTTTAAATACCTCCATGGCATAAATGCACAAGAGGAAAGTCTCTTTTGATTGAAAGCAAGCTCTGCTACGAGGGAACATAGGATGAGGGTGAAAGAGGATAGACTCTGGAGTAATATGCGGAAATATTTCTTTACGGAAAGAGTGGTGGATGCATGGAATAGTCTACCAGTGGAGATTGTAGAGATGAGGACAGTATCTGAATTCAAAAATGCATGGGACAAACACAGAGGATCTCTAAAGGAAAATAGGGGACTGTTGAAGTGTTTGATATGGAAGGGCAGACTACATAGGCCATGTGGACTTTTTCTGCCATCATGTTTCTATGTTTCTATGAGCTGAAATCTGAGTCAGCCACAAATTAATGTCCTGGGTCCCCATGACATGTGCATGTTCTCCTCCATCTTATCGCGGACCTTCTCGTCAAAATTTAACCAAGCCCAGACTTCATGCATCTGGGACGCCTCATGAATAGAGTCCACATAAGCCAGGAGGAGACTGTACTACACTGGAATGTGATACCCCCAAATACTAGCTAAGCACAGGAACAACCTGGTCCAGGTGACATCGTTCTGAGAAACCTTCTTAAGCTGACCCACTTTCTCATCCTCCTTCTTCTTCTTCTTACTCTCATCCGAACACTTCCGGCCTTCCAACAGCCGGAAAATGTTTATATATTGGCGTTTACTGTTCTTATTCCAACAAAGCCCGAGGAACACCTTTACACAGTTCCATGAATGCCACCAAAGCATGGGCAATCCCTGGCGATCTGGCCTCTGAATTTGCCACGGTATCCAATGGCCCTAGCTCATCCGATGCCGAAGAAAATGAAGAGTCCAAGCTAGATGAAGATGAATCTGACCCGCAGTGGCACTTTCAGTAGCAAAGGTCTTACCTAAGGCTGTTTTATCTTTATCTTTATTCGTAAGACTTGATAGACCGCCCAAGCCGTAGCGTCAGGGCAGTGTACAATACAAAAAAAAGCACGGCTACTGAGAAATAAAGTTGGAAAAGAACACCAATAACAACAGGACAGAGGACAGAGAGGTGCAGAGAGAAGATAGAGAACAAAGGAGTTCCATACAGTGGAAAGGAGGGAAGGGGACTGGAGAGATGGCAAGGAAGGGTTGGTCAAAACAAAAAAGAAAATACTTGCAGGAAAGCTACGGAGGGTGGGGGGGGGGGCAGCCGGGGGCAGAGCGTCGTCAGTAGTGGGGGAAAGATCAAAAGCTTGACAGAAGAGATGGGTTTTGAGGAGAGCTTTGAAGCGGGGATAGGATAGTTCAGTGCGGAGAGAGAGAGGAAGGGAATTCCATAAAGCAGGGCCTAGGAAGAAAAAAGCGGAGTGACGAGTGAGTTCCAGACGTGCGTGAGAAGGGGAGGAGAGAAAGAGACGATTGCCATGTGCTGAGCGAAAAAGGCGTGGGGAAGGTTGAAGATGAATAATGTCCGCCAGATACTGGGGAGTGCCGGAGTGAAGAGCTCTATGTGTGATGGTGAGTAATTTGTAAACAAATCTGAACTTCACCGGAAGCCAGTGGAGGGCACTATAGGTGTGAACATTGCTCTATATGTAGTCATGCTTTGATTACAAAAGATTTTTTTCCTACATCCTACTTCTAATAAAAAAAATGTTTAACAGATTTTTCTAATTGTGAATGAAACCACGTCATATATGTAGTTGTTTGCCTATGCAACCTTCTATATGTAGGGAAGACCAAACACAGTATACGCATTCATATGATAGAGCACAGAAGTTGCCTTAAGAGGAGAATTGATGACAAGCCTCTTGTGGCCCACTGGATATCTAAGCAACATACTTTATCAGGCTTGAAGGTTTTTTGTGATCAAAGTGGTGAGGCCCCAACTGGAGAGGATGTGATACAGAAAACGTTTGCAGCAATTGGAACAAAAGTATAGTTTAACTTGGGTACTTTGATTCCTCTTGGTATGAAAATGAAACAAGATTTTTCAGTTTTCTTATGAGTTCTTAACAGTTTTTATGCGTTTTTATTTTAGTTTTTAGTTTTTAGCTTCAGTTTATTATGTTTACCCTCTTCCCCTATCCCCTCTCTTCCCCCTTCCCTCCCCTCCCCTCCTCTCCCCCTACCCCCTTCCTCTCCTTCCCTGTTTTATCCAAATAGTTTTTAAGCTATTATTTCTTAATCTCTTTTATACTGGTTTTATGGGAGTATTTTATGTTTCTTAATTTCTTTTATGATGGTTTCATGCTTTTATTTTTTTAATGTTCCTTTATGCTCCTCTGTTTTATCTGGATTAGTTTATCATTTTTTATTTCTTATTTCCTTTATTCTGCTTTTATGCTTTTAATCTATTTTTGATGCTGTTGGTTTTTTATGTTCCCAGTGTTTTATTTCTCCCCCTTCCCCCTTTTCCCCTCCCCTCCTTCTTTTTAGTTTTGATTTTAGCCCTTATTACTCAATAATTTTATTATTTATTTATATCTATTAAGAGGTATGCTTTTGTTCCTTTTACTTGTACTTAGCCACTGGTTTTAGTGTATTTTGGGTTATGTCCCTCCCTGTATTTCACTTTCACCTCCTCCAGATTTTGACATTTGTTTTTGGTTAGCCTTGTTACCTAGCTCGCCCCTTTTTATTAAGTTTTATTTTGGATTCCACTTTGTTTTATATGTTTTTAATATATATTTCTTAACACATATTTATTTGGTTACTTTCATTTTAATGTATCATCAGTTACTGCTCCACTTCGCCTCTGCTGATCCTCCACTATGTGTGGTCCATTTGCCCATCCTCACACTTCCTCTAGAGTCAGACATTGCTTCCTGTTTGTCTGATCACTCAGCACTATATTTGTTTTATCCACCTTTTTGCTTCACTCCACACTTTACAATACATTGTTAACACAGATTTTCCAGTTTATTTTTTTGTTTTTCAATGCTCAAGCTGATATCAGGACCAAACTGGCAGGCAGGAGTGCCAACCATCTCCAATTTTGCACAGCGCTTCAATATGATTGTTTATTTGTGTGCGTGTATGTATATGTCTATCAATTTAGTCGAGGCTTTCTACGCCTCACTGATCCTCAAAATGCCTAAGCTGTTTCCAGCCTTAGGGGTATGTTTACTAAACTGTGTTAGTGCGATTCGCGTTAGGAGCCGCGGTAGAGACAGAAACCCCAAATAAGGACATGGGCGGTACATCGTTTCCGAGAACGCGCCGAGAACGTGCATTACAAGGCGCCATAAATGAACGAGCGCTACAGGGCACGTTACCGCGCATTAATCTTAATAAGGCGCGCAGGCATACAAGCACAGCAACAGAGCTGTAGCACAATGGTTACAACACTGACTGATAGTACAGGGGTCATGGGTTTGATTCCCCATTGGGCCTAATGTATAAGGCTGGCTGAGGCAGCACTCTTTACATTTAAGTAGCGATTGTTGAGGCATGTGGCGTGTATTTTAATTAGTGCTGCCAGCAAACACACCCTCACGGTGGCATAACCTAAGGTGCCGCATAAGGCGCCCCATAACGTACTCCATAGGGCACATTATAAAGTGTACTGTCCGCCAAGGCACCCTATAATGTCCCCTATAGCAGTGTTTCCCAACCCAGTCCTACGGGGCACACCGGCCAGTCAGGTTTTCGGGATATCCCTAATGACTATGCATGAGATATATATGCATTAGAGATATCCTGCCAACCTGACTGGTTTGTGGCCCTCCAGGGCTGGATTTGGAGACCCCTGCCTTACACCTCTGTCATTTAAGATTGTGAGTGGGCAAGGTGCAGATGTCCTAGACATCGAAAGGGTATATAGAATGTGACACATTCCTCCTCGATTCTCACCACCACCAAAAAGTTGTCTAATAGACAATATTTTGGTGGTGGTGAGAATCGAGGAGGAATGTGTCACATTCTATATACCCTTTCGATGTCTAGGACATCTGCACCTTGCCCACTCACAATCTTAAATGACAGAGGTGTAAGGCAGGGGTCTCCAAATCCAGCCCTGGAGGGCCACAAACCAGTCAGGTTGGCAGGATATCTCTAATGCATCTATATCTCATGCATAATCATTAGGGATATCCCGAAAACCTGACTGGCCGGTGTGCCCCGTAGGACTGGGTTGGGAAACACTGCCCTATAGGACACCTTATAAGGATGTGAACAAAGCCCTGGCTGGCTGCAGGACTGCACGTCACCACACAAACTGTCTGCCGTGGTTACCAGGATAAAGGTAACCCACCCGTACCCATGATGCACTGCACATGCAAATCAGCAGTCAAGAGATGGGCACAAGATCGGGTATGCACCCCCACAGCACCTCGGCCTTGTAGGGGGAATAGACCGTGTGTGGCACTGCCACAGAGTAGCCACAGACAGTCACATTGTGCGGGTACAGTGCCCACCCTGAGGTTGAGGTGGGGCGCCCAGCACCAGGTCCACAGCACCTTTCATAGCTGAAATATTCCATGTTGCAGGTCCCCATCAGTGTGTGATAGGTAGTTCAGTTAGACACACCTAGAATACATCTGTGTCCTGCTGTATGTCTTGGTCATGTCTAGTCCCTATGGGTGATACTGCACCCAGAATAGTGCATATCCTGTGTTGGTGTCATTGTTACCTGCTGTAGGTGAAGGAAGGGAGGGACCCATAGGCAGATTATGTACCACCACACAACCCACCCTGTGGGGCTCAGGGTGGGAAACAGGATCACCCACCAACAGATCCACAGTCTACCTCCCTGCAATGGCAGCAGTAGAGGGGACCAGCAACCCCAGTCCTGCTGGGGAACAGACAGAGCGGTACACATCCATAACACAATAGCAGACAGATGGCAGGCCTGGAAATGCTCAGCTGCCCCCCCACCATTATCTGACATTCTCCAGCAGCAAACCTCCAGCCGCTGCACCCTGCAAGGTGTTCCAGCAAGACACATACTAGCTGCAGACAGTCCGCCAGCTAGTCCATAGTGCATGGTCCTGGAGGAAATGCATGTACCCAGAACGGGGATGTCAGCATACACACCAAGCAGATAAGTCAGTGATTGGGCCCCAAAAAACCCCCCATAAATATCACATGAGAGAAATGCTATATAGCACTATGGGGGAACCTAGCCATGCCATGGTCACTGCTCAGTCAGGGTGAGAGTGACCTCCCAGCAGGACATGTATGGCCACCCTGTCCGTGCAGGTGGTGGCCAGGCACTACAATGTCCGAGCCATTGCCCTATGCCGTGTGCAGATGCATCCAGGCCAGGCCACCCTATCCAGGCTATTCCCACGGTACCTTGCTCCTCATTATGCACATTGGCAGGCCAATACTGGCAACAGTGCTAGCAGTGTGGGCTGTGGAGGGTGTTGGCAGCCACCACACACTGGATAGACAGACACACACTCCCCACACCTATGCCAGCATTGTGCAACTATAGAGGTATTGGTCAGCCCAGGCCACCACACAAGTCCTGGGCACAGTGCAGGCATGGCTATGGTACGCAATACTGTAGGAGTCACTCCCCAGCTTGGTAAACACTGTCAGACACAAGACCTGTAGCACACTCCACAGACATCAGAAAGGTTGCTATGATGCAGCTCACTCAGAAAAGTGTACTTAACCTAGGAATTGCTATCTGCCAGTACTCATAGCAACCTTTTGATAGATGTGTACCATATTCCCCGGTTTAGGGTGGCATTACTAAGGTATGCAAGTGCTAGTATTGGGAGATGCACGCAGAGCCCAATGTCCTGCCTCCCCAGGAGGCTTTGGATAATGGGGCCTGTGGGTGCGGGTGTGATTGCCCCTGTTGGCTGCTGCTTTAAGGTAAAGGTTCCCAACTCCAGACCTGCGGTGCAAAACACTGTTCGGGTTTTCATGCTGTCCCTCATGAATATGCATGAGATACATCTGCATACCATGGGGGTGGCGCATAGAAATGCAGCACAGGCATCTTTATCAGAGGCAGCATGGAACCAGAATGGTGTTTGGCCCTCCAGGACTGCATTTGGGAGGCTCTGCTCTAGGTAGTGTGCATGTTTATGGTGTCTGTGCTCTGTAGGGTAAAATGTAGGTGTCTTGGGCATGTTTACGTCATCTGCAATAAAGGTGCTGTCTGTATTAGCACGTTGTAGTAGTGGGTAAAATATGGGGACTGGGTTGGCGGGAACCACAGCTGGGACTTGAACCTGTGACCTGCTGCTTCTGAATATACTGGTTTTGTGCACTGCACCACCTTGTTGCCACAGAGTCAGTACATTCCTTGGTGATACCATGACTGTTTGTCAGACAGGGCCCGTCTGTTGCAGTACACGGCACCCACCTACACAGGGCTAGGCCACGGTCTGCTCTGGGCAGCTGCCACTGCCCCCTCCACCACCAGTATCCCTCAGCCACCATGCTGACATGCCCTTCTGCTGGTGGAGCTGGTGGTGCACAGTCTCAGGCCATCCAGTGTGCAGGTAGGCGGCTGCCTATGGTGCGGGTTCTGGGGTAGGGGTGCCTGCATAGACGTCCACGCTCCCCCCCAGCCCCGCCTGCCAATGTTCCATGCCCTTGGGGGTAGCTGTTGGGTACTATCCCCTGTGACACTTTGGGAAACACACTCGTGCCCATGTTGGGCCTTCAGCAGTTGCTGTCTGGCTGCTCTGCTGTTTCAGCATTTGTATGGGCCACCTAGGCATCACCATAGTCCGCACTGTGGCCCAGCTGCACCACAGCATGTGCCGCCTGCGGCCCTCTGTATCCCCTTCTCCAGCATCTGTCCAGTTGCCGTTCCGACATGCCCACCCTGATGTTTCGGGACATGTGCACGCCATAGGAACCCTGTCCGATGGTGGGGAAAACCCTGAGCAGCGCTGTTTCACTGTGGGCTCATTCACCTTGTATGGGGACGGAGTATAGACCCTTCCACGATTTATATTTGTTCCATGGAGCTTACTCGGGGGGGGGGGAGTGGTTGATGTTTCTCATTGATACCACTATTGGCCAGCTTGGTTATGGTTTTTTTCCAGTTTGTTGTGGTCATTTTCAGTGTTTATGTGCCCTTTTGTTCTGTGCTCATGTATCACACTTATCACTTTTTCTTGGTTTCCCTGCCTGGGCTGTACATTGCTGACACTGAAATGGTTTCTCTCCCCTGTAATGTGCATTTAACGGCAGGTTTTCATTCGCGTTGGAATTGAGCTCTTCAGATCAGTGCGTTAGTGTGAAGGGAGCCTCTCCCCGTCCACTCTCCGCCCATTTACCCCTTCTCTCCGCCCTCTCTCCACCTTCTGTGGTGTTTTACTGCGCCGCGGGAGTTTACGATCGTTAGCGCACCATAATGCGCGTTATGTAATGTTAATGATCATAAGCGCATCATAACACACGTTATGCTGCACTTACGATCGTTAACGTTACATAACGCGCGTTATGTACGATTACTGCAGTTTAGTAAACATACCCCTTAGTCTGCAAATGTGCATGATGAGGAGTAAAGTATTGTGGGTATAGGCTGAAAAGGGCAGATTGGTCAGGATGGGTCTACATTGGAGGTAGGGTGAATGGCTGAGATGTCGTAGTGCCTGTCTGCCACATGCATGGCCTGGGTGGACACAGCATGTCATGTTGGGAGGGCACTCTTACTCTGATCGAGCAGTGACCATGGCATGTCTCTATATCCACATAGTGCTTATATAGCATCTGGTTCTAACGATGTTGGTGCACCTCTTGTTCTGATCACTGAACCAGCTGCTGGGTGCACATGCAATGTGCACTGACCAGTAGACTGTCCACATATGGGGTGTGTGCATGGCTGGAAAAGCCAGTGGTGGGCAGCAGGTGCAGTCTGTCTGTGCTTGCTGTGGGTGAATGATAGACCTAGGTGGTTTGGAAGTGAGGTGTTCTAGGCCTACTCCCAGTGGTAGGGCCAGCAGGACTCTAGTTACAGCACTGTGCAAGTCTAGATGCACCACACTTCCCCTCAGGTAAATAGCTACCATGGCATCAGCATTGCAACACAGGTTCTAGGTTGGCACCGGTCTGATGGAGCTAGATGCAACGGTTGTATACTGCAGGACACAAGGTACACTAGCATAATTACACTGCAGACAATACCTGTCTCACACAGACAGTGATATGGATCTGCAGCAGAGACCATCTCTTACAATTCAGGTACTGGGGACCTGATGATGGGTGACCATTCTCACCCTTAGGGTGACTGCAGAAACTGCTCAATAGCACAGTTTGTAGCTGCTCAGTGCTTGCATCACACACTGTCAGGGCATCTTACTGAACTGAGGTGATGGATAAGTGCATTCTCCATTTGGTGATCAGCTGTAGACTGCTGTTCTGCATGTGCACTGCATCATGGGTACTGGTGGGACTACCCTATGCCTGTGCACACAACTGATAGTTTAGGCAGTGACCTGCAGTCTCTTTGTATCCAGTCATTGCTGTATAGAAAAGGGTGGAGATGCAGCCTACTGGTTAGTGCAAGGGCTTCATATGCATGGGGCAGGGGTTCAATTCCTATTTGTTCTTTTTTGTGACTGTGCTACTCAGATCATTTTCATGCCTGTAATAGTCAGGGCTCTGCAGATTAGTACTGCCAACCCATACCACCCTCTCCTCAGCCGCCATCCATCCTTCAGCCCATCTATCTGCCTCTGTCGGCTATGTACATTCCTGTCTTCTTGTGCAAGCTGCGGCTCCATGTCATACACTGGTACTCTTTTCTGCATTATGGCTCTTCATGCTCACTTCTCCTGTGCCTGATCTGCATGTAACCACTACTACTCTGTCCTCCTGTCGCTGCAAACATCCTAACGCTTCTGGCTCCACTGAGGGAAACGTCTTCCTCATTCTATGCCACACACTGACATTGCAGCACTTTACATTGGCACCACCCTGTGCATCGGTACAGCTTCCTCCCACATGCTCGTCCGCTTTACTGGCTGCCATATAGGGTGCCCACTTATATTGCAGGTCCATCAACTCCCACCTGTCCTTCCTTCCATTATCTTTACATTGACATTCCTTGGTGCTCTATTCAGTATTTGGGTTATAGCCATTTTTCTGCCTTAAGGTGCATGCTTTCCACCTTAGGACACCTTGTCTCTCTTTAGAATGCCTTGTCTCATGTTAGGGCACCTTATCACATATTGGGGCACCTTGTCTCATGTTAGGGCACCTTATCACTTATTAGGGCTCCTTGTTTCTTTTTAGGATGCCTTATCTCATGTTAGCAGATCAAAGAGATAAATAGTGTCCTTTCACAGATACCCTAAAGAAAATATTATTATTTATGTCGGATTGTTTGCCTTGAAAGGAAACATTCCCTCTCTCGTAGCAAACCCTCCTTTTTTTCTTCAAATTAAAAGAGTGCACTCACCCTTTTACCTTCCACCTGAGGCAAAATTATAAAATTATCCTCAGTTACCCGAGATGAACAAAGTAAACGAGTACTTACAGTCCACTTGATTCAGCTACCAACTTTATTTATTTATTTATTTATTTAAACGGACTTGGTATACCGCTTTCTCATGAAATCAAAGCGGTTGGCACAGCAAACAATCAAAGAAGGGGGGGCTGTCAGTAGCATGCAGTGTTGATTTGTCGCAGTGTACTGTGTGATGGAGTGTGGTTGATTTGATGTGAGGCTATATACATTGTGTGCTTATGATACATATTTACAGATTCATATTTACAATGGTGGCTTTGCTAACTTGTATATTATATCATGCTGGTGAAAAAAACGCTCACATCCCCCATCTATCGACGTCATCAAGGGAACTTACTATTTCCAATGAATAGGACGCTGAATTATAGCGGATAAAAGCTATCCCTCACGTACTTCTTCAATGATTATGGTTTTTGTTCTCTTCGCCCTCTCGGGCAACATATTCCAAATTTCAATTGGGATCCTTCTATGAAGACACATGTCGAAATTGTGCACGATATCATGTTTCAGACCGTGAGACACCTGGTCCTTCTTCATGCAATATACGTCCTAAATTTATTCCCATTCCGTTATCTTTTAAAGTCAGCCTCATTCCCACCTTAAGCAATAACGGGCTATCATTGGCTGTCTGAAGTAATAAGGTAACCAAACTCCACCAATCTAGAGAGAGATTAAGGCCTGTTGGCGTTACTGTTTGTAAGCGATAAATCCAAGATTGCTCTCTAAGTTATAAACTTTTTAGGCGATCTCCTCCTCATATCCGCTCCGGGATAAAGTCTATAATTCACCATTTAAGGTCTTGAAATATATGGTTAAATTCTTGACAGTGATGAACCAACGGGGCCGATAATATTTTAGTATCTATCCAAGATCGATGTTCCAATAATCTCCTCTTCATAGGACGAGACGTCAGGCCTACATAATTTTTCTGACAGGGACAAACTAGAATATATGCAACATACGCACTAGCGCATGTTGTATAATATTGAGTATCAATTTTGATTCCTGTGTTAAAATCTTCCCATACTATGCCTTCCACAGTGGCATCACAAAAATCACATGTCCCACATTTATAATGTCCTTTTAACCTACTCTCTGAGTTATCTTAACGGAGAATGTATTAATAAATCTGCCATGTTGCGACCTCTTTGAAATGCAAACATTAATGGTTTCCTAAAACAAGAATGTAAATATAGGGGTATGTTTACTAAATAGCGCTAACATCGCAGCGGTGACATTATCATGCGATAAGTGATGTTATCGTGTGATAATGGTGCATTACCGTGCGATAACATCACGTATTGCGTAATAATGTCTCCGGCAGAGTTAAGGTGCACAGAGGGTGGAGTAAGGCTCCCCAGAGGGTGGAGATAAGGGGTCAATGGGCAGAGAGTGGGCAGGGAGAGGCCCCAAGCACACTAATGCTGTGAAATCAGGGTCTGAAAATTAACGCCAGTGAAAATCTTTCGTTAGAGGCACATTTGCAGGAGAGAGAAACCAGTTCAGTCAGCAATGTACAGCAAAGGTAGGGAGACCCAGATAAGTGATAGTAGTGATACATGTGCAGTAACAAAACATGCAAAAATCAGAGAGATAATGACCAGAACCAAAATAGAAATACAAAACACCAAGCTGGCCAATAGAAAAAACAATGATAAATGGTAATCAACACTACCCATAAAGAATAAAAAGGAAGATGTCACTCTTGGAAGGGTCAATTCTGATTCCCCATACAAAGTGAATGTTCCAACATTGATAGTGTTGATGAGGGTGTGCTGTGGTATATATTGGGCAGCTTGCTTATGTGGCTTTCACATGTGCAGCAACAGCATAGTGCCCAAGTACGAAAGGGCACTACGGTGAGGCAGCAAATGGGGTACAGGGGGCTGCAGGCGGGACATGCAGTGGGGCAGCTGGGGCACAGAGTGAACTAGGCAGATGCCTAGGTGACACATAGGAATGTAGAAATGGAAAACCAGCAAGACAGCAACTGACCAAGGGCAAACATGTCCACGAGTGTGTGTCCCACAGTGTCCCAGTGGACAGTACCCAGCAAGTACCCCAAAGGGCACATAACATTGACAGGCGGTGCTGGGGGGAAGCGTGGATGTCTATGCAGGCACCCCTACCCCATATCATGCACCATAGGCAGCTGCCTACTGGCACACTGGATGACCTGGGACTGCATACCACCAGCACCACCGGCACAAGGGCATGTCAGCATGGTGGAGGAGGGGTGCTGGTGGTGGAGGGGGCAGTGGCATCTGCCCACAGCAGACCAAGGCCAAGCCTTGTTTAGGTGGGTGCCGTGCACTGCAACAGACAAGGTCTGTCTGACGAACAGTCATGGTATCCCCAGGGACGGACCTACTTCATTGGCAACAGTATGGTGCAGTACACACAGCCAGTATACTCAGGGGCAGAAGGTAACAGGTTCAGATCTCAGCTGTGGCTCCTGCAGAACATGTCCCTATATTTTACCTAGTACTAAATCGTGGTAACAAAGATGGAACCTTCATTGCAGATAAAATAAACACGCCATAAACACCTATATATTACCGTACAGAGCACATACACCATAAACATGTGCATTCCCTAGAGCAGAGGTTCCCAACTGCAGTCCTAGAGGGCCAAACACCATCAGGTTTCATCCTGTCCCTAATAAATATGCCTGTGATGCATTTGTATGAACCGCCTCCATTGTATGCAAATGTATCATCCATATTCGTTAGGGACAGCATGAAAACCCAAACCATCTTTGGCCCACCAGGACCAGAGTTGGGAACCTCTGCCCTAGAGCAGCGACCAACAGAGGCACAAACACCCACACCCACAGGCTCCACTATCCAACGGCTCATGGAGAGTCAAGCTCTTGGGCCCTGTGCGAAGTTTCATCTACCAATACTAGCACCTGCGTACCTTAGCAATGCCATCTTTAACTTGGAAACACGTTCCACATATATCAAAAGGTTGCTATGATTAATGTCAGATAACAAATCCTAAATTAGACAATTTGTTGACAGAGATTCATCATAGCAACCTTTCTGATATCTGTGGAGTGTGTTTCAGTGTTTGTTTCTGACAGTGTTTACCACCCTGGGGAGTGACCCTAACAGTATTGAGTACCATAGCAATGCCTGCACTGTGCCCAGGATTGGTATGGCGGCCAGGGCTGCCAACCACCTCTATCTTTGCACAATGCTATAATAGGTGTGGGAGTGTGTGTATGTCTATCCAGTGTTTTGTGGCTGCCTACACCTTACTGAGCCCACAATGCTTGCACTGTTTCCAGTGTTAGCCTGCCAATGTGCATAATGAGGAGCAAGGTACTGTGGGTATGACCCGGACAGGGCGGCCTGGGCAGGATGCTTCTGCACAGGGCATAGGGCAATGGCTGGGACATTGTAGTGACCGACCACCACCTGCACAAACAGGGTGGTCACAGCAAGTCATGCTGGGAGGTCTCTCTCACCCTGACTGAGCAGTGACCAGGGCATGGCTAAGTTCCCCCATAGTGCTATACAGTATTTCTTTCAAGTGATGTCTATAGGTTTTCTTTTCTGGGGCCCAGTCAATGGCATACCTGCTTGGTGAGCGTGCTCACATCCCATTTTTGTGTGCACACAGTTTCTCCAGGGACATGTATTAGCTAGCAGACTTTCTGCTGTTAGCATGTGTATGTCTTGAACACCTTGCAGGGTGCAGTGGGTGGAGACTGACTGTGCCCTCTGCTGGTGAATGTCAGATAGAAGTGGGGGGGGGGACATCTGAGGCTTTCCAGGCCTACTGCCTGTTTGCCAGTGCCCAATGTGATGCATACGGATCTGCATTGATTGTCCTGTAGGGTGCTTATTCCCCAGAAGGACTGTGGTTGATGGTCCCCTCTACTGTCACCATCACAGAGATATAGACGGTGGATCTGTTGGTGGGAGGTCCTGACCCATGGAGTGCGGGTTGGATGGTGCTACATAAGTTGCTTTTGGGTCCAAACATCATCCTTCTCTTATAACACGTCACCATGGCATACACGCAGAATATGCACTATTCTGGATGCCTCATAGTCTGTCCAACAGGTAGGCAGTACTCACGTTAGTAGCACAGACACAGTCCAAGACGTGAGGTATGTGGAAGACAATATTTATTAAACTCACAGACCTAGGCAACCCGACACAGGCCGTGTTTCGTAACCTTCGTCAGGGGTTGTAAAGGTAATTTTACTACAAACATAAAAACAAAATTAGCATATTATAAAAGTAAAGGAACAAGCATAGTTGTTAGACAGACACATAAAGGACATAAATTCAAAATGTGTCTCAAAAGATAGTTAAAATACCTAAAAATAAATTGTATAAATTATAATAATTATATATAAAAAATATAATAAACAAATTATAAATAAATAATGTTGGAACGCTAATTGACCATTAGCCTCATAGTCTGGACATGACTGGGAAATACAGATGGACACAGGTGTGTCTGCAAGGACTATCTCTCACATACTGGCACTGATGGGGACCTGCAGCACAGCCTATCTCAGCCAAGTCAGGTGCTGCGGACCTGGTGCTGGGCGCCCTACCTCACCCTCAGGGTGAGCACAGGAACTGCACACTGTCACGGTCTGCAGCTACTCTGTGCCAGTGATACACATGGTCATTTCCCCCTACCAGGCCGGGGTGCTATAGAGGCGCATACCCCATCTTGTGAGCAGATGTCGGCTGCTGATCTACATGTACAGTGCATCATGGGTACGGGTGGGTCTACCCTATCCTGGTAACCACAGTAGACAGTTTGTGTGGTGTCCTGCAGTCTTTCTATAGCCAGCTAGCTGTGTGCTAGCTGCTATAGAGATATAGCCCACTGCTTACATCAATGACTGCAGAGGCAGAGGTTATGGGTTTGATCCCACAATGGTGTTATCTAATAAGGCTGTCTGAGGCTTTTCCTTTTCATTTAAATCAGTGCTGCCTGCAAAAACACCCTCACAGTGCCGTAGCCTAAGGTGCCTCATAAGGCACCCTATAGGGCACATTATAAGGTGTCTTGGCGGACAGGGCACTTTGTAATGTGCCCTATGGAGTACCTTATAGGGCACCTTATGCGGCACCTTAGGTTACGGCATTGTGAGGGTGTTTTTGCTGGCAGCACTGATTTAAATTAAAGAAGGAAATGCCTCAAACAGCCTTCTTACATAACACCACTGCAGGATCAAACCCATGACCTGCCTCCACAGTCATTGCAGTAACCAGTGGGCTACATCTTTATAGCGTCTAACACTGTGCAGGCATGAACTTAGGGTTAACGCACGTTAATATGCCATGGTGCACACTATCGCACGATACAGATTCTTGCTACCTTGCCGCCAGAACACCCACTACCTTATATGGCATTCTTCACATTAAAGCTGCAACTAGCGCCGGTAACATTAAGATGGTTTAGTAAACATACCCCATAATGTCTCCCAGTGCTTCTTCATTATTTTCATAATTTGCACAGAATTAGGCATATAAGGTAGGATCCCAACATAAGATGCTTCTTCAGCCTTTTGTGAAGTGGGTTGTTCTAAAGTCTCCTCTGACCACCACTCTGGGTGATTAAATCTCGCTCTTCTATAAGCCTTCTTAATAATTTTCAAAGGATAACCTCTTTCACTTAGGGGTATGTTTACTAAACCGTCTTAATGTGCACTCTGACACATTAGCGTGCGATAAGGCACTTTATCGTGCGATAATGGAGCTTTACCGTGCGATAAGGTGCCTTATCGCGTGCTTATGCACTCAGCGGCGCTCAGCGGTGCTCAGCGGCGCAAACGAGCGCTGAAGGCGGAGTAAAGGCTCCATGAGGGCGGAGGAAGGCTCCCCAGGGGCCGAGAGAAGGGGTCAATGGGTGGAGAGTGGGAGGGAAGAGGCTCCCTGCACACTAACGCTGTGGATTTCGGGGCTGAAAACTAGCGCCAGTAAAACCCTGGCGTTAGAGTAGATTTAAAGGGAAGAGAAACCATTTCCGTCAGCAATGTACAGCAAAGCCAGGGAAACCTACAAAAGGTGATAAGTGTGATACATGTGCACAGAACAAAAGGGCATATATACATTGAAAATGACCTGAACAAACTGGAAAAAATACATAACCTAGCTGGGCAATAGTGATATCAATGGGAAACATCAAAAAACACTACCGAGAAAGCTCCAAAAAAAAGATATCAATTTTGGAAGGGGCTATGCTCTGTCCCCATACAAGGTGAATGATCCCACAGTGAAATAACACTGATCAGGGCTTTCCCTTGTTACTGGACAGGTTTCCTATGGCATGCACATGTCCCACAACAGCAGGGTGGGCATGTCGGAATGGGCAACTGGACAGATACTGGAAAAGGGGACACAGAGGGCTGCAGGCTGCACTTGCTGTGGTGCAGCTGGGCCACAGTGCAGACTAGGGTGATGCCTAGGTGGCCCATATGAATTCTGAAACAGTAGAGCAGCCAGACAGCAACTGATGATGGCTCAACACGGGCACGAGTGTGTTTCCCATAGTGTCACAGGGGATAGTACCCAGCAGGTACCCCCAAGGGTACAGAACATTTGCAGGCGGTGCTGGGGGGAAGCGTGGTCATCTATGCAGGCACCCCTACCCCAGAACCCGCACCATAGGCAGCCGCCTACCCGCACACTGGATGGCCCGAGACTGCGCACCACCAGCACCACCAGCAGAAGGGCATGTCAGCATGGTGACAGAGGAGTACAGGTGGTGGAGGGGGCAGTGCTGCTGCCCACAGCAGACCATGTCCCAGCCCTGTTTAGGTGGGTGCCGTGCACTGCAACAGACAGGCTCTGTCTGACAAACAGTCATGGTATCTCCAGGGAATGCACTGTCTCTGTGGCAACATGGTGGTGCAGGGCACACAGCCAGTGTATTCAAGAGCAGAAAATCACAGGTTCAAGTCCCAGATGTGGTTCCTGCCAACCCAGTCCCCATATTTTACCCACTACTAAAATGCGGTAATACAGACAGAACCTTTAGTGCAGATAACGTAAACATGCCCAAAACGCCTACATTTTAACCTACAGAGCACAGACACCATAAACATGCGCATTACCTAGAGCAGAGTTTCCCAAAAGTAGTTCTGGAGGGCCAAACACCATTCAAGTCCCATGTTGTCTCCAATAACTATGGCTGTGCTGCATTTCTATGCACCACTCCCATGGTATGCAGATGTATCTCATGCATATTCATTAGGGACAGCATGAAAACCCGAACAGGGTTTGGTCCACCAGGACCGGAGTTGGGAACCTCTGCCCTAGAGCAGCAGCCAACAGGAAAGACTCACCCGAACCCACAGGCTCCATTATCCAAAGCCTCCTGGAGAGGCAGGATGTTGGGCCCTGCATGCATCTCCCAGTACTAGCACTTGCATACCTTAGCAATGCCACCCTAAACCCGTGAATACGTTACACATATATCAAAAATTTGCTATGATTACTGGCAGATAGCAATTCCTAAGTTAAGCACAATTTGCTGATAGAGCTGCATCATAACAATCTTTCTGTATCTGTGGAGCGTGTTTCAGTTCTGGTTTCTGACATTGTTTACCACCCCTGGGAGTGACCCCAATGGTATTGCGTACCATAGCCATGCTTGCACCGTGCCCAGGACTGGTGCGGTGGCCAGGGCTGCCAAAAGCCTCTATATTTGCACAATGCTGGCATAAGTGTGGGAGTGTGTGTCTGTCTATCCAGTATGTTGTGGTCGCCTACATCTTACTCAGCCCACACTGCCTGCACTGTTTCCAGTGTTAGCCTGCCAATGTGCATAATGAGGAGCAAGGTACTGTGGGTATGGCCCGGACAGGGCGGCCTGGGCAGGATGCATCTGCACAGGGCATAGGGCAATGGCTGGGACATTGTAGTGCCCGGACACCACCTGCATGGACAGGGTGGCCACAGCATGTCCTGCTGGGGGTACACTCTCACCCTGACTGAGCAGTGACCACGGCATGGCTAGATGCCCAAATAGTGCTATATAGTGTTTTTCTTGAGTAATATATGTGGGTTTTTCTTTTGGGGGCCAATCACTGACTTATCTGCTTGGTGAGTGTGCTCAGATCCCAGTTTTGGGTGCACACATCTCCCCCAGGAACATGCACTATGGACTAGCTAGCAGACTGTCTGCAGTTAGTATGTGTATGGTTGGAACACCTTGCGGGGTGCAGCAGCTGGAGACTCACTATGCTCGCTGCTGGAGAATGTCAGACAGTGGTGGGTGGCAGCTAAGCCTTTCCAGGCCTTCTGACTGCCATTGCCTTATGTATGGGTGGAGACAGATCTGCATTGACTGCCCTATAGGGTGTCTATTCCCCAGCAGGACTGGGTTTGATGGTCCCCTCTACTGCCACCATTGCAGGGAGGTAGAATGTGGATCTGTTGGTGGGAGATCCTGTTCCCCACCCTGAGCCACAGAGGGCAGATTGGATGGTGGTACATAATCCACCTATGGGTCCAAACACCACCACCCTGAAACCCCTCCCTTGAAACACGTGGACATGGCACCCACAGGATATGCACTATTCTAGGTGCATCATAGTCCACGAGGGCTAGATGTGAAATACAGATGGACACAAGTATTTCCTAGGGGTGTCTGCGAGGACTACCTACCACACACTGGTACTGATGGGGGACCTGCAGCATAGCCTATCTCAGCAAATCCAGGTGCTGCGGACCTGGTGCTGGGAACCCCACCTCACCCTCAGGGTGAGCACAGGACCCACACAATGTGACGGTCTGTAGCTACTCTGTGCCAGTAACACACACGGTCAGTACCCCCTACCAGGCTGAGGTGCTGTGGGGGTGCATACCCCATCTTGTGGTCATCTGTAGACTGCTGATTTGCATGTGCAATGCATCATTGGTATGGGTGGTTTAACCCTATCCTGGTAACCACAGCAGATAGTTTGTGTGGTGACCTGCAGTCCTTCTGTAGCCAGCCAGGGGCTTGCTAGCAGCTATAGAGATGTAGCCCACTGGTTACTTCACTGCTTGTGGAGCCAGAGGTCATGGGCTTGACCCCACAGTGGGGTTATTTGATAGGGCTGTCTGAGGCATTTTTTTTCTTAATTTAAATTAGTGCTGCCAGAAAAAACTCCCTCAGTGCTGTAGCCTGAAGGTGCCTCATAAGGCACCCTCAAATGCTCTATAAAGCGCCCTATAGGGAACATTATAAGGTGCCTTGGCAGACAGTGCACCTTATAATGATTCCTCTGGAGTGCCCTATAGGGCGCCTGATGCAGAACCTTTGGTTATGGCACTGTGAGGGTGTGTTTGCTGGCAGCACAAATTAAAATAAAAAGAAACTGCCTCACAAATGGTAATGTCTCAGGCAGTCATATACAATAGCCACACTGAGGGATTGAACCCATGACCCCTGTACCATCAGGCAGTGTATTACCCATTGTACTACACCTCTGTTGCTGTGCTTGCAGATCAGCGTGCCTACTTGGGATTAACGCACGTTGATGCACACTGCTCCCTTCTCGGGCGATAATGTGCGCAGCGTACATTATCGCGCGATGATGCACGCTTGCTACATTTAGACCGGAACGCCCACTCCTTTTATGGCATTCTGCACACTAACGCCGGGCGCATGTTAAGACGGTTTAGTAAACATACCCCTTAATCTCATTTGTAGTGAGGCAACCTGCTTGTTGACCAACAAAAATTAAGGTGTCTATATTATTTTTCAAAGAAATAGTGGGGTCTTCAAAAATCTTTTGATAAAAAGATGTATTATTAATTTGTCATAACACTTCGTTCACATAGTCTGTCCTATTCTGAATGACTAAAGCGCTGCCTTTATCAGCCGGTTTGATGACAATGGACTGATTATTTTGTAATTCGGAAAGTGCTGATTTCTGCAATAAAGTCAAATTATGAAAAGAACGTGACTTCTTAGTATACAAGGCTTCTACCTGAGATAAAACAATTGTTTCAAATACCTCTATCAGGACGTTAGTGGTGTTGGGTGGAAGCCATGTGGAAGGTCTGCGGAGAACTGAAACATCCGTTGTGGTAACGCCCTGTTGTCTAAAGAAATCCATAATTTTCAACTTTCGGAAAAATTTATACAGCTCTACATGCGTGGCAAATTGATCATGCCTTGTAAATGGTAGAAATGAGAGGCCCTTTTCAAGTACTTCAATTTGGGTATCATTAAGAACATAATTTGAAAGTTTAAAAATACCACCTATATGTGTTATTCCGAGATCCCCCGGTAGCTCTGGCCTCTCCCTCAGCCCCTCCCTCGTGGCGGAAAACTGGGACAAAATTCCCGAGCCTGATACTGATAATTTGGTGACTTCATAGGATTGTGTTGATAATGAGTTGTCCTCCTGCCTCCCCCTTTCCATAAGGAGTCCATTGAAAAAACCTGAGGATGTTGGGAAGTTATATCAGAGGAGAAGAGAGGGGTTGTAGTGTCGTGCTCATGTTCGTCAACTTGAGTATGACTCCTCTTATTGGTACGTTCTAAAAATGGGTCTGGTGAAAACAATCTCATCTTGACTTTAGTCTTATTTTTATTGTTATTGTTATTATGATTGCCTGGTCCTGGTTTTGGTGTTTCAAAATCCCATCTATGGGATGTATTGCGTGGTCTGGGTTGCCCATTATTATTCACCCAATAATATACTGTGCCATTCTTATAATCATCTTCATCACGTTTAATTTTTTTAAGCTTCCTTGCTTTCACTAGTTTACTGTAGTCCAATGTATTTTTATCAAAGTCCTTCTTCAATTTATTAAACCTATGATCAATATCCTTTAATCATTCCACTTTCTTATTGACATTGGTCTTCAAAATAGCAGTTAAAAGTTAACTTTATAAAAGTTAAAAAAAGATATAAATATTATAATTTAGTTTATTAGTTTAGGTTATTAATGTGATATGCTGCCTCTAGCAGTGCATCAAGGTTCAGATTCCGTAATGGGTGATTTTACTAGCTTTATAAAAAGCCTAAAAAAGACATAAGGAATATGAACTTACACAGCAAATTGGGAAATGATGAACAATATGGTGAGTTCCTTGCTAGACATGACAAATTGAGGCAGATAGAGCAGGAATGGTTGATGATTCCTTTTTTAAGCAAAGGTAGTTTGGGTTTATTATTGTTTGAAGGTTTTATAAAACAGGCATGAAATAAACGCTTTTTTGGAAATCTTACATCAGAGCCCTGTTATGAAATGACTCCTTAGGGAAATAATTTTTTTAACTGCCTGCACTTGTCAAAAATGTGCATACTTTGGGGGAGAGGAGTAAAGATGACGGCATGAGAAGCTGCACTGCAGGCTCTGATCTTCCTTCTGTACATCTCCTCATTTATTGTATTTCCTTCTATTTCTGTCTCTGAGAAAGTGGCTGAAATGTAAGGCTAAGGGGCATGTTTACTAAACTGCGTTAGTGTGATTCGCGTTAGGATCCGCGGTACAGGCAGAAATCCCAAATAAGGACATGGGCTGTACATCGTTATCGATAACGCGCGTTACCAGGCGCCATAGCCTAACGAGCGTTAGAAAACATCGTGTAGAGCACCACGCAACACGCGCCCATAAGGTGTCTGATAAGGTGCCCAAACAGGCATCGAGAACTGTAGCACAATGGTTAATGCACTGACTAATGGTGCAAGGGAAGTGAGTTCAATCCCCCTGTGGGTCTAATGAGTAAATCTGGCTGAAACATCACCTTTTACTCAAAATCAGTGCTGTATGAAGCATTTTCTTTTTTAATTTTAATTAGTGCTGCCAGCAAACACACCCTCACAGGGCCGTAACCTAAGGTGCCGCATAAGACACCCTATAAGGCACCCCAGAGGGCACATTACAAAGTGCACTGTCCGCCAAGGCACCCTAGAATGTCCCCTATGGGCCACCCCACAGGGCACAGTATAGGGACCCGCATTGGGCACTGTATAGAGCGCCTGATGAGGCACCGTAAGGAGACAGCACTGTGAGGGTTTCTTGCTGGCAGCACCAATTTAAATTAAAAAAAGAAAATGCCTCAGACAGCCCTAACAAATAACCCCACTGTGGGATTAAACCCATGACCCCTGGCTCCACAGACAGTGAAGTAACTAGTGGGCCACATTGCTAGTGCTACTAACAAATCCCTGGCTGTCAGCTGAAGGACGTCAGGTCACCACACAAACTGTCTGCTGTGGTGGCCAGGATTTGGGTTAACCCACTCATACCCATGGTGCACTGCACATGCAGATCTGCAGTCCATAGATGAACACAAGATGGGGTAAGATGGGGTATGCACCCCCACAGCACCTCGGCCTGGTAGGGGGAACTGACCGTATGTCTCACTGGCACAGAGTACCTACAGACAGTAACCCAACAGGGTGCCCTATACAGTGCATGAAATGGTACCTAGCAAGGCATCCAGAGCTACAGCACAATGGTTAATACACCAACTAATGGTGCAGGGGTCAAGAGTTCAATCCCCCTGTGGGTCTAATGAGTAAAGCTGGCAGAGACATCACTGTTTACTTTAAATCAGTGCTGTCAGAAGCAGTTATTTTGTTAACTTTAATTAGTGCTGCCAGCAAACACACCCTCACGGGGCCGTAGCCTAAGGTGCCGCATAAGGCACCCAATAAGGCACTCCAGAGGGCACATTATAAAGTGCACTGCCTGCCAAGGCACCCTAGAATGCCCCCTATGGGCCACCCCACAGGGCGCATCAAAGGGTGCCTCACAGGGCACGTGAAAGGGTGCCTGATGAGGCATTGTAAGGAGACAGCACTGTGAGGGTGATGTAGCTGGCAGCACCACTGCAAATAACAAAAAGAATATGCCTCACACAGCCCCACCAAATAACCCCACTGTGGGCTCCAAACCATGACATCTGGCCTCACAGGCAGTGAAGTAACTAGTGGGCTATATTGCTAGTGTGACTAACAAATCCCTAATAATGATGCGGCCAACCTATGCAGTATAACTGTCAAATGGTCAAAAGTCGCACTCCAGATCAATAACAGGTTCTCTACTTACAAACCCAGAATGCCTGCCAATCAAACAAACCAAGGTCTCAGCAAACAAAGGGCATATGGCAAACACGATCAAGACCAAGGTCAAGATCATTACCAAAAACAAAAAGCCCAATAACATCACCAACCTTGTCAAACACTGAAAGCTACTGGCAAAATCCAAGGAAACACTCAACTTACTATGAATACGTGGAGACAGACTAGCCAGATGCCTGTTCCCCCAGCACTAACAAATCCCTGGCTGGCAGCTGAAGGACGTCAGGTCACCACACAAACTGTCTGCTGTGGTGGCCAGGATTTGGGTTAACCCACTCATACCCATGGTGCACTGCACATGCAGATCTGCAGTCTATAGATGAACACAAGATGGGGTATGCACCCCCACAACACCTCGGCCTGGTAGGGGGAACTGACCGTGTGTCTCACTGGCACAGAGTACCTACAGACAGTAACCCAACAGGGTGCCCTATACGGTGCATGAAAAGGTACCTAGCAAGGCATCCAGAGCTACAGCACACTGGTTAATACACTGACTGATGGTGCAGGGTTCATGAGTTCAATACCCCCATGGGTCTAATGAGTAAAGCTGACAGAGGCATCACCTTTTACTGAATTCAGTGCTGTCAGAGGCATTTGGTTTGTTAATGTTAATTAGTACTGCAAGCAAACACACCCTCACAGGGCCATAACCCAAGGTGCCACATAAGGCATTGCAGAGGGCACATTATAAAGTGCACTGTCTGCCAAGGCACCCCATTATGTCCCCTATGGGGGACCCCATAGGGCGCTTGGTAGGGTGACTCATAGGGCACGTTATAGGGCGCCTGAGGAGGCACCGTAAGGAGACAGCACCGTCACCAACACATATCCGAGCCATGTTGCAAGGCCACTTACCTGGTGCTGCCCGTGGACCCGAACCACCCTGCCTCCCACACCACCGTTGTCACCCAACCCCAGGCCCCCATTCCGCCACCTGTCCAAACCAGACTGTAAGATGCGATGAGGAGGGTGGCAGCACGACACATCCCCACAGCGTCCACCTCCACCGTATGCACATCAGTCACCATCCCCACCACCCCACAGACCCAGGTTGAAGCATGCAAAGAAAAACAGAGACCATGCAACGTCCCTAGTGACGTGTCAATGTTCCACAACAATGCAAAGGTGATCCCCCCAGCTGCAATCAATGAAACACCCAGACACTTCATGGCAGCGATGGTGTGTCAATTCTCCCAGTGACAGTCAACATAGCAGGCCAACAATAAGGTCCAAAAAGGCCTGTGTCCAACTCGCAGAGGTCCATCTCCCAGTGGCAACAACACCCAGAGACAGTTTCACAGAGGTGCTGTGTCCAAACAAATTTGGCAGATGGGGCTCCAGATGAAGTGTGGTAGATGTGCAATGTTTGTTGGCTGTGTCCTGTGTGGAAAGGGGTAGAAATAAGGTAAGGGAAGGGCACACCCACACCCACCATCAGGTCACAAAGGACACAGTGACATCACAATATGTGCATCATGAATGCTTAAACACTACAACATGACACGACCACAACACACAGCATAGTGCACATGGACCACAGCAGGAGATGGCCCTGCAGACCAGGACACAATCCCAACATGGTCATGTAAATACCCATGTCACACAGGCATCCCAGAGGTCCACAGCATGTCCAGCAGTGGTGGTGACACATGCACACAATGTACAGAAGGGCATAAGCAGAAGGGCATAGAGAGATGTGTGAACATCACTGGACAGGTGGCCAGACACATCCCTGAGACAGACAAAGGCAGAGGGAGCAGAAGGTACCATCAGGTAGACACATCCCAAAGACACAGAGACACATACCGTGAGACAAGGTAAGCATGCCGCAAGCTGCAGTTGGCTGGACTGCTGACAATCAGGGTCAAGTGGAGACATGGGCGCACCGAGGTTGTCTAATGCCACAATGGCAGTGAGGTCTTTACGTGCTCCCAAACATTGCAATGCCCTGTGTCCGGAGACACACAGAGCCTGGTAACATGTGCACAGATACAGTATGTAGACCCCCAAGATGTGCACAGGCAATGGTCACATGTGTGTCAAACGGAGCATATGGTGGATGGAGTGTTAGTCCAAAGGCATGTGCAACACCAGAGGAGCAGTGGAGAGGGAAACACATATATGTGTCATGTGGTGCTGCCACCACAGCACACCTACCTGTATGTCCACCCACCCCAGTCACCTGCATGTTGCTGTGACATACACACAGTCCCTACATGCACCACAGCATTGGGCAGTATTGGCAGCCTATCCCTGGGAGGCAAGAACACAGCAGCCTATCCTGGGGAACCCGAAACACTAGAGACATATAGAGACAAGTCATGACAGTGCCGTAAAACACACAGACCAGCTCACACATGGTGACCTATAAGCACATCCCCACACATGCAGAACTTACAGGAGAAGAGCTCCTCGATCAGATGTTGCCTGGCCACCATCCCCTCACGTGTGTCACCACGGCCATGTGCAGGAGGGCACACAGGATCCTCCCCAAGATCCTCATTAATATCGACTGGGACATTGTGCCTGAGAGCAATGTTGTGGAGGATGTAACAGGCCAGAATGATCTTTGTCACAGTCAGGGGTCTGTACTGTAAGGCACCGCTGGTCCTATCCATACACCTGAAGCGACTCTTTAGAACGCCAAAGGTGCGCTCAATGACTGAGCGGCTGGAGGCATGGGCCTCATTGTACCGCATCTCTGCACCTGGCCGAGGGAGATGCACAGGGGTCATCAACCAGGCATGACACCCATATCCTGCATCACCTGCAAACAGAAACGGCATAAAGTCACATGTGAGATGATGGACCCATGGAATCACTGATGTAGCAATGTCCAACTGGACAGCAGAGAAGCATAGACACACATATGACATCACATCATTGCACACGATGGCAGTGCACCAGAGTCTGATGCTGGGAGTCCCAGAGCCCAAGGGAAGGCCAATGGGGGCAATGCACACCTATGGTACCATGCCCAAAGACACGTCGCAAACCTGTGCCCAGACAGCAGCAGTGGCTGCTGTGAGGGCAGCTGTCTGCCAGTGGCACAACATACTCGGAGGGGCAGAGATGTGCAGTTGTGCAAGTATGTGACCATCATGATACAGTGCACACATAGCATAGGCCAATGGAACACATCCCTGGGGAGGCCAGGTGGGAGTGGCAGTGGAGACAGGATAAAGTGGACAGACATGCAGCATACATGTGTGATAGCAGGTGCGCCTACAGCTCAAGACACATGTCACCCCCTACATGGCGAAAGAGAGGAGGCCCCATACACACTGTACACCATGTGGATGGTTCTGTGCCCCCAATCCTCATCCTCCACCCCCGGATGGCACATGCACAAACCTGTGGCACATGGGGTGGGAGAGGGACACACCCCACAGGCAGACATATGTACAACTGCCCGTGCAGTATGGCCTAGGCCAGGTGCAGGAGCCATGGCCAAGCAAGAGGTGTCGCACGCATCCATGGAGGGGACACACCATACGCGGCCAGAGTGCCCCTGGACACGGGAGCTTGGTAAGTGAACAGCAGAGGCAGGGAACAGCCCACACCTCATGTGTGCCAGAACACCCAGATGAGCACTAACACACACATGGTAGGCAGAGAGACGTGTGGCAGCGCACAGAGGTATGTGACCACATTCCAGGTGACAGGGTGTGATGTAGTGTGAGGCCCACAATAGGCTACACCAGGAAATACCACCACAATGTCAGGAATGCAGAGGACACAGGTGACAATGGTGCCCCGCCAACCATATATGGTAGGCGCACGTTAGATATGGTGAATACCCACCCAGCAGGATGTAGTCCTCATATTGTCCGGCCTCAAACTGGCCGAACAGTGCCGAGTGCTGCAGGATATAGGAGTCATGGGCTGACCCTGGGAACCATGGAACCACATTCAGAATACTGTCGCCACCTCATAGCCGGGCGTATAGCCGGGCAGCAGGAGAGTGTCGCCTTGTTGCCCTTGGAATAAGGTTCACCAATATGGCCGCCAGCTGGGTCTGCTGGGTACTGTAGTTTACTTATTCTATCAGGCAAAGTAGTGTGACCACAAGTGGTTAGGCGAAAACAGAGAATATTTTATTTTCTTGGGATTTTTCCCCTCGCATCAAATTTAACAGTGCTGAACTCAAAAATGGATTCTTCTCCAAAAACAAAGAATAAAGCTCACAAGTTGTATTCACAGGTAGGTCAGTTTAAGCAGTTAACTTTGACACCGGAATTAGCTTCCAAAGCTCAGGCTGTAAACTTTCTTTAAAGCAAGTTACTTTCACAGGAAGACTGTTTTACTCACAGCTTCCTCACATACAGACAGCTTCAAAATGTCCATTAAGTTTCATTTCACTTCCAGGCATATAGGAGAAACAGCTTGGCTTAAAACCTCCAGTTATTTTCCTTTGCTGTATCTCTCATTCAAACAAGCTTCACTACTTTAAACATTCATTCATTCACGTGTGCTTTAGGCTTCAGCACACCTCAAGCTTGTTTGCCCTACAAAATGAGCATTGTATTTCTTCAGGCTCATTATCATAAGATTCTACTTCCATCTCCTCTACAGATTCATTGCAGCAGTTCTCAGAGGGTACCTGGTCGTAGAGCTTACTACTCTGCTTCTGCAACAGTTCATTTAATTTTTCTAGCAATAGTTTTCTTCTGCTCTATTTCTTCAGAGAGACTTAGATTAGGGAATGCAGACAAGCTATTTTCTCTACTTTTACAGCTTAGCTGGCTAGCTGAGTTACTTCCTCCAGTAGGAACTAACTCCTTCAACTTTCTCTTATGCAGGGACTCTGGAACATACACTTGACTGAACTCTGGGCCTCTTAGTTGTTCCACTCCTTCCTGCTCAAAGCCAGGCTGCCTTCTCTCTTCAGACGCTTGTCTCCCTCGTGGCAATTTCCCTGTTAGCTGTGTCTGCCTTGGACCTGTTGCTCCTAGATCCTACAGCTCGTCTCTGCTCTTAGTTCCAGCTCTGCTCGAGCCTCCCAAGGCTCCTCTGCTGCTTTCTGGAGCTCCTCTCGAGACTCCTTTCCTTGCACTCGTGCCTGTCCTCGTGCCTGTTCTCGTGCCGGTTCCTGTTCCTCTTCTAACTGACTGCTCAAACCCAGCAGTTTTAAACTGATCTTTCTTAGGGACCACACCCTTCTCCCAGCACACGTGGGAGCTATTAGGATTCCACCTAGCTCTGACGTGCTGACAGGGGCGGGGCTTGATGCTGGCTGCACTCTGACTCAGAGGTTCTTGGTTACTAGGGAAACCCTGAATGCTAGCATTTTTAAAGGAACAGGGTTCACTTTTCTGCCATTCCATTTCCTCTGAACTGCCTTTGTCATCACAATACGCATACTTGCATCACAAACAACCTGCACATTCAGGGAATGGAAGTGTTTGCGGTTGCAGTACACAACCTCCCTGTCGCGTGGCGGGACCAGGGCAACATGTGCGGATGGTGGAGGAGGGAGGAGTAGCCTAGTGGTTGGGGCAAGGTACTTCAGGCCGGAAGGTCGGGGGTTCAAATCCCACTAGAGGACAGCAACCTTGGGCCGGAAGGACTGGGGTTTCTAGTCCCACAGGTGCTCCTTGTGGTCTTGGGCAAGCCACTTAACCCTCCATTGCCCATGTTCCCTGTAAGTATTAGTGTGTGTCGCATATCCCTGCATGTTAAATGTATCCCCCAATTGTGTTGTGACCGCTTTGATTGAAGGATAAGGCGGTATACAAAACTGTCTAAATAAATAAATGTGTGCAATCTATAGCTCCCATCACGTGTGGTATCCCTGCAATCCACTGGAATGCCTGTCCCAGGGCCACCCAATGTTGCCTACCATTGGGAATGGCAATGTAATTCCCAACCCGGCTGACCATGGCCCGCAGTACCTGGTGGAGACAGCAAGAGAATGTTGGCCTACTCATCCCACCCACTGCGGCCACTGAGGATTGGAAAGAGCCAGAGGCAAAGAAATGTAGGGCAGCCAGGAGCTTGGCCAATCCTGGTATAGCACGTGACCAGGCAGTCTGGGGCTCGAGGTCAGGTCTGAGATTCTTGTAGAGCTCCCTAATAGCCCCTGTGTCCAGCTGGTAGAGGAAGATTACCTGGTCCTTTCTCATGTCCTGGGCCTGTAGAGGCGTTTTAGGCGGGGCCGTGCCTCAGCATGCCTACGGCGCCGTTGTTCTCCCACACCCGCCTGTGGACCCCCTACAGCTGCAGGCCTGAGTTGCAGCGGGATAGCACCCATGCCCAGTGCCACTGCCCCAGGTACATCATCTCCCTCCTCCGGAAAGCGCAGCCCAGTTAGCTCGAGCAATGCAACCACCGCACTACCTGCATGCACAATCTGAGCCATGATAGACACAGGATGGAGGACAGGTGGATGGGATATAGGGTGCGGGGCAGGGACGGAAATCACAGTAACGATACACACCTGGTGAGCCAGGAAGGTCCATCTGAAACCAGATGACCCAACACCCTGTACGTATCGACGCAGCGCGCACAGGAGCGCGCGTTCCCACAATACATCCGATGAAAGGCAGCAATGTGTGTCCCTGTGACGCAGCAGGGTTTGAAGATACTGCTTCACAGGAATACACGTAGCACGCAATGTACGTCTGACGTAATGTGCGCGACACAAATTGCATGATTCCCCAACGCGCGTGGTAATGCGCCGACAAACAAAATAACATTGCGATCCTGTAGAACATTTGAGTAAGCAGCAGAAACCACGATGGCGGTAGGTGGGCACGTGTATGGTGCGGTGCACACCACTAGTGCTAATACGGAGGAATACTAGAACGCTGCCATCCGTCCACAGTAACGCACGTAGGGTACGTCACCATGGCACATACCTGCGTGCGCAAGAGGAACGCGCATCGCATGGCACGTACAGAACATGCGTAGAGCCACACCCAAGGTATACCTATAAGTATAGTGAGCTCAAAATGGCAAACACCTCAGCACACATAACCAAACAGGTATGGAGGGCAGGAACAGAGGAACACAGGAGGCTGGAGCGGAGCAACCACCACACACACCAGTGCCACACCCTGATGGCGACAGAGATGACGATAGGCCAGGCCCATCTGGGGCACAGCAACACCCCAGTGAACAGGCCATTGGTGCACCAGGGCAGAGGCGGCGCAGGACCCCAGTGCCAGAGGAGGTCCCGAGGAGGGTGGTGCGTTTCAGCCAGGAGGAGAACGATCTCCTCCTGGTCAGCGTCCTCGAACACTATGACCTGCTCTTTGGACGCCTCAGCTCAACCACGACAATTGCCACACGCACCAGGGCATGGGCTGAGGTGCAGACAGCAGTGGCAACTGCAGACGGACCCCATCAGGACGTAGAGAGTTTAAGGAAGTGCTATTGCGATATAAAGGGCAACATCCGTAATGAGCTCGCCAGGGAGAGGCGTGGGGCACGGGGCACTGGAGGGGGCCCAGCATAGGTGGCCACCTTAACTGATCTTGAGTGGCGCCTGGCGGACCGACTGGGGCCGATGTATATCCATGGCCTGCCCCCTGCATTGGACACAGTGCACCCATGTGCTGGTATGTGTGAGTGAGCTGCACCAGTGGGAGACACCACACGCACATGTGTAGGGGCGGACCAAGGGTGGGGTGGGGGTGCCATGACGTGGCTGATCAGGAACCGGGGGCGACACAGGCATAGAGGCAGCTGCTGGTTCATGACCCATGGGGGGGACGTGTCTACGGTGGGCAGGGGGTGGCACAGCGCAGTGGATGGGTGCAGGGGCAAGGGGGACAGGCCCACAGTAGTAACAGAGGCTGTCAATGTGTTGCAGGGGATACGGTGCAGGGCTGGCGGGGGCAGCAGGGCCACACAGGTAGTGACATGGGCAACGGGGAGGCACACTGCACCTGTGCCTACCATGGTCAGTGGTTGCAGGGATGAAGGCAGTGATGGGGTTGCATGGGGTGTGTGGCAGCATGCAAGGGGGGAGGGGGCCCTGGTAGTGCAGGGCACAGGGCCCACTGGCATGGATAGAGCATTAACATTGAGGGGGGCACAGGGGCCCTGGCCCAGACCCATGCGGCTCACCCACACACATGTGCCTGTAGGGGGGTGCGGCGGGGGTAGACAGGCAGTCATGCCTCATCTGACCTATGTAACATTGTGCCCTACAGGTGACATTTGCTCCATTGATGCACCAGAGGAGGCGCCAGAGGACACCGACCCTGGGCCGTGCATCCAGATGGACCCGGTGCCAGAGGTGGCCCAGGTGGGAGCGGGGGGTCCAGCCCCACCCCCGGGGGAGGACAGCAGGCAGGGCACACAGCCTGCACGGGACAGCGCACCACCCACCAATGCAGCCACAGGGGAGGTGGCTATGGATGAAGAACAGCGGACCAGGCAAGATGCGCTGGCTGCAGGTCAGAGGTGATTGGAGAGATGCAGGCGCACTCAGCGGCAGCACAGAGGGATGCAGAGGGTGAGTGTCCAACTGTGTTAGGGTGGCGATGCCTCTGTACAGGTGGTGGATGGTTCCCTGTCTCACAGTGCACAACCTGCTTTCCCCACAGGTATACGGCATGTACTGCGAGCAGTGGTTAGAGAACTGCACCGCCAATGCCGTGCGGCATGCCGCCTGCAGCGCACCATGTCGGGGGTCCTGGCAGGGGTGCAGGACCTGGCCTCATCGGCCCAGAGCATGGCTGCCAGCAACACGGGGTGGGAGGGGCCGCGCAAGGCGTGGCAGGGGGAGGGGGAAATAAATTGCTGCACAAGCGGCAGTAGCTGATGCCATGTGTCCTGTGTTGCTTTTGTGGGGCCACTATACTCATAGCCCCCCCCCATGTCCACCCCATGTCACGACCCTGTGCCACTGATGCAACCGGCCTGTGTCCCCCCCTTCCCCAGCTGTGTCCACCATGGGTAGACACCAGACCGTGTACCTTGTCATGCTGGCACCCCTCACCCCTGGGTAAGGGGGTGTGGGTCACCATAGGGCCGCTCCGCAGTCTGTGTATCACCAGCCTCTCTCACCTATCGGTAGTCATTGCTTGGCGGTAGGACATGTAGTCAGGCTGCCAAGGGGTGAGGCACATGACAGATATGTATGTTACACAATGGTGTGGTATCACCACCTACGGGATAGGTGTCCAGGTTTCAGGGACACAGAGCATTCCCCGGAAACACACAAAACCCAGCAATGTGTGTTTCTGGGGCCACCATAGTGCGGGATACACCAGTCCATAGCAGCGGGGATAGCTTGTTCCCCTTTAGCCCTGCTGCCTGTGGCTGGTGACCACAGGTACCGTCATTGCGCATGATTGCATAGCCCCACACCAGCAACAGGTACCTGTAACCTACGAATACGATGCAGGGTAGGTTAAAGCTCTGTTAGAGAGGCCACGTTCATACCCCAGTGCCCTCGCCCCTGCAGCAGGAGCTTAGCAGCCTCATCTCCATCTCTAGCTGTGAATCCGTAGCCACGATGACTGTCCCCCCAGCGTCAGGGGGTGATCAGGGCCACCCAGCCTGGGCACTGTGGGTACCCCTCCCTGGTGCACCCCTCACAGGACAGGCATGTTTCATATGCGTTCCGAAGGCTCTGGAGCATCGCACAGAGCACAGTCCATGATAGTGCCCCCCACTATTAGGCGTTCCGCAGCATCCCCAAGCTGCATAGGCCCCAGTTCTTTGTCCTTCGCACTGTCCCCAGCTACCAGCGTCCCAGGTGAACGTGGTATCCCTCCTGTGTGTGGCTGCCAACCCTCCTGTGGACATGCTACGTCTCACTTAGTGGTCCCTGCTCCTGGGGGGCTCTGTGGCCTTGCTCTGCTCTGCAGTGGTCCGACCCCTCCAGCCTGTGGCTGTGCTATGGCCTGTGGCAGTCTGGCGCCCTGCTCCCCCTTCCCCTCTGCTGCTGCCACTGCCCTCGGCCTGGTTCCTGCCCTGGCTCTCCTTATCATATTCTGGCCCCGGCTGCTGCTTCCAGGGCTCTGGCTTTGGCCGCCCCCCCCCCCCCAGGTGGTGACAATCGGCCTTCCCTCCCGCACCTGCATACATGCAGCATGCCCTACCTATGGGGCTCCGTGCTCTGTGCACCTCCCCCGTCCGTCCAACACGGGGACCCTGCGGTGTTGGCCCGGTAGAGGCCATTGCCTTCCTGGGGGTGTATGTGTCATCCCCACCCTGCTGCATGTACGAGGGGACCCTGTACAAGGGTGACCCCCCTTTCACCTGGCCCTCCCCCCATACCACTGATAGGCCCCCTTGCCACAACGTCTGCTGACCTGTGCATGCTGTCTGGCCTGTCCCCATGCCCAACCCTGGTAGCACACTGGTAGGGCACTGCTGGTACTATGTACACCCTTGTGCCTGGGTTATTGTGCTGTGTGCCATGGGGGTGCTCCGACCCTGTAGGCCAATCCCCTGGGACGCTCTGACACTCCTGATGTACAAGGGCCAGGATAGGTGCACTGTGTGTTCCGCATGGGTATCCACATGGCACGCTGCCACCACACTGAGCCGAAACAAACTGTTAACTGCACATGTCACAGCCTTTGGTTCACCAGGTGGCCCGATCCCCTCCCCCATCGCATCCCCACTACCAACCGCCCACTATGGGCCCCCGGCGACCCCTTGGTGCACCCCCTTCCACAGGTTGCCACCCCTTCCTGCCCCCCACACCACCCTGTACACCCATGGTCACCCCATCCTCCCACACCTCTATGCCCCATGTTTAGCCCCCCTGGTACCATGGTAAGCCCCGTAGGGTATATCCACCAACCCACCTGTCAACAGTCACACCATCCACACTCCACTCCACCGCATCCACGCCCCGGCACCCTGTGGCACTCCCAATAACTCCCTCCACCCACTCTCCCCCCTCCCCTCCTCCTGACGGGCCAAACCCCCCTATCCCCACCCCTCCCGTCCCAAGATGGGCACCACTCCAAACCCCCATTTCCTCCCCTCCTTGCGTATCCCCCTACCTTGCCATCCATAGCTGGCCACCCCCGCCCTCCAGTTTGCATACCCCCCCAGGTCTCCTCATGTTGCACCATCTTGGCTCGACCACGTGCACCCACATTACTGATTACCCACAGAAACACCAACCTTTCCAATAGTTTCCCTCATCCTCAGTACGTCCGCACTCATCCATTTTCTTAACATGGCTGGTCTAGCCGCTGACACACAATAGTTACGGGACAGAGAAACTCCCCAGGTCCCATCCCCCTCCCCCTTCAGAAATTCCACATGGGCTGGGGCCACTTCCATCCGTATCCCTGTAGTCCCTCTATAAAACCGTCTAGCTGCCTCCACAATGGTTGCACCTTATGGCATCCCCACACTATCTGCAAAAAGTCACTCCTCTCCCCATATCCCCTCCAACAGGTACCCGCTTGCTCCAGATAGATACGGTGCAGCCTAGCTCTGCATAGGGCCATAACCCCACTATCGCATCCACCACCTGCCCCACCCTCACCCACCCCTTCTCAGCCCAACATTGTAAACCCCCCTCCACCACCCTGTGGCGAAGGCAACCATGTTCTGTACGTATGTGTCCCGGGGCAGGCACCTCCCTTGTAGTTATTAACCCTTCCAGTTCCCCCATATCTGCAAGGTTAACCTCCGGTACGGGTACATGGTCCCCTACCCGACCCTTCCCCTCCACACCCCATACCACTGCCTCCACACACACTCCCTCTGTCGACTCCATTGCGGGGTTTCCCCCCTCTCTCTCCACACAAACAATGCCTTATGCTGTGCGGCGTCATAGTGGTTGTCCAAATTGGGAGCTCCAAGCCCCCCTCCCTCCTGCAGTCAAAGCATGGCAAGCCTATCTACCCTTGCCCTCTTGCCGATCTGAATACCCCTCATTATCGGATTGTGCAGCCCCCTAAGGCACCTCATCGTCACGTTAGATGGTAGGGCCATAGGGACAAACAAACCCCGTGGTATCACATTCATCCTTATTGTAGCTATTCTCCCCATCCATGTCAGGGGGAGCCCCCTCCATCTTTCTATGTCCCTCCCTATCGCCACCATCATGGGTTTATAATTCCACTCCTGTACACAGCCTGGAGCTGCTCCGAACTCTATCCCCACATACCGGGATCCTCCACGCACCCATTGAAATGGACATGTGCCCCCCCCCCTCACCTCTCCTCCAACCCCCTATCCATATTAGACCTCAATATTTCCGACTTATCTACATTCAACTGATAGCCCGACCCTTCACCATACTGCCCTACTGCCTTTAGCAGATTTGGCAGGCTAACCAAAGGGTGCCCCAAAGTATGGATAACATCATCCGCAAAAAGTACTACCTTACTGAGCTGATCCTGCACCTCAGTTCCACCAATATCTACCTGCCCTCGGACATAGGCTGCCAATGGTCCAATAACCAAGGGATACAATAGGGGCGACAGAGGGCACCCCTGCCCTGTTCCTCTGCCCAGCCCAATGCTCTCAGGCTATCCCCCCTAACCCGTATTTGCGCCTGTGGACAGGCATACAGCTCTCTCACCCTCCGTAGGAATGACTCTCCCACCCCTACCTTGTCTAACACTTGCAACATAAATCCCCACTCTGACCTGTCATAATACCTGTCATTGTCAACCGACAGATATACTGCCTCCCTCCCTGTTGTTTGCAAAGACCAGATAACATCTAGCAGCTTCCGAATGCTATCGCCCCCATGCCTCCCTGTAATGAGCCTGTCTGATCCATATGCACAGGTTCCTGCAGTACTTTCTGCAACCTACCCGCCACAATCCTAGCCAACACCTTAGCATCCACATGAATAAACCAGATGGGCCGGTACGCTCCACAGACAGTATGATTGATACCCTCCTTAGGGAGAATTGTTACACCCGCCTCCTCCATAGACCGGGGTGAGTCTGCACCCTGCAACACCCCATTGCGGTCCTCCATTGCAACCCCCCTCTCTCACCCTGCATGACCTTATACAGGTTTGCCATGTAGCCATCCAGGCCCGGAGCCTTCCCGTCTGTAAAGGTCTTCACCGCTCCCTTTACCTCCTTATAGGTTACCAGCTTCCCCAATTCTTTCGCCGCACCCTCCGTGAGCTTACTCAGACTACACCTCGCCACAAACCCCTCCCCCATCATCCCTTCCCCTCGCAACTCACCACTGTGGAGTGTTGTATGATATGCTACAAAGGCCTTCCTAATGTCCTCTTCCATATACACCATTGTCCCCTCTGTGTTGCGCACCCCTCCTATCATGGATAGCTGCAGTCGCGCTTTCATCCTGCAGGCCATTCTCCCCCCTGCTAGGTTCCCCCCTTCATTCCACCCCTGCTTCAATTTAGTCTGGGAAAATGCTGTCTCCGCTGCCCTTACCTGATGAAATTGCACTCTCACCTTTTGGAGTGCACACAGACACACCTGTCACTCGCACAACACTAACACATAGCAATGAGAGACATCTGGCCACTGTAGGAACGTTCAAAATATTTACAACTTTATTTACAGTGCCCACTATGGACATGGATGCCCATGGCGACATTTGAGGGGCCCAGTCATCCCTGTCGTTGGTGGTTGTGGCAGGCCATGGCACGGGCAGTCACAGGGCGGGTGTGCCATGTGTATCCCCATACTACACACCCCGGGGACCCCCGTCACATGGTGGCTGGCCAGGTGCACCACCGGCGATGCACTCCTCCAGCACATGCAGCCGGTCAGCCACCACGGTCAGTATCGCCAGTACCTGCCCCATGATGATGGCGTGCTGCCTCTGGGCGTGCGCCTGGGCATGCACAGCCACAGCCAGGCGCAGCCCACACATGCAGCCGCACAGACACACATCTCCCCTTGTCTGTGTGGCTGCATGCATAGTGCGCCTGTCAGCGGCTATGTGTGGCAGGCACACGTCCAGGAGGGGTGCATCAGCGGCATCAAAGGGCAGGTAGCTGGTGCCCCCATTGCCCTGTGGCGGCCTGTGCCGATGGGGGCTTGCCACAGCCGCCACCCCCATCCCTGCCCCCACCCCATCCACTTCCCCCCCGGCCCCCACCTGCTCCACTCCCACCCTGCCCACCTGGTCCCCCTCTGGCCCCTGGCTCCCAACCGCAGAACCCCCTCCTCCCCCTCTGCCCCCACCTGCCCCTCCTCCCCCGCCCCTCTGCCTCCTCCCCCGCCTCCCCCACTCCCACCTCCCCCTCCTCCCCCACTCCCACCACCCCCTCCACCTCCATCTCCCCAGCTCCCACCTCCCCCTCCTCCTCCCCATCCCCCTCCTCCCCCTCGGTGTGGGCTGCGGCACCCTCCACATTGGCCCCCCCGCTGTTGTCATCCAACATGGACTTCGGGGCATTGTCCTCCTCCTGGCCAATGTCACCATGTGCATCCTCCATCCCCGCTGTGGCATCCGGCTCCTCCGGCCCCGCTGGCTCCACGGCAGCACGTGCATCCGCTGTGGGAGAGGGGAACACGTATCATCTCCATGGTCACACATCAGCCACGGCACTCACATGCGTCCTGTGGATCTGCCAGCCATTGCCCCACAGGGCCATGTCACATCACTCACCGTCCCATTGGGCCATTCGCTCCCGCTGGATACGCGCTACGAAGCGCGGGTACCTCGCCCTTATCTCTCGTGCCTTCTTCTGGAGTTCCTCCACCTGTCGAGTTGACAACACACATTGACATTAGCGGACACAAACCCTTTAGGGGCCCCCGACGCAACACATATATATCTCTGTGTGCAACAGGTGCCCGCCCCTATTGTGTGGTACATTCATGCCCCATGATTTTGCCAGGGCCTCCCCCATGTGTGTACCGCACCAGGGCATGTCTGGCTTGGATCCTATGTGTCCTGTGTGTGGGCCCCTGCGACCCAGACACAGCACACCTCTGTGGGCCACCTCCACACATCTGCCAGTGCCCATCAGCCAATGCCGGGATGGGAGGTGGGCCTCTGAAGTGCTCCCTACTGCATCCTGGGGATGTAGTGGAGCCTTGTACTCCTACACAAGGGCAGTCACCATAGCACCAGGATAGGGGATAGAGCCCTGAAGCGAGGCCTGCTGCATCCTGGGGATATAGTTGAGCCTTGTGATCACAAACAGGGGCAGTCACCATAGCACCAGGATGGGGAATAGAACACTGAAGCAAGGACTGCTGCATCCTGGGGATATAGTTGAGCCTTGTGATCACAAACAGGGGCAGTCACCATAGCACCAGGATGGGGGATAGAACCCTGAAGCAAGGCCTGCTGCATCCTGGGGATATAGCTGAGCCTTGTGATCACAAACAGGGGCAGTCACCATAGCACCAGGCTGGGGGATAGAGCCATGAAGTGAGGCCTGCTGCATCCTGGAGATATAGTTGAGCCTTGTACTCCTACACATGGGCAGTCACCATAGCACCAGGATGGGGGATAGAGCCCTGATGTGAGGCCTGCTGCATCCTGGGGATATAGTTGAGCCTTGTGATCACAAACAGGGGCAGTCACCATAGCACCAGGCTGGGGGATAGAGCCCTGAAGCGAGGCCTGCTGCATCCTGGGGATATAGTTGAGCCTTGTGATCACAAACAGGGGCAGTCACCATAGCACCAGGATGGGGGATAGAACCCTGAAGTGAGGCCTGCTGCATCCTGGGGATATAGTTGAGCCTTGTGATCACAAACAGGGGCAGTCACCATAGTACCAGGATGGGGGATAGAGCCCTGAAGCGAGGCCTGCTGCATCCTTGGGATATAGTTGGGCCTTGTGATCACAAACAGGGGCAGTCACCATAGCACCAGGAGGGGGGATAGAACCCTGAAGCGAGGCCTGCTGCATCCTGGGGATATAGTTGAGCCTTGTGATCACAAACAGGGGCAGTCACCATAGCACCAGGATGGGGGATAGAGCCCTGAAGTGAGGCCTGCTGCATCCTGGGGATATAGGTGAGCCTTGTGATTACAAACAGGGGCAGTCACCATAGCACCAGGCTGGGGGATAGAGCCCTGAAGTGAGGCCTGCTGCATCCTGGGGATATAGTTGAGCCTTGTACTCCTACACAGGGGCAGTCACCATAGCACCAGGATGGGGGATAGAGCCCTGATGTGTGGCCTGCTGCATCCTGGGGATATAGTTGAGCCTTGTGATCACAAACAGGGGCAGGGACATACCCCTGTGTGTCTCTTGGCCTCTGTGATGGACCTGTGGTGTTGTGTGGATAGGGCACATCACTGAGGCTGCAACAGCACCATATACCATTACATTGTACTGGGTACTCCATCTCTGTGGTGGTCACAGCTACTCCCTGTGGGCAGAGTGGTTCTATTTTTCTGTGGGAGGGGGGAGGAGGGTTGATGTTATTCCCAGCTTGACACACCAACACATGACATTCCCTGGCAGTGTGTGGCTGATAGGTGGTTTGGTTACCAGGTGTTCTCCTTCACATCCTAGGTTGGGGTGCCTGTCCCCATGCACATACCTCACGTGGGTAGTCAGAACCTCTATTATACCTCCTGGTGAGGCGCTCCCAGGCCCTCCTCACTCTGGCCAGATTCTGCCTCTGGGATGAGCCAGAGAAGAGGCGATCCTGGCGGAGGCAGAATAACTCAGTAAGCAGGTAGAGATCTGCCATGGTGAAGGCAGGCTTCCTGAACATGGCAGCCATCTCCTCCAGAATTGTTTGTGCTGCGTAGGTGCGTGCGTACCCAAGTGCGTAGGTGCGTGCGTACCCACGTGCGTAGGTGCGTGCGTACCCACGTGCATGGGTACGTGTGTAGCCGCGCGCGTGGGCATTTGTGATTATAACAGCTTGAGGGTGTTTTACAGTTTTGATTGATGCTACCAACTAAACGTGTGATAGGCTATGGCCTCTACGAGCCTCTATGTTAGACCTTGATTTTAAACCCCCTACCCTTTAGTATTGCTGCTAAGACTCAGAATTTCCTGTTAGAGATGTCTGCTTATTGCAGAGTCTGCATGATTCCGTACAAAACAGTCTGCATCAGACATTTCTCATTAGGATACATTCACATTCCTTTGCCCAGAGATGTCCTCGATGTGGAGATGTATCTATCACTTTTCATGTGCCTTTTGATCATCTGGCTTGAGAGGGGGAAATAGAGAGAGAGGCCCAGAGGGAGACTCTGATTGGGTAAGGGGGTGGGGCATTTGCACCAATGGAGAGCTTGTGTGTATTTGACTGTTAGCAGATGTATATAAGGTATTTGCTCCTGTTCAAGCTTGCTCAGTCACTTTTGAACTCGTTTCTGTCTGGGCCTTGTGCACATTCCATTGGCTTGGATTCTGTAAGTGACTCCTGGTATTAATTGGTTGCATACACTCCGCTGCTACAATGGGAATAGCCTCAGACAGCCCTACCACATATCACCACAGTAGGTACAAACCCCTAACCTCTGTCTGCACAGCCAGTGCATTTGCCAGTGGCCTACATCTCTATAGCTCCTGCTACATGCCTGGCTGGCTACAGTTGGGCTGCAGGTCACCACTCCAACCGTCTGCTGTGGTTGCCAGGGTTGGATTGGACCAGCCACACCCATGATGTACTGCACATGCAGATCAGCAGTCTACAGAGGGTCCCGTATTGCGGGATGCACCCCCCCAGCACCTCAGCCTGGTTGTGTGTCTTGACCATGTGCAACCCCACAGCACCTCAGCCTGGTGGGGGTTCTGACCATGTGTGTTACTGCCACAGAGTGGCTACCGTCCATCACAGTGGACGGGTCCTGTGTTCACCCTGAGGGTGAGGTGGGGTGCCCAGCACCATTTCCGCTGCACCTGGCATTTCTGCGACGGGCTATGCTACAGGTCCCCATTGGTGCCTCTGTGTGATAGGTGGCCCCTGCAGATACCCTTAGCATTTGCCTGTGTCCATCTGTACATCACGTCTTGCCTGTGTGGACTATGATGCACCCTGAATAGTTCATACACTGTGTGGGTGCCATGGTCACATGATTTCAGGTCCAAGGGGGGCAGGGGGGGGTTGGGCCCATAGGCAGTTTACGTACCAACACCCAACCCACCTTCTGTGGCTCAGGGTGGGAAACATGGTTTCCAACTAACAGGTCGACATTTTACTCCCCTACACTGGTGACAGTAGAGGGTACCATTCACCCCAGTCCTGCCGGGGAATGGACACCCCACCAGGGCAGTCTATGCAGATCTGTACGCCTCGCTACATTGGGCAGTGACAGACAGACAGTAGACCTGGTACTGCCCAGCTGCCCCACACCACTATATGACATCCTCCAGCAGCAAGCAAAGTAAGTCACCAGCTGCTGCACCCTGCAAGGTGTTCCAGCCACCCACATACAAACTGCAGACAGCCTGTCTGCTAGTCCATAGTGCATGTTCTGGAGATGATGTGTGCACCCCCACCAAGCAGATGGGTCAGTGATACGGCTCCAGAGGACAAAGCCAATATATCTCACTTCAGAAGGACACTATGTAGCACTATGGGGGAACCCAGCTATGCCCTTGGTCACTGCATAGTCAGGGTGTGCATGACCACACAGCAGAACATGCTGTGGCCACCCTGTCCGTGTAGGTGGTGGGCAAGCCCTACAACGTCCCAACCATTGCCCTGGGCCCTGTGCAGGTGCATCCTGCCCAGGCCGCCCTCTCCGGCTATACCCACAGTACCTTGCTCCTCATTATGCACATTGCCAGGCCAATACTAGCCACAGTGCTAGCGGTGTGTGCTGCAGAGGGTGTTGGCAAACACAACACACTGGATATACTGACGCACACCCCCACACCTACGCCAGTATAGTGCACCAATATAGGCTTTTGGCAGCCCAGGACACCGCACCAGTCCTGGGCACAGTGCAGGCATGGCTATGGTATGCTGTACTGTTGGGGTCTCTTCCCAAGGTGGTGGACACTGTCAGGTTCCAGATGTGACACACACTCCACAGACATCTCAGAGGTTGGTATGGTACAGCACACTGGGCCGCTTGTGCTAACTTTAGGGATTGCTATGTGCCAGTTATCATGGCAAACGTTTGCTATCTGTGTACCGTATTCCCTGGTTTTGGGTGTCATTGCTAAGGTATGCATGTGCTAGTATTGGGGGATGCACACAGGGCCCAACATCCTGCCTCTCCAGGATGCAGTGGCTAATGGGGCCTGTGGGTGTGGGTGTTTCCGCCCCTGTGGATCAATGCTCTTGGACAGGGGTTCCCAACTCCAGTCCTAGTGGGCCGCACCATGTTTGGGTTTTCATGCTGTTCCTGATGAATATGCATGAGATACATCTGCATACCATGGGGGCGGCGCATCGACATACAGCACAGGCATCTTTATTGCAGACAGCATGGAACCTGTTGTTGTTTGGACCTCTATGACTGCCTTTGGGAGACTCTGCTCTCGGTAATGTGCCTGTTTGTGGTGTCTGTGCTCTGTGCGATAAAATGTAGGTGTTGGAAGCATGTTTATTCTATCAGCAATACAAGGTTCCATCTTACCAGTAAAAGGTATGGGGACAGAGTTGGCAGGGACCACAGCTCGGGATTGAACCTGTGACCCTCAGCTCCTGAGCACACTGGCTGTGCTTACTGCACCACAGGGACAGATCATTCCCTGGAGGTACCGTGACTGTTTGTCCTACTGAGCCTGTCTGTTGCAGTGCACGGCACCCACCTGGACCAGGCTAGGCCATGGTCTGCTATGGTCAGATGTCACTGCCCCCTTCGCCACAGGTACTCCTCCGCCACCATGCTGCCATGCCCCTCTGCTGGTGGTGCTGGTGGTGGGCAGTCTCGGGCCATCCAGTGTGCATGTGGGCAGTTTCCTATGGTATGGGTGGTGGGGTGGGGGTGCCTAGATGGACGCCCACACTTCCCCCCAGCACCGCCTGCCACTGTTCTGTGCCCTTAGGTGCGGCTGCTGGGTACTGTCCCCTGTGACACTGCGGGGGACACACTCATGCCCATTTTGTGCCCTCAACAGTTTTCAGTCTGGCTCTACTGTTTATGCATTCCTATGAGCCAACTGAGCATCACCCTAGTCCCCACTGTGGCCCAGCTGCACCACAGCATGTGCCACCTGCAGCCCTCTGTATCCCCTTTTCCAGCATCTACCCAGTTGCCCATTCAGACATGCCCACCCTGCTGTTGCAGGACATGTGCACGCCATGGGGAACCTGTTCAGTAACAAGGGGATTCCCTGATCTGCGCTATTTCACTGTGGCATCATTCACCTTCTATGGTGACAGGGCATACACCCTTCCACAGTTAATATCTTTTTCTGAGGCTTTCTCAGTGGTATTTTTGGCTGTTTCCCATTGATATCACTATTGGCTAGCTTGGTTATGTTTTTTTCCTCGTTTCTTATGGTCATTTTCACTGCTTATTTGCCCTTTTGTTCCGTGCACATGTATCACACTTATCACGTTTTGTGGGTTTCCCTGCCTATGCTGTACATTGCTGACGCTGAAATTGTTTCCCTCCCCTGCAAATATGCATCTACCGGCAGGTTTTCAATTGCGGTAGGATTCAGCCCTTGAGTTCACCGCGTTGGGGTGCCTGGAGCCTCTCCCCACCCACACTCCGCCCATTGACCCCTTCTCTCCACCCTCTCTCCACCCTCTGCAGTGTTTTACCGTGCCGCAGAACCTTACGATCATTAACTTACGTTAACGTGCGTTATGAGACGTTAAATAATCGTTAAAGCATCATAACGCGCGTTAACGTTAGTTAACGATCTTTAACGTTACATTACGCGCGTTATGTACCGTTACCGCAGTTTAGTAAACATGCCCCTAAATATACAACTTACCCTACTGCATAAGTACCCGTGCAGAGTGAAAATGTTGAATTTTCACAGCATCTTGATAATGTAATTTGATTTCATGCAAACTCTTATATTCCACACATAATCCAACAAAGCTCTAGGTGGATCGCAAAGTAGGACTAACACACAATAAGTATATCAGATTATAGGTTGACAGCATTTTCATTACATAGTTAACTGAGGGGAACAATAACAATTAAAGTTTCAGAAATAGGATGATGGCACGGGGGCCGGGTCCATGGGTGCAGCTCTGCATCTGTTGTAAGGACTGGCATGCATGTGGGATGGCCTAGGGCAGTTTGGACTATGGGAATCATGTTGTATTGCATGTTTGGTATCTCTGGCATTATCTGCCCCACCTGTGCTAGTAGCATCTTTGTTGGTCAAAAGCAACTGTGCTAGCTTCGCTCAGTTGTTCACACTCACTCTCCATCCCATTCCTGCCCAAACCCCCACCTACTTGCATGGTACTGAGGTAGTGCAGGATATTTAATGTGGACACATTTTTATCGCATGCTGCAGGCTACTGCAGGCCCAATGTATGTGTTAGTCAAGCGCTAAAACTCTGCTCTACTGGTTACTGTGCTTTAGTAAACATGGGAGGCATTTTCAAAGGCATTTACATGGGTAACTGCCCTAGTTACCCATGAAAATGCCTTATCTGTGATTTTCGAAAGGCACCTACAGGGTAGTACCTTTCGAAAATCCTGGATAAGTCCCTAACGCGCCCAGATGCTATGCGGTTAGCAGCAGGGCACGCTGGGGGCATTCCAGGGCAGAGCGGGGGTGGAGGAAATGGCTAAGCGGGTGGCAGCGGTTTTGATGCTACTCACTTAGCCCTCTGCACCTTAAAGATAGACAAGGTTTTTTCCTCACCTATCTTTCAGGCGCAGGGCTAAGTGGATAGCATCAACAAATCGCTGCTACCCGACTAGCTCCTACGGCTTTCAGGTTGTGCGTCAAGAACTGGATTTTCAATGCCGGTGCCGCCTATGACCCCAGCGTTGAAAATCCGGATTAGACGGACAGCAGGCAGGCTATGTGCCGACGCAGCACATAGCACTGCCCAAATAAAAATCGGGCCTTATGGCCCTAAATATTGTAAGATAATGATAACAAATGAAATGCATGCTAATGAGGGCATATCTCTAGTGCATTACTGAATATGCTTTTTGGACTCTGTGAAAGTTAGAGATGTTTGAGTTACAGGAGGATGACATCGGTTTGTAAAGAGCAATATAATATTCCAAAGATCTCTTATCAAATATCTAGCTATCAGTGAAAAGCAGCCCTCCAAAAAACATCTGCTAGGTAACTCAAAGGAGGTTCTAAACCAGAATTTAATTTATAACATTGTTAGACTCAAAGAATGCTCCAAAGTAGCAGAGTGTATGTACCATTATCTCCAAACAATACTCCTAACAGACAAATTTATTTAAATGGCTGTGTCATGTCACTTATGCGCACTCTTCTCCTTGCGAAGTTAATTAATTAAATTATCTTCTAATGAAACCTAGAGCCTCAGTCTCTCATTATTGGCTGTTAATCTGAAGATTTACCAGAATAGAATTATCCAGCTGCAAGTATGATAAAAACAAAACACATTTTTCAAATTAATTGTCCTTGGACTCTGAAAACAAAACTCAGTTAGCTGTTAGCAAAAGTAGCATAACCATGGATCTACACCAACAGAAACACAGCCAGGCATTTTTCACATTTACTGAAAACATTTTTGAAAACAAATTGACTGGGAAGCGTGCCCAGTTTTTGCATGAAACTATTTGTTTGGAAATCATTGCCAGAATTTCCAACAAAAAAATGGGGCCTGATTTACAGAGGCTTGTTTTCCCATGTTCTATGTCAGCGGGGGAAAAGGCTTAGGGGTATGTTTACTAAACCATCTTAATGTTACCAGCATTAGTTGCAGTCTTAGGGGTATGTTTACTAAACTGCGGTAACGTAACAGTGGCTACGTTAAGGCGTGTTTATGTAACTTTAAGGCGCCTTTAACGTTCCTGGCCGTGGTAAGTCCAAAAAAGGGTGGAGAGAGGGCAGAGAGAAGGGGTCAATGGGTGGGGAGTGTGGCGGGGAGAGGCCCCTTTCACACACTAACATGGAGAAATTAAGGACTGAATCCTAACGCAACTGAAAACCTGGCGTTAGCACACATTTGCAAGAAAAGGAAAACTATTTCAGTGTCAGCAATGTTCAGCATAGGCAGGGAGCCCCAGAAAGGTTATAGTAGTGCTCCATTTGCAGCAATAGCATAGTGCCCAGGTATGAAAGGCCACTATGGTGATGGTGCAAATGGGGCATGGGGCTGCAGGCAGGACATGCAGTGGGGGCTACTGGGGCACAGGGTGGACTAGATGGTTGCCGAGGTGGCACATAGGAACGCAGAAACGCAGAAAATGGAAACCAGCAAGACAGCAACTGACCAGGGTCAGACATGCCCATGAGTCTGTGGCCCACAATGTCCCATCCAGGAGACATTACCCAGCAGGTATCCCAAGGGGCACATAACATTGACAGGATGTGCTGGGGGAAGCGTGGACATCTATATAGACACCCCTACCCCAGAACCCACACCTTAGGCAGCCGCCTACCTGCCCCCTGGATGGCCTTGGATGGCGCACCACTGGCACCGACAGCATATGGTCATGGCGGCATGGCAGGGGGGGGGTGTTTGTGCTGGAGGGAGCAGTGGCACCCGCCTGCAGTGGACCTAGGCCATGCCCTGTACCAGTACGTGGTGTGTAGTGCAAAGAAGAGGTCTGGCCGAGGAAAATAAGGGTAGCCCCAGGGACAACTATGCTGCTGTGACAATAGTGTGGTGCAGTACACCCAGCTAGCATGTCCAAGAGTAGAGGGTCAGAGGTTCAGGTCCCATCTGTGGATCCTGCCGAGCATCTCCCCATAGTTTTAGCCCACAATACAGCCACAACAACAACATGGACAAACCCCAACGCAGTGGTGCACAGGGTTATGGACACCCACTCACAAGGGCTCCACTATCCACAGCTTCATGGAGTGTCAGGCTGTTAGCCCCAGCACAGAGCTGCAGTTATCACCAGAGCACTACTACTACCCCCTGCACAGATTAGCAATGTCGGCACTGTGATCAGGACCAGTGCAGCGGGTAGGGTTGTCAACCACCTCCAGCTTTGCACAATGCTGAGATAGGTGTGGGAATGTGCGTATGTCTCTCCATTGTTTTGTGTCTGCCAACAACCTCACTGAGCCCACATTGCTCACACTGCTTCCAGTGTTAGCCTGCAAATGTGCATAATGAGGAGCAAGGTATTGTGGGTATGGCCCACACAGGGCGGATTGGACAGGATGCATCTGCACAGGGTGGAGGGCAATGGCTGAGACACTGTAGTGCTCGACCACCACCTGCATGGACAGGGTGGCCACAGCATATCACGCCGGGGGTGTCACTCTCACTCTGACCGAGCAGTTGACCATGGCATGTCTATGTTCCCACATAGTGTCACATGTTATTTGTTTCCAGTGCTATCTGTGTGTTCCCAGTTCTGGGGTCCAATCACAGGGCTACCTCCTTGGTGTCTGTGCTGTGTATCCCACCTCTGGGTGCACAGGGTTCCTCTGTGATCATGCACTATGTACTGATTAATCGGCTGTCTGCAGTTCACCTGTGCATGGTGTGAACACCTTGTAGGATGCTGCAGGTGCAGTCTAACTGTGCTGTCTGGTGATGAATGGCAGATGGTGGTGTGGGGCAATTGAGCCCACCCCAAGCATCATTTATTTATTTATTTATTTATTTAAAGTCTCTTTTATACCGCGCTATTCAGCATCAGCGCGGTTTACAATAAACAGTGAACATACACATTTCCATTTAGTCTGCAATGGTCACAGGTATGGCGCTGCCAGAAGGACGGTGGTTGCTGGTACTACAACCATTCTGAAGGGTGCAGGTACCTGTCCCACCACACCCTCATCTACAAAAGGGTGATTGAGGCCCTTTCGGGTATGTAGTGCATACCACGTAGACCCATAGTGGTGGTGCTACATCGCCCTCATGCGAGTCATGGACACCACACTGCCCTGATAACAGGTACCCATGGCAGAAGACCCTAACACCAGACACACACTAATCTGGGTGGTGTCTGGTCCCACAGGGTCATATGTGACTGCAGAACACAGCTGGAACAGATGTACCTTCAGTTGCCACTGCTGGGGACACCTATCACACACTGGCAGTGCTGGGGATATGCAGCAGGACCTACCTCTAGCACCACATGTACTGTGGACCTAGTGCTGGGCGACCCATCCTATCCCTCAGGGTGCACACGGAATCTGCACAATGGCATGGTCTGTAGCTACTCTGTGCTAGTATCACGCCCTGTCAGTCCGTTTTACCACGCTGCAGTACCGGAGATGTGCAGACCCCATTTGATGGTCAGCTGTAGGCTGCTGTTCTGAATGTGCAATGCATCATGGGTGCTGGTGGGGTTACCATATCCTGGCACACAGAGCAGACGGTTTTGTGCGGTGACCTTCAATCCTTCTCTACCCAGCCATTGTCATGCAACAGGCCATAGAGGTATAGCCTACTGGTTAGTATACTGACATTCTAGATGGAATTCATAGGTTCAATTCCTCATTATTCCCTCCTGTCCAAGGCAGATATTTTTCTTGCCTATGACAGTCATATCTTTGCATATCCGTGCTGCCAGCACATAGTACCCTCACCACAGTTGCCAGCAATCCTTATAAGGCGTTATAAGGCTCCTAATTATTGGGCACAGTACAAGGCACGTTACAAGGCACCTTATTGGGCACAGTTACAAGGCACGTTACAAGGCGCCTTATTGGGCACAGTACAAGGCGCCTTATTAGGCACAGTACAAGGCACTTTAAGGCACGTGCCTGGTACTGTGCCTTATACCGTGCCTTATAATGCACCTTATAACGTGAGTTTACCTGACATGCTTGCCATAATGATGCCCCATCTATGCCTTTATATGGGCATCTGTACCTTTACCGCGGAACCTAATGCACATGACATTACCGCAGTTTAGTAAACATGCCCCTTACTGTGATGAATGCCATATAGGTTAGTGGGCATTTCGGTCTTAAGGTAGCATTTCGGGTTATCGCGCGATAAAGTCTGTAATCACGTGATAGAGGGAGCCGTGGCACGTTAACATGCGTTAGCCTTAATTAGGCACACTGACCTACAATCACAGCAACAGAGGTGTAGCACACTGGTTAATACATTGACTGCTGATGTACGGGTCATGAGTTTGATCCCTCAGTGGGCTCAGTTAAAAGTCTTTATGAGGCAATCCCTTTTCCTGCTTGTAACAGTCAGACACATCCCAACAATTTGCACTGCCAGTCAAAAAAACCTCACCCCAGTGCCCCAACCTAATGCACCTTTTAGGGCGCACCATAAGGCACATTATAAAGCACCACGTAATCCAAGGCAGGTAATAATGTGCCCCAGAGTGTGCCAGTGCAGGACATGGGGTAGCAGCCTGCACATTAGGGCAGGACGCCACACAGCTGGCACACACACATAGACGGACAGAAAGATGGATGGCAACAGTGATGAGATATGACTGTTACATGAATGAAATGTAGTTGTGTAGGACAGCCATAAAAAAAGGAGAACAGAGAGGAATTGAACCCATGACCTCTGCTACTGGAAGTCATTGCATTAACCATTGGCTACATCACTGTGGGAGGTGTCACACCAATGGCTGGCTACAGAAAGAGTGCATGTCACCATAAAACTGTCTGCTGTGGCTACCAGGATTGGACAGAACCAACAGTACCCATAATGCAATTCACATGCAGAACAGCAGTCTACATCTGCTCACCAGATGGGGTATGCACCTCTACAGCACGTCAGCTTGGTAGGGGGGAATGACCGTGCGTGTTCTGGGCACAGAGTACCCACAGGCCATGCCAATGTGCGTGTTTTGTACTCACCCTGAGGGTGAGGTGGAGTGGCCAGCACCAGGTCTGCAGTACCCGGGTTGGTTTGAGGTGGGTTGTGTTGTAGGTCTCTATTAGTGCCAGTGTGTGACACATTGCAGACACATTTAGGAGGTTTCTGTGTCCATTTGTAATTGCTAGTCATGTCTGGCCCTTCTGGACCATGATGCACACAACATAGTGCATATCCACTGTGCTTGCTATGGTCATCTGTTTAGGGAGCCAGGGGTGTGGCAGGGCTCACATGGTGACAATGTACTTAGCAAACTGCTCTCTCTGGGTCAGGGTGGGGAAGTGCCCTAACAGACCCACACTCTCACCCTTTGCAAGGGGGGGGGCAGGGCAGTGGAGGGCAGTGGAGGTACATGAGGACAAGCTGTGGGACCAGCAACCCCAGTCCTGGTGGTGAACAGACAGCTGCTGAAGATCTTCACTTGGGACAGGGCCACTGGCAGATTGGTAGTGGGCCCAGTCAGTTCAGCTGCCACCCACTACAATCTGACATTCACCAGCAATGTGCACCTGCTGCACCCAGCAAGGTGGTACAGCCATACAGATACTAACTGCAGACAGTCTGCTAACTAGTACATAGTGCATGTGCCTGGAGAAACTGTGAGCATCCAAAACTGGGAGATCAGCACACACACCACACAGGTATGTTAATGACTGGACCCCAGAAAAACAAAACCCATAAATATCACTTGAGAGAAATACTATATAGCACTATGGGGGAACCTAGCCATGCCGTGGTTTACTGCTCAGTCAGGGTGAGAGCGACCTCCCAGCATGACATGCTGTGGCCACCCTGTCCGTGCAGGTGGTGGTCGGCACTACAATGTCTCAGCCATTGCCCTATACCCTGTGCAAATGCATCCTGCCCATGCCACCCTGTCCAGGCCATACACACAGTACCTTGCTCCTCATTATGCACATTGGCAGGCTAATACTGGAAACAGTGCAAGCAATGTGGGCTCAGTAAGGTGTAGGCAGCCACAACACACTGGATAGACAGACACACACTCCCACACCTATGCCAGCATTGTGCAAATATAGAGGTTTGTGGCAGCCCTGGCCACCACACCTGTCCTGGGCACAGTTCAGGCATTGCTATGGTACTCAATACTGTTAAGGTCACTCCCCGGGTGGTAAACACTGTCAGAATCAATAACTGAAACACACTCCACGGATATCAGAAAGGTTGCTATGATGAATCTCTATCAACAAATTGTGTTTAACTTAGGATTTGTTAGCTGACATTAATTATAGCAACCTTTTGATATATGTGGAACGTGTTCGCAAGTTTAGGATGATATTGCTAAGATATGCAGGTGCCAGTATTGGGAGATGCTGCTCCATGCAGGGCCCAACAGCCTGACTCTCCAGGAGGCTTTGAATAGTGGAGCCTAAAGGTGTGGGTGTTTATGCCCCTGTTGGCCGCTGCTTTAGGGCAGAGGTTCCCAACTCCGGTCCTGGTGGGCCAAACACTGTTAAGGTTTTCATGCTGTCCCTAGTGAATATGCATGAGATACATTTGCATACAATGGAGGCAGCACATATAAATGCAGCACAGGCATATTTATTAGGGACAGCATGAAACCTGAATGGTGCTTGTCCCTCCCGGACTGCAGTTGGGAAACTCTGCTCTAGGGATTGCACATGTTTATGATGTCTGTGCTCTGTAGAGTAAAATATAGGTGTTTCAGACATGTTTATTTTATCTGCAATAAAGGTTCTGTCTTTATTACCATGGTTTAGTACTGGGTAAAATATAGGGACAGGGTTGGCAGAAGCTACAGCTGGGACTTGAACTTGTGACCTTCTGTCCCTGAACACACTGGCTGTGTGTACTGCACCACACTGTTGCCACAGGGACAGATCATTCCCTGGGGATACCATGACTGTTTGTCAGACAGACCCTGTCTGTTGCAGTGCATGGCACCCACCTAAACGGGGCTTGGCCATGATCTGCTGTGGGCAGATGCCACTGCCCCCTCCGCCACCAGCACCCCTCTGCCACCATGCTGCCATGCCATTATGCTTGTGGTGCTGGTGGTGCACAGTCCCAGGCCATCCAGTGTGCCGGTAGGCAGCTGCCTATGGGTGTGGGTTCTCGGGTAGGGGTGCCTACATGGACATGCACATTTTCCCCTGCACTGCCTGCCAATGTTTTGTGCCCTTGGGGGTACCTGCTGGGTTTAATATCACCTATGACACTTTGGGGACACACACTCGTGCCCATGTTGAACCCTCAGCAGTATTGCTGTCTTGCCGTGCTTTACAGTTTGGCATTCCTATGTGACACCTAGACATCTGCCTAGTCCGCACTGTGCCCTAGCTGGACCACAGCATGTGCCACCTGCAGCCCCCTGTATCCCATTTACAGCATCAGTACAGTTGCCCTTTCCTACGTGCCCACTCTGCTGTTGCTGCACATGTGCACGCTATAACAAACCAGCCCAATCTAAGTGAAAGAAACCCTGATCAGCGCTATTTCAATGTGGGATCATTCACTTTGTAGGGGGACAAAGCATAGACCCCTTCCAAACAGGATATCTTAATTTTACGCTTTGTCAGTAGTGTTGCTTTATGTTTATCATTAATATCACTATGTGGCCAGCTTGGTTATTGGGATTTTAAATGTTGGTTCTGGTTATTTTATATGTTTATTTGCTTTTTTGGTTCCTGCACATGTATCACAACTATCACATATCTGAGTTTCCCTGTCTTTGCTGCAACATTGCTGACTTAAATGGTTTCTCTTTTCCTGCAATTGTGCCTTACGCGAGGGTTTCACTGGCATTAGTGTTCAGAACCCGGATTTCACAGCGTTAGTGTGCCTGGAGCCTCTCCCCCGCCCACCCAAACCCTCCGCCCATTGACCCCTTCTCTCTGCCCTCTGTGAAGCCTTACTACACCCTTCAGAGTCGGATTTCACAGCGTTAGTGTGCCCTTAACGCCGCTGCCGCATTATCGCGCGATAAGTGACGTTATGGCACGATAATGTTACATTAACGTCACTTATCGTGCGGTAATACCACCACTGTGACGTTAAGATGGTTTAGTAAACATACCCCTTAGTAAATCAGGCCCTAAGTTTTCATATACACAATCTCTAATTCACAACTGTTTCAATATTTTGTTTGTGTTAACATAAAGAGGTAAATTACCTTCTCTTCAGGCTAGGTTGTAAAACATGATGTTTTTCTAACAATTATAGAACTTGCACCGTTCAATATTCAAATGAGCAAAGGGACAGCAAAAGAGAAGGGCCTTTATCAAATGGATCATGGCACGGGCCCTGTGGAAAACCAAACAAGTTCAAAAAGATACCATAAAGTGTTAATAAAGATTAAATTTAGAAAAAGTGCATACTAATAGTGTGACAAAATGGCACATTTTCTGCTGCATGTCTATTTGGTGGACTCTTTAGAAGAGACATGTCTCTTGAGGGCGGCAGTTGGCTATGTGCTGTATGAGTTATGGGGGTCTTCTCTGTCCACCCGCGATAGCAGGTATGGGTGTCCCGTCTGGAGGTCCATCTCCACTATTCGTTCCCCTGCTGGCCCCGGCTACTGCTCCCCAATGAATAGCGCACTTGTAAACGGGGAGGCCTATATAGGGATGAGAGGGGCCCCTGGGAGGCTGGATTCGAGGGTCTGGGTGTGGGGCGGAAAGAAGTAAATCAGTGGCAGCCGGTATTTGCGCCTCCTGAATGGAGCCACGATGCCATTGCGATGGGACACCATGGCATTGCGGCTCTATTCAGGAGCCTGTCTGAGGGTAGCCGGGTATGTGGCTGGGCGTGCAGACCAATCAGAATTGGGGCCTGGCTTGCACGTTCAGGCCATAGACCCGATCCTGATCCCATGGGCACGTCTAGCCCCCACGGTATCAGAATCAGGTCTATCTCTAGGCATCTCAATTCTGATCGGCCTCATGGGGGCCTGAACGGCCAACATTAGAATAGGCATCCATGCGTGTAAGTGGTATTATGTGTACATTTGTATCTGTCTTGAGGGTGTAGGCATGGCTATGTCTATTTCTGGGCTGGGGTATGTTGGAGTGTTTAGGGTGGAATATATGTGCCCCCTTCTGCCCATAATGTTCGCCCTTGCCCTTTCTGCATTCACTGCCTCAACATTTCATCTTCTTGCATGCCCCCTTTCTTCCATCCCTTCTCCATGCACACTCTACCCCTTCCTTCTATTCCCCCTTCCATACTCTTTCTATCCTTGTTGCAGACCCACCTCCATCTTCAACTATCCACTAGATCTCACCCTTTCTCCTCCATTCCCTCCTTTCTGTCTCTACACCTCTTGCCATCTGCTTCACACTTTCCTTCTCTCCCTCACTTCTCCCTTGCATTTTTTTAATTTGATACCTTTTCATCACTGCAGTGGTTTTTTTAGCTCTTCTGCTGATGGGAGTTAAAGTTCCATGGTGATAAACGCACCTGTTCTTTCACTGCAGCAGGTTCCTCTCCTATTGGCAGGTTGGGGACTCTCTGCCAGTTTAGCACAGTGACACCATTGGTCCTTTATGTTCTTCTTCTTCTGTGGACCAACTTCTCTGGCCTGCCAGTGCCTGTCTCAGTCAGAACATACAAGTTTATTTATGCAAGTGCAAATAAAACTATGTGCACAGATGAACAGTCAAAATACAGACAGACAGATGGATGGACCTTTATTTGGAGGCACAGTCACCTGAGTGAAACACACTTAAAATGACCTTCAAAATTAGGGATGACATTTAAAATCAGGTCACTACTGGATAATTTTCAGAATTTCCCTCCAATTTTTTGGATATTTTTTCTGTTTGTTTCACATGATCATTTAAAAAAAAATTAACACATGTTAGAAGTGAACACACATGAATACTATTCAATGTGCATCAATTAGTAGGTTAACACATGTTAAATCAATTTAGCGTGTACTAAATTTAATGTGTTCTAATGAACCACTCACTAACTAATGCATATCCCTATTTAAAATTCAGCTTTATATACAAAGAAAGCAGACTGATTGGATACTAGCAATAATGTGAACTAAACATTCTGTGTCACATGAACAGAGCGGCATCAGTCCGCTCGGAGGGGCAACATTAGAGCAGCTAACTGGGGGGGGGGGGGGGAAGCAAAGGGTTGAAAGACCAGTTTCAGAGGCAGAACAATTTTGTTATGCATATCCTATAACAGGGTTGAGTAACTCTGGTCCCTTGTGGCTTCAAATTGGCCATGTTTTCATGATACTGCTAATGAATATGCATGAGGTACCTGAACAGCATGCAAATAAATTTCATGTATATTCATTTGGGTTGTCGCAAAAACCTGACCAGTTTGAGGCCTCAGAGGATTGGAGTTGCCCCCCCCTGCTCTAATGGCTTAATTTCAGCAATGTGAATACTTTGCTTGGGATGTGCTATCCTCTTCCACATTCGACTGTCATCCCTGTAGTCCTGATTTCATGCTGTATGGTTATTGTTCCAATTTCGTCCAGAACACTGTTGAAATTGGAAAGTATTGGAAGAGCCCTGAGCTGCCATTTTATCTTGTAGTTGAGGGCCGCAACATGCCAGATGCATGAGGTCATCAGCAACTGGGCTGCCAATGGCTGCAAAAGTCGGAAAGGGGATAGCAGGGTGGCCCGTGACGTGGTGAGGATAAAGCCTCTGTCCCTTTTGCTGACCCAGTATGGCAGTTTTTAATGTTATGACAGAAGAACCCCAGGAATACCCAGTGTAGCTCAAGAATCTTTGGAGAGGAGTATGTCTACAATCCACTGCCTCCTCTCTCTCATACTTAGCTTTGCTTCTCCTCTATTGGACAAATCTTCTTTTAACTCTTAATTTATTTATTTTTAATTTTTAAATTATTATTTTTCAAACATTTACACGTTACAGGCCATTACTTTTCTTTTAACAATATAAATATCCATTTCCACCTCTACTCCACTATTATAATAAATAACATCACCTAAACCTTGACTCCTACTTTACTTTATAATTACAATTAGTTACACCCTCCCATCTCCCCCTCCCTCACCCTTACCCCCCTTCAGCTCCCTACCCCTTTAACTCATCTACTTCTCCACATATTTTGTTCCACTCTCTGCCTTCTCCACTTTTCATAATCACTGCCCACGCTTTTTTATATTTACTATTCTATGCCTTTGCTGTTCCTTCAATCACACAAAAACCCCACAGCTGTTCCAACTTATATACCACTTCCTTTAGTGCAGGTACATCAACATTTTTTCCACCTTCGCAAGAGACTCATACGTGCTGCCAGAATAACATACCCAATAAACCTCCCTTGATCTCTTTCCCCTTCTACCTCCCCCTCCATTGAGCAATACCATTGCTGGCGTTAATTCTGTTAATATTCCCGTAATTTCTTCACATAAACATCCTATCTTCCCCCAATAATCCTTCACTTTTGGACATTGCCACATCATATGCATCAGATCCCCTTTCCCACCACACTTCTTCCAGCATTCGCTTAATTTATATCATAGGTGTCAGAACGGGGTGGGCCACATGAGCCCTGCCCTACCAATATTTCTCGGCTGAGATCGTGGCAGATATTTCTTCTTCGTATCCTGATCCCTTTATTCTCCTGTTTATCACTTTTCGGTATCTTGCCATTCCCCAGTTACCAGTTTGTTGTGTGGTTTGTCTTGATTAGATTGTAAGCTCCAATGAGCAGTGACTCTCTCTTACTTGTACATTTATTTTATTTATTTAACATCTTTTATATACCATTTATCTAGAATTCTAAGCAGTTTACAAGAAACTTTAATTTCTGGGTTACATAAAACATATAGGTAGTAGGTTTAACGTATGTTACTTTTCATAAGCATTGGAGTAACATAGAACTTTGGAACATTGTTTATGATATTGATCAAGATTACATTTGTAATTATATGACTTTATGGTAAATTATAGTATATACAAATTGCTGTTTTTGGCTGTTATGCCAGAAAAGACTAGGAAGGAAGTGTTTGGGGGGAGGTGGACTGAGATTCTCCTTTGTATGTTGGGAAGCTGTTAGGTGAGAGCAGGGGGGGGGGGGGTTGATTTGGAAAGGTGCATTGGGTTCACATAACATAGAACCATAGAAACATGATGACAGAACAAGACCACATGGCCTATCTAGTCTGTCCTTCCATAACCACTACAACAGTCCCCTTTTTACCTTTAGAGATCCTCTGTGTTTGTCCCATGCTTTTTTGAATTCAGTTACTGTCCTCATCTCTATCACCTCCACTGGGAGACTATTCCACGGATCCACCACTCTTTCCATAAAGAAATATTTCCGCATATCACTCCTGAATCTAGCTCCTTTCACACCCTCATCCCATGTCCTCTTGTAGCAGAACTGCTTTCAATTGAAAGAGGCTCTCTCCCTGAACATTTATGCCATGGAGGTATTTAAACATCTCAATCATATCACCTCTATCCCGCCTTTCCTCTAAGGTGTACATATTAAGATCCTTCAGTCTGTTCTCATATGCTTTATAATGAAGACCACTAATCATTTTAGTAGCCACCCTCTGCACCGACTCCATCCTGTTCACATCCTTTTGAAGGTGCGGTCTCACAGAATTGCACACTATACTCCAATGAGGTCGCACCAAAGACTTATACAGAGGCATTATCACCTCCTTTTTTCTGCTAGCCATTCCTCTCCATATGCACCCAAGCATCCTTCTAGCTTTTGCCGTCACCTTTTCTACCTGTTTAGCTACTTTTAAGATCATCCAGACACAACCACGCCTAGGTCCTGCTCTTCTTTAGTGGACAAAAGTACTTCACCCCCTATACTATATTGCTCCCTTGGATTGCTGCAGCCCAAATGCATGCCTTACATTTTTTACCATTATATCCCAGCTGCCAAAGTCTAGACCATTCTTCAAGCTTAGCTAGATCCCTCCTCTTGTTATAGACACCTTCCTGGGTGTCTATTCTTTGCAGGATTTTGGTATCATCTGCAAAGAGGCAAACCTTACCTGAAAGCCCTTCCGCTATATCACTGACAAAGATGTTAAAAAGAATCGGACCAAGGACAGATCCCTGGGGCACACCACTGATAACATCCTTCTCCTCAGAGTGAGCTCCATTTACTTGTACTCTTTGTCGCCTCCACCCAACCAATTTCTAACCCAAGCAGTAACTTTAGGGTCCATCCCTAGGGTGCTCATTTTGTTTATAAGTCGCCTGTGAGGAACAGTATCAAAGGTTTTACTGAAATCTAAATACACCACATCTAGGGCTCTCTCCCTTGGTCCAACTCCATGGTCACCCAGTCAAAGAAATCAATCAGATTTGTCTGACAAGACCTGCCTCTGGTGAATCCATGCTGCCATCGGATCCTGTAATCTGCTGGACTCCAGAAAACCTCACTATTTTCTCTTTCAGCAGCGTTTCCAATAATTGACTCACCACCGAAGTTAAACTAACCGGCCTATAATTTTCAACCACATCCTTACTTCCGCTTTTGTGTAAAGGCCCACATGAGCCTCTCTCCAGTCCTTTGGCACCACTCCAGACTCCAACGAGGCATTGAAAAGGTCAGTCAGTGGAGCCTGCTAGAACGTCCCCAAGTTCCCTCAGTATTCTCCGGGTGTATCCCCATCTGGGTCCCAACCAAAAAATACGCATTTTGTCTTACTATTAAGTTAATGCAGTAGTATAGTTTCTACAAAGAACACCAGTCGTTTTGACAAATTGTTCATAGCATGTCATTATGCTTCTGTACTCCTATTTGTTGGGTGTTTTCATGCAACGGTCCTGCTCCTGGTTCTTCATCTTGGGTTGTACCCAGAACAAACAATATTGGTTAAGCAATTCCAGCTTTTCGTCACCCTTATCCAGCCTCTACAATATTCCCGTGTCCCCTGCACCCATAAGGACAAAATTGTTTATTTCAGCCACAGGTTTGTCTAGTACCACTTAGGAAAGTTTTATAGTTGTCAGTTTTCTGTAAGATTCTAGTAATAGATACCAAGGGTTCAGATTCTCTTGCAAAATTCAAGTATGTCATTGGTGGATTTGAGGGGCTATTTGGAAGATGGTGTTCCAGGATCAATGGAGCATAAAGTGGGAAAGCTTCTTTTTGGCATGTTTGCTTGAAAAGCTTTTGGCTCTTTTTGGGTTTTGGAAATGGTGGGCATGGTTTGGTTGGGTTATCTTCTAGATCTGATTGTCTGGAACTTTTTCCTGATTAGAAATTGGTGTAGTGTGGTCGACCGATAGCGCATGTGCAATGTTTTGAAGATACACAGTGGACATAAAAGTTTCCTGCCCAAGCGAGCCAGGCAGATAGGGGTGGGTTTAAAATGGGTGGTGGGCAAAGCCGCATGGCAAACTTAATTTAACGATGTTTGCTGTGGCTGCTCCCATTCTCATAATTTCACTGTGGGTAAGGTTGGGCCCAGTGGGGGGAAACAGCTCGTCGAGACCATGTTTTCCCCATGGTGATAACTTACAAGAGCAGAGCAGCACGGCAAAACCATGATAAAGTACATTTGCCAGGTGCTGCTAACTGCTGCCACCACATGAAGGGGTTACACCCATCACCACAACAATGGGGGGCCCCTTCAGCAAAAATTTTGCTTTGGGGCCCCTTGTTGTAACTTATGCTACTGACAGTATTGTTTTGTATTTGACTAGGGAGGGAACACAATTGGGAGTCCAGTGCCGTGTGCTTTATGTATAGATTTGATGTGGTTATATCTATGTGGTTCCTGAGATGATTTGAGTTTGCTCGTGTTTTTGAGCCATTTTGAAGCGGGAAATGTATTGTATGTTTAGGTAACCCTTGATAGATTGAGTTGGGCAGTAAGATCGCAGCAATGGAGTTATTATGGCTTTCAAACAATTCAGAACTGAGTGAGGTTCCAGTATTTGGCAGTGCTGCCTGGATGTCTCACTGCCATTTGAAACTGAAGATGTCCTCAAACTGAGCTTCTTATCTTTCCTCCTAAACCCACCTTTCCCTCTTCTTCCTTTCCTCAATCTGTGTGGATAATGCTCTACTCCTCCCTGTTTCTTCACTTCGCAACCTTTATTCCTCTATCTTTGACTTCTTTCCTCTCTTTTTCCACACAGATCCAACTGGTGGCTAAAACTATCATTTCTTTACCTCACTATAACACCAGCAAAATTTGTCCTTTTTTTTTTTTCCAATCTGAATGTACTAGCTAAGGCCCTTATCCACATCTTTAGTCACCTCCCATCTAAAGACTATTGCAACCTCCTCCATGCTGGTCCTCCTCTGAATCATCTCTCTCCCCCCTCAATCCGTTCAAAACTCAGCTGTGTGGCTAATAATTCCATCAGCCTCGATATGCTCATCATCCTCCTCAAGTCACTTCATTGGCTCCCTATACGTTCCATTCCACTTTTCCAATTCAAACTTATCCTACTGACCTATAGGTGCCATTCATTCGTGCTGCTCCTCACTACCTTTCCTCTCTTATATCTCTCCTACGCAACCCCTCCTCGAGAACGTCCGCTTTTCTGGCAGATCCATTCTATTTGTTTCCCTCTATTCCAGGGGTAGGGAACACTGTTCCTGGAGAGCCACAGACCAGTCAGGTTTTCGGGATAATCCCATAATAGAATATGCATGAGAATATATGCATTAGAGATATCCTGCCAACCTGACTGGTTTGTGGCCCTCCAGGGCTGGATTTGGAGACCCCTGCCTTACAACCTCTTTCATTTAAGATTGTGAGGTGGGCAAGGTGCAGATGTCCAAGACATCAAAAATTTAGATCGATTGTGTCACATTCCTCCTCACTTCTCACCAACCCACCAAAATATTGGTCCTATTAGACAACTTTTTGGTGGTGGTGAGAATCGAGGAGGAATGTGACACATTCTATAGGGGGACCCTTTCGATGTCTGGAGTACATCTGCACCTTGCCCACTCACAATCTTAAATGACAGAGTTGGTAAGGCAGGGGTCTCCAAATCCAGCCCTGGAGGGCCACAAACCAGTCAGGTTGGGCGGATATCTCTAATGCATATATATCTCATGCAATATTCATTAGGGATATCCCGAAAACCTGAACTGGTCTGCGGCTCTCCAGGACTCAGGGTTTCCCTACCCCTGTTCTATTCTATTGCCAACTCCAGACTTTGATCCTTCCATCTTGCTGGCTTCCTTATGCCAGGCACAAACTACCTAGAGTCTGTGCATCAAGCTTCAT